>CM019065.1:133106939-133823361 GCA_009667805.1 Leptobrachium leishanense
AGCTATACGGTAACTAACTTTTTATATGCTTTGTAAAAGAAAATGTATTAAAGATTCTGCAAGGCAGAGAAATGCATTTCATGCATTTTTTATAAAAAACTCAGAGTGAAGAAGATAGGCAAACATCTAAGATTAGGCAGAAAAAGGCAAAGCAATTTATAAGAGCTTCCAAAGCACACGCAGAAGAGAAAATAGCTCAGTCAGTAAAAAAGGGGGACAAAACATTTTTTAGATACATAAACGAGAAAAGAAAAGTAAAACAAGGATTAGTTAGATTAAAAACAAAGGAAGGAAGGTATGTAGAAGAGGATAAAAGTCTCGCTGACTGCCTCAATGAATATTTTTGTTCAGTCTTTGCAGAAGAAAAGGAAGGAAAGGGACCTCAGAGAACACTAAAGAGACATTTACATATGAGTTTACAGAGGAGGAGGTTCTACAGCAGCTGTCTAAAGTAAAGACAAATAAGTCAATGGGGCCTGATGGGATCCACCCTAAATTATTAAAAGAGCTCAGTGATGTAATTGCAAAACCGTTAACAGATTTATTTAACCAATCCTTGTTAACGGGAGTCGTCCCAGAAGACTGGAAATTAGCAAATGTTGTGCCCATTTACAAGAAGGGTAGTAGGGAGGAATCGGGGAACTATAGGCCAGTTAGTCTTACGTCAGTAGTGGGGAAATTAATGGAAACCATGTTAAAGGAAAGGATTGTTGAACATCTAAAAACACATAGATTACAGCAGGGGTGTCAAACTCAAATGTCATCGGGGCCGCATCAGCAGTTTGGTCACCCTCAAAGGGCCAGTTGTATCTGTAGGACTATGTGTCCACTCTTTATTATCATAAATTATTGTCACTGCATTCAATTATTACTGTTTTTTGTTCACACATGGATTTGCCCCAGCTCACACATGGATTTGCCCCCAGCTCATGGATTTGCCCCCAGCTCATGGATTTGCCCCAGCTCATGGATTTGCCCCAGCTCACACATGGATTTGCCCCAGCTCATGGATTTGCCCCAGCTCATGGATTTGCCCCAACTCATGGATTTGCCCCAGCTCACACATGGATTTGCCCCACCTCATGGATTTGCCCCAGCTCATGGATTTGCCCCCAGCTCATGGATTTGCCCCAGCTCATGGATTTGCCCCAGCTTACACATGGATTTGCCCCAGCTCTCACCTGGATATGCCCCAGAGGCAGCCAGCTCTCACATGGATACTTGCCCCAGCTCCGGCAGGGGTTGAGTGGACCCAGATGCCGGGCAGCGTGAGTGCCTGCCCGGTCCTGAACAGTCCGTCCTGTTGAAGGGGATGCGGCTGCGTGCGTGCGCAGGTCACGCCGTCCGGCCAGTCAGGTGGTACAGAGACTCAGTACCACCTGATTAGCCAGACCACGTGACCGGCTGCGCCTGCACGCAGCCGCCTCCCCTTTAACAGGACGGACTGTTCAGGACCGTGCCTCAACCCCCGGGCCAGTTTTAGGGGCGCGAATGCTGCGCAGGCTGGCGGCTGTGCGGGCCACATGACGAGGTCCGGCGGGCCGGATTTGGCCCGCGGGCCTTGTGTTTGACACCCGTGGATTACAGTATCAGAAACAACATGGGTTTACCTCAGGGAGATCATGCCAAACTAATCTTATTGATTTTTTTGATTGGGTAACAAAAATAATAGACACAGGTGGTGCAGTAGACATTGCTTATTTAGAATTCAGTAAGGCTTTTGATACTGTTCCGCATAGAAGGCTTATCAATAAATTGCAATCTTTGAGCTTGGATTCCAATATTGTTGAATGGATTAGGCAGTGGCTGAGTGACAGACAACAGAGGGTTGTGGTAAATGGAGTTTATTCGGCGCAAGGTCTTGTTACCAGTGGGGTACCTCAGGGGTCAGTACTTGGACCCATTCTCTTTAATATTTTTATTAGTGATATTGCAGAAGGTATTAATGGAAAAGTATGTCTTTTTGCTGATGACACAAAGATTTGCAACAGGGTTGACGTTCCTGGAGGGATCAGCCAAATGACAAATGATTTAGGTAAACTAAAAAAATGGTCGGAGTTGTGGCAATTGAGTTTTAATGTGGATAAGTGCAAGATAATGCACCTGGGACGTAAAAACACAAGGGCTGAATATAGAATATTTGATACAGTCCTAACCTCAACATCTGAGGAAAGGGATTTAGGGGTCATTATTTCAGAGGATCTAAGGTAAGTAGTCAATGTAATAGAGCAGCAGGAAATGCTAGCAGAATGCTTGGTTGTGTAGGGAGAGGTATTAGCAGTAGGAAAAGGGAAGTGCTCATGCCACTGTACAGAGCACTGGTGAGACCTCACCTGGAGTACTGTGTGCAGTACTGGAGACCGTATCTCCAGAAGGATATAGACATCTTAGAGAGAGTTCAGAGAAGGGCTACTAAAATGGTGTACGGCTTGAAGGAGAAAAGTTACCAGGAAAGGCTTAATGATCTTAAGAAACAAATACGTAACTGGCGGCGCGATATCAGTCGCTGCGGGATTTCTTGGTGGTTCTCTTTGGAGGTACCGTCCACATATATGAAAAACAATGAAAAGTGCAATAGTGCAGACGAAAAATACAATTTTCAATCAGAATACGTATTAAGATGCTACCACTCACAGAGGGAGAGCCCCAACACTGGCTCTGAGTGGGTCAGCACGTTTGGTCATTTGGTGTTGTTCTGAAGGAGGCGACCTGCAACCCTCAGAAATGATGATCCACTTCCAATGCCAGTATATGGAAATACATGTAAAGAAAGAACAAAATTCCTTGCGTAGATCCGTTGGAAATACAGTTACAATACGTGTGAAGGGATTAAACTCACGTGTGGTGGAGCTTAAAGCCAAGCTCTAGGATAAGACGCCTGTGGACTTGTTTGCGGTAAAGCCCATAAAAAACCTCTTTAGTCAGCAGCACACCAGGGATTGTTGATAATTACCAGAATTTATTTAACATAAAAACAAATAAAATACAGTAAAAAAGATCAATCTGGCTCAGCCAGTCTACCCAGACGCGTTTCGCCACATAACGTGGCTTCCTCAGTCGGTTTACAGGTAATAATGTGAATGACAATATATACTCTCTTAATTGTGGTTTCAATTGTCCCCAGGTGCAGTGTGCTGGATAGGCGTGCGGTCCACGCCTCAGATCGATGAGATGCGAATGTTATCCGCGGATCCGCCATTTTGCGCATGCGCATTTGCAACGCCTGCGTTCCAGGGTGGGCATCCGCCATCTTGCGCATGCGTATCAGTCACTCTCCCCTTCCGATCCGTGTATCGCATCCCGAATAGTCTCTTTTCCCTTGTAATGAACAAGAAGGCAAATATTGCGGAGACTGAGTGTTTTCATCTCGAAAATGGCCATAACTGGCATCATATACAAACAAAAGGTGCCACATATCTGACAACATGTGCTATAATCTGTGCATCTTAAATACACTTTAGTTTTAGGAGACCTCTCATATTCCACATTCCTAGGATTCATGATGTGCAATATAACCAGAGTGAATTCTGATTGTATTAATTACATATTATATTAACCCTAACTTGTGATCTGTGTGGATCTGATAATGACAATCTAGTCAAAATAAACGTGGGTTTATGAGTAACAACAACAATACACTGGATATAAATCCTATGCATAATGAGCTAAGATCTATCTTAATTATGAGAATATAAAGCTGTAATGAATATATATACTAGATATATGGACAGATACAGATGTTATAATTATATCCATCCTATTGTGAGCGTACAGGGTACTATTTAGGTACTGTGCTTAAATACATGTTCGTATTATGCAAACTGCTATAAACATGAAGTGAAAGGACTACGTCCAGTGTGGAAAATTACCTATTGGTTATCCTTAATGGATGTGAATTATAGTGTAGTGTAATTATAATTATAACTTAGTGAACGGGAGGCCTATGTAGCCTGACATATATCGATGTGATATATACTGTTGAAACATGGTTGATAACCAACCAGTCTGTACTAGTGATTATAGTGAATCGAATTGACATGTGATATGTCATAGGATGAATTAGTACAACATAGTGTGTAATGTTGTAAATCCCAAATGTGGAATTAGAGGGGCCTCTACCATATCAAAGAAAATGTACAACCTCAAAATCATCGTTCAATCCGTTAGGAACCATAGTGCCATGCTCAAAGATATGTCTCATTTCTGCCCTCCCTAATTTGTTCGGTAAATTTTCCTCAATCTCTACTTTTTTTATTTGTTCTAATGCCCAGAATTTAATTCCTATAGGTGAACTATTATGGTGTATTTTACAGTGCAGCGAAACCGAGTGTTTTTCATAGCTATTCCTAATATTTCTGGCATGTTCTGCTATCCTAACGTTAAGGGCTCTTTTTGTACGCCCTATATAGCCTAACCCGCAGGGGCATTCTAACATATAAATGACGTTTTTAGAACAACAGTTGAGAATGCCTTTAATTCTGACCTGTCTATTCAATTTATGATTAAAATATGAACCAATGTAGTTTTTCTTATTGGCAGTAGACCTGCAGGCCAAACACATGCCACATTGATAATAGCCCTCTTTTAGTCCAAAATGGTTATTATTGTTATCTTTCATCCTTCTGGGTTTACTGCGTACTAGATTGGATTTGATGTTACATGATGATCTTATACGGTCTTCCTTTATGAATATATTTAAATCCAGAAAATTTACTTCTTTCTCACTCCAACAGCTGTCTAATTTGATACCCCATTCTATGCTATCCAGACTCTCTAGGAAGGGTCGCAATGACGCTTCTCCTCCCCTCCAGATAAAGAATACGTCATCAATATAACGTCTGTATGCATGGACACTTCCTTGCGCCCAGCCACGCAACCCACACACGAACCTGCTCTCCCAGGCTGCCATTTATAGGTTGGCATAGCTGGGCGCAAATTTAGTGCCCATGGCCGTACCTCTACACTGTATGTAGTAATCATCTTCGAACTTGAAGTAATTATTGTTCAATATAAACCTTACGTTGTCAAGAATGAATTGCGTCTGGTCAGGATCGATGGAATCGGTTTTCAAAATCTCCTCCTCTAGTTTGATTAGACCTAGGTCATGTGGTATGCTACTATACAATGCATTAACATCGCAAGTTACCAGGAGATCCCCCTTTTGCCAAATTACCTCATTTAACATTTGAAGCATACTCATCGTATCTTTCAAGTATGATGGAATCTTACAGACTAGTGGTTGAAGGAGTATGTCAACGTATTCTGATAGGCGACTGCTAATCGAATCTATCCCCGCCACTATGGGTCTACCTGGGGGTTTGAGGGGATTTTTATGCACTTTGGGGAGGATGTAGAAATATGGTACCTTCGTGAATTCTATGGATAGATAATCGAATTCTAGTTTATTCAAAATATTTTTGTCGAGACCTTCCTGTAGCAAAGATGTCAACCTGAGCCTTATGTCCCCAACTGGATCTTTTCTCAATTTGGTATAGGTGGAATTGTCATTCAAAATGAGAAGTGCTTCCTCTTGATAAGATTTCTTTGACCAAATTACTATCCCGCCGCCCTTATCGGCGGGTTTTATGATGATATTGGGATCTTTTTGCAGATTTTTTATAGCCATACGTTCTTCCTTAGAAAGATTATCTTTATCTATTTTGGTAGATATCTTTTCTATATCTTTCATAACCAAACTCTCAAACATCCTAATTTCATCCGAAACCATGTGCCTAGGATAAAATTTAGATCTATTTTTTAGAGTAGTATGTATGTTGGGCGTACAGTTTTGTGCAACTTGCCTTTCTGCTGGTTGTTTAAGGAAGTATTTCTTTAGTCTCAATTTTCGTTTGAATCTTTGCAGATCTATAAAGACCCCAAATTTGTCCAGCTGGTTAGAGGGGGCAAACTTGAGGCCCTTATTCAAAACGCTTATCTCTGCTCTAGTGAGAATCTTATCACTTAGATTGAAAATTCCCTTCATGGGGATCGCTTCCTTTCTCTTTTTTCTTTCCCGTACATGTTTTCCTGCTCTCGACCCTCTTCTGATCTTTCCCACGGTCTCTTTTGTCCTCCCCCCCTTTCTAATCTTGTATCGAGGTCTCTGTGTGTTCCCTGCCCGCTGTTCTTGTTTAGGGGGTCCCTCCAAAAAACCTCCTCCTCCTTATGATCCTCCAATGGTTCATACCTGTTCCTAAGAGGGACAATGTTTTCTATTTGTTCCCTCTCCCTTTTTTTAGGGGGAATGTTAGGGGTAGGATTGTGCGTGACAGTGTTCACATGATTTCATTCCTGGAATTGTCTTTCCATGTCTCGCCCATAGTGATAAGGTTTGTCCCACTGCCGTCTATCATGTTGTCTATGATATCCATAGTCTCTATGTCGTTGTATATCGGAGGATGAATGGTGAACGTCTCTCCGATAGGGGGTTACATAGTGATCACTGTTGACTGGATATGTATTTCTATAATTATGCTGATTCCCCCATGATCTTAACATGTACAGCTTGGAAAAAAGACTAGACAGAGGAGATATGATAGAAACATTTAAATACGTAAAGGGAATCACAAGGTAGAGGAGGGAGTATATTTAAAAGGAAACAAAATAGCAAAACAAGAGGACATAGTCTTAGATTAGAGGGGCAAAGGTTTAAAAGTAACATCAGGAAGCATTATTTTACTGAGAGGGTGGTGGATACATGGAACAGTCTTCCAGTAGAAGTGGTAGAGGCCAAAACAGTAATTGAATTTAAGCAAGCATGGGATAGGCATAAGGCTATCCTAAACAAAAGATAAATCCAGGTAAAGTATCCATGTAATTGGGCAGACTAGATGGGCCAAAAGGTTCTTATCTGCCGACATTTTTCTATGTTTCTATGTTTCTATGGAATAGCAGGTTAATTAATTAACAATCGTGTGGCTAATAGAATCAGTGATCTACAGCAGACCACAGAGTCAAAAACATGGGCATGTATGAAAAGAAATTCATAACATCAATAACGTGTGTTTTTGTATTTTTCAGAGCATATTGTGTCCCTTTAAAACACTACAGTGCTTCATTGGTCGAATTCTTGTCTCGATCCCGTCACTGATAATGTGACAATTCATCTTTTTATGTAGATTATATATTTAGGCAGGGCTGGATTAACATAGGGGCAGATGGAGCAGCAGCTCCAGGCCCATGCCTCAGAATAGGCCCAGAGAAAGGATAACTTTGTCTGCATTTGGACCCCTGTATCTCCAACTTCATAGCAGCTACAGGGTCACGTGAGGTATCACTGGAAAGGCCAGAGAATGGCCTTTCCAATGATATGAAACATGACCAGATTTTAAGTAAAAAATATAAAATAATAAATATTTACTTTTTCTTTTCACCGGTAATATTTTTTTACTTTTCAATTATAAAGTAAACAATGATGCTGCACTAACTAAGCATCACATTTCTCATGTCGCCAACAAATGTGGAGGTGATGGTACAATTGATTGTTACAAATTGTTACTCTGCCCCACTGATACAGCCTGCTATTGACACTTACTTACGGACCCACCTTGACAAATCCCTTCGCCTTGAGAATAGAAGACTGCTGGAACAGCCGATTACGGGGACAGAGCTATCCGATGCCATTAAAAAGACCCCGGCGGGAAAGGCTCCCGGACCCAACGGACTACCCCTCCTGTACTACAAAACTCTTCGGGAAATACTTGACCCACAATGGCTTGTGGCCTTTAACTCCATAACGGACGGGGACCCACTGACCGCCCAAACCCTTATGGCAACAGTAACCCTTATCCCTAAACCGGGCAGGGACACGGAGCTCTGCGGCAATTATAGGCCCATATCCCTGCTAAACCAAGACGTGAAACTGTTTGCTAAAATCCTTGCCACTCGTCTCAACCCGTATATTCCGCAGCTTATCCACAATGATCAGTTGGGCTTTATCCCGGGGAGGGAGGGCAGGGCAAACACCTGATTCATTTAGCGTCTAAGACTAAAAATGAACCTATGCTGCTTTTATCCACTGATGCGGAGAAGGCCTTTGACTGCGTCAGTTGGCGCTTTCTCTTCAGCACATTAGGCCACATAGGTTTAGGTCGTAACATGTTAGCATGGATAGGGGCGCTGTACACTAACCCCTCTGCCAGACTTAATGTGAACGGGGCCCTTTCGCCCCCTTTCGCATCAACAACGGCACGAGAAAAGGCTGCCCCCTTTCCCCACTATTATTTGCCCTCACCCTTGAGCCCTTCCTTCAAGCACTTCCTGAACGAGTCGGGCTCAATCCCCTGTGACCACTTGCCCATACCGAATGCGGACTCATTCCTAACATGGTTCCATCATCACGACTCATTCAGTCGTTACGATCCATCGCCCCACTTCCAAAGTACATTAGACCGCTAACACAATATGAGATGTTGATAGAGAGGGACAGATATCCATCGCACTGCCTCTCTTTGATGTATGGTATGCTCCAGGCCACATCTTCTCAGAACAGTCCCGCTCGCGCTAGCTGGGAACGTGAATTAAATTTTACTTTCGAAGACCATCAATGGTGCGCAATATGCTAACTAACACACTCCAGTTCCACAGCACTGAGAGTTCAGGAGGCCAACTATAAGGTGCTCATGAGGTGGCACAAGACACCCCAAGTTTTGGGGCACTATGCTGATAGGGAAGCCAGCAAATGCTGGAGATGTGACATACCTGATGCATCAACACTCCATATATGGTGGGACTGCCCTGCTCTTTATGAGTTTTGGCGCTCCGTCCATGACTGTCTTTGTGACGTCAAGGAACCACCACCCCCATTTACCCCAGAATATTGCCTACTTAATCACACTGAGGACCTGCCCGAAGTATTTCGGAAATCGTTCGCCATCAGACTTCTACACGCAGCGTGCCTGGTTATACAAATTGTTACATCAAAAACCTAAACCGCCGCATTGCAGCGTAGAGCACTGCGGGGAACTTTGGACCCCTGCGTCACTAATCTTTACACCTCACAAGGTCAAGTGAGGTATCACTGGACAGGGCAGAGTCTGGCCTTTGCATCAATATCAAACCTGACCATGTAAAATCTAAAAAGAAAAGAAACCTTTTTTTTATTTATTTTTAGTTCCAAAGCGATGGCATTGTCCATTTTTCACGTATAAAATGAGCAATACCACTGCCATTACTCACCTTCTCATTTCCCACGCTGGGAGCAAGGTCAGTGTTTTATACATACAGGGTAATTCAAAGAGATCCGAATTGCTTGAGAAAGGTAACCGAACACTGAAAATCAGCGTCCGGTTACCTTTCTTGGCCATTCTGCTATCCAGAGAGCAGGCAATTCGCCAAATCCTTGCGAATTGCCTGCACATACGGTACCTGTTCGGTGCCTGTTCGAGGGCAGTGAAATCCCCATGAAAAAGCACTGCTTCGGCTATTCAGGGAGCACAAACCAGCAGTGTAAGGTTCCCGAATTGCCCTGCCATTCGGTGCTTTAATTCGGCAAGTATATTCAGGAGAATCCCATAGGCTTCAATGTTAACAATATTCCCGTTTTAATTCAATATCTAATAAACCGTTCATTATAAAATTCTGCAGTAAAGAGTCTCTTTATTTATCGATTTTTTAGGATATTTTAAGCATTTTTCTGTTTTTTTTTTTTAAAAGTCCGATTTTTTTTTTTTTTTTTTTTTTAAGTTTACTTATTTTTTCTGTAACAGCCCTTTTTATTATCATTCCCTGGACCTCATATGCAAATTTCAGACATTTTCGCTCAGTAGTTTCTTTGCAAACAGCGTTTCACTTTTCAATCATTCATGCAAACTGTTTTGCTAATTTATTCACTGCCTCTTCTGCGGTGTCGGCTTTTTCCGGAGGCTGCGCTGCATGTGATCGGCTCCTGCTCGGGTTTTTCCGTGGTTCTCGGCAGGTTAATCCAGGTGTTTTTGAGGGTTTTCGGCGTGCATTCGCCGGGTTTTGCAGTTAGTTTTCGTCGGGTTTGCAGCAGCTTTTCCCTGCAATTCGGGGACCCTATGGTGTTTGCTGAATACACCGCAGGGTCACCGAAATGGGATCGGCAAAAGGAACCGAATTTAAGAGAACGAAAAGTCACCGAACGTGCGGTGACTTTTCGAATCTCTTTGAATTACCCTGATAGTCATGATACAGGGTTATTCAAGGAGAATCGAAAAGTCACCACATGTTCGGTGACTTTTCGTTCTCTTCAATTCGGGCCAATTCAGCAATCTCATTTTGGCGACCCTGCGGTGTATTCAGCAAGCACCACAGGACCGTCGAAACACAGGGAAAAGCTGCAGCAAACCCGACGAAAAGTCACTGTAAAAACCCGGCGAATGCACGCTGAAACCCGCAAAAACATCTGGATTAACCCACCGAAGACGCCGGAAAAACCTGAGCAGGAGCCGATCACACGCAGCGCAGCCTCTGGAAAAAGCCGACACCGCAGATGAGTGAAGTGAATAAATTAGCAAAAACAGTTTGCTTGAATGTTTGAAAAGTGAAACGCTGTTTGCAAAGAAACTACTGAGCGAAAATGTCTGAAATTTACATATGAGGTCCAAGGAATGATAATAAAAAGGGCTGTTACAGAAAAAATAAGTAAACTTAAAAGAAAAAAAATGGGACTTTTTTGAAAAAAAATAAAAATCCAGAAAAATGCTTAAAGTATACAAAAAAATCAATAAATAAAGAGACTCTTTACTACAGAATTTTATAATGAATGATTTATTAGATATTGAATTAAAACGGGAATATTTTTAACATTGAAGCCTATGGGATTCTCCTGAATAAACCTGTCGAATGAAACCACCGAATGGCAGGGCATTTCGGGAACCTTTCACTGCTGGTTTGTGTTCTCTGAATAGCCGAAGCAGTGCTTTTTTATGGGGATTTCACTGCCCTCGAACAGGCACCGAATGTGCAGGCAATTCGCCAGGATTTGGCGAATTGCCTGCTCTCTGGATAGACGAATGGCCAAGAAAGGTAACCGAATGCTGATTTTCTGCATTCGGTTACCTTTCTCCAGCCATTCGGATCTCTTTGAATAACCCAGATATTATTAAAAAAAAAAACATGTTCCAAAACACAAGGGAAATATTTCTTTTTTTTTTTTTTTACAGTTTCTTTGGTTAAAATTGAATATTTTCTCAGAAAAATGCAGTAACAGTTCCCCATTTCACTTTTTTTTTAACAAGAATGCCCTATAGAATATATATCCACAAAGGTTTGGATGATAAAAGCGTTTTACACTCTTTAAATGATTGAAATCTGAATGAAAAATTAATCATTTACCCATATCTGCACTATTAAATAACCTAAAATATGTTTTCATTTCACTAAAATTACAAAAAAAGCCACCAAAATATTCAGCTCCAGGCCCATAGAGATCTCAATACGGGTCTGTATTTAGGTTGGAAACAGATAATTAAGCCTTCTCACTAATTGCATGTTTTGTCAGATCTGATCTGCAATGGGTTCTGCACCAATGAGACACAAAAAAAAGGGAAAAGATTTGTTCTAAAAAATGTATTTATATTTTTGTGAATAAGGAAAAAATAGAGGGATCTATTAAGAAACTGTAAGGGCTAGATTGATATACCGTATTTTTCACTCCATAAGACGCACCTGGTTTTTAGAGGAGGAAAGCAGGAAAAAAATATTCTGAATCAAATAGTGTAATAATGGATACTGCCCCAGCTCCTCTCATGGATATACTGCCCCAGCATCTCTCATGGATATACTGCCCCAGCTCCTCTCATGGATATACTGCCCCAGCTCCTCTCATGGATATACTGCCCCAGCATCTCTCATGGATATACTGCCCCAGCATCTCTCATGGATATACTGCCCCAGCTCCTCTCATGGATATACTGCCCCAGCTCCTCTCATGGATATACTGCCCCAGCATCTCTCATGGATATACTGCCCCAGCATCTCTCATGGATATACTGCCCCAGCTCCTCTCATGGATATACTGCCCCAGCATCTCTCATGGATATACTGCCCCAGCTCCTCTCATGGATATACTGCCCCAGCTCCTCTCATGGATATACTGCCCCAGCTCCTCTCATGGATATACTGCCCCAGCTCCTCTCATGGATATACTGCCCCAGCATCTCTCATGGATATACTGCCCCAGCTCCTCTCATGGATATACTGCCCCAGCTCCTCTCATGGATATACTGCCCCAGCTCCTCTCATGGATATACTGCCCCAGCTCCTCTCATGGATATACTGCCCCAGCTCCTCTCATGGATATACTGCCCCAGCTCTCTCATGGATATACTGCCCCAGCTCCTCTCATGTATATACTGCCCCAGCTCCTCTCATGGATATACTGCCCCAGCTCCTCTCATGGCTATACTGCCCCAGCTCCTCTCATAGATATACTGTCACAGCAGCTCTCATAGATATACTGCCACAGCAGCTCTCATGGATATACTGCCCCAGCTCCTCTCATGGATAATGCCCCAGCTCCTCTCATGGATATACTGCCCCCGCTCCTCTCATGGATATACTGCCCCAGCTCCTCTCATAGATATACTGCCACAGCAGCTCTCATGGATACTGCCCCCAGGCCCCAGCTCACCTCCTGCCGCTGCCGCATGTTCAGCTCCCTCTGAGCATCCGACGGCATGGAGCTTGGGCGCTTGCCTGGGGGAGCCACGTGACCAGCCGCGATCTCGCGAGAACTCGGCTGGTGACGTGGTTCCCCCAGGCGAGCGCCGAAGCTCCATAGCTTCGGACGCTCGCAGGGAGCCGAACACTGCAACATGCAGTATTCACTCCATAAGACGCACACACTTTCCCCCCCACTTTTTTGGGGGGAAAAGTGCGTCTTATGGAGCGAAAAAAACGGTAGTTGCCCGGTTTTTATTGCAGTTCTGATGACAACATAATCAGGGTTATTCAGAGAGCGGTGAAAAGCAGGAGAATGACTGGAGAATGGAAAATTCTAGGTCAAAATAGCTGATTTGGAAGTTAGATAAATGGGAGAATTTTTCAGGTTTGGATATTTTGACCTAGAATTTTCCATTCTCAAGTCATTCTCCTACTTTTCACCGCTCTGAATAACCCTGGTTGTGTATCTAAAAATCACACCTGGGCCAGGTCATGTCTATAAAAATGTTGGAAAATGACACAAGATTAGTAAAAAAAACTAATGTAATCCTTAGTTCTGTAAAGAAAAAAAAAGGAAAATATTAGAAGCACCAGTACCATTCAATCACCTATGCAAATATTGAGCCCTATTCCCCACTTGACATCTGCAACAATTATACAATTAATGTCTGGAATCGCTATTCCACACTTGACACAAACTGTGCTTGCAGACTCAGGCATAGCATGTCCCTACTGTAATTTAACGTCTCCTATACCGTATATAGGAGACATTCAGGGTTATTTAGAGAAAGGTGAAAACCAGGAGAACTGGCAGGAGAAGTGAACAATCTAGACCAAATAGCCAATTTGGAAAGTGAGATAAATGGGAGAATTTTTCTGGTTTGGCTATTTTGACCTAGAATTTTCACATCTCCAGTCATTCTCCTGAGTTTCACCTCTCTAGTTTTCAAACCTGGTGTAAACTTACCAGAGCAATTACACACTGTGGGCAACTTAACAATCTTAACGCTAACTTTAGCTCTCAGCTATGCAAGCGTTAACCTTAGGTTAAGTGGCCCTAGCACGGCCTGCCCATATTACAATCGTCAAGCTAACAGGCTAAAACCCATTAGCTCATAGGGGATTGTGCTCGCTTTCGCAAGCTTACTGTACTTTGCGCTCTCAGTGCTTAATATAGGGAGCACAAAGAGTAATTAGTGTTAGAATTACAAAGTCCTAACGCTAATTTCGCCCTGCAGCGGTTAACTGAAAAGATAACCACAGCTTGATTCTGGAGCTAACTTATTCCGCTTCTGCGGAATCATTTAGCATTGGCTGTATACCTCCCAGAAAAAGAAAAATCATATACTCACCTCTCATCCCGCAGTGAGAACGGTGGCCTGATCCACTTCTTCTGGCTGCCGGGAGCAGAGTGAGACTGGGGTAAAAAAAGTCACCAGTCACCCTACGCGATCACTCTGCGGACCTACAGGACATCACGAAAAGCGATATCCTGCAGGTCATATGACCCGGCAGTCGAATCCTCCATGGAGTCCTATGGACTTCAGTAGGGATACACGGGGCGGCGCCTTAGTGCTGCCTCGAGTATCCTATGACTGAGCGTTGTATTACGAGGCAGGCTTCCGCCTGCGAAGTAATATGGAGCTAAAATGGGGTTGCTAAGGGGAAACCTGCAGCTCATGGTTTTTGGGCTCATGGGGCAGCTGCTTTGGGCCCCACAACCATGAGTGGGCCCGAGGCAACCACCCTTTTAGTCCTGTGGTAAAGACGGCCCTAGCTGTACTTATGTGGAATGTAAAATGGGGGGATGAACAATTGAACAAGTTGTTTTTTTTCCCTTGAAAATGTGGCCAGTCATCAAGTAGATTGCCGCGTAATCTCACTCAGAGGTCCAGATTTATAACGAATAAATTCTGTGCAGCTGTGCAAGATTTATAGATCCATAACGAAAGTCATGGTGTTACAACTTAATGCGTCCATCTCTTGGGGATCCCTCATTCCGGGGTGGGGGAAGCAATAACCACCGATGATTTAGGCTGGGGTCAGACGAACGCAGTGTTAACGTCCGTGTTGCCGCACATAAGTACGTCCGTGATAGCATACAATTGTGTTAAATGGAGCCCCACACACGAAGTAGGTCCGCACAGAAGTGCGGGGGCTGACGGACGCTGCAAACGGACGCAGGTTAGGCAAGAACGTAATACTGCTAGAACGGATGTGCAGAGTGCGCCACGTCCACAACGTCCGCATAACTTTGTGTGCGAGTGATGGAGCATGGTCAGACGGACTGCATTTATACGTCCAGCATTTTTGACGGACAGAATGTTTTTTCATTGTAATTTATTTTTCCCTCCTACATCCGTCAAAAATAACTTCAGTGAAAAAACGGACTGTGTGACCACTACTGCGTCATCCGTACTGACGATGTCCGTACTGCACGGACGTACAGTCCGTAGAAATCACTCTCGTCTGACCCTAGCCTTAGCAGAAAAGGTCAGTTTTCCTGTCGTTCTCATACAGCAGGGAAACCCAGTGACTTCACCCACTCAATGTACACAGTGAAAGGGATTAAGTTTCCATCTTGCTGTCCTAAAGTCCTGCTTCTAAGATAGAACTCCAGTTAACACAGAGTGCTGACAGCATCAAATGCTCTTTTACTACAGGATCGTTGTGAGGGGCACTATGGAGCATTTGTCATGACAAAAAGTGTCCCTTTAGAACAATAACATTAAACTGTAAACTGCTATCATTGTTGCTATTAGATGTTTTGTGGTTAATTCCTAAAGCATGAAATATAATTGTCTGGAGAGAGATTTTGCTTGTTTTATGATGTCAGCTCAGAGGGCTAGGTATAGCGTATGAATCTGAACTCATTAGAAGCATAGAGAGTCACATTAATGTTAGGTTTGTAAATGGAGCCGCATTCAATAAAAAAAGTCTAAAATTGTTTTTAGCTTTTGTACTAAACTACGGAGAAACCCCATTAGCCGTGCAAGCGAGGATAGACTTTTGCTGAGCAAAATAAAAGCAATCTACTCACATGAAAAGCTGATAGTAGCATACAAAAGAAATATTAAGATCATCTTCTGAGTCATTGTGCCACTGCTTAATGCAACATGTTAAAATTACAGGGAGAGTTTAGTAAGCTGGCACAATGTCAGAAAAGTTTTTTAAAAATACACTAAAATGCACAACAAATCTCTTGAACGTATGTCAGCATCAGGGAATACATAGCACATTAATAAGAACCTTAGAGGTCCCAAGGCAACCTGAGTACACTAACAGGGTTATTCGGAGAGAGGTGAAAATCAGGAGAAGTGAAAATTCTAGGTCAAAATAACCAAACCAGAAAAATTCTCCCATTTATCGCACTTTCCAAATCGGTTATTTGGTCTAGATTGTCCTTTCTCCTGGCAATTCTCCTGGTTTTCACCTCTCTCTGAATAATCCTGTAAGGTAACACTACACATTTATCCCCGAGGGGAATGCTATTAGTGCCTTTTGTGGAAAACTCAAAAAGAAATAAAAGGAATTGCACAATATCAATAACGATGGAGTATTTAAGAAGTGCAATAGCAACAAACAGATAACATAAATGGGTACAGATATTAGACCTACAGTTATGCACAAAACGCGATTTCGCGCTCTAATCCCTACCTGGGCGGCTGCGTAAACCTGAGTATCCAGCCCAATTCGTGTATAGAACATAAGATAAAAGGTTGTCATTTGTGCTTATTCCTGTGGCTCCATGCTAAACAAAACAGAGATTTTAGTTTACTTGAATGGCCATTGACCTGTTAAGCCCACCTGCCACGTCACGGTAACCTCTTCCAAGATGGGTCCTAACCTACTTACAGCAACCACATGTCCTCCTGCTGCTTCTCAGCTAAGAGACAAAAGGGTGGGTTTATATTTATACCCTCACTAAACAAATTCCACTTTGGGATTGAAAAAGCAAAAATTTACTTGGCTGGGAACACAATAAAATATCCAAATATGTACAAAAAGCGGTTTCCCAGTCTTTCGCATCGATTCGGCAGTTTTGCGGCAGTTTATGCTTTCGATTCAGCGGTTTTAGGATGCGTTCTGCAGTTTGATTTGCCACACTTCGGGGACCCTGCGGTGATTGCTGAATCCCCCACAGGGTTGGCGAATTTAACTCCCGAAGTGTGAAGAATGAGAGAGCACCGAAATGTCGGTGACATTTCAGTGCTCTCTGAATAACCCCTTTAAAACTTTTGCTGAGTCTGGACACTCATAAGGCATTTCACCAAAACACCAAAAACAGAAATTAGTAATATTCTAA
The DNA here is from genome assembly GCA_009667805.1 of Leptobrachium leishanense. Taxonomy (NCBI): domain Eukaryota; kingdom Metazoa; phylum Chordata; class Amphibia; order Anura; family Megophryidae; genus Leptobrachium; species Leptobrachium leishanense. The sequence continues at coordinate 133,123,873 of CM019065.1, forward strand.
TACAATAGCTGCAATATATAAAACTGAAAGACTAGCATACACCTAAAAAATTTGCATGGTCGTATGCAAAGTTGCACATTATATATATATATATATATATATGTAATCACCTATACCAATGCCCAGCAGACTTGGCCCTCTATTTGTTTTGAGAGTACATTTCACAGGAGTCTCCACTAATTAAATGAGTGGCAGAGCATCAAGGGAGGTGTGGTCCAAAACATCTGGAGGGCCAAGTTTGGCTGCTGATTAGGGATGAGCCGAACACCCCCAGAGTTCGGTTCGAGCCCGAACCCGAACTTCCCATTTGTTCGGGACCGAACCTGAACCCGAACCGGAACCCCCATGCAAGTCAATGGGGCTGAAAATTCGTTGTTTTAGAGTGCCCTCCAAGAGGGCATATATGCTACATATTTGCCATAAAAGGTGTAAGGGGGTCCGGGTAGTGCCCTGGGGGACAGGAAACAAGGACAAAAAGTTTAAAAAAAAACGTTTTTAAAGGGACAGTGAGTTTTCCATGAAATAAGGGTTAAAAATAAAAATGAAAAATTCCTTCAAATATCGTGCCTAGGAGGTCCCCATAACCTGCCCGTGAAGTGGCGGATTTCTAGGATGTATAGAAACACTTAAAAACAAATAAATGATGTTTCATATGACGATAAATGCTTTTCCTTTAATCTATCCATAAACAACTGCTTGGGGCGGCAGCCTGTATGAAAAGACATTTTAGGACGCGCAGAAAAAGTTTAGTGTTTTTTTGGGCTAAATTATTGTGAAACTTATGCAGGCTTTGGATGAAAGTAACAATAGGTGCTTTAAAATTGGGCTTTTAGCGTCGGCAACAGTGCTGCCACACCGTAACCCCTCTGAGGATATGAATCTGATACAGGCGTCAATGGCAGTGCACCCAGATATTGTGCCTTTAGTGCCAGGCATGCAAGTACTATCGTACAGTAACCCCTCTGTGGTATTGTGGAAGAGTGCAGGGGTGGACCATGCGGTCCTATATTAAAAAGATATGAATCTGGTAATGGGCATCAGTGCACCCAGATATTGTACCTTTAATGGGAGGCCAGCAAGTATCATCATACAGTAACCCCTCTGTAGTATTGTGGAAGAGTTCAGGGGTGGACCATGCGGTCCTATATTAAAAAGATATGAATCTGGTAATGGGAGTCAGTGCACCCAGATATTGTGCCTTTGGTGCCAGGCCATCAAGTATCATCATACAGTAACCCCTCTGTGGTATTGTGGAAGAGTGCAGGGTTGGACCCTGCAGTTCAAAAAATTAAAATGATATAAATCTGGCACAGGCGTCAGTGCAGCCAAATATTGTGCCTTTCATGGCAGCAAGTGCATTCACACCGTAACCCTTTTGTGGTATTGTGGAAGAGTTCAGTGCTGGAGGTTTTGTGCATGCAGAAGACATACCCGATCTAATCCGTTACTTCGGCATCAGGGGATTGATAGCTGCTGATCCAGGACTGATTCATTTTTATAAATGTCAGCCGGTCAACAGAGTCGGTGGACAGACGCACTCTTTTGTCTCTGACAAAACCTCCAGCGGCACTGAACGTCCTTTCGGAAAGCACGCTAGATGAAGGGCAACCTAGTAGCTGCATAGCATATTGGCTAAGTTCTGGCCAGTGATCCAATCTCAACACCCAGTAAGCCAGTGGATCATCTGCTGGAAAGGTATCCAGGTCTGCCCTTGCCCCTAGGTAGTCCTGCACCATATGGTGAAGACGCTGGCAATGGGTGCCTACATTTGACGTCCCTGGGCGTCGAGGACTAAAAAAATTTAAAAATGCATCAGTCAAGCGGCCCTGGCCTTCACCGCTATTCCTCTGATCACCTGCAGCCTCAGAAGCATGTGTGTCAGCAGTAGCACTTGGTAATCTAACAGTGCCTGGAAAGGTGTTACACAAATTTAGCTTTAGAGCGTCCTCAAGTTTTGTCATCCTGTGCTTCCTCTGTGCGGGCAGGATGAGCTCTGCAACTTTCCCCTTGTATTGTGGATCAAGAAGGGTTGCCAACCAGTAATGATCCCTCTCCTTGATAGCACGAATCCTGGGGTCCTTTAGCAGGCTTTGCATCATTAGGGAGCCCATGCAGCGTAGGTCGGAGGTGGCATTAGCTGCCGAGTGTTCCTGGTCAATGAGGATGACCGTATCGTGCACTTCCTCCTCCCAGCCAGGCACAAGCCCTTCTGTTTCTGGGCACACAAAACCTTGCCTTGAGGAATCCCCACCTTCAATGCCCCCACTACTTAAATAGTCCTCCTCCTCCTCATCCTCCTCCTGTCTGATCTGAGTAGGACCCGCTGGAAAGCTGTCTGCAGAAAGACTGGGGCCTTGAGAGCTAGGGAAGGCCTCCTCTTCCTCCCGCTGCTCTGCCTCTAGAGCCACATCTATAATTCCCCGCAGAGTGTGCTCCAGCAGGAACACTAAAGGAATTGTGCCACTGATGCATGCACTGTCCCTGCTCACCATCCTCATTGCCTCCTCAAATGGTGACAGTACAGTGCATGCATCCTTGATCATCAGCCACTGCGGGGGGAAAAAAATCCAAGTTGACCTGAACCTGTCCTTGTGCCAAACTCACACAGGTACTCGTTGATGGCCCTCTGCTGCTTGTGCAGATGTTGCAGCATTGCTAATGTCGAGTTCCACCTGGTGGGCATGTCACAGATCAGACGGTTTGTGGGAAGGTGGAATTCTCTTTGAATTTCTGCCAGGCGAACGCTTGCTGGGAATGACCGTCTGAAGTGGCTGCAGACTTTTCTGGCCTGGATGAGAAGCTCTGGCAGCCCTGGATACTTGGTTAGGAAACGCTGTACCACCAGATTTAGGATGTGTGCTAGGCATGGTACATGCATCAATTTACCCTTGCGTAGGGTGGAGAGAAGGTTGCTGCCATTATCGCAGACGATCATTCCCGGCTCAAGCTGGCGTGGTGTTAACCATCTCTGCACCTGCCCTTGCAGAGCTGACAAAATTTCTGACCCGGTGTGGCTCCTGTCCCCTAAACAAACCATCTCAAGCACAGTATGGCATCTTTTTGCTTGAGCCATTGCGTACACCCTGTCAGGCGTGGGTTTTACTGCCACTTCGCCAGAGACAGAGAAGGAGGAGGAGGAGGAGGAAGAGGTGGTGGTGATGGAGCAGACAGACCTCATACAAGCAGCTTTCTGGAAGCGTGGTGGATGAACAAGCTCCAGCGACAGAGCCCTGTCTTGGATCCCTCCCAGCTGCAATCAGAGTTACCCAGTGTGCCGTGAAGGAAATGTAATGACCATGTCCATGCTTGCTGGACCACGTGTCTAAAGTGACATGCACCTTGCTGCTGACTGCCTTTCCCAATGACTGGATAACATTGTCTTGCACGTGCTGGTATAGTGCTGGAATGGCCTTGCGTGAAAAGTAATGGCGTTTTGGAACCTGCCACAGTGGTACAGCGCATTCAGCAAATTCACGGAAGGGAGCAGAGTCCACCAGCTGCAAAGGCAGCAGCTGCAATGCGAGTAATTATGCTAAGCTGGCATTTAGACGCTGTGCTTGGGGATGGTTGGGACTATACTTTTTCTTTCGCTGCAGCAGCTGCGGCAACGTAATCTGACTGCGTAAATCTTCAGCTACTGGGATGATGTCACATTGTGAGGAAGGACCTGCTGGTACATCCATTACTGTAGCATCATCCCTGTCGGTGGAGGTTGTAAGCAATTGCATGGCAGGACATACAGTGTGGGTAGAGAAAGATGAGGAGGAGGAGGACCTACGCAAAGTTTTGCCCCAACGGGATGTGTGGCACTTGTTCATATGTCGCATCAAGCACGTGGTACCCAAGTGTCCGGTGTTTATCCCACGCTTCAGCCTCCTCTGACATAGATTACAAATAGCAACGGTGGGGTCTGCTGCACAGTTCTTAAAGAACTCCCAGACAGCAGATTTCCTGCATGTGTTCTTTGAGACAACAGCGCTCTGCACTGGACATTTGATGCCTTGGACTGGCTAGTGCTACGGTTGGTCACAGAGGATGTTGTGCCTCGTGTTTGCTGTGCCTCCTCCTTCTCCTCCCCCTCCTCCTCACTTGATTCCTCAGTTCGATCTGGCACCCAGGTGGAGTCAGTGACCTCATCATCATCAATGTCATTTTCACCCCCTATCTCCTCGTCACTGGAGCCAACTTGGCAGTATGCTGCAGCTGCTGGGGCAACATGAGTGCCAGTTATTTGTGTGTCATCACTGGCACCCCCTTCCTCTAGGTTGATTATACTCACTTGCTCAACCTCAGAGATTGAATCAGAGCACTGTACTTGCGCATCCTCAAGCAGCATGTCACTCTCATTGTAGTCAAACAATTCAGCTGACTCCTCCGTGTGTGATAGTGAGGCTACGGCAGGAGTAGCTGTGGACATGGAGGCTGCATTAGATGCTTTGGCAGCTGAGGTGGACTGTAAAGCACTAGAAGCCTGGCTGGCAGAGGACTCGGAGGATGAGGATGGCCTGGTTAGCCAATCCACCAAGTCCTCTGTATGTTGCTGCTGCTTAAGATGGCCAGCACCAGTTAGAAAGGACAAACGTGCCCCTGCAGAGGATGCACCACGTCCACCACGACCAGAGACACAGCCTCCCGACACAGGGGCTGCTTGCCCTCTTATCTGTGGCTGGGAGCGTCTGCCTGTCCTTTTTGTTCTTTCAGACAAGGTGAGTGATATATAGATTAATATATACAGAACTCTGATTCAACTCTGGTATAAAGATTTAAATAACTCTGGTATAACTCAGTGAGACACACTGATAGCTGGCAGCCAGTGACAAGAGACAGATCACCTTAATTCACAATTGTTTTAAATAAATTAGTGAGCCCCAAAATATAGCGTGGTACTGTATGTATGGCGAGACACAGATCACCTTAATTCACAAATGTTTTAAAGAAATTAGTGAGCCCCAAAATACAGCGTGGTACTTTTTGTATGACGAGACACAGATCACCTTAATTCCCAAGTGTTTTAAAGAAATTAGTGAGCCCCAAAATACAGCGTGGTACTTTTTGTATGACGAGACACAGATCACCTTAATTCCCAAGTGTTTAAAAAATTAGTGAGCCCCAAAAAAAAATTGCTGGCTGTGTGACGAGACACAGAAGATCACCATTAATTCCCAAGTGTTTTAAAGAAATTAGTGAGCACCAAAAAAAATTGCTGGCTGTGTGACGAGACACAGAAGATCACCTTAATTCACAAGTGTTTGAAAGAAATTAGTGAGCCCCAAAATTGTCACGTCTCGGCCTTGCCCCCTGCTGGTGGTAGCAGGGATTCCTGTTTGTTTTTTGTTTTCAGCCTGCAGGCCATCTGTTGGGCCAATTGGTCTGCGGTCACATGACCTGTTCTGCCCTATAAGTACGACCAGGACTCCCCTTGATCCTTGGACCAGGATAGTCTTTCTTGCCTAGTCCCTGTAGGCTGGTTTACTTTGATTTGCTGTGTATGACCTCTGGCTCATGTATTTAGGATCCCTCTCTTGTCTGACCCCTCTAGTTTTGATATTCCGTGTATGACCTTTGGCTCTTGTATTTGGATCTCTCTTCTGTCTGTCCCTGTACTGTACCGTGCTTAGGAATCTGTATGTCTGCATTCATCGTATGTTTGGTTTATGTTTTGTTCGTCATGCAGGCCTAGCCTAGTTAGTATCTCGAGACCACCTTTCAAGGATCTCAGTCAGGGCTTAGGGATCTTTCTAGTTTCTGTTAATATCTTGGTTTGTTCCCTGGAATCTGTATACCTGCATTTATTGTCTGTCTGGTTTATGTTTTATTCATCTTGCAAACCTAGCCTAGGTAGTATTTCGAGACCATCTTTCAAGGATCTCAGTCAGGGCTTAGGGATCTTTCTAGTTTCTGTTAATATCTTGGTTGTTCCCTGGAAGCTGTATACCTGTCCTTAAGGCTTCATCTCTGCAGATTGAGGGTTCCCCTCACCCTATAGGGGGCTCCCCGTTACATTATCCTGGTCCCAGAATAGAAGCTGGCAGGTATGTCTCATATGTATGAAGCTGTATTGAACTTGGTGCTTGCTATGCTGAAGAGCTGCAGAGGTTAATGGAGGCTCTGAGCCTATCACCTGCTGCAGCTAACGATGCAGCACCACCCTGCACTACTTGCAAATCCATGTATGAGAAGGAAAGACGCAGGTTGTATGGTCTCTTTTTTATTGTGCAGATCCAAATCACACTATTGAGCATTGTGTCTTAAAACCTGTTAAGCAATGGCAGGGGAACCATAATCCAGGTATCGCTATGGAGGTACTGGTGTGTCCTCCATAGGCATCCAGACTGGCAGAATAGCCACCTCAAATCTGGTGAATCATGGGATCACTATGCCTCCCGTCTCCCAGTGAGGTTTCAGTGTCTCCGGTTGGGAATGCTATGCCAGCCATGTCTGTATCCACTAGTACGCTGCCAGCCATGTCTGTATCCTGGCACGCTGCAGCCATGTCTGTATTCACTGGCACGCTACCAGCTATGTCTGTATCCACTGGCACGCTGCCAGCCACGTTTGTATCCACTGGCACGCTGCCAGCCATGTCTATATCCACTGGAACACTGCCAGCCAGGTCTATATCCACTGGCACGCTGCCAGCTATGCCTGTTCCCACTGGCAATGAAATGCCAGCCATGTCTGTATCTACTGACACGATGCCAGTCATGTCTGCTTCCCCTGGCACGATGCCAGCCATGTCTGCTTCCTGGCACGATGTCAGCATGTCTGTATCCACTGGCACGAAGCCAGCCATGTCTGTATCCACTGGCTTGCTGCCAGCCATGTCTGTATCCACTGGCACGCTGCCAGCCATGCCTGTTCCCACTGGCAATGAAATGCCAGCCATGTCTGTATCTATTGGCACGATGCCAGCCATGTCTGTATCTACTGGCACGCTGCCAGCCATGCCTGTTCCCACTGGCAATGAAATGCCAGCCATATCTGTATCTATTGGCACGATGCCAGCCAGGTCTGTATCTACTGGCACGATGCCAGCCATGTCTGTATCCACCGGCGATGCCAGCCATGTCTGTATCCACTGGCATGATGCCAGCCATGTCTGTATCCACTGGCACGCTGCCAGCCATGTCTGTTCTCACTGGTAATGAAAAGCCAGCCATGCCTGTTTCCACTGGCAATGAAATGCCAGCCATGTCTGTATCCACTGGCACGCTGCCAGCCATGTCTGTATCTACTGGCACGATGCCAGCCATGTCTGTATCTACTGGCACGATGCCAGCCATGTCTGTATCTACTGGCACGATGCCAGCCATGTCTGTATCCACCGGCACGATGCCAGCCATGTCTGTATCCACTGGCATGATGCCAGCCATGTCTGTATCCACTGGCACGCTGCCAGCCATGCCTGTTCTCACTGGTAATGAAAAGCCAGCCATGCCTGTTCCCACTGGCAATGAAATGCCAGCCATGTCTGTTTCTACTGGCACGAAGCCAGCCATGTCTGTATTCCACTGGCACGCTGCCAGCCATGCCTGTTATCACTGGTAATGAAAAGCCAGCCATGCCTGTTCCCACTGGCAATGAAATGCCAGCCATGTCTGTATCCACTGGCACGCTGCCAGCCATGCCTGTTCTCACTGGTAATGAAAAGCCAGCCATGCCTGTTCCCACTGGCAATGAAATGCGCCATGTCTGTTTATCTACTGGCACGAAGCCAGCCATGTCTGTATCCACTGGCACGCTGCCAGCCATGCCTGTTATCACTGGTAATGAAAAGCCAGCATGCCTGTTCCCACTGGCAATGAAATGCCAGCCATGTCTGTATCCACTGGCACGCTGCCAGCCATGCCTGTTCTCACTGGTAATGAAAAGCCAGCCATGCCTGTTCCCACTGGCGATGAAATGCCAGCCATGTCTGTTTCTACTGGCACGAAGCCAGCCATTTCTGTATCCACTGGCACGCTGCCAGCCATGCCTGTTATCACTGGTAATGAAAAGCCAGCCATGCCTGTTCCCACTGGCAATGAAATGCCAGCCATGTCTGCATCCACTGGCACGAAGCCAGCCATGTCTGTATCCACTGGCACGAAGCCAGCCATGTCTGTATCCACTGGCACGAAACCAGCCATGTTTGTATCTACTGGCACGAGGCCAGCTATGTCTGTATCCACTGGCACGCTGCCAGCCATGCCTGTTCTTACTGGTAATGAAATGCCAGCCATGTCTGTAGCTACTGGCACGAAGCCAGCCATGTCTGTTCCCACTGGCAATGAAAAGCCAGCCATGTCCGCGTCCCCTGGCAAAAAGCCAGCCATGTCTGTATCTACTGGCATGAAGCCAGCCATGTCTGTATCTATTGGCACGAAGCCAGCTATGTCTGTATCCACTGGCACGCTGCCAGCCATGCCTGTTCTTACTGGTAATGAATGCCAGCCATGTCTGTAGCTACTGGCACGAAGCCAGCCATGTCTGTTCCCACTGGCAATGAAAAGCCAGCCATGTCCGCTTCCCCTGGCAAAAAGCCAGCCATGTCTGTATCTACTGGCATGAAGCCAGCCATGTCTGTATCCACTGGCATGAAGCCAGCCATGTCTGTATCTACTGGCATGAACCCAGCCATGTCTGTATCCACTGGCACGAAGCCAGCCATGTCTGTTCCCCCTGGCACGAAGCCAGCCACGTCTGCTTCCCCTGACACAAAGCCAGCCATGTCGGGTACTGGTAATGAGAAGACAGCCATGTCGGGTACTGGTAATGAGAAGCCAGCCATGTCGGGTACTGACAATATGTAATTTGTGATGCCTGAGGCTGGTACCTTGCCAGTGGTGTCCGGGACAAGCTGTATGTCAGCAATGACAGCTGCACCAGGTTAGACGAGACAGCTGTGACCACGTTTTGTTATGAGGCCGACGTGCCTGGATTGGCACATGAGACCACTGTGCCCTTGCCCCACAGTGAGTCCAGTGTTGTCCCCACCATTGTCAAGCCTTGTGAGGTGGTCACAAAGTCTATGTCTTGCTCTAAGAGAAGACAAGAAAAGGTGATCAACCCTAGCCAATCTGGTTCTGAAACTGCCACACTTTGTTCTGGTTCCATTGATACTACACCCTCTAAGTCCGAGGTTGCCTTACTCCGCACAGTAATCAGGGAAATTCAGCAAGCTGGTGGTTTAAAGGGTATTGAGATCCCTAAATCACATTGTGTTCCCACGGAATATATACGGACGCCTTCTGGCTTTTGGATGCGTGAGAGGCACTGGGTAGTGCTCCAGAGACACCCTGACATTCTGAAAGGGCTGTTGGAAGACTCTGATTCAGATGATCCACAATATACTCCTCCTGGGGAGAGGTGTAAGACTGTTTGTGGCGCCAACTGTACCATGTCCTGGTGATGTCCCATATCCCGAGAGTGTACCAGTCATGCACACACCCTGTACTGTATCGGTCGGGGCCACGTTTAATGGCAAGGTCATTGTCTCTGGGGTAGACAGTAAGTCCACTGTGTCTAGTGGTTCCACTGTGGGTTGTAATATACAATCTCAGGGCACGACTACCGTCACTGGATCTGGCAGTACCTCTAATACCTCTATGTACCATAGTGTGGACGGAACTCCTAGATCACGGTCCAGGAGACGCAAGAGGACTAACCGTCAACAACATGGGACGGAAGATTCACTCCGTTCCAGTCCAAGGTACTCATGCCGTCGGATCCTCCGGTACGAGACTCTAGCCCGGTTACCGAAGGTTGTGTACGGGCCTCTAACGGTGCAGTGATCTGCAGAGAGGACCTGGGGGTTTATGAAAGAGCTTTGCTTGCTCAGGCACAAACTGACTACTCTGAGTCTGAGCGGGATTCCAATGGGTACTGGTGACTGGTCTTATCCGTTTTCGTGCCATCCATGTTTTCTTTCTTGGGTGCCCAGGAGGTCACCCGTAAGGGAGGGGGTTATGTCACGTCTCGGCCTTGCCCCCTGCTGGTGGTAGCAGGGATTCCTGTTTGTTTTTTGTTTTCAGCCTGCAGGCCATCTGTTGGGCCAATTGGTCTGCGGTCACATGACCTGTTCTGCCCTATAAGTACGACCAGGACTCCCCTTGATCCTTGGACCAGGATAGTCTTTCTTGCCTAGTCCCTGTATGCTGGTTTACTTTGATTTGCTGTGTATGACCTCTGGCTCATGTATTTAGGATCCCTCTCTTGTCTGACCCCTCTAGTTTTGATATTCCGTGTATGACCTTTGGCTCTTGTATTTGGATCTCTCTTCTGTCTGTCCCCTGTACTGTACCGTGCTTAGGAATCTGTATGTCTGCATTCATCGTATGTTTGGTTTATGTTTTGTTCGTCATGCAGGCCTAGCCTAGTTAGTATCTCGAGACCACCTTTCAAGGATCTCAGTCAGGGCTTAGGGATCTTTCTAGTTTCTGTTAAAATCTTGGTTTGTTCCCTGGAATCTGTATGTCTGCATTCATCGTATGTTTGGTTTATGTTTTGTTCGTCATGCAGGCCTAGCCTAGTTAGTATCTCGAGACCACCTTTCAAGGATCTCAGTCAGGGCTTAGGGATCTTTCTAGTTTCTGTTAATATCTTGGTTTGTTCCCTGGAATCTGTATACCTGCATTTATTGTCTGTCTGGTTTATGTTTTATTCATCTTGCAAACCTAGCCTAGGTAGTATTTCGAGACCATCTTTCAAGGATCTCAGTCAGGGCTTAGGGATCTTTCTAGTTTCTGTTAATATCTTGGTTTGTTCCCTGGAAGCTGTATACCTGTCCTTAAGGCTTCATCTCTGCAGATTGAGGGTTCCCCCTCACCCTATAGGGGGCTCCCCGTTACAAAAATACAGCGTGGTACTTTTTGTATGACGAGACACAGATCACCTTAATTCCCAAGTGTTTTAAAGAAATTAGTGAGCCCCAAAAAAAATTGCTGGCTGTGTGACGAGACACAGAAGATCACCTTAATTCCCAAGTGTTTTAAAGAAATTAGTGAGCCCCAAAATACAGCGTGGTACTTTTTGTATGACGAGACACAGATCACCTTAATTCCCAAGTGTTTTAAAGAAATTAGTGAGCCCCAAAATACAGCGTGGTACTTTTTGTATGACGAGACACAGATCACCTTAATTCCCAAGTGTTTTAAAGAAATTAGTGAGCCCCAAAATACAGCGTGGTACTTTTTGTATGACGAGACACAGATCACCTTAATTCCCAAGTGTTTTAAAGAAATTAGTGAGCCCCAAAATACAGCGTAGTACTTTTTGTATGACGAGACACAGATCACCTTAATTCCCAAGTGTTTTAAAGAAATTAGTGAGCCTCAAAAAAAATTGCTGGCTGTGTGACGAGACACAGAAGATCACCTTAATTCCCAAGTGTTTTAAAGAAATTAGTGAGCCCCAAAATACAGCGTGGTACTTTTTGTATAACGAGACACAGATCACCTTAATTCCCAAGTGTTTTAAAGAAATTAGTGAGCCCCAAAACAATTTGCTGGCTGTGTGACGAGACAAAGAAGATCACCTTAATTCACAAGTGTTTTAACCCTTTCACTGCTGAAGACGTGTGGGACACGTCCTCAGTGATGCACGTTGCATGCTGAGGACGTGCCCCACACGTCATCAGCTGTTTTGGACCCCCGGCGGAGATGCGCGATGACGTCATTTCCAGGCGACCCCCCGGCAATGCCGGGAGATAGCCTGGAAGGGAGGGGGGGGATCCGTTCGGATCCCTCTCCCTCCCGATCGGGAAGGAGCAGCGGTAAAAGCCAGGCACCGCTTAAAAGGGGAGAGTCTCCCCTTTTAAGCGATGCCTGGCTTTAACCCCTCAAGTGCTGGGTTGCACTTCAGCGCCTTGCGGCGCCGAAGTGCAGCCTATCTCCGGTGGGGGCCGCCATCTTGGATGGCGGCTCCGCCCCGGGACTCCCCTCGCTGTCTGACGTCATCACTCATAGCGTGATGACGTCAGATAGCCGGGGAACCCCTAGCTGCCGGGGATTTCCCAAGGAAATCCCCTGGTGGAGATAGGGGGTTCTTGTGAACCCCGATATCTCCAGAACCGTGGCAGCTAGGGGGTCATGGAGGGTGTCATTTGAAAGGCCTGAGCATGGCCTTTCGAATGATCCCCAACATGACTAGGTAAAAAGTAAAAAAATAATAATAAAAAAAAAATAATAATAATAAATAAATTAAAAAAAAATAAATAAATAAAAAAAAACATGATTTTTTTTTGTGTGTTGTTTTTATTAATGCAGCAATATTGTTCACATTTCAATTATAATGTGAACAATGATGCTGCACTAATGATTTTTTTCTATGGGGTGCGTTTGCTAAAAATCACGTAATTCCCCCCAAAAAAAGTAACAAGTCCCCATTTCAAATTTTTTGTACAAGCGCACCCCATAGAAAACATAACCGCAAACGCTCATGTGATAAAATGTGAAAAAAAACACTTTACACACTGCAGATGATTAAAAATTCAATTTTTATTGTATTTTTTGTTATAATATACAGGCAGGTCATAACGTATACATATAATAATGACATATTATGAATCTGCGTAGTCTGCCGGAAAGAACGATATATAATATGTCTGGGTCATTTATTAAAATGTGGCTTCAAATCGCATTTAAACATGATGAGCGAAAGCGGTAAAAATGAGCTCAGCACACAGGCGTGAAATGCCTCAGCAGTGAAGGGGTTAAAGAAATTAGTGAGCCCCAAAAAGATTTGCTGGCACAGTGACAAGACCCAGAAAATCACTTCAGTTCACAAATGTTTTAAATAAAGTTGTAAACCCCAAAAAAACTTGCTGGCACAGTGACAAGACACACATCACCTAAATACAATGATATTTAGTATAAATGAGACCCAAAAAGACTTGCTGGCACAGTGTGACAAGACCCAGAAAATCACCTCAATACACAAATGTTTTAAATAAAGTTGTAAACCCCAAAAAAACTTGCTGGCACAGTAACAAGACACACATCATCTAAATTCCCTGATATTTGGTCAAAATGAGGCCCCCCAGACCCCCCCAGTAGCGTGGCAGACCGGCAGTAACAACACACACAACTATCTTCTTTGAAATCTCCTCTGAAATGCGTGCAGAATCGGCGCGTTGAAACCTTATATAGTGTGCTGCGGGACTTAGCTCTGTGAGCCCATGATTGGGCAAAATTTGCCCAATCAGGACTCTGAGCGGTGATTGGCATAGTGTTCAACCAGTCTTGCACCAGACCTGTGGTCAGATGCAAGGCTGTAGCCAATTACGAGCTTCAGGCAGTGGTAAAATGCATTGTGGGCCATTGTGGTCGAACATGCGGCAAACACCCGGAAATGTTCGGGGTTCGCGATCCGCCCGAACAGGCTAAGTTCGGGTCGAACCCCGAACCGTCCGAACCCGAACAGCTCATCCTTACTGCTGATCTATACAATACATTAAAATGCAGATAATTGCCAATCTGAAATGTCCCTTTAATAAAAAGTTCAGTTCTCCTTGGCCTTTTTATATTTTACCACATGTTGTAAAGTTACACAAGCAGTGTCTCCTTTATGGTTCACAGAAAAAAGTACATGAAGAGTAATAGCTCATATTATTAAAATGGTAGTTGCACTTATATATTGGGATCTACAGGAAATATATATGGCTTCCATACAGTTCCACATATTAAAACAAGCAAATGTATGTCTCGGAATAGGTTATTATATTAATTAAGAGCATGCATTTCATGTGGCTAATGATTAGTGTTGTTAAACATCCGCTGATAATCTTTCATTTGATGGCAATGGCTTGCATAGAGGTCTCTGTATAAGGCTCTAAGTGCAGGTAATTGCTGTCAAAACCATCTCCAGCATGACATTTTAGATGATTCATACCCAATATGAGGCATATGTTGCCATGTACATTATTTGGGCTTTTTGCATGGATTCCAGGAAAATGAAATATCATTGAAACATTGTTAATAATGGCAGAGGAAAATGGGATGCGGTTTGGAAGAACCCCAAATGGGTCAATGGCGTTTTGCAAATTAGTTTCCTGCTATTAAGCTAAAAATAATAATAATGTTGTTTCACAGTATCGTTAGGTCAAAAGGTGAAACTCATCCTCAACTTTAGCCTTTTGTCTGAAGGAAACAAGTATTCCCACAAATAATCTTGATATACATATTTCTAACCATAACATATTGCAGCAGTTATTTTAATTTTCTATGGGCTATTCATGGTTTTGGTTGTACCCCAAAACGGTGATTAAAACAAATGTTTTGTTATACATTTTTCAGGGTGTAGTGTGATTAACCAGTCCCTCCATTGGCTTCCTGAACCTTTCAGGATACAATTTAAAATACTGACACTCTCGATCAGGCTGGCAGCACACAATCGGATTTTTTGTGTACGTCTGTGCGCGCAATATGCCGTCCGTTGTAGCTTTTTAATTTATTTACTGAAGAACACCGCACGATGCACCTGTGCACTTGTTCACACACGACCTTCGCGTATTGTTACGGATGTGAAAATGTCATGGACGTGAAAAAGCTAGGCGTCCCGCAGGAACTACGTGCTGCTTCCTGCGGGCGTGAATATTTACTAGCGCAAGTGCGAAGGCCGGCACGCTGAAGCATCATCGGTAATAACTTACTGATCGTCTGTTGAACACAATATCTCCCGTCAAACTGAGCGTTTGTAACGGATGCATTTTCACGCAGTACACACAATATCTCCCATCAAAAAATGCATTTGTAACGGACGCACTGTACGCAGTACCTGCACGCTCGTGTGCCAGCAGCCTAAAAGCCCTCAATAACTTCCTTACAACTTGTTTTCCTTACTCCTAAAGCACACCACTTCTACGTAGATCTCACAGGTCACCTTCACTTGCCGTCTCTTTCCACCAGCATGGATAAATTGTGCCTCCAAGACTTCTCAAAAGCGACACCAGTCCTGTGGAATGACCTACCTTGCTCTCTCAGACTCTTCCTTAATCTTTGGTCCTTCAAATTCTCCCTCCAATCCCATTTTCTTAGATCTGCATATCCTATTCCTAACTAACTCCTCTCCTCACCTACCCTTCCCATATCTTTATAGGTTTCTCAGCTTGCATGGCCTACCATGCTCATCACCATTTCCGAAACAAACAATAGTACTAAGGATCCTTTCTGACCACTAATAAGATAGCAAATGTTAATTCCTCTTGTTCTCCTCTACCTTGATTTCTAGATTGTAAGATCCTCTGAGCAGGGCCCTCTACACCTCTTGCTTTCTAAGTTTGTTTAAATTGTGTTATACAAAGCACCACTTGATTTTTTTTTAACCCACACATCTTGCATGATTTCCTATGTTCCTACTTTTGCTTTAGGTGGTTTGTGGTTTGGACTTTTTAACTACATTGACCTATACACAGCCATCACCCTTGATGATGGAAAAAGGAAATCTGTACCCTTTGGCGCCACCCGGTGGTATTGAAGAGGTAGTGTGCCTTTTAACTCCAATTCAGACAAGTAAAAACAGGCATAAAATAAAAAATTAAATATAGCATAAAGTCAATAAAAATATATAGCAAAATTAGCAGCTTGTAAGGTATACGTGTCTGTGGCTAGGTGAGCGTGTCTCAAAGCTTGCACTTTGTCAAAGGAGAATATATTTTGCATTCAACTTTAAGACCAGTGTGATATGAACCCCTGGCAATGACAGTTTCACTGTATATAGCTCATGAAGTATCCGAAAGAATACAAATTTATTCTTGAGGAAAAATAAAGGTGAAAAAGTAAAAGAAAAAAATCTAATTATAAGTATATCAATGTATCCATTGTATATGCAAACACTCTATATTATTAGGCTGGGCGTCCACTGGGTCTGCATTCCTGCGATGGTGCGATCATTCAATATCCCCCACTGCAGACTGGTGTTTTTTTTTTTTTACACACTAGGAGTGGGCTGAGCTGGATGGGGGATGTCCCTGATGCTCTTTCAGAATGAAAGACAGTTCCCAGAGTGGCCCGGTGCTGGCCCCGCAGCGTTTTTTTTTTTTATAATTCTTTATTTTGAAAAAGTTTTAAACACAAAAAGACAGGTAAACAGCCACCTGTGACATCGCCTCGCAGGGCAGGGAGGGCAGGCCTCATAAAACATGGTTTGGCTCAACTCATAAAATCATGGTGAACATATAAAAGCAAACTGGTTGAGATCGGAAGAAATGTAGTAAATCAGCCCTTATGCCCAGCGTTTGGCATGCCACGTAGCCGACCGGACAAGACTAACAATAACCCACGTATGACAGGAGGGAAAAGAGAAGGAAAGGTAAGGACAGAGAAAAAAGGAGAAAGAAAGAAGGAAAGAAAGGAAGAACCTCCCGCAACTGACTCCCATTAGGTGTTAATCTGGCTTTAATTAGTTTCTTCCCAACGACTCCAGGTTTTATAAAACGAGGGAAGAGAGTTGTGAATCACCGCGGACAGTTTATCCATGTGATGCGCCTCGGCTATATAAGCCCGGGCCACCTCAACGGAAGGCACCTCCCCAGCTCGCCAGTGTTTAGCGAGAGCTCTCCTAGCTCCCAACACTATCCTGTGGAAGAGTTTGCAATCCGGTCCCCGAAGGGATGCCGGTGACCTATGGAGCAGGAAGGCCCAAGGATCAAGAGGGACAGGTTGCTGAAATACCTCCTCTAATAAATCCCCAATCCGGTCCCAGAAGGATCGCACCTTCGGGCACTGCCACCACATGTGAAACAGGGTACCTCGAGCCCCACAGCCCTTCCAACACACATCAGGGGTACCCGGCTGCAGATGCGAGAGCAAGACCGGGGTGGCATACCATCGGTACAGCGTTTTATATGCCTGTTCTTTCAGCGTAACACATATAGACACTTTTGCAATATTTTCCCACATATCTTGCCACTCCTCCCCCTCCAACTCCTCCCCAATATCCGCCTCCCAGCGGGCAATGAATCCAGGGGTCAGCCAGGAGACATCCTCGCATGAAAAATGACTATATAAGGTGGAAATCAGAGCTTTTGGAGCCCTTCCGGAGTCACACATGGATTCAAAAAACGTTAATTTTTGACTAGCTGCTCGTGAAATGTTGTGTTGAGATAAAAAGTCTCGTATCTGTAGGAATCTGAAGTGGTCGAAGGTCCGGAGGTCACCCTTCGATTGTAGGTCCGAGAAGGAGAACCAGTCACCTCCTGGAGATCTGAAATGCTTAATCCTCTGCAGGTCGATATTTTCGAAAGCTGTAAAGGCGGAGGGGGACAGTCCCGGAACAAAAGCTCTGTTGCGTAAATATGGCATTAACGGCGAGAAGCAAGAGCAGAGGTGAAATTTGTCCCGGACGGAGTCCCAAACCTTCAGGGAGGTTAGAGTCGCTGTACAGGTGGACCGCAATAGCGGGCGGAACTCTTTGGGTAGCCAAAAATAAAATTGCGGGAGGTCTGGTGCAAATAGATCCGATTCCAAATCGGCCCAACGTTGGGAGTGTTGGGGCAGATGAAACATTACAAACTGAGCAATCTGAGCCGCTTGGAAATATTTATACAAGTGCGGAAGGCCCAGACCCCCACGTTCTTTAGGGCGATATAAGACATATTTAGAAACCCTTCTCCTACCCCGCCCACACAAAACCCTCAATTTGGGACTGCAGCTGTCGAAGAGATCGGGGGCACACCCAGATCGGCAGGGCTTGAAATAGATATAATAATCTCGGAAGCAGGTTCATTTTTATGCAATTAATCCTGCCGATCCAGGAGACCCCCTCCCTCCCCCACCTCTCCAGGTCCTCGCCCAGAAGCTTAAACATTGCCTCATAGTTTAGGGAGTGCAATCCATTCACATCAGGCGTAAGCCACACTCCCAGGTATTTCAAAGAGGATCGAGTAAAACGGAAGCCCGAGGAACTCTCAATTTCCTGACAGATCGAGGCCGACAGGGAAAAGGGCATAGCAACCGACTTTTCAAGGTTAACCTTATAACCCGAGACTGCTGAAAAGTCGCGCAGGAGGGAGAGCAGGGGAGGAATGGAGGCGGAAGGATGGCTAAGAGTGAGCAAGACATCATCGGCGTACGCCGATACCTTGTATTCTCCCCACCCACAGTCACTCCCGTAATATGGGGAGAGTGGCGAATAGCCGATAAGAGGGGTTCGAGAGATAGGGCAAAGAGGAGGGGGGACAAAGGGCATCCCTGTCGCGTCCCATTTCCTACAGAGAAGCTCGTGGGAACAGTACCTGGTGTAATGACAGCTGAGGTAGGGGAATCATACAGAGATCGGAGGGTCGAGATAAAGGACATCGGGAAGCCCCACGTGGTCAAAAGTCGAAATAAAAAGGGCCATTCCAGTCGATCGAATGCCTTCTCTGCATCTAAAGAGATGAGCAGAGAGGGCAATTGGGTGTCAGTCATGCGCTCCATCAGCACCACAGCCCGTCTGGTATTAGCAAATGCATGCCTGCCCGGGATGAACCCCACCTGATCCGGATGAATGATGGAAGCTAAAAAGGAGTTCAGTCTATTTGCCAGTATTTTTGTAAATATTTTTTATAATCAACATTCAAAAGGGAAATGGGCCTGTTATTTTGCGGGTAAGACGGGTCCTTTCCTTCCTTTGGAATTAAAATTATGTCAGAGCGGAGAAAATCTGCTGGGGCCGGGGCACCCTCCCACAGCGACAGATAAAATTTGTGTAAGTGTGGAGACAGAGTTTGGGTAAAGGTTTTATAGTAAAAGGCAGAGAACCCATCCGGGCCAGGAGCCTTGTGAGGTTTGAATGCCTTAATAACCTCAGCTATCTCTTCCTCAGATGGGGGGCGTCTAAGCGCCTGTCTCTGTGCCGGGGATAGCCGGGGAGAGGAGCCCTCGACAGGAAGCGGTCAATCGATTGGCCCAATGGGATAGAGTCGGAAACGTGGGTCGGGGAGTGGTTGTATAATGTCTGAAAGTATGAGGTAAACAATTTATTAACTGTAGCTGGGGATGTGTGCAGGACTCCCTCCCCATCTCTGGCTCCCGTTATATGTTTGGACCTAGTTTGGTTGCGAAGTTTAGACGCTAGAAGAGTGTGAGATTTGTTGGCAAATTCAAAATAGGTTCGCTTGGACCAGGCCAATGAGCGGGCCGCGTCCTCCCCGAGTAATTGACGTATGGCGGTCCTGATCGTTTTAATCTGGGCGGTCAAGGCGTCTGAGGGTGAAAGTTTGTTCAGGGTTTCCCATTTAGACAGGTCTTTGGTCAAAGAAACCAGGGAAGCCAGTTTTTGTTTTTTGAGTCTGCTACCTAATTGTATGAGATGGCCCCGGATCACCGTTTTATGGGCCAGCCACAGGGTGGTGGGGGAAAGGGTGGGTGAGTCATTTTCCAGAAAGTAGTCTCTAAGTTGTTGCTGCAATTCTAAGATGTGTTCAGGTTTATGTAGTAAAGAGGAATTCAGACGCCACGACCACGCCGGCGTGTAAGACGGTATGGATAACGTCATGGAGATCGGAGCGTGGTCCGACCATGTAATATCGCCAATGCTTGAGGTCGGGATTAGAGGCATCGTTGACAGGGACACCAGAAAAGGTCTATACGGGAGTAAGAGTGATGGGGGTTGGAAAAAAAGGTGAAGTCCCTATCACCCGGGTGATGGAGACGCCATGCATCCACCAGGGAGTGGTCAAGCATAAAGGACTCCAGGGAAGCATCCTGGGGGTATCCCGAAGGCGTCCCCGAGGAGTCCCCCGATGCCTTTCTGTCCAGAGATGGTTGAGGGACTGCATTAAAGTCTCCGCCAAAAATAACTCGACCGTCAGCTTTAGTTGTCAATAAAGAAGATATTTCCGTCCAGAAGTCAGGGTCATAGCCATTAGGGGCATAAATGTTAAATAAGGTTAGGGTGGTGGAGGCTATCTGTCCCACGAGCATCAAATAACGTCCAGCTGGGTCTGAAACTTCAAGGTGTATTTTAAAGGGGCAGGAGGAGTGAATCAAAGTGGCCACTCCCTTTTTCTTTTGAGGAGATGATGCCATGTAGGTAACCGGGAAGGCCTTGTTTCTTAATGAAAATTGGCGGGAGGAAGCAAAGTGGGTCTCTTGGATCAATGCTATATGGCACGCGGATCGTTTGAGCTCCCTTAACAGCAAACGCCTCTTTTGGGGTGTGTTTAATCCCTTAACATTAAGGGACAAAATCTTTAAACCGCTATCCCCCATACAGAGTCAGCAGGAGGGAGGTGAAAAGGGAGCAGGGCACCACAGATGCCCCCCCCATCCCCAACTGAGGGCGAGAGAGGGAAACTGGAATCAAGGGCAGGAGAGGAGGTAGAGAAAGAGAGATGAGGAGAGACAGAATAGAAAAGGAAAAAGCAAAGGAGCGGGTGGCACGCCCAAGAAACAAAGACCCACCAACAACATAAGACAAAAACACAACATAACACAGAGAGCGCCTGGACTTATGGAGTGCCAGGCCGACCTTGGAGGGGAGGACACGGAGACCAAAACTCCCCAAACCCCAAACCCCCACACCCCCACACCCAACCAAGGTTGATATACATTAGCCATAGCTGGACATGACATTATAACCGATAGGGGGGAGAACCCCGGGAGGGAGGGTCCCCCAACCCGCCCCGGGTAGAACCGGCCGGGCGGACCCTCCCCCAGGGGGGCCCCCGTCTGACAATATAAACTCAATGAGGCATACCAGAAGCTTTCAAATCAAATAACAAGTGAACATCAATGACATCAGTAAATGGCCCTGAGCCAAGGGCAATTAAAACAAAAAAAAAAGAAAAAGAAAAAGCCGGAGAGCAACAGCACACAGACCTCCCGTGTGGAGCATATGGTGACCCACCACCATCTGGACTCCTGAGCAACAACCCTCCAATGAGGGGGAATTTTGAAGGAGAAAGGAAGAAGGAGGAACGGGCCTCCAGGCCACAGATACATCCTCAGCCATCCCCGCTCGTGATGCCAACTCGAGTCCAGCGCTGCTGTAGACGAGGGAAGGAAGAAGGCGGGAGCCCAGGGGCGACAAAATCTTCCAGAGGTGGGCACTTCACTGCGGCCCAAAAGGCGGCAAGCTCTGAGGAGGGAGTGAGGGCCACCTGCCGGCCCGCCACCGACACTTGTAAGCGAAAGGGAAATCCCCACGTGTATGGGATGTCGTTAGCAGAAAGGTGTTCTGTAATGGGGCGCCAAGCCCTGCGTCGTCGGAGGGTTGCGGGATCCAAATCCTGGAACAGCTGTAGGGGTTTATCCTCAAACTCCAATTGGAAGGTGCGTGCGGCATGAAGGATCTGATGTTTCGCCGTGAAGTAATGCATGCGGAATATCACGTCGCGTGGAATAAGAGACGAAATATTCGGGGGTCTCTGAGCTCTATGAATCCGATCCATTAGCAGCTGAGCTTCCGGTATATCCGGTGCAAGGCGACGTAGTATACCCAGCACCGTCCCATTGAGATCTTTAGGTGACACAGTTTCTGGGAGACCTCTCAGCCTGATATTATTTCTCCTGGAACGATTAGACAGGTCCTCCATCTTGGATTCCAAGAATAAGACTCTTTTAGCTAGGTCCCCGGTGCCCTCCGCTAAGTCGTTATGGGCCTGTGTTAGCTCTGCGGCCTGGTCCTCCAGTTCAGCCGTGCGTGCGCCCAGCGAATCAATCTCTCCCCGCAGTTCTGTCCCCAATTTCGCCACCTCACCCGCCAGAAAGGTCTGCATCTGGGACATCTTGATAAAGAGGCGTTCCACGTCTCCCGCGAGGCCGGAGCCGTTAAGTCCGCTGAGGTGGATAACTCTTCCTCCGGGTACAGCGTTTCACCGTGGCCGCCATCTTGGAAGGCTTCGGCCTGCTTTTTAGCTGGGACGAAATGCTGGGCTACGGATGGGTCCGGCGGCCGCGTTTTTTTCAGCGGTTTGGAGGCTGGCATGCTGCTGGAGCTATAAGAGGCTTTTAGGAAAGAAAAAATCGGCTCAGGGGTGCTCAAACCAGAGGCTTTGGTGCTAGGTGTGCGGGAGCTCCGGGATCACGCGGCCATCTTGGTTGGGCGCTAGCTCCGCCTCCAGCGTTCTTTATTTTAACCCAGCGGCATGTCCAACGGCCGATCTGGGTCAACCACAGATGCTTCCTGTGGACGACCCAGATCGGCCGCTGGCGTTGTCCGTAATAAGGTGACCAAATATGTCGCCCGATTATGGTGCCAGTGGACGGCCAGCCTAAAGGCGTCATAGCAGGTACATCAACATCATTGTAAGCAAACTTTTTTTTAGTTCTTTAAACAATATGATCACTAGTGAGTTTGGTAATCTGCCAAGACAGGTTTAGTTCTTCACCAAATTGCCACTGTTTTGCAAAACATACGAGTGAGTAGACATGTGCACAGCACAAAATTTCGTTTTGAACTAATGCATTAGTACTAAAATGCAATTTATTTAGTTGCTAAAGAAATTCGTTTTCAGTTCTTTAGTATGAAAACTAATTTCATTCATCCGAAAACCAGTGGATACAATTACTATAGTAGTGGCTCCTCAGAGGGCTGAGATCGCTGCTTGTTACAGTATCTCTCACTCTCAGCACAATGTGGGCCATATTATATAGCTGGTGCTAACTTAACCAGAGCTGTTGTAAACTTCCCAGAGCTATTATAGCCTATGGAGGTTTTCAGTTACAACAGCTCTGGTTAAGTTAGCACCAACATTGTAATACTGCCCAGTGTCAGGCAAAGCTGTTACAGTAACTGACTGCTGCTCATCACAGCGCTCAGAGTTTCAGTAAAACTAGTAAATAATATTTTTATATAGAAGACGTTAGAACAATATTATTTCCTTGTTTTACTGAAACTCTGAGCGCTGTGATGAGCAGCAGTCAGTTACTGTAACAGCTGAGCCTGATACATTGTACTGAGAGATAATGTAACAAGCAGCCGATCTCAGCGCTCACAGCCACTGGATTTAAAGGGCTAAAAAAAAAAAAAGGCTCCTCTCTGTATAATGTTTAGAACATCCTCCTGCATTAATTAATACCCCTCTGTATAATGTATACAACATCCACCTGCATTAATTAATACCCCTCTCTGTATAATGTATACAACATCCACCTGCATTAATTAATACCCCTCTCTGTATAATATATAGAACATCCTCCTGAATTAATGTCCCTCTCTGTATAGAACATCCTCCTGCATTGGCATGTGGAGGGTGCAGAACTTCGGATGTTGCGATGTTGCTCTCTTCATTGCTGGTCTCCTTCACTCATTAATATAATAACACAAAAAGGATTGAAACTAAAATGTAGTGCATTTTATTTTAGTTTCTTTCGTTTTTTGTACTGAGCAGTTTCGTTTCTCTTGAGTCATACTAAAACTAAATTATCCCAAAATTCGGACTAAATCGTTTTAGTACTAAAACGAATGCACATGTCTACGAGTGAGCTAAAAACTGGTTTCAGAAGAAATACAACTTACATTAGATAGAAGTACATCATCACTTATGCCAAGAATCTCCTCCACGTTGGCTTGGAATTGCTTAGCCGAGATTAAAATTAACATGTATGTTCTGCATTGATACAAAGGACAGTTTGCTGAAACAGCTTAAAAATAAATCCACCTAGTCAGCGTTTTTGAAACTAGATTGTTTTTGCAGTATTCGGGGGTTTATAATCTATTCCATGACTCATTTAAGAAATATAAGAAAGGGATGATATCTGTTAAGCATAAATATGAGTGCCTTACTGCAAAAAAAATAAAAACAGAAGCAAAAACAGGATTGTGTCTATAAAAAAAACCCCAAGAAAAACATGTAATTTAGCCAATGATAGGATCAGAATGTGTCTTGTTCTCTGCATTCAATGTTCTCTGTTGAATAGCGATCAATTTTTCATGCAGTTGTTGATGTTTAATCAGATCAATATGTGCTATATCATTTACTCTTCTGAGATTGCCTCTTTCCGATTAAACATTTCAGCGCACACATACACATCATTTTGTTGTTTGCTTATGGTGGATCATACTTAACTTTTTTAACTATATCATTAATTCTAGGATTGACTAAGATAGGAAAATTGTACCTTTAATTTCAGATATATACCTTGAAAATGGCTCCCAAGAGAGCCGAAATGTCGTTAACTATGTGTTAACTTCTGACATTAATAAAATTGTATTTTTCATTCTTTGAGTGCAGCCACTCTTTGGACTTTGTATATTTTCTTGGGTCTTGCACCGTTTTTTGCATCGGTTTTGCATTTTTTGGACCACTGCTGGACAACTGCTGGTCTGAAACAATGTATCAGGACATTGGACAGCTATTGTAGCTAACCATGGTACTGAAAGTAACAATGTTTTATTTTTTTACATTGAAACCTATGGGGAAAAAAAGGCTTGTTTCTTTAAAATAAGTTAGAAAACGTAAACTTTCACTCAAAAAAATCCCAAAAAATGGCTAAACAAATCCTAAAAAAAATAAACAAAATGGCTTATTGCTACAAGTTAAAAAACAATTAATGGTTTAATAAATATTTAATAAAAACGCAAATATTTTTTTACAAACCTATGGGGAAAAAAGCCTTGTTTCTGTAAAATAAGTTAGGAAACCTAAACTTTAACCCAAAAAGTCCCTTAAAAAGTCTAAAGAAAATCTTAAAAAATAAATAAATGACTTATTGCTGCAAGTGAAAAAAAATTACGGTTTAATAAATATTTAATAAACACATTTTTTTTTAACATTGAAACCTATGGGATTATTTTGGTAATGGCTGGAATTTTTATTGCAGTATACCGGCTGTATTTTTTTGAGGCAATGTAAGCCATGAACTGGTCCATATAACAAGGAAGCAATGTATTTTCGTCTTGTTCAAATCCACGTGCGTGCTTCACTTCTCTTTTCTTGTAGGATTCATATGCTGTTTCCTGGTGAACTGCTGAGAGCCTAATCAGCACGGTGCTGTTGCTAAGAAAAAAACAAACAACAAAAAGAAGTGTGTTTAATCAGACTGCTCAGAGCAGGGTGTGGAGCAGTTGCTAAGAAAAAAACAAACAACAAAAAGAAGTGTGTTTAATCAGACTGCTCAGAGCAGGGTGTGGAGCAGTTGCACTTCTAAAGAGATGCTGTGTTTTTTTCTTAGCAACAGCAGCGTGCTGATTAGGCTCTCAGCAGTTCACCAGAAAACTTCACCAGTAGGGATGAGCCGAACACACCCCGAGTTCGGTTCGAAGCCGAACCCGAACTTTCCAAATGTTCTGATCCGAACTCGAACTCGAACTCAATACAAGTCAATGGGCCTGAAAATTCGGTTTTTAGAGTGCCCTCCAAGAGGGCATATATGCTAGATATTTGCCATAAAAGGTGTATGAGGTCCAGGTAGTGCCCTGGGGGACAGGAAACAAGGACAAAAAGTAAAAAAAAACATTTTTAAAGGGTCAGTGAGTTTTCCATGAAATAAGGGTTAAAAATAAAAATGAAAAATTCCTTCAAATATCGTGCCTAGGAGGTCCCCATAACCTGCCCGTGAAGTGGCGGATTTCTAGGATGTATAGAAATATGTAAAAACCAAAAAATGACATTTCAAATGACGGTAAATGCTTTTCCTTTAATCTATCCATAAACAACTGCTTGGGGCGGCAGTCTGTATGAAAAGAGGAGACATTTTCGGACACGCAGAAAAAGTTTACTGATTTTTTGGCGGTGAAAAGCAGGAGAATGACTGGAGAATGGAAAATTCTAGACCAAATAGCCAATTTGGAAAGTGAGATAAATGGGAGAATTTTTCTGGTTTGGCTATTTTGACCTAGAATTTTCTCTTCAGTCATTCTCCTGAGTTTCACCTTTCTCTGAATAACCCTGTCAGGGTTATTCAGAGAGCGGTGAAGAGCAGGAGAATGACTGGAGAATGGAAAATTCTAGGTCAAAATAGCCAAACCAGAAAAATTCTCCCATTTAGGCTAGGGTCAGACTAGCGAATTTTTAACGTGCGTTTAGGCGCACTTAATCACGGCCGCACTAGCAGCAAATGACGGGCAATGACGGCCAATATACGAAGTACGGTCGCACGAAAGTCCGGCTACGCAACGCAAGTGGAAAATTAACGCATTTTTTTGAGAACGCAGAACCGCTAGTACGGACATACAGAGTGCGCTGCGTCCACTAGCGGCGTGTGTGCGTGATTTGGAGATGTCAGACCCTGCTCATGTCCAGCCAACATAACGTCCAGACACCCAAAGTTTCCTGGTTTGGATCCGTAAAAAATCACGCACAAAAATGCGCTTCGTATGACCGTTTTCGCGCATTCTGTGAAAAAATACGGCAATGCGTTTGGACGCACTTTTTGACGGTCGCTGTGAAAAATGCGTTAGTCTAACCCTAGCCTTATCTCACTTTCCAAATCGTTTATTTGGTCCAGATTGTTCTCTTTTCCTGCCATTCTCCTGGTTTTCACCTTTCTCTGAACAACCCTGAGAGAGAGGTGAAAGCCAGGAGAACTGGCAGGAGAAGAGAACAATCTAGACCAAATAGCCAATTTGGAAAGTGAGTTAAATGGGAGAATTTTTCTGGTTTGGCTATTTTGACCTAGAATTTTCACTTCTCCAGTTATTCTCCTTCTTTTCACCGCTCTCTGAATAACCCTGTGAATGTTTAATCCCGAGGTGAAAAATAACATTGCTTTAGATGTTATTTTGAATTTTTTTCAAACACCAGTTAACCACTTGGCTGCTATGGACACGCTCAGCGCGTCCAGCCAAGTGGTTCTCCTGTGCTATGGACGCGCTGAGCGTGTCCATGCACAGGAGGCAGCAATCCGCCAGATTCCGGCGGATTGCTGCGCCCCCGGTGCGGGCTGACATCTTGGATGTCAGCCCAGCACTCCGGGACCCCAGCGGAGCAATTAGATGTCATCGCAGCGGAGCGATGACATCTAATTCAGGCGCCCCCCCCTGCATGTGCGGAGGAAGCGCCTGAAAGGGAGGGGGGGAGGTCCTTCGGACCTCTCTCCCTCCCGATCGCCAGGGGGCAGAGGGTTAATCGAGGCACCGTTTGGAAGGGCACAGCCTGCCCTTCCGAATGGTGGCTGTGATTAACCCCTTGGGAGCCGGATCACGAATCGGCGCTGAAAAGCGCCGGATCGTGATCCTCTCCTGGAGCTGGCTGACATCTTGGATGTCGGCCAAGCCTCCAGGAACTCCCCCTGAGGACTGGCATCATCGTGCATAGCACGATGACGCCAGTCCTGGAGTTAACCCCTAGCTGCCACCAATGGTGGAGATAGGGGGTTCAATGAACCCCCTATCTCCCGATCCGTGGCAGATAGGGGTTAATGTTTGATATCGTTGGATCGGCTAGAGCATGGCATGAATTTTTTTTAAAAAAATTAAAAAAAAAAAAAAAATTAAAAATAAATAAATAAATAAATAAACAATTTTTTTTTTGTTTTGTTAATGCAGCAATATTGTTCCCATTTCAATTATAATGTCAACAATAATGCTGCACTAACGATTTTTGTATGCGGTGCGTTTGTTAAAACAAGCAAAATTTTCACCAAAAAAAAATGTAACGAGACCCCATTTCTAATTTTTTTAACAAGCGCACCCCATACAAAATATAACCGCAAACGATCGCATGTTAAAATGTGAAAAAAAAACACTTTACACATAATAAATTATTGAAAATTCAAATTTTATTGCATTTTTTGTTATAATATACAGACATGACATAACGTATACATATAATAATGACATATTATGAATCTGCCAAGTCTGAATAAAGAACGATATAAAATATGTCTGGGTTATATATCAAAATATGGCTACAAAACGCGGTTAAACATGATGAGCGAAAGCGGTAAAAATTACCTCAGCACAGAGGTGTGAAAAGCCTCAGCAGCGAAAGGATTAAATGCAGCATATTAGGATGTTTTAGGGAAATTAATTCTCAAATCTCAATCAGAAGCAGACACCACCCCACCCTCAGTATAGTGTACAATGTATCAAATTGATTACCAGACTAAAAACACCTGGTGTTATGCCCGTTTGTGAACAGAGGTCATTTAGAGTTGATAATCTTTCCACGTACACATTAGTTTTTAATTCAATATCTAATAAACCGTTGCTTATAATATTCTGCAGTAAAGAATCTCTTTATTTCTAGACTTTTTAGTATTTTTTTAAGCATTTTCTATACTTTTTTCAAAATTTCTTTTTTTTTTAACTCGAACCGAACACACCCAAAAAGTTCAAAATTCGCAAACTTTCAAACTGCCAAAGTTCGGGTCGAACTCCGAACCGTCCGAACCCGAACAGTTCATCCCTATTCACCAGGCACTTTTCCAAACTTCCATGCACACAGACCTCTTCTGCGCTAAGTGCCTGCATCCTCCACCATATGTCACTGGGGGCGCTATAGCACGGTCCTCTAGGGCGAATTATGACACAGAAAGTCCTTTAAATGGTGAAATACTCCAGTTTTTATTTCAGCATCCCAAGAATCAAATAAACAGAACATTCAGACCAACCTGTGGTTCAGTATTCCTCTCCCATCTCAGGAGTAGTAGCAGCACCTTGTGCTCATCAGTCACATTCTAATCGATGTCTTCTAGTGCCCTCTCTCAAGCAGGAGCTATTTAAGCCCTTAATTGCAGGGACACCTGCAGAAAAACAAAACACCTTCCCTCCTGGGGGTTATTGCCTAAGGCTAGGGTCAGACAAACGCATTTTTCACGTGCGTTTAGCCGCACGAAATCACGGCCGTGCTAGCAGCAAATGACGTCCAATGCCGGGGAACATATGACGAACGGCCGCACGAAAGTTCGTCCGTGCAACGCAAGTGGCCAACGAACGCATTTTTTCGAGAATGTCAAACCGCTACTACTGACGTACAGAGTGCGCTGCGGCCGCATAGCGGCATGTTTGCGTGATTGGGAGACGTCAGACGCTGCTAATGTCCGGCCAACATTACGTCCAGACGCAAAAGGGTTTTGTTGATGATCCGTACAAAATCACGGACGAAAATGCGCATCGTATGACCGCTATCGCGTATTCCGTGAAAAAATACGTCCATTCGTTCGAACACACTTTTTCACGGACAACGTGAAAAATGCGTTCGTCTGACCCTAGCCTAAACCTTAAACAGAACTACAAGGGAAATACACAGTGCAATCCATGCACTACATCACAATATATATATATATATATATATTATATATATATATATATATATTTCACAGAAAATGGCACTATTCTGTGTTCTAGAAGACACCCCAAGAAAAGCCATTTCATGACTGCTGATCGGCGGGTGCAATCTTGGGCTCTGTAGGCCACTAGGAAGCAAAATTTGAGGCAGATACAAATTTCACATGAAACCGAATCTTGAGCTCAGAAGAACTCTACGTCACACAATCGTACTTGGAATAAACAACGTGTGTTCAATTATACACTCTGTGAAAAAGCAATGTAACAGGTTCTGGGCACCCAACCAAGAGTCAAAACTACCACAAGCCCCATGATGCGAATGACTGAAGCAGAAATCCAGGGAGCACACTATTTGTTTTTCTGAGGACAATCAAGTTTACTCAAGCACCCAAGAGTTTATCCATGTACAAATCTAAAAACAAGAATTTACTGGTCCTAAGCTGTCAGAGCAAGAAAAACATAAAGATGTCAATTTTGGTCCTGAGAAAGCTAGCAGCATTGTTTCTATATCCACTGCATTATCTGCAGGTTTTTTCATTCTTCTTTAGAAACTGTTGATGGGATACCAGACGCATTAACCTGCCAGATCGGCCATATAGCTGGAACTGAAGATAGCAAGTTGATAGATGATAAGGATGAAAGGATAACGGAGTTATTGACTTCCCATTAACTACTTCATAGGGTGCTTATTAATCATTGTTATTGATCCTGTGTTAAATAAACCCTTTTCAGTCGTGTATAATGCAAATAACCAAATAAACTGTAAGACCTCAAGATACAAGAAACAGTTGTTAGTTCAAAATACAAATAACACTTATGTAATTTATTGAATACGGTGATCTCACCTACTACATTATGCTTTATATTATGTTACTTGAAAATTGTTATTGTAGGATATTCACATTATCCTCTACTATCTGCCTTGTCCTGCCTGGTGTTCTTGCTCAACTCAACTTTGTTTTATCAGTTTGGCATGGTTCAAGCTCCTTTGTACAAACTTCAAAACAGAACATGGCTTAGAAAATAAAACTTAAAAGCCAAACACAAATTATCAAGAATTGCACAGCTGAGTCACTCTTGTTAGAATCAGTAACCATGGCCATCATTCCAATCAGGGACTCAATTTAGTTAATATTATTAATAATTATAATTCCTCTCCTCCTGTTTCCACTCCCAACCCTTCTAGATTGTGAGTTCCCATGGGAATAGGGCCCTCGCCTCCTCCTGTACGGGTCTGTCAAATGTTGTTCAATGTATTGTAACATCGTCTGTACTGTGCCCATTGTACAGCGTTGCGGATTGTGCTGGCGCAGTATAAATAAAGATTAATAATATTAATAATGATAATAATAATAATAATTAGAGCTGCCATTTCTTGGGAAATAAAAAATTATTGCCTGGTTTCAATGGATTTTTCATCTGTTTCAATTGAAGGGATTTGGATAATGTCGAATTCCAAAGAAATACCCCTTTTTTTGTAAACGTCAGGCCAGTAATATGCCCAATAATATAGATTTTCTGTTCGAAAAGTGTTTCTAATCAACCCCTGTTAGTAACCCTAAAAGTACCCCCAACTCCTGGTGTGGAGGACTGTTACAGGTCTATTCAAAGAAAGGTGAAAATTCTAGGCCAATTCTCCTGAGTTTCACCTTTCTTTAACTAGACCTGTTAGTGTTGGTTTAGCACTACAAACCTAATTTAAAAATTGAGGGTGTCAGTTTGATTCTCTCTGCCCAAAGAGCCATTTATCTTTTCACCACTTTTCAACACTCTATGGCCCTTATTACAATCCTCGCGCAGCGCATTTGCGTGCAAATGCGCTTTTGCGCGAGGACAAAACCATTTGCGCGGAACGTCGTATTACGACGTTCGCGCAAACGATGCGCGTTAGCGTCTACCGCGATTGACCCTGCGCGAATCCAGCGCGAGCACAAATGCATGCGCGCATCCCATACTTACCATTGTCAACGCCAATGCGTTCGAGCGGATGGTATTACGATCTTCGCGCAACGTCGTACGAATGACGTTTGCGCGAAGTATCGTAACGTCTTTGAAAACCTGGTGTTAATTTACAATCTGAACGTTCTGGCTGAAACAAAATGAACCTGCATACAAAAAGAAATACAGCACAGTACAGTTACACATTCTACACATACCCAAACAATAAAATTAATAAATTGT
Organism: Leptobrachium leishanense; assembly: GCA_009667805.1. Taxonomy (NCBI): domain Eukaryota; kingdom Metazoa; phylum Chordata; class Amphibia; order Anura; family Megophryidae; genus Leptobrachium; species Leptobrachium leishanense. The sequence continues at coordinate 133,155,187 of CM019065.1, forward strand.
TTCATTTTTTATTTTTGTTGCAGCACATATACGCAGATTGACTTTGACAGGTGCAACAACCGAAACCTAGCAAATGGTGGTTCTTAATTCTGAATGGCTGAATCCCGTGAAAAAACAGTCTGCCCACCGATTCCTGCACGCAACGGTCATTTGCGCCCAGCTTTGCGCGTCAGATTTGCGCTGGAAAAAACATGAAGGCTGAAAAACTGTGCTCGGATCGTAATACCGCGTTAATTTGTGCGCGCTAACGTTTTTTTGTGTGCGCAGCGGGCGCATTTGCACGAAGATTGTAATAGGGGCCTATATTTTTCGAGTTTATCAGAAAGCCAATTTTTCACAATTGAAATGTAACATAGTGAATATATTTATTTTCTGTTAATCTGTATATTTGTGCTATATTTTTTAATATGTTGCATTTTATTACTTTGTATTTCTGTAACAACTGTAACAATTCAAAGTTCTTGAACCCAGGACATACTTCAAAAAACGAGAGAAATCTCAATGTATCCTTCCTGGTAAAACCCTTTATAAATAAATCAATAAATAAATGCTGGTGTGCTCATGCTGGTGTGCTAATTAAGGGCCACATTACATTATTGACGCTAGCGTTAATGCTCACTTGCGTGAGCATTATTAACGTGAGCCGCGGTGGATACTGCATATTACGATCAAAACACAAACCGGTTAAGTAACTAGTTTGCGTTTGGTATCTTGCGCTTTTCAGCGCGAGGTTACTGTACTTTGTGCTCCCTATACTTAACATGGGGAGCACAAAGTGTTAATCAGCGTTAGTATTACAATGTCGTAACGCTGATTAACGTCCGGCTCTGGTTAGCGGAAAGTTAACCAGACCCAGGACTTGGTGTTAACGGCAGAATTCATTAACACCATCCAAAAATAATAAAAAACAAGTCAGATACTCACCTCCTGTCCCGCGGCGAGGACCGCAGCTCCATCCGCCTCCTCTGTCCAGCGGGAGCAGGGAGAGACTTGGGGAAAAAGTTCCTCAGTCTCCCCCTGCATATCACTACGCCGACCGGTCGGAGCTCGCCCGGCTGTTCATGTGACCGGAATGGGGAAACTCAATGGAGTCCTATGGACTCCATCGAGTGGATGCACGCGGCTGCGCTCAGCGCTGCCGCGAGCATCACGGGACCTTAGCGGCTAACAATGCAGGCAGCATTTTTTGCACCTGCATTGTAATCTAGCGTTAAAACGCAGGCGCAAGGGGGAAAACTGCGGCACAGTTTTTCCTCCCTTGCGCCCGCGTTTTATCACTAGGATCGTAATGTAGCCCAAAATCTCCCAACTACAAAGATGGGCAAATTGTGTGAATGAAAATACACTTACAGGGTTATTCAGAGAGAGGTGAAAACCAGGAGAATGACTGGAGAAGTGAAAACTCTAGGTCAAAATAGCCGATTTGGAAAGTGAGATAAATGGGAGAATTTTTCTGGTTTGGCTATTTTGACCTAGAATTTTCTCTTCTCCAGTCATTTTCCTGAGTTTCACCTCTCTCTCTGAATAACCCTGTCACTTTCAGCGACTGAGACAAATGAAATCATGCCCTTAGTAAGCCAAACATTCTCAGGAATCATCCTTTAGAATACCAATAAAAGCCTGTTTCACACTGGAATGGAAGCCACACCACCCCACCAGCTCTTACAATTATGATCACAAAAAAATATGCAAACACATTTTTGAATGAAAAAAGGTGTTAAAATGTAGGGAAACTAATAGCTCATTCTCATTTTGGTTCTATTCCTCAGGATCATTTTCTGCTGTAATGACCTCTACAGAAATCAACACAATGCTGAGCTTTCATGTTCAGTGCATTCAATGTACATTCTCATACAAAAGGATTCAGACCATGAACTGAACAGCACAAGGCAGGCATAGTTGTAAATAATGAAATCTGATCGGAAAACTAGTGCATAAATCTTTGCATCAAATGCTTTTCCACACCCTAGTTAACAGAGAAAGCTTTTTTTATGTTCTCTGTGTTTACTATAAATAGTAATCTTAGTTCACCTAGTAAGATATCAACAGTATCTTTTTTTAAAATTTTTGGCTATTTTTGAATAATTTTTTCTTTATCGAATCAGCCAATATTTAAAAAAAAAAAACAAACAAACATTGGTGCAAACTAGCTGATCGAATTCTTTAATTTTTTGAAAAATATTAAGTCCTATGTTCTTATTCTTCTCTCCAGTAGAAATTTAACTGCGTTATTCTTTATGAGAAAGTGTAAATATGTCAGAATTACGTACATGGTACTATTTTATTATCACTCGTGTGGTGCCTGAGCCTCCTCAACCCAATGGCAAGCATTTTCTGTATACAGTGGCAAGAAAAAGTATGTGAACCCTTTGGGATTACGTGGAGTTTTGCATGAATTGGTCATAAAATGTGCTCTGATCTTCATCTAAGTCACAACAATTTGAAAAACACAGTCTGCTTAAAATAATACAACACAAACATTAAATGTTTTCATGTGTTTATTGAACAGAACATGTAAACATTCACAGTGCAGGGTGGAAAAAGTATGTGAACCCCTAGCCTAATGACTTCTCCAAGAGCTAATTGGAGCCAGGAGTGAGCCAACCTTGAGTCCAATCAGTGTGATATTATTGGATGTGTTGCTGAAAGCTGTCCTGCCCTTTAAAAACACACACCAGTTTTGGGTTTACTGGTTTCAAGAAGCACTGCCTGATGTGAACCATGCCTTGCAGAAAAGAGCTATCAGAAGACCTACGATCAAGAATTGTTGACTTGCATGAAGCTGGAAAGGGTTACAAAAGTATCTCCAAAAGCCTTGATGTTCATGTGTCCACGGTAAGACAGACGGTCTACAAATGGAGAAAGTTCAGCACTGTTGCTACTCTCCCTAGGCGTTGTCGTCCTGTAAAGATGACTGCAAGAGCACAGCGCAGAATGCTTAATGAGGTAAAGAATAATCCTAGAGTGTCAGCTAAAGACTTACAGAAATCTCTGGCACATGCTAACATTTTTGTTGACACATCGACAATAAGGAAAACATTAAACAAGAATGTAGTACATGGGAGGACACCACAGAGGAAGCCATTGCTGTCCAAAAAGAATATTGCAGCACGTTTGAAGTTTGCAAAAGAGCACCTGGATGTTCCACAGCACTACTGGCAAAATATTCTGTGAACAGATGAAACCAAAATTGAGTTGTTTGGAAAAAACACACAACACTATGTGTGGAGAAAAAAAGGCACAGCACACCAACATCAAAACCTCATCCCCACTGTAAAACAGGGCGGAGGGAGCATCATGGTTAGGGGCTGCTTTGCTGCCTCAGGGCCTGGACGGATTGTTGTCTTTGATGGAAAAATGAATTCCAGAGTTTATCAAGACATTTTGCAGGAAAACGTAAGACCATCTGTCCGCCAACTGAAGCTCCACAGAGGATGGGTGATGCAACAGGACAATGACCCAAAGCATACAAGAAATTCAACAAAAGAATGGCTTCAACAAAACAAAATACGCCTTCTGGAGTGGCCCAGTCAGAGTCCTGACCTCAACCCGATTGAAATGCTGTGGCATGACCTTAAGAGAGCGATTCACACAAGACATCCCAAGAATATTGCTACACTGAAACAGTTTTATGAAGAGGAGTGGTACAAAATTACTCCAGATCGTTGTGCAGGTCTGATCTGCAACTACAGGAAACGTTTGGTTGAGGTTATTGCTGCCAAAGGAGGGTCAACCAGTTATTAAGTCCAAAGGTTCACATACTTTTTCCACCCTGCACTGTAAATGTTTACATGTTCTGTTCAATAAAAACATGAAAACCTATACACCGCACGTTCGGTGACTTTTCGTTCTCTTCAATTCGGTTCCTTTTGCCGATCCCATTTCGGTGACCCTGCGGTGTATTCAGCAAGCACCACAGGGTCCCTGAATCGCAGGGAAAAGCTGCCGCAAACCCGACGAAAACTAACCGCAAAACCCAGTGAATGCACGCCGAAAAGCCACAAAAACATCTGGATTAACCTGCTGAAAGCCACAGAAAAACCCGAACAGGAGCCGATCGCAGCCTTCGAAACAGCAGAAGAGGCAGTGAATAAATTAGCAAAACAGTTTGTATGAATGTGTGAAAAGTGAAACACTGTTTGCAAAGAAACTACTGAGCGAAAATGTCTGAAATTTACATATGAGGTCCAGGGAATGATAATAAAGAGGGCTGTTACAGAAAAAATAAGTAAACTTAAAAGAAAAATCAAAAAAAAATTGGACTTTTAAAAAAAAAATCTGAAAAATGCTTAAAATATCCTAACAAAACTATAAATAAAGAGACTCTTTACTGCAGAATTTTATAATGAACGGTTTATTAGATATTGAATTAAAACGTGAATATTTTTAACATTGAAGCCTATGGGATTCTCCTGAATAAACTTGTCGAATTAAACCACCGAATGGCAGGGCATTATGGGAACCTTTCACTGCTGGTTTGTGTTCTCTGAATAGCCGAAGCAGTGCTTTTTCATGGGGGTTTTCACTGCCCTCGAACAGGCACCGAACAGGCACCGTAAGTTCAGGCAATTCGCTAGGATTTGGCGAATTGCCTGCTCTCTGGATAGCCGAATGGCCAGGAAAGGTAACCGAACGCTGATTTTCAGTGTTCGGTTACCTTTCTCAAGCAATTCGGAGCTCTTTGAATAACCCTGATAATGTTTGTGTTGTATTATTTTAAGCAGACATACAGGGTTATTCAAAGAGATTAGAAAAGTCGCCGCACGTTCGGTGACTTTTCGTTCTCTTCAATTCGGTTCCTTTTGCCGATCCCATTTCGGTGACCCTGCGGTGTATTTAGCAAGCACCACAGGGTCCCCGAATTGCAGGGAAAAGCTGCCGCAAACCAGACGAAAACTCACCGCAAAACCCAGCGAATGCACGCCGAAAAGCCACAAAAACATCTGGATTAACCTGCCGAAAACCACGGAAAAAGCCAGAGCAGGAGCCGATCACACACAGCCGAAGCAGCTGACACCGCAGACGAGGCAGTGAATAAATTAGCAAAGTAGTTTGTGTGAAAGTGTGAAAACGAAAAGCTGTTTGCAAAGAAACTAGTGAGCGAAAATGTGTGAAATTTACACAGGAGATCCAGGGAATGATAATAAAAAGGCTGTTACAGAAAAAATAAGTAACCTTAAAAAAAAAAAAAAAAAAAATTAAGAAAAATGCTTAAAGTATCCTAAAAATCTATAAATAAAGAGACTCTTTACTGCAGAATTTTATAATGAACGGTTTATTAGATATTGAATTAAAACGGGAATATTTTTAACATTGAAGCCTATGAGATTCTCCTGAATTAACTTGCCGAATTAAACCACCGAATGGCAGGGCATTAGGGGAACCTTTCACTGCTGGTTTTAGTTCTCTGAATAGCCGAATCAGTGCTTCTCTATGGGGATTTCACTGTCCTTGAACAGGCACCGAACAGGCACCGTATGTGCAGGCAATTCGCCAGGATTTGGCGAATTGCCTGCTCTCTGGATAGCCAAATGGCCAGGAAAGGTAACCGAACGCTGATTTTCAGCGTTCGGTTACCTTTCTCAAGCAATTTGGATCTCTTTGGATAACCCTGTGTGTTTTTCAAATTGTTGTGACTTAGATGAAGATCAGAGCACATTTTATGACCAATTCATGCAAAACTCCACGTAATCCCAAAGGGTTCACATACTTTTTTTGCCACTGTATCTTTATGGGCACTATGAAAGTTTCTCCCCAGTGTGAAGAAAAAGTCGACAGGAAGAAGGAATCAAATTGCAGTATAATACAAGCAAAGCATTAATAGACATCGCTGCAAGGAAAATGCTGAGGGAGGGCTGCATTACAATCTTGACGCAAACGTTTGCGCCGGCATAAGTAATTTTTATCATGTGGGGTAAAACCATTTGCGAATTACATACTTAGCGCTACAACCGTGCGGAATCGTGTACCGTGTGTGAACCTGCGCGAACCTTGCGCAAGCTTACTGTACTTCGCGCGTCCTATACTTAACATGGGGAGCGCAAAGTGTTAATCAGCGTTAGGATTACAAAGTCCTAACGCTGATTAACGTCCGGCCGCGGTTAACAAAAAGTTAACCAGAGCCCAGACTTGGTGTTAACGGATTCTGCTTCTGCAGAATCAGTTAACACCAGCCAAAAATATAAAAAAACAAATCGTATACTCACCTCCTGTCCCGTGGCAAGGACCACGGCTCTGTCCACCTCCTCAGTCTGGCGGAAGCAGGGAAAGACTGGGGGAAAAAGTCCCCCCAGTCTCCCCCTGGGTATCACTACGCTGACCGGCCGGATTTCGCAAGGCGAGATCCGGCTGGTCTTGTGACCGCCGGCATCTGCTTCAAGAGGATGCGCACAGCTGCGCTTAACGCTGCCGCGTGCATCTCAGGGGTTTACGCGCTGTAACAATGCAGGTAGCATTTTGTCTGCCTGCATTGTAATCTAGCGTTAAAACACGGGCGCAAGGGGGAAAACTACAGGTACAGTTTTTCCTCCCTAGCACCCACGTTTTAATGCTAGAAATTTAATGTGGCCCTGAATGTTGTAGCTACGCTAATCACTAAAGCCCTCCATCGCTATGAGAGTGGGGATGACTGTGTGCATGATCTCATAGCAGAGAAATCCTTATTATTATTTTTGTTTTGGTGTGAGCTAAAACGCCAACACTACGTGAAAAGTCTAGCATGAGCCGCTTAAATTTAGCGCCTGAAGACCCACCAACCGAGCGCCTTGTTTGCGGTTGTCAGTGTACAAGATTTATTAGCGAGCGCTAAGGAAACGCTAAGACCCAGACTGAGACCCAGGGCTAATGCGGTTGTGTACAGGATAGAACAGTTTTTTTTCCTGTGCAGCGTGCCGGGCCATACCTATCCCCTGCCCTCACAAGTTTGTATAAGTATGAACACATCCAGTGAAGAGCCCCCTCACCCCTGCATTATTAAAATCCTCAAAGGTGGCCGTATTATCCATGTTTATATGCACACACATATTAATTAAAGGCGATGGTCATTGCATGATAAATACCACCCAACAGCAAGTAGAATCATTACATTGCATTTAATAAATCCAAAAGGAAGGCCAGGTGAGCGACAATAATTTCTCTGCTGCAGCATATAACATAGCACATGTTTCAGGGCAAGACTTATCCATGTGTCCCTTTAAAAATGGTCCTAACCCTAACACTCAACCGCTTACGTACTATGAATAACCCCCAGCATAAAATGTTTAGAATTAGCTAATATATTAGATTTAGGATGCATGTCAATAAAGGATACATTCATATTATAGCCTGGGTGGGACCATCCTTAAGTGGTCCAAAGCCCGAGTACTGAGCCACTTATTGGGAGGCTCATGAATTCGTGAGTAGATTGATATATTTCACAATGCCATCTGTCTCCAATTGGTATTGTGCCATGTGTTGTCTTTTTGTATTTCCAACCGAGGTTTAAGCTGACCAGCTATCTGATTATACCAAGCAACATCGTGATTGATGGGAGAAGCCCCCCATAGAGGCTTAAAGGTGAATATTAAGAGCCTAGAGGCTCTTTATTTGTGAGTGACCCTCATATCTGTATACATATCTACCAATGTGTGTAGCAATACTGCGCAATTAGTTGTTTCTCTCTTGTAGTGCTTGTACATATATACATTGACAACCAAGGAATTGTGACATCACTTGTGAACGAATTTCTACCAGATCCACTCTAGCGCTCCCTTACAATTAAGTTTGTATTTCTTTTTACTATTTGTGGGTGAAGGACACACCTGTGGTGAGCTGCATGCCTGTATAATTGCTTGCTGTGTAACTGAAACTATAGCGCCTAAACACTTCTAACTCCGCAAGGTGTTAATACCTATAATAACATGGACAAGCTGGACACTAGGTTGCGATCCAGCCCAAACGTCAATGTTTATAGGAGAAGTTCTTTAAACTTCTAATTTCTGTTTTCTAAATAAAACAGAAAGTGGGATGTGTAATGAGGGAACACAATGCATTTACATAGTTGTATCCACATTGTAGGTTGATTAGGAGTTTATCACAAAAGTGGATTATTTTAATAAAATATCCATTCTGATAATAGTTTTAGACAACATTATGCAAATGCATATTTTTACATTTACGTTTTAGTGTTTTCATTTTTTTGCATGGTTCCCGTTTTAAAAACAAAGAATTAAACCTCAACTCATCACACAAAAATGTCCCTGTCTAAAACTAGACTTATAGGTATATATAAACATCTCATTGTTTCAAGGTCAGTTAGCTGTCCCATTGAACAAGACTGTTGGAACTGAAGACTATTTAAAACCAAATCAATATCAAATATTGACTGAATCTGGCTAACCACCTTTACTTGACACTTTCAGCAATTAATTTTCTTAAATGCAAAACATAAAATTGCTGATAGGGAAGGTTAAACTTGAGGATATAGAGCTCTATTCAAGTTGTATTTCTAAATGAATTTGTCAATCAAATACACTTAAAGAGGTCCAGTGACTCATCGTCATAGGTTAAATCTCAGCCAGTCTTCTGATTTAGTTCTGGTTTTATTAGCCATGTGAAAGTTTTTTTTATCTTGAAAGCACATGTCCGCTCTTTTTATGTCGGCTTTGATTCTGCGTACAGTGCCAACAATGCCAGAAAAAACAAACATCCTTTTTTGTCATTCTTTTTGTCTTGGGGCACTTTCAATTAAGGTATGCGAATCGGGGAGACATGTTGCAATATCTAAATTATCTTGAAAAATTAAGGGAACAGTAAATGAGCTCAAGTTCAATGCCACAATTAGTATTTGTATTTCCCTTTTTTTGTGTAAACTAGGCTTGTGCACCGATTTTTTTTTCGGTTCGATTCGGTTCGATTTTTCGGATTTTTCAACTTTTCGATTCGGCTCGTTTCGACCGATTTCGGTTTCGATTCGATTCGGTTCGACCTGTTTTTCGGGTACATTTTTTTTTCGGAATTTCGACCATTTTTCGTATTTTCGTGTCACTGTGCTCGGTTTTTGTATCGACTTTTCGTTTTTTCGAAAAATTTTCGTTTTTCAGAAAATTTTCGTTTTTCGGAAAATTTTAGTTTTTCGGAAAATCTGTTCTCCTCGTTTGCCACATTTCAAGCCCATTCGAAAAATCCGAAAATATTTCGTTTCGGCTCGGAAAACATTTCGGATCTGAACTTTTCGGATCTAAAATTTTTCGGAAATTCAGCCGCATCCGAAAACACGAATCGGGAAATTTCGTGAAAATTCCGAAATTCCGAAACCCGAAACGCACATCCCTAGTGTAAACTCATCGGTCCGTATTGCGGCCGAGCTGCTAAGGATAACAGCCCCACTCGAGCATATTAACAGCTCCCTTATTATTCCACACCAGTCATAAAGTCCTGTTGTGGATTAACTCTTACAACGATCTACTATACATTCCAAAAATGTGAGGACCAGCCTTTTCACTGCTGGGTAATCATCTTTACAGCCTTTGTCAAACTAGTTTGAGAGGAAAGCAACATTTCAGCTAATTACACTGATTAGCCACAACATTAACCACATGCCTAATAAAATGTAGGTTCCCACCATGTTTCCAAAACAGTTGCGTTGCATTGAGGCATGGAGTGGACTTCACAAAACCTCTGAATATGTCCTGTGGTATCAGGCAAGAAGACATTAGCAGCAGATCCTTTAAGTCCTACAAGTTGCGAGGTGGAGCATCCATGGGTCGGATTTGTTGTTCCAGCACATCCCTTAGATACTTATTTGGATCGAGATCTGGAGACTTTGGAGGCCAAGGCACCACCTTGAAATCTTTGTCATGATGCTCAAACCATTTTCAGAATCATTTTTGCAGTGTGGTAGGGTGCATTATCCTGCTGAAAAAGACAATGTCATCAAGGACACTATTGCAATGAAGGGGTGTATGTGGCTCGCAGCAATCTCTAAGTAGGTGGCAAGTGTCAAGTGTGTTCAGACACCTTTCTATCATGGCCAGCATTACGTTTTTCAGCATTTGAGCTACAGTAGCCATATTTGTGATCAGACCAGACGGGTTAGTCCTTGCTCCTCACGTGCATCAACAATCCTTGGGACCCCATTACTCTCATGCCAGTTTACTGGTTGTCCTTCCGTGCACCACTATTTACTGGTACTGCATACCAGCAACAACTGGCAAGACTTGCAGTTTTTGAGATGCTCTGACCCTGTAATCTAGCCATCTCTATTTGGCCCACGCCAGAGTCACTCAGATCATGTTGGTTGTCTATTTTTTCACCTTGCAACACATGAAATTTAGGAACTGCCGAATATATCCCACCCCTTGTTGCAATGATATAAATCAGTGTTATTCACTTTACACTGATCAGCAACTACATTAAAACCCCTGACCGGTGAATACACTGCATTGTAGTGTCTGATCCGCTTGTGGTTTTTTTATATGTAGGGTGGGTCACCTACATTTTTTCCTGGGTGTGTTCTTAGTGATGTGGACTGAGTGCAGCACTATTTGTCTACTGTAACACTTCATTCCTTTATATAGGAAGGGCTAATGGTGTCACAGCCTGAGAATAACAGAAGAATCAAAGGGTCACTTGTTATTCCAATTTTATGCCAGAAATGAATAAAAATTACTAGCTGCTCAAACCTAGTGTGAAGTGATTCTGTATCCGCAAAATCACATAATGCCATGGGGGGAAAAAATCCATGTCTCCGAACGGCTTAATTAAATGGAAAGGATTTAGCATCTTCTCTCAGCAAAGGGTACAACATAATTTGCAGGTAGATCTTTAGGGATTTTATGAATCCACATGCGACATTATAAGGCAATACCCACCAAGTGCCAGTAAACAGCGCCCTTAGGCTACAACGAGATTTCAATGACTACAATTTTTTCATGTTATGTAAAAGTACATATGCATAACATAACATAATAAAATGCTCATCCAAGCACTTATTATCTCCTGTCTCGACTACTGTAACCTCCTTCTCTCTGACGTTGAGATCCCAGATTCGCCCTCTGCAGTCTGTTATGAATGCCTGTGCCAGGCTCATCCACCTCACCTCACGCACCTCTCACACCTCCCCCCCTTTGCCAATCTCTACACTGGCTTCCTGTCTCCTATAGAATCCAATTCAAAACATTGGTGCTTACATACAAAGCTCCCCATAGCCGCGCCCTTTCCTACATCTCCTCCCTTATTAACAGGTACATCCCATCCCGACCCCTTCGCTCTGCCAATGATCTGATATTATCAGCTTCACGTACCTGCAACCCCAACTCCTGCCTTCAAGACTTCTCCCGAGCTGCCCCCTTTCTATGGAACTCCCTCCCACGCAACATTAGACTCTCCCTGTCTCTCCAGTCCTTCAAGAAGTCCCTGAAAACACATTACTTTAGAGAAGCTTATCATCTCACTCCCTAATCCCCCTCTGTTCATTTTCTGCTGCATCTTCCCACATAGCCCACATGCACTCCGCTATTTTACATTCTCTATTAACCCTCACCTAGTGTGTCACCCCTATCCTCTTAGATTGTAAGCTGTTGAGCAGGGTCCTCTCACCTACTGTACTGTGCGTTTAACCTGTATGTTTATTTGTTGTTCGGTTTCCCACTGTATAGTGCTACGGAACTTGTTAGTACTTTATAAAAACTTGTAACTGTAACTGTTTGCATCAGTGAAGCAAGCACATTCTCCAGAATTTTCTAATTGCACCTCTGGAAAGAGCATGCAAATCACCTTTATCCCTTTCCCTACAAGTAAAAAAAGAATTTTATTTGCAAACATGCTTCCATTTTACACTATCACCTTCCAGGACATCAACAGCACTGAGCTCCATTGTTCGGATACTGGCTACAACGTGTTATAATAAACTGATAACAGGGTGTAAGGCAATAGGGGGTTAAGGCAGTGGTTCTCAACCCTGGATCTCAAGTCCCCCTAACAGGCCAGGTTTTCCAGATATCTGAAGCACAGCAAGTGATATGATTTGCTATTCAATGTTTGCAGTCTGCACTTCCCCAAGGTAGGCTGTAGAATCTGATCTGTTAGTGGTACTTGAGGACCAGGTTTGGGAACCACTGGGTTAAGGGCTTATATAATGGCAAAGGGCAATATTTGAAGTGATAGGCAGCAAAGGAAGAAATGACTGAGTGATAAATGGTTTTGTGGGAAAAGGGTCGAATGGGGGATAGAGGGCAATTTAAAGATTAAGAACAAAGTATGGCCAATACAAGATAAGGCTCCAAGAGCCACTACGTTAATCCTGCTAGCTGGAAGGCTATAAATAATCGATACATACAGGGTTATCCAAAGAGATCCGAATTGCTTGAGAAAGGTAACCGAACGCTGAAAATCAGCGTTCGGTTACCTTCCTGGCCATTCGGCTATCCAGAGAGCAGGCAATTCGCCAAATACTGGCGAATTGCCTGCACATACGGTGCCTGTTCGGTCCTGTTCGAGGGCAGTGAAATCCCCATAGAGAAGCACTGCTTCGGCTATTCAGAGAACACAAACCAGCAGTGAAAGGTTCCCCTAATGTCCTGTCATTCGGTGGTTTAATTCGGCAAATTTATTCAGGAGAATCCCATAGACTTCAATGTTAAAAATATTCCCGTTTTAATTCAATATCTAATAAACCGTTCAGTATAAAATTCTGCAGCAAAAAGTCTCTTTATTTATAGATTTTTTAGGATACTTTAAGCATTTTTCTTATTTTTTTATTTTTTTTTAAAAGTCCGATTTTTTTTTTTTTTTTTTCAGTTTACTTATTTTTTTTGTACCAGCCCTCTTTATGATCATTCCCTGGACCTCCTGTGAAAATTTCAGACATTTTCGCTCAGTAGTTTCTTTGCAAACAGCGTTTCTTTTTCCCAGATTCATACAAATGGTTTTTCTAATTTATTCACTGCCTCCTCTACGTCACAGCTGCTTCGGCTCTGTGTGATTCGGCTCCTGTTCGGCTCCTGTTCGTCTTTTTCAAAGGTTAATCCAGATGTTTTTGCTTGTTTTCTGCGTGCATTCGGTTAGTTTTCGGTGGGTTTACGGCAGCTTTTCCCTGCAATTCGGGGACCCTGTGCTGTTTGCTGAATACACCGCAGGGTCACCGAAATGCAATCGGCAAAAGGAACCGAATTGAAGAGAACGAAACGTCACCGAACGTGCGGTGACTTTTCGAATCTCTTTGGATAACCCTGAATGTGTTTATGAAATGATATACCAGTAAAACATAATCAATGTACTTTCCTGTAGATGCATGGTATAATCTATTCTTCACATTGAGGATTTCAAATCAATACATTAAGATTTTATTACAGAGAAATTCATCTTTATCTCTCTCTGGAGCCAAATGCAAATTATATGATAAAGGGATGATCACAGAACTACTCCGATGAAACCGCTCCCAAGAGCTCACATCATAAACTGTTCTGATTTACTGTCTTGTATAAAATTATATCAGGAGAAAAATGTTCCATCGCACGTTTACCTTCTTAGACACCATTAACTTGTCCAAGGGGAAATATATAAAATGGTCTTAATAGGCTTGCATTGCTGAAGCAGAAACATATTGTAAAGAAACAGTAGCAATAATAATGCATGGCAGACTATTCTAGGACATGAAATTATCATCTCTGACAATTGTTTGAATATAAAATATGGCGCACTAGCACTGCTTTATAGTTTATAACAATATAAACTATGTGTATTAGTAAAATAATGAAGATTCTTATACAAATACAAGGTTACAAGGTCATACATTGATAATCCTGTCTTTATATGGGTAAACGTGCCATTATTATTCAGTGTACAGTGATGGTGATTTGAACCAGAGCTCAATTTCTAGTGTCTTAGCTGAGGGTCTGAATACTTATACCAAATTGCCAATGTGATGGTTTGTTTTTTAATAAAGTTGCAATGTGGAAATAAAACAGATTCTTTAACTTTCAGGGTTATCCAAAGAGATTCGAATTGCTTGAGAAAGGTAACCGAACGCTGAAAATCAGCGTTCGGTTACCTTTCCTGGCCATTCGGCTATCCAGAGAGCAGGCAATTCTCCAAATCCTGTCGAATTGCCGGCACATACGGTGCCTGTTCGGTCCCTGTTCGAGGGCAGTGAAATCCCCATCAAAAAGCACTGCTTCGGCTATTCAGAGAACACAAACCAGCAGTGAAAGGTTCCCCTAATGCTCTGCCATTCGGTGGTTTAATTCGGCAAATTTATTCAGGAGAATCCCATAGACTTCAATGTTAAAAATATTCCCGTTTTAATTCAATATCTAATAAACCGTTCATTATAAAATTCTGCAGCAAAAAGTCTCTTTATTTATAGATTTTTTAGGATACTTTAAGCATTTTTCTGAATTTTTTAAAAAAAAATTAAAAGTCCGATTTTTTTTTTTTTTTTTTTTTTCAGTTTGCTTATTTTTTTTGTAACAGCCCTCTTTATTATCATTCCCTGGACCTCCTGTGAAAATTTCAGACATTTTCGCTCAGTAGTTTCTTTGCAAACAGCGTTTCTTTTTCCCAGATTCATACAAATGGTTTTTCTAATTTATTCACTGCCTCCTCTACGTCACAGCTGCTTCGGCTCTGTGTGATTCGGCTCCTTTTCGGCTCCTGTTCGGCTCCTCTTCGAAGGTTAATCCAGATGTTTTTGCGTGTTTTTCAGCGTGCATTCGGTTAGTTTTCGGTGAGTTACGGCAGCTTTTCCCTGCAATTCGGGGACCCTGTGCTGTTTGCTGAATACACCGCAGGGTCACCGAAATGCAATCGGCAAAAGGAACCGAATTGAAGAGAACGAAAAGTCACCGAACGTGCGGTGACTTTTCGAATCTCTTTGGATAACCCTGTTTGTCATTAAAAGGGTATTATGTGCAGATTAATGTAGGGTTAAAATAGCAATTTTAGTCCAGTGCTGCAACATAAAACATAAATAAAAATACTTTCTGAATGCACTTTATATGCCTGTTTGCATTTATTAATTTTTTATTTGTTAAGCGCCAACACATTCCGAAGTGCTGTACATAGATACAATGGGTAACAAGACAATTATACAATACACCAAATAGGCAAGTCAATATTTTACTAACAGATACAGGAGGAGATGAAGGGCATATTCCCATGGGAATTTACAATCTAGATGGGTGAAGGGGTGAGAAACAAGAGGGGAGAATTGCAATGATTAGAATGATGGTAATGTAGAGAGTTATGTGATGTAGAGAGTACGGTTATTGGGTTGGTTGGATGTTTATTACTGAGTTGGGTGGAAGGCTTCCCTAAACAGAAGTGTTTTTAGGGTAGAGTTTAAAAGAAGCCAGATTTGAGGAGAGTCTGAGGAAGCACATTCCATAGGGTAGGTGTCGTGCGAGAAATGTCCTGTAGTCTGGCATGTGATGTGGTGATGAAAAATAGAGGTGTGCATGGTAAAAATAAATATTGTTACTGCTGCTAGCTTATTTTATTGGTTTCTCTCCTTTTTTATAGTTTAATTCTGTGCTGATTCTCAGTCCGTTCTGCTCCTCCCTGTTGTAAATTCTTTGCATGCAATGGCCATCTCTCTAAATTCCATATTTCTGATTCACAGCCACACTTCACTTCCATCCTCCCCTCTGCTGTCCTACCTGCCTGACCCACCCAGCCCCTATCCTACTATAAGCTCCTTTTTCCAGCTGCTTCGCTTGTCTCTTGGTTTAACCTTATCATGCCCAAGCCTGGTCTATCATCATGTAGTGTCTGCTATACTCTCTGTGGTAATTATCTCCACACTTCCCCTGCTCACTTTTGTTTCATTTGCCTTAGTTTCTTAGATTGTAAGCTTACGGAATGTCTGGCTGAGCACTTGTATAAAGTGCTGCATTAGCAGGATAACTATCCCATGGGCAGTGCCATCTGTTCCTTATGTTTTATTATTCCCTGTTGTAAAGCTACAGAATTTTTTGGCGCTGTATAAGTACTTTTAACTGTAATGGTACTGGAGAGGTAGGAGTTGAACCAGGGGAGGGTGGCTACTACATTTAGCAGTGACCTTGGGGAGCTGAAGAGAATTTAAAATCTATGAGATGTACACGTATTTTGTGAGGTAGGTGCATCCACATCGTTAGGTGTCTTGCCAAGAACACTCTTCTGAGTGGGATCGAGTTGTTTTTCCATGAGTGTAGAGCAGCGACCCGGTGGTTAGTTTGAACCTGCTTCTCGTAAAGTCAAGGCTTGCTTTTCCACAGTTGTATTGGAGGGATATGCTAAATGGGATTTGACTTGCTTCACCACGGTCAAAAAGTAGAGATGTTACCACTGGACTCCACAGTCGATATTGTGTGGTAGGCAAGTATGTAATGGTAGGTGTCTTGCCCAAGGACACTTACTGGAGAGGTGCTCTGGCCGGGATACAAACCTGGGTCTCCATGGTTATAGAGCAGTGATGTTACCTCTACTCCATCCAACCGGTACGAGCAGATGGCGACTTCTGCCTGCCATAAGGTATTACAGTAAAAAATACACTGAGAATATTCCCAAATATTGCTCACTATATAATTAAAATCATTTTTGCAAAAAAACACTTGGTAGTGAAGGGGTTAAAAAAAGCAGGAAAAACTGCTATTTTGCCAGTAGAATATTTAAAGACTAAATTTGTTCATTTACAGGCTTTTTCCCCCACTTATTTTGGATTGTGTATTACATTCTGAACATATAAATTATTTGTAAGCTCTGCATAGTAGCAATAAAAATGATATGGAGACTAAAATCAGGCTTTTGAATCAAGCCACAAGCGTGGCAACAATATTATCAAATTTATGGCTCATGGTTATGTGTATACAATGAATGTGTAAATATTATTGCATTGCAGATTTTAAAAATTCCATCAAAATGGAAACAATACAGCATCATATGGGTTCATGCATTTACTGCATACAGTTGTCTTGCATCCCGCCTAAAAGCCAGCAATATTAGTATTTCAAAGTCCAGTGCTATATCAGCTGTAAGATTTCCTAATGTCTTTCAAGAGCCCTGCATAAATGTTGATTATTGTGAACGCCTAGGACTGAGTTTCTATTTGTTATTTTCTCTACACTTGTCAAGGATGAGAGTGGAGACAGATTTTACTTGTTTCTCTGATAGAACATGTAGAAAATTATCAATGAACTACATGGGCAAATAATGCTGGAAGAATATGGGTTAATTTATATTGTTATGTCCTAATGCCACATTGCTAGACAAGTTTCTCTTGAAGATTAATTATAACAGAGAGGATATTATAATGGTGTTTTTCTGCTAACAGACGAAAAAATATTATGATTCTGCACAAGGTCAGCTCTTCCATTAGACATAATTATGCAATATTTGGCTGGAGGTTCTTGTGATTAATGGGCTCTTGAAGCTTGTATGTCCAAAGTGCTCCATGTATATTTTTTTACTAAAAAAACCCCGATGGAATTGAAAGTTGCATCCACTGTTCTGTGGTTGTGCATTGTCCAGGACTGACACTACCTTAAATCGTGATGTTATGTGGGTTTTGGCACAAAAACAACAAATACCACCCTGATAGAAGATTTGCTATCACACTGTGCACCATGTGATTCATATGTGTGTGTCTACAGCTTATGGTGTGGCCTTTAACGAAGAGCCTGTTACAAGCGGTGGGGAGTTTAAATCTCTGTGTTTGCCTGGGTAGAAGCAAATGCATAAAATCAGGGGGTTATCCTGCATGAACCGCCTTGATTAGGTATTTTGGTAACAGATTTCCCACCTACAGCGTTTACAAACATTTTGAAGGACACATTCCAGCCTTTGCGTCTGCTCTGCATGAAAGAGTAATATGTGCAAGAAAAACAAAGCAAATGTGGGAACACAGCTAAATGGTGCAATGTGCCAAGAGGATACATATATTGAATGTGATCCTTAAAAAAATGATATACATAAAATAATGCAGTTAGATGACTATTTCCTTTGAAAAGATCAGTAATGGTATCACAGAGGGATCGGCTTGGTTGATTTGAAGGTCTCTAAATTTAGCTTTTAAGACCTTTTCTGACAATTCTTGAAAAAGGAAAAGGTTTTTTTTCTATTAGGTTAATACAACATTGGAAAAAAAGTGTGCTTTACTTAAACTGTCCCTTACTCCTAACTTTTAGCTTGTTAATTGCACTTTTGTATCCTTCTCCATTTTCTGCTGTTTTCTTGTTATTTGGATTACTCTTCCTTTGAACTGTTTTGCTGCTCAAACAAAATGACTTCTCAGGCTAGGTACTGTTGTTACAGTATAAAACATAACAAGAAAAAAAAGTCTCATCTGCGCTTATCCCTACAACACCATGTGAAACAATACACAATTAGAGGTTTTAGTTTACTTGAATGGCCTTTGAAGTGTAAACTAATCTGCTGCGTCAAGGCATCGCTAGTAAAGGTGAGTCCTACCTAATGAAACCAAAGGTTGCTCTCTAGCAAACCACATATGCGCATGCTGCTTCTTAATCATGAGGAAGACTGATGGGCTTTCATATACCCTCCCAGAAACAAATCCACGGAACGGAACAGCACCAAAGACGTTCTGGCTGGAAATACAACAAAATTTGCATAATACAGAAAGAACGGTGTCGTGCCTGATCCCCACCGGTGTGGCTGCAACTACCAGATGTATCCAGCCCAGTAATATGTAGGGTATGACTTACCTTTACTGGAGGTGCTTTGATGCAGCAGGTGAGCTTACACTTCAATAGCCATTCAAGTAAACCAAAACCTCTAATTGTGTTTTGTTTCACATAGTGTTATAGGGATAAGCGCAGATGACACTTTTTTCTTGTTATGTTTTATTCATGTTACTGGGCTGGATACATCTGGTAGTTGCAGGCACCCCGATGTTAACCTCTTGCCGATCTCGCGGCAGCTATTAAAGCGATCATCACTTTTGCAATGTAGGTGTGCTGATTGCATCTATGGAAAGGCCACCGGGAGCACCCACCCACTGCGGGGACGGCATAACATGCCCTGCAGTGTGAAAGGCTTAAGCTAACATCTGTAGCAGTTAGTTGAAGCAGCTCCAGGCATTTGCTTAAAATCTTCCACTGCCATCACACCCACACTGCAAGCCTTGCTTGTGGCTCAGATGTTGCGGCTGCTTACTGTAAAATTACATCTAATATACTTTATATAGGAGACAGTCATTTACGCTTACCTAGAGGAGAATGAGCTATTCCAACTTAACTCATTCACCTGTAAGTGAACCACGAAATGAATACTAACTATGAAGTTCTGGTGTTAAGTAATTTACATCAATACCTCAATGTAAAGCCACCTAAAAATCCTATACTACCTTAGTCTGACATTCCCCGGGACAGACCTGATAGGATCCCTGGCAACAGACCTCTAGCCCTCCGATCCTTAAAATGGACGGGACCGCTAACCCTATCCATTAGCAGCCACACAGGCCAGGAAAAGTGTACTCAGAGATATGATACTGTGCAAGAGTATGCGGCAGATATATGCAGTACACACCTTGAGAGACAGGCAGCGGAATCACCAGGCAGAAACACAGAGAGCATATACTTATGAGCCAAACCTGGGTCAGCAATGAAAGGACACTTTGTACTGCGCTATAGTATAGCGCACCAGTAACATATGCAGGAGGGAGTGGATGACAAAACCGGCGGAGACCTGTGAGGCTTATCACGACCAGACCTTCTCTCACAGATCTGGTCATCTAGAGCAATGCAATAATCGAGCAGATCATCAAGCTCTTCAGGCAGTGATAATGGAGCGAGCTCATACATCAAGGCATCATTAACTCCTTCAAGAAATGCGGCAGAGAATGCATCATTCGGCCAGTGCAACTCAGGCGCCACAGTTTTAAATTCAATAGCGTAGTCAGCTACACAGCGGTTGCCTTGTTTAATGTGAAACAAGGTTCTAGCAGCACCAGTAGCATGTCTGGCTGGATCGAACGTGCGTTTGAGATTCCTCATAAATTCATGATAATTGTATACCACAGGCCTCTTAAACTCCCTTAAGGGAGTTGCCCACAAAAGAGCTATGTCGGTTAGGTGGTTGATCACGTACCCCACCTTAGCTTTTTCAGACAGACACATAACAGGATTCAGCTCAAACTTTATGTCCATTTGCATAGCGAAACCACTGCAAGTTCCAGAAGTACCATCATAGCTCCCAGGGGTCTTTAGGCTAACATGAGAACAAGCACCACCCTGAGGGGTGTAGTAGGAACGGTAGGGGACTGAGGAGGCAACAACTTTGAGGGAGGATTCAACAGTAACCCCAAAGCCTGGGCAAATTGATCCATCCTATGATCCTGTTCCTCTAGTCTACGATCTTGCTCCTCCTGTCTACGGAGTTGTTCCTCCTGTTTACTAATCAAGTTGCCTAATTTGGTAATTAACACAGACAGGTCTGTTGGATCCATAGTGGGTGCCTTGTTGTAATCTGACGTTCCCCAGGACAGACCTGATAGGATCCCTGGCAACAGACCTCTAGCCCTCCGATCCTTAGAATGGTCGGTACCGCTAACCCTATCCACTAACAGCCACACAGGCCAGGAAAAGTGTACTCAGAGATATGATACTGTGCAAGAGTATGCGGCAGATATATGCAGTACACACCTTGAGCGACAGGCAGCGGAATCACCAGACAGAAACACAGAGAGCGTATACTTATGAGCAAAACCTGTGTCAGCAATGAAAGGACACTTTGTACTGCGCTATAGTATAGCGCACCAGTAACATATGCACTAGACAGAAACACAGAAAGCGTATTTGTTTGAGCAAAACCTGGGTCAGCAATGAAAGGACACTTTTTACTGCGTTACCGTATAGGTGGTAAGAACGGACGACAAACGCAGTAACAGCGGCAGAAGGCAACAGTACAGGCAGGGAGAAAAGAGAGAGATTGGTCCGTGAAACAAGCAGAAATCGGCAACAATTGGGCTTCTCAGAACAGCAGGGTCAGCAACAGGTCAACAAACAAATTTCCAAAGCAGCGATGCGGGAATGAAAGTCCACAACAAGGCAAAGGCTCACTGTGCGCACTTCTCCTTTGAAGCTCGGTGACGCTGCGTCATCACGGTGCGCCCCGCCCCTGATTGCTTGTACACACGCCGGAACTCCTGGCAGGAGTCCCCCTGCCCACCTTCAGGGACCCTGGACGTCACACTTAGGTCCTGTGGTTCAGACTACAGTGCAATCCTCCACTTAATAGTTCCCACAGTATTCTTGTGATGCTCTTGCTCTGCGGCCCCTGAACAATTGCAGCTCTTGCAGAGCACACACAGGGCTCTGTGGAGTCCTATAGACTCCAGGAGCCAATACCCACAGCGGCCTTCAGCACCGTGGCTGGTATCTGCCTACGGCTCACAATTATGCCTAGCCCAGTTGCAAATACAGCGGCTGGGTTGGAAAAAGATCAATAACAGGGAGACGATAAGCCCATTCTTGCTTTACACATAGAACACTTCATAACTCCTGATGACGCTACGAGGAAGTAGCGAAACATGTTGAGTATCTGAGAATTTATACTGGTATGAATATATTTACCTGAATGAAGCAAACAGATTTAGGGATCTTGCATTGCAATCAATTTCATACATTATAACAATAAGATGATGGGGAGCGCTCACTAAATTGTGCCTTTTTTGCTGTGGATGTATTGTAAACACTTCTCCTCTTCTCTTTACTGTCCTATAATCCCCAACCCATGAAGGTTGGTTTTCTGATTTATTTAGAAATAGAGAGCAGTCTTTTGAGTATAATTTGGAGTTTCATGAAACCAAGTAAGGCAAATTGGCAAAACTATACTAAATTATACCCTATCTGCAAGCTCCTTGGCTGGAACGAAGCGAACAGATTTAGGGGAACTCCTGTTTGACTCGAATTATTCATTTATTGCAACAAACTGAGGGAGAGCGTTCTCCACATTTAGCTTCCATGTTGTTGAAATTGAGATAAACAATACCTTTTTTTTTTTCCTCTATCTGCAATTTTACATCAATTAACCCATGAAGGTTGTCTATCGAATCATTTAGAAACCATGTTAAAACCTTGGGAAAATGTTGTGGTACTTGGAAAATTTAGCAAGTTAATAAACCCTAACTGTTTAAATAATTTTCCAACGTTCGGTACCTTCCCACAATTATCAACCCATGAAGGTTGGTTCTGGAATTATTTAGAGCATCTGAGAAATCTATACTGGTATGAATAAAATTACTTGAATAAAGCAAACAGATTTAGGGATTTTGCATGGCAATCAATTTCATACATTATAACAATAAGATGATGGGGAGCGGTCACTAAATTGTGCCTTTTTGCTATGGATGTATTGTAGAAACTTCTCCTCTTCTCTTCACTGTCCTATAATCCCCAACCCACGAAGGTTGGTTTTCTGACTTATTTAGAAATAGAGAGCAGTCTTTTGAGAATAATTTGGAGTTTCATGAAACCAAGTAAGGCAAATTGGCAAAACTATACTAAATTATACCCTATCTGCAAGCTGGAACGAAGCGAACAGATTTAAGGGAACTCCTGTTTGACTCGAATTATTCATTTATTACAACAAACTGAGGGAGAACGTTCTCCACATTTAGCTTCCACGTTGTTGAAATTGAGAAACAATACAATATTTTTTTCTATTTATTTATTTTTCTCTATCTGCAAATTTACATCAATTAACCCATGTAGGTTGTTTCTTGAATCCTTCAGAAACCGTGTCAAAACCTTGGGAAAATATTGCGGTACTTAGAGAATTTTGGAAGTGGTCAACTGCATGATTGATTTTCCTTATACTGGGACCATGGTGTTCTGATATACCTGTTCTGTTTCCATCCAGGAATTTTCAATTTTGCTTTAGATGGGAGGGTGGAAAAGTTATGGTTAGAGGAAGAAGAAAGGGATGGTTTAGGGATATGGGAGGCGTATGGAAGGGTTAGTAGCATTGTAAGCAGGGCTGCCATTAGAAATTTTGGGGCCCATTACTGAACCACTGGTTGGGCCCCCTTCCCACTTCTGGCTGTTTCCATTAACCAAAAATAAAACCTCTTTCCTCCTCTGTTTATTGTATAGGGAGTGGGATAAAGCCCTAGTGCACAAAATGTGTTTCCTGGTGGGAGAGTGTTCACTCTACTCCTCTGTACAAAAACAGATAGAGTGATACTATCTTACAAAAACGCTGACCTCACCCCGGCGTCTCCTCCTAGTGACGTCACAAATGGTAGATATATATTATTATTATTATTATTCTTTATTTATAAAGCGCCAGCATATTCCGCAGCGCTGTACAATAAGCACAGTATAGACAGGGTTAGAATACATTGAACAACATTTGACAAACAGTACAGGAGGAGATGAGGGCCCTATTCCCGTAGGAACTCACAATCTGGGAGGGTTGGGGTTGGAAACAGGAGGAGAGGACTGTAAGGTGAGAGTGATTGATGGTTGTGTCAGTGAGTTGAGTGGTAGGCTTCCCTAAATAGGAACGTTTTAAGGGAGCGTTTGAAGGAAGAGAAGTTAGGGGAAAGTCTGACAGTACGAGGGAGAGCATTCCAGAGAGTGGGGGCTGCGCGTGAGAAATCCTGCAGTCTATCATGGGAAGAGGTGATGCGGGGAGAAGCTAGTCGCAGGTCACTGTTTGACCTTAGGGAGCGGGCTGGGGTGTATTTGGTGATTAGTGAGGACAGGTAGTGGGGAGCTGAGTTAGTGAGGGTTTTGTAGGTAAGGATAAGGATTTTGAACTTAACTCTGCAGTGGATGGGGAGCCAGTGAAGGGACTCGCAGAGGGGAGTGGCAGAGACAGAGCGGCGGGTGAGGTGAATTAGCCTGGCAGAGGCGTTCAGGATGGATTGTAGGGGGGAGAGGCGGGACAGAGGGAGGCCAGATAAGAGATTATTGCAGTAGTCGAGTCGGGAGATTACCAGGGCGTGTATGAGTTGTTTTGTGGTGACAGCGGTAAGAAATGGCCGAATTCTGTAAATATTACGCAGTTGGTATCGGCAGGAGGAGGAAAGAGACATGATGTGGGGGATGAAGGAAAGAGCAGAGTCAAGTGTAACTCCAAGACAGCGAACTTGGTTTGATGGGGAAATGGTGATACCCTCCACCGTGATAGAGAAGTCAGGAGGTGGGGAGGCATTGGAGGGAGGAATAATATATATATCTGACTTGACAAAGACCTGTGAGGGTCGAAACGTTGTTCTGTTCCTGTGCTCACTATCGAATGAAAACCTTTTATTCATCACATACAAAGATCCACCCCTCTTTTCATGTATATATATCTACCACTCTGCTCCTCTACCTAGTGCAGACCATACTGAACGCTCAATCAGTGATTAGTCAGAGTGCTTTTACCGACCCCAGATGCTGCGGCCCATCTGGAAATTTCCTAGTATTCCGATAGGTCAGTCCAGGGTGGAATGGCGGGGCTCATACAGCTGAGGCACAAGTTAAACAGTGTTTGGTAAGAGCCAGGGCCCCCTTGAGCCACTGGGCCCCTGAACCTATATTCCCCCCTGATGGCTGACCTTATTGTAGGTGTCCCATACCACGACCAGTCCAGGTGGGCACGTGACTTGGCTCAGTGTATAAAAGAGGTAAAATTACTGTCTGAGCTAAACCCAAAAAATAATGACTGACTAAACAACTTGATGCACAAAAATATTAGCCACTGCCAACAGCAAGATATTAACCAAATATTAAAATGGAGGTGATGCCCCCTTAAATTTAATACACAAAAACACAGCTTATCTAAAAACTCACAAGGCCCCAGGCTATTAGGAAAAAACGTCTCTTCAGGTAACAGCATTCTTCCATTAGAGAAAGGCAGAACTTAAAGGAACATTTATTATGACATGAAACAGTCACAGTGAGCATAGAAAAAAAAGATAGTACAAGAATATTTACATCCATACAAAATTAAAGGAAAAAAATAAGAGACCCAATGTTACTTACACACAGAACGGGGGTAACTGCCCTAGTGGGGCTTCTGGTAGAGACACGCGTTTGCTACAATTAGATTGACCCCCAAGTAAAGCACATGGCCCTTTGGGTCTCTCATACTTTATACCAGGGATCTCAAACTCTGTTTCTGAATTATACAGATGTTACAGATGAATTAAACAGATGTTTCTGAATTATAACTCCCATGATTCTCTCGCCATTGATTGCATTCAAAGAATTCTGGGAATTGTAGGCACTAAACATCTAGGGGGCCAGAGTTTCATATTCCTGCTTTATACAATTCTCCTTGCACTCAGATTTCAGGGCGGCACAGTAAGAATGACAGGACAGCCCACCTGACCTCCCGTGTCACCTTTAACCATTTTAATAAATGAATCGGCTGGCTGGAGTAGAGGTAACATCACTGCTCTGTAACCGTGGAGAGAGACTGTGGAGACACAGGTTTGATCCCGGCAAGAGCACCTCTCCAGTAAGTGTCCTTGGGCAAGACACCTAACGGTACATACTCGCCACCCAGGACATACTTGAAAACGAGAGAAATCTCAATGAATCCTTCCTGGTAAAATCCTTTCTAAAAAAAAAAGATTAAAAAGTAAGTATATCTCTATAGATATATTTATCATTGGAATGTTTTTATACATTTTTGGAACCGTCATATTTTCGTCATTAATTGGACATCTCACATGATTTGCCTAATAACAATAATTGATAAAAAAAGGGCTTGTTTCCATTTCCAGAGAACAGTTCCCCCCAGAATAGCAATGCTAGATATCATTCTACAGGACAAAGTTTTGGCTTTGCAAAAATATATAGCTTGATCAATCCATACACATGTCTGGGATTGTATTTCAGAATAGAATTCTGAGAACAAAAGGATTGCTACTTGGTTGTAATTAGTGTAAGGAAAGGCTCCAAGCAGGCCATTGAGTGTGTCATATTCTCTGCTTGTGTCTGGCCAGATGCTACCGAGGTGTGAATTGAGATACCCATTACTATCAGCCATCTCCTTGGCTGATCAAAAGACAAAACTTTCATATCTCAACAGCTTCAGGGAACTTATTGAGAAGTTAGGGGCCTGTGATTAGACCATGCCCTTTGTAGCTCACCAATAACAAAGTTTATTCAGAGTCTTACCACTTCTGCTTGGAATGTGTATCCATGTAAGTCCTACTTCATGTGGCCACACTTTATTAATAGTTTGTAGAGTGAGCCCAGGACATAGTTCTTGCCAGTGACAGTAGGGCTAATTGTTTCATAGGGTAATACGATAACTACCTTCAAAGAGCTATGCCCAATAACTACCATCATCCATAGGCTGCACCGTAAATAGAAGTGGACAAAGGTTTGGCAGGTTCAGCTTTTTGGGCAGTGGTTCCCAACCGCGGTCCTCAAGTACCCCCAACAGGTCAGGTTTTCTAGATATCTGAAGCACAGCACAGGTGATATGATTTGCTGCTCAGTGATTGCAGGATTCAGTCTGCATTTCCCCAAGTTGATCCTCAAAACCTGGCCTGTTGGGGGTACTTGAGGACCGCGGTTGGGAACCACTGATTTAGAGCATGAAAACAAAATAGACAAGCATATTTGAAGTACAAAAAGTTAGAAATGTTTATATAATGAATGCAATGAATGCAATGTATTATTTGAGTAATATTAATTTTCACAAATTTTAGAAATATAACCATAAGAAACATCCGCCCGTTTTAAAGTACCAACTACTCACAGCAGCAACAGGATAACAAATCCAGAAAAAGTAAAAATGTTTGGTACGATTTTACCGTGGGCTGTACCACTTTTCTCTATCTACCTGGCTGCTTTACCAGACTGATCAATTTACCAGCAGCTCTTACAGCTATATTATATTCTTTATATTCTTACATCTATATTACAGCTAATTTAATACTTGCAGGTCATGGTCCTTTTCCAAATGGATTTAGCTGTTGCTGCTGTATTAGGGTTAACTTTAACCCTTGCCAACAGATTCTGCTCCATTTTCGCTTCATGTTTTGACAACAAAATCTGTTATTTCTTTTGACGCAAGCTGCATTCATGTCAAAAGCAGGAGCAGAATCTGTTGCTTAAAAATTAAGTGGAAAATGGAGCATAATCTTCTGGCTAGGGGTTAGAGATAACCTTAAATCTACAAGTAACCCTAACCTTAAAAAAGCAAAAATGCTACCCTTAAACCTTGTCACTAACCCTGACCATATCTAAATTTTAGCATTAAAATACACGTTTTTTTTTTACTGTTGCCTCTTTCTGGTCATTTATTGTTAGTAGAGTTACAAGATGTAATCTGAGCTAAAATGTCAACTGAGTTGGTAGAGCACAACTTAAAAGAGCACCAAATGTTTCAACCACATCATTTTGTAAATCATCAGTAGATTGTGTAGGTCATGTACTATAAAATTCAGACTTGTAGTAAATTTTATGCATATTTGTAGCAACCAGGTTTTTTTAAACATTTCTAAACAGATTCTTCAAACAAATACATAATGAAGTCATGTCGGTTTGTCATATGGCTCCAAAAAGCTAGGCATCACTGTGAACATGTTTCAGTGTCATCTTTCAAACATATTTGGAAAAGCATGAAGGGGTTAAATGCAGAGTTAGAAAAATAACTTTTATTTAGCATTTATTTACCTTTTCATTGCAGTATGCTAGAATTCGAAGGACATATTTTCATTACCTTTAAAATTCCAATGTAAAAAACAAAGATACTCTTTGAAATGCGTTTGCTTTCTTTTATGGGAACATGAAATTCAAAAGGTAAATCAGTGCTCTATTGTTCAGTCGGCAGTGTTAGGACTGGACTACACAAAGCCACCAAGCTTTTCCCAGTTTATTTTGTTCTCCATATAACTGTAGCCTTCAACGTATTTGGTAGCAACAACAAAAAATAGTTTCAAGTTAGTTATTATCGATTAGATAACAAAGGAAACTAGCAGCACAGTGTGTTGATATAAAAGTTAAAATATCCTTAAATGTACCTGTTTTAGTCATTTTGCAATATTTTACTACTTTTTTTTGTCTCCAGAGTCATTCTGCTCATGATTTTACAGATTTCCTTTTGATATCTCCTGGGTTATGTTGAGAGTGTATTGTATGGATTAGATCTTGAGGGAGGAAGGTGAGGGTTGGACATACGGAGATTTCGATTTGGAGTTATACATGGGGAGCTTTAGTTCTGGAAATATCTAGCACTATATATAGGCACTCCAAATAATTTAGTATGGTCCAATATATTCACTCTCCATCTTTAACCCCTTCACAACAAGTGGCGTATACTAACATCACTCACTTAAATGTCCACTATAATACAAACTCCCTGAAATTGGCAAGACTACTCCAATGTTTCCCTATATTCGAGCAATAGCCCCAAGGGGCCTGCCAGAGGACACCAGATCACTGTGCTACAGTGATCGATAACATCTCCCATCTTTTGCAGCATGTGATCAATGCTTGTACAGCTTTATTCGCAATGCAGCAGACGTGAGGTATCCTTTTGTGAGATCAAATTTAAGGTACACATGGACATCCAAATTCTGGGACAACGTGTGTCAGTTTTCAGGTGCAAATATACTCTTTGCCAAGTGCAGGTTGGAGGTCAGCATGCACCTAGTTCCTGGCTCTACACAACGCTTCCAGCGATTCAAAGTCTGTGTCTGTCACAGCTGATTGGTAGCTGTGGGAGCCAATGAGACTGTATCCGTTTGTACTAAGGGAGTGTCTCTCATTGCCATCATTCAGATTTAAATTTTAAGGGTTTGGTTTAGGCGCGGAAACAGGGTAAAAATAAGAGTGTTAGGGGTAGGGTTAAGATTAAGGGTAAGGGATAGCATTTGGTGTAGATTAACACTTACAGGGTTATCCAAAGAGATCCGAATTGCTTGAGAAAGGTATCCGAACGCTGAAAATCAGCGTTCGGTTACCTTTCCTGGCCATTCGGCTATTCAGAGAGCAGGCAATTCTCCAAATCCTGGCGAATTGCCTGCACATACGGTGCCTGTTCGGTGCCTGTTCGAGGGCAGTGAATCCCCATGATAAAGCACTGCTTCGTCTATTCAGAGAAACAAAACAGCAGTGAAGGTTCCCGAAATGCCCTGCCATTCGGTGGTTTAATTCGGCAGGTTTATTCAGGAGAATCCCATAGACTTCAATGTTAAAAATATTCCCGTTTTAATTCAATATCTAATAAACCGTTCATTCTAAAATTCTGCAGCAAAAAGTCTCTTTAAGCATTTTTCAGATTTTTTTTTTTTTTATTAAAAGTCCGATTTTTTTTTTGATTTTTTTTCAGTTTACTTATTTTTTTTGTAACAGCTCTCTTTATTATCATTCCCTGGACCTCCTGTGAAAATTTCAGACATTTTCGCTCAGTAGTTTCTTTGCAAACAGCGTTTCTTTTTCCCAGATTCATACAAATGGTTTTTCTAATTTATTCAATGCCTCCTCTACGTCACAGCTGCTTCGGCTCTGTGTGATTCGGCTCATGTTCGGCTCCTGTTCGTTTCGCTTTTTCGAAGGTTAATCCAGATGTTTTTTGTTGTTTTTCAGCGTGCATTCGGTTAGTTTTCGTCAGGTTTGCGGCAGCTTTTCCCTGCAATTCGGGGACACTGTGGTGTTTGCTGAATACACCGCAGGGTCACCGAAATCCGAAATGCAATCGGCAAAAGGAACCGAATTGAAGAGAGACGAAAAGTCACCGAACGTGCGGTGACTTTTCGAATCTCTTTGGATAACCCTGTTAGTGATAGAGCTATAACTAGGTGTACGTTACTGGTAGGATTGATAGAGGAAGGGCTAACCCTTCCTCTATCAGTCCACCAGTATACGTACACCTAGTTATAGCTCTATCACTAAGTGTTATCTACACCAAATGCTATCCCTTACCCTATTCTCTCTTGTAATCATAGACATTTTGGGTATCCCTAAAATAGAGACATCTTTCCATTCTTTGTAAGGTACAATTCATCAGCTGATCTAGTTGTGTAGAAATAAAGAAAATTAGAAAAAAATCTGTTATTTTTACTTTATTATGTGCACGTACCAAGTGTCATAAAAAAATATTTGAAACCTGAGCAGATAAGGTGAAAACTGTGCAAAAATAGATTACGTCATTAATATATTGGATATTGGTAAACGCCCTCTACCATGAAGGGGTTAATAGAAATAGGCCTCAAATAAGATAAAGTGATTGGACCATGATGATGTTACTTAACAGATCATAAGACTCAATTTATTTCTCTCCTTGTCAAACTTGGTCTCCACATTGTCTTCATTTCCATTGTTCCACTAACATTTCTTCATGTGTCATAAACTATTAATAGGAATATTATTATTATTTTTATCATTTATATAGCGCCAACAGTTTCCACAGCGCTTTACTATAACCAAAGGGAATGAGATACAGATAAACGGACATAGGATGGAAACAAGCGATGGAGAGGGCCCTGCTCATAGGAGCTTACAGTCTAGAGGGATTGGGGTTGAGGAAGACCAGGGGAATTTTACTGGATAGCGGAATCATTAGTGCCAGTGGTTTGGGAATGGTGGGGCCATAGAAGCAGCTTCGATCATGTGTGAGTAGATGAGCAGGGGGATGAGTTGCATCAGTTAGTGGTACGATAATCTGAAGAGATGGGTTACTTTTGAGGGATTTCTTGAGGGTCTGAAGAACAGGGGAGAGTTTGATAGGACAAAGCAAGTCATTGTTTGTATGTTCCAATCCTTTTTGAATGGAAATTTGTTTGAAGAGGATAATAATCAGCTTAAGTCGCTATGTTGAAACGTTTAAATACATTCTAGGACATACGTGTAGGTTACATGTAGTTTACCTGTGTGCAAAAGGAATTTTGTGGATACTTCGCAGTGGTTTTGAATATGTTTTTTTACGATGCATTTAATCTTTTCCTGTATTATGATATTTATGTTTCTGGGATGCAATAGATGCATTTGATTTTCTAAATTATTATTCCAGACCCAGTGTTGAGTTTTGAGAAATCTAGCCATTAGGAGACATTTGACCAATTTTTTATTAAACACAATGATTATTTTAGGCTTATTGAAACGATCTTTCATTTGCCCTCCTAGAGACAAACTGGAAATGAAAACATCTGTACACACTGAAGCATGTCATGAATGTTAGAAGAATATTAATAAGTCTAGCTTCTGTCAGGTATAATTTTGCATTAAAGGATGTTTAACTCTATATTATAAACACATCTTTTTTTAAGTAATGAAGTGGGCTAAGCTTTTTGGCTTGGCAAACAGAAAGGAAAACCATTACAATGTTTCCGTTAATGAATTAATGCACTGATAATGCTGCATTAGCCTTGACTAGCAAATGAAGAACCATTAAAAATTAAAATTATCTTTGATAAAGGGAAAGATGGCATAAAAACAGAATTTAATGTGCATTTATACTGTTATCTCTTAGTCACGACAAAGCCTTTCTTCACTGAAAACGCATTTTGTTTTAAACTTAATTCAGGCTAAACTGGCCATATTTATTTATATTTTAACCCTTTCGCTGCTGAGCCATTTCACCCTGTGTGCTGAGCTCATTTTTACCAGTTTCGCTCATGTTTAAACGCGATTTGAAGTCACATTTAATTATACAACCCAGACAAATTATATATCGTTCTTTCCGGCAAACTCGGCGTATTCATAATATATCATTATTATATGTATGCATCATGACCTGCCTGAATATTATAACAAAAAATGCAATAAAATTAGAATTTTCAATAATCTACAGCGTGTAAAGTGTTTTTTTTTTTCCACATTTTATCATGCGAGCATTTGCTGTTATATTTCCTATGGGGTGCGCTTGTTAAAAAAATTTGAAATGGGAACCCGTTACATTTTTTTGGGGGGAAATTATGTGATTTTTAGCAAACCCCCATAGAAAAAATCGTTAGTGCAGCATCATTGTTCACATTATAATTGAAATGGGAACAATATTGCTGCATTAATAAAACAAAAAACACTTTTTTTAAAAAAAATTTTTTACACTTTTTTCTTTTCATTTAACATGGTCATGTTTGTGATCATTGGATATCAAACACTAACCCCTAGCTGCCATGGTTCGGAAGATAGGGGGTTCTTTGGAACCCCCTATCTCCACCAAAGGTGGCAGCTAGGGGTTAACTCCAGAACTAACATCATCGCGCTATGCGTGATGACGCCAGTTGTCGGGGGAGATCCCGGAAGCTTGGCCGGCATTCAAGATGTCGGCCAGCTCTGGGAGGGGACCGTGATATGGCACCTGTTGGCACTGAATTGTGATCCAGCCCCCAAGGGGTTAAAGGCAGCCATTGCTTAGAAGGGCAGGCTGTGCCCTTCAAAGTGGTGCCTGCCTTTTTCCTGTGCTCCATACGGATGGGGAGGCAGAGAGGTCCAAAGGACCTCCCCTTCAGGCACCTTCCCTGCACTGGCGGGGGGGGCGCCTGGAATAGACGTCATCGTGCCCAACGCTATTGCTGCCCACCGGGGTCCCGGAGGCTGAGCTCACATCCACGATGTCAGCCCGCACCAGGGGGCTGCAGTGATCGTCCGAAATACCGGCCGATCGCTGCCTCCTGTGCTGAGCGCATCCTTAGCAGCCAAGTGGTTAATATATTTTTTTATATAAAATGAGCACAAGCGCTTGGTGCATTACCCATAACCACGAAAGGCAAACAATCACAGTCCACATACCCAGTGAGTATGCTAAGTGTAATAGAATGGAATGGGTAAAATGTATTTACCAATACACTTTTATCCGTTGTATTGTTGTACTTGTACACATGTAAAAAAAGAGCACAAAAACACATACATAGCGCAATATGCTTATACAATTAAAATAAATGTTCTGGGTGATAGTCCACTCACATGGGTTAGAGTTTCATGAGTCTCACATGGGTTAGAGAATTCAAGGCTCAATAAGCAGGCATTGGGTCCCTTCAGGGATGACCTCGTCCATTCTTCATACGGTTTCAAAGTGAGTCACACAACAACCATAGAAATGGAACATAAAGAAAGGACCATAGCGTAATCCAGCAAGTGAAGTGACAGTGATATACAGCTCACAATAGGATAAAACTCACGTGGTTTAGAGCCTGTGCAGAATCCACTGGCTCTGTATGTACACTTAGGTGTAGATGGGATTCACCAATCCCCTTTGGAGTCAGCAAATAAAACTTCTCTCTCCAATCAATTGAAGGAAAAAAGTGTTTTAATAAAATCAAAAATAAAATCAAAGAATATATCCCAAAACGTGTTTCGCTGCAATAGCAGCTTCATCAGTTGGTCATATGCACAAATGAATAAAAATCCCACATATATAGGGTACATACTCTAAATGACAGGTGTAGCACATATAATCACAAAAAACAATTAGTGTTGCTTCAATACGATTCGTTAATATGACCGGTACTTCCGTTCGTCACCCCTCCTATACGTCAAGGATCCGTCCTTTCGTTCTGCCCCCAGGTGCATGCATGAAAATTACGAACATAACATACGCAATCATAGTTTTTATCATTTCGATACGATTCATTGGGGTGTTTGGAACTTCCGTTCACGCCCCTCTTTGACGTCAGAAATCGATCTTCTCGGATGTTTATACAGGCACATGCGCAGAGGTCGCTATCTTCTTCCTTAATGCGTCCATCCCTAGTCCTCTGACTCCGCCATTTTGGAAAGTCTTTTTGCCCTTAAGTCCAGCCCGCAAATATTACACATATTTTTTTCTCTTTTTCTTCCTCCTTTCATCATAGAGGGGTAATAATGGCAATGTCCATAAGAGGCGGCAACTATCTAGAGGATGACAATAGCGGGGATATGGATGCCCCTATGGGCAACCAAGTCTCCAAACACAAACAACACATAAAAAAATCCAACGCCTGCTTATTGAGCCTTGAATTGTATAGGCTCTAACCCATGTGAGTGGACCATCACCAGTGGACATTTATTTTAATTGTATAAGCATATTGCGCTATGTATATGTTTTTAAATAAATAAATGCTCTTTATTTACATGTGTACAAGTACAACAATACAACGGATAAAAGTGTATTGTAAATACATTTTACCCATTCCATTCTATTACACTTAGCATACTCACTGGGTGTGTGGACTGTGATTGTTTGCCTCTTGTGGTTACGGGTAATGCACCAAGCGCTTGTTCTCATTCTTTTATATATTGCTATACTGTGTTTGGGTTTTGTGGGGAAAGCCCATAGAGCAGGGGCCGGGAACCTATGTCGTTCGCGAGCCAGATGTGGCTCTTTTGATGGCTGCATCTGGCTTGCAGTCAAATCTTTGATAAGAAATTTTAACGTTAAAAATATAAAATTGCGGGTGGCTGGAGCCAATCACAGCTGTCCTCCGGGACAACACCAAATTTTTATTGGATAATGCATACACGGGTCATTGTGAGATCAGGAAGTAAACTTCCCTCCTGGGGGTTTCCAGGAGGCGGGCCAAGTGAATGGCCGCTTTTGCTTGAGCTCCATACCGAGCCGTCGAACACCCCTGCAGCTTGAATTTCAGGCACTTCCCTGGTGGCTTCTTAGAGTGGGAGCTCATTCTGACCACTGCTGCATCCCTGTCTTTCAGTTTTTGATCGGACCGGAGGGGTGATATTTGGACTGACTGCCCCGAGTTACGGTCCGCTCGCACGCGGTGCCACGTGTTGCGGCCATCTTGGAGATAGCATCATGTGGCCGAACGACATCAGTACCTCCACCGCACTTCCCTCCTGTTTATTGCTTGGCTCTCCGCCTCTGACGATCACATCGGAGGGGATAAGGAATTCGCTGCACATCACCTGGAATGGAAGAACTGATCTGACGGGGTGCACGATCAGGCCTGTCTCACACTTCACAGCACCCAGCGGAGTTTACATCTCTCTGCATTCAAGTCTGCCCCGTCGAGCACCTTCAGCTCCTTAACCAGGAGAGAATACAAGGCCACCCAGGGTGAAAAGTTCCTGCAACATAAAAATATTTTTACACCCCCCCCCCCCGTTTTTTGTTTTTTATATATACACGTATATTTCTTTTTTTTCTCTCCAGCTCTGCGCCCTCTATCTTTAAATTTTTGGATAGTCCCTGAAGGGCCCACACCTTTTGTAGTGACAATTTTTATTTTATTTTTCGGGTTCTGTTGACTAGGGATGAGCTGTTCAGTTCGATCAGTTCGGAGTTCGACTCGAACATCGGCAGTTCAAAAGGTCGCGACCTTCGAACTTTTTGGCGTGTCCGGTTCGAGTTCGAATTTTTTTTTTTTTTAAAAAGTGTAAAAAATACTTAAAGAGACTCTTTACTGCAGAATATTCTAAGCAACGGTTTATTAGATATTGAGTTAAAAAATAATGTCTACCTGCAAAGATTTTCACCTCTAAATGACCTGTGCTCTCAAACGGCGTAAACAACAGGTGTTTAATTAGTGTTTGGAAATAACATGTGCTTTTAATTAGTCTGGTCTAATGAATTTGATACATTGTAGACTGAGGGTGTCTGGAGGTGTCTCCTGAACATGTATCAAACAACACCTGTGCTTCTGAGAAGTGTTCATTTCTCTACTAAATGCTCCTCTGATATGCTGTTTAACCCCTTAACCCTGCATTTCACTGCTGTGTGCTCAGCTCATTTTTGCCGCTTTCGCTCATCATGTTTAAACGCGATTTGAAGCCACATTTTATTAAATGACCCAGACATATTAGATATAGTTCTTTCCGGCAGACTCCGCAGATTCATAATATATCATTTTTATATGTATACGTCATGTCCTGCCTGTATATTATGACAAAAAATGCAATACAAATTGAATTTTTAATCATCTGCAGTGTGTAAAGTGTTTTTGTTTTCACAGTTTAGCACATGAGCGTTTGCGGTTATATTTTCTATGGGGTGCGCTTTTACAAAAATTAGAAAAGGGGACTTGTTACATTTTGTGGGGGGACTTGTTACATTTTAGCAAACGCACCGCATAGAAAAAAATCCTTAGTGCAGCATCATTGTTCACATTATTATTGAAATGTGAACAATATTGTTGCATTATTAAAAATAACACACACAAAAAATACATGTTTTTTTTTTTTTTTTTTTTTACTTTATACCTGGTCATGTTGGGTATCATTCTCAGGCCTTTCGATTGACACCCTCTATCACCCCCTAGCTGCCACGGTTCTGGAGATATCGGGGTTAAAATTAACCCCCTATCTCCACCAGGGTATTCCGGGCAGCTAGGGGTTCCCTGGCTATCTGACCTCATCACGCTATGCATGGGGACGTCAGGCAGTGAGGGGGGACCCGGGGTGGAGCCACCATCCAAGATGGTGGCCCCCACCGGAGCTAGGCCGCACTTTGGCTCACAAGGCATCTCTATACACAGCCCCATCAGCATCTCTATACACAGCCTCACAGCATCTCTATACACAACCTCACAGCATCTCTATACACAGCCCCATCAGCATCTCTTTCAGCATCTCCTATCTCCACCAGGGGATTCCGGGCAGCTAGGGGTTCCCCGGCTATCTGACGTCATCACGCTATGCGTGAGGACGTCAGGCAGTGAGGGGGGACCCGGGGTGGAGCTGCCATCCAAGATGGCGGCCCCCACCGGAGCTAGGCCACACTTCGGCTCGCAAGGCATCTCTATACACAGCCCCATCAGCATCTCTATACACAACCTCACAGCATCTCTATACACAACCCCATCAGCATCTCTATAGAGATAATGTGAGGCTGTGTATACAGATGCTGTGAGGTTGTGTATAGAGATAATGTGAGGCTGTGTATACACAACCTCACAGCATCTCTATACACAACCCCATCAGCATCTCTAAACACAGCCTCACAGCCTCTCTATACACAACCTCACAGCATCTCTATACACAACCCCATCAGCATCTCTATACACAACCTCACAGCATCTCTATACACAACCCCATCAGCATCTGTAAACACAGCCTCACAGCATCTCTATACACAACCTCACAGCATCTCTATACACAACCCCATCAGCATCTCTATACACAACCCCATCAGCATCTCTATACACAGCCTCACAGCATCTCTATACACAACCTCACAGCATCTCTATACACAACCCCATCAGCATCTCTATACACAACCTCACAGCATCTCTATACACAACCCCATCAGCATCTCTATACACAGCATCTCTATACAGCCTCACAGCATCTTTATGCACAACCTCACAGCATCTCTATGCACAACCTCACAGCATCTATACACACAACCCCATCAGCATCTCTATACACAGCCTCACAGCATCTATATACACAACCTCACAGCATCTCTATACACAGCCTCATCAGCATCTCTATACACAGCCTCGCAGCATCTCTATACACAGCCTCACAGCATCTCTATACACAACCCCATCAGCATCTCTATACACAGCTTCACAGCATCTCTATACACAGCATCTCTATACACAGCCTCACAGCATCTCTCTACAGAACCTCACAGCATCTCTATACACAACCCCATCAGCATCTCTATACACATCCTCACAGCATCTCTATACACAGCCCCATCAGCATCTCTATACACAGCCTCACAGCATCTCTATACACAACCTCACAGCATCTCTATACACAGCCCCATCAGCATCGCTATACACAACCTCACAGCATCTCTATACACAGCCCCATCAGCATCTCTATTCCCAGCCTCACAACATCTCTATACACAACCTCACAGCATCTCTGTGAACCCTCAAATGAACCCCCTAGCTCCACCAGGGGATTCCAGGCAGCTAGAGGTTCGCCGGCTATCTGAAGTCATCATGCTATGCGTGAGGACGTCAGGCAGTGAGGAGGGACCCGGGGTGGAGCCGTGATCCAAGATGGCGGCCCCCACCGGAGCTAGGGGTCGCCTGGAAATGACGTCATCGCGTATGGCACGATGACGTCATTTACGTCGGGAGGAGCTTGCCTTCAGCGTCTGAGGACGCTGAAGTCAGAAAGCCGTGGGACCCCGGACAGAGAGTTGAGTATCTCCGCCGGGGGTCCGGCAAAGCTGATGACGTGTGGGACACGTCCTCCTCAGCATACAGCGGGAGTAACTGAGGACGTGTCCCACACGTCGTCAGCAGTGAAGGGGTTAAAAATGTATTTTTTTAAAAAACCTTTTGTCCTTGTTTCCTGTCCCCCAGGGCACTACCCGGACATTGTTTTTAAATGTTTCTATACATCCTACAAATCCGCCACTTCACGGGCAGGTTATGGGAACCTCCTAGGCATGATATTTGAAGGAATTTTTCGTTTTTATTTTTAACCCTTAGTTCATGGAAAACTCACTGTCCCTTTAAAAACGTTTTTTTTTACTTTTTGTCCTTGTTTCCTGTTCCCCAGGGCACTACCCTACCCGGACCCCCATACACCTTTTATGGCAAATATCTAGCATATATGCCCTCTTGGAGGGCACTCTAAAAATCGAATTTTGAGTCGCATTGACCTGTATTGAGTTCGAGTTCGAATTCGAACATTTGAAAAGTTCGAGCTTGAATACGAACCGAACTCGGGGGTGTTCGGCTCATCTCTACTGTTGACCCTACCAATTGTAATTTTTTCATTTGGTCCCCTGGGAGCCACTATCCCCGTGATACATTTTTGACCGTTCACTCACTGTGATCTGCTTCTGCAATTTTTACGGTGGTCCCCTTGGGTGCCACTATCCCCGTGAAAAAATATTTTATTCGCACACTCATTGTGATCTGCTTCTGCAATTTTTTCGGTGGTCTCACACAGCCCACCATACCTACACTGTAAACTTCCCTCCTTTTAATCAAGTAGTCAGCTA
Organism: Leptobrachium leishanense; assembly: GCA_009667805.1. Classification (NCBI taxonomy): domain Eukaryota; kingdom Metazoa; phylum Chordata; class Amphibia; order Anura; family Megophryidae; genus Leptobrachium; species Leptobrachium leishanense. The sequence goes on from CM019065.1 coordinate 133,193,965, forward strand.
GCTAATTGCAGAAACCCTTTTATCGAAGAAGATGGCTAAAAGAAAAAAGATGAGAAGTATCGTACTTTTCAGCAGGAATGGACAGAGGAATTCGCCTTTGTGGAGAGAGCAGTTTATGCAGTGTGTCTAATATGCAATGATAAAAATGCATCAATGAAACGGTCAAATATAAAGCGGCACTTCGACACACTCCATACTACATTTGCATCGAAATATCCTGCGGGGGACAGCAGGAAGACAGCATGTCAAGAGCTACTGTGCAGAGTGCAAGCTAGTCGGCAGCAACTCCGTGTTTGGACCCAACAAGGTGACTGGAATTCGGCTAGCTTTGGTGCTTTAGCAATTGTGAGAAACGGAAAGTCATTCACAGATGGGGTATGACAAAACATTCATGCTTGATGTTGCCAATGAACTTTTTGACAACTTTTCGGATAAAGACAAAATAATCAAACGAATAAAAGACATGCCTCTGTCGGCAAGAACTGTTCACGATCGTACCATCATGATGGCAAATCAAATTGAGGCAACACAAGTGAAGGACATAAATGCAGCACCGTTCTTTTCTCTTGCTTTGGATGAGTCAGCAGGCGTAAGCCATTTGTGCCAGTTCAGCGTGATTGCAAGGTATGCTGTCGGTGACACACTACGTGAGGAAAGTCTTGCTGTTTTGCCTATGAAAGGGACAACAAGAGGGGAGGATTTATGCAAGTCTTTCACTGAGTTCGCTAAAGAAAAAAATCTACTGATGGATAAACTTATTTCGGTGTGTACTGATGGTGCTCCGTGCATGGTGGGGAAAAACAAAGGATTCGTAGCGCTTCTTCGTGAACATGAAAAGAGACCCATCCTAAGTTTTCACGGCATCCTACATCAGGAGGCGCTTTGTGCTCATATGTGTGGTGAGCAGCTTGGTGAGGTGATGTTGCTGGTAATTCGGGTAATTCGCATTGTGCGTTGGTTGTCAAGAGGGAAGGTACTCAGCAGTATCGCGGCTTGTCTGAGCGAAATCCGGACTTTTCTTGAAATGAAAAACATTGAGCATCCTGAGTTAGCTAACAATGAGTGACTCCTGAAGTTCTACTATCTCGTGGACATGACTGAACATCTGAACCAGCTCAATGTGAAAATGCAAGACGTTGGAAATACTGTCTTATCCCTTCAACAAGCAGTGTTTGTATTTGAAAACAAGCTAGAACTCTGCATCACCGACATTGAAACAGGTCGTTTACTACACTTTGAAAAACTGGGAGAGTTTAAAGATGCATGCACAGCAAATGACCCTGCTCAACATCTCGATCTTCAGCAGCTAGCGGGCTTCACAACTAATCTCCTGCAGTCATTCAAAGCGCGCTTTGGAGAATTTCGTGTGCGCACTCGTCTTTTTAAGTTCATCACCCATCCACACGAGTGTGCAGTGGACAGCGCCGACCTGAGTTACATCCCCGATGTCTCCGTCAGAGATTTTGAGCTACAAGCTGCTGGCCTGAAGGCCTCAGACATGTGGGTGAATAAGTTGAAGTCACTGAAGATTTGGAAAGACTTGCACAACAGCAAGCAGAGTTGGCGAGCAAACACAAGTGGGGAGAAATGAAAAAACTTCAACCCGCGGACCAGCTGATTGTCAAAACTTGGAACGCGCTTCCCATCACATACCACAGACTGCAGCATGTGAGTATTGCTGTACTGACAATGTTTGGCTCTTGTCAGGTATATTATAATGGAAAATTAAAATGGATGCCTGTAGCCATCCTATTTTAATGTAAAGTCTTTTCTTTCTCAATTTTTACCTAGTTTTAAAAATGGACAGAGATTTTTTTTAATAGTTCATGGCTAGGTGAACCATAAGAGTTATGGGTGTTTTTATAAATGCTGTAGACGATTAAATGTCTTTATTTGTTATAATGCTGAGCTAAGTGCCAGACATGTCATATTTAAATTTATTGGTTTGTTTTAACAAGTCCTTGAATTAAAGATATTTTTCTTTTTTGGGTATAGGACATATTGAAAATCTCTATGCAAGTGTATAAATATATTCACGAAATATATTTTTATAATCAATATATTCTATATATTCACAGTAAAAATAGATGCTCCAATATATATATTTTGTAGAGTGTAGAACTATATAACGGTATAATTACTGAAGAATAGAATAAGTTATTTAAATATAGAAGTATTTTTGCTGATCTACTTTTAAAGGAATTTAGCTGATAAAGAGTACTCAGCAAAAACCTTGAAGAATAGAAATAACAGAAATATTAAATCAAAAATGACAGGAGAGACCCAAAGTCTAGGATTTAATATAGGGTCTTTGTTATGACAGATTGACCTCTTACCAAAGATAAGAGAATTAAAATCAATTTGTGAAATTATATTTGAAAAGCAACACTGCCCTCTTGAGGCATAGTAAATATTATATTAGATAAAGTAATATATTAAATGAAGGGGTAGATTTTCAGTGACATCAAATTTACTATAACAGATTCTGTATTAATCGTTGAAGGCAGATCATTCCAGGACAAGACACACAATGCATTCAGGATATTACATCTCACTTAATTAGGACCACACCTAAATTTTCCCTCATGGGAATGCACAATTCGAACTCTTATGCATTGATTATCTGACATTGATAATTTTCACATATTCCAAAACAATATATTATATTCAAAGAATATTGCTGCTGTAACTGCAGAAATATTGAATCCAGATCTCTTGGACAGGTAATGTATGAAAGCAAAATTAACCCCTTAAGGACCCCTGACGTACCCTGTACGTCCTGTCCTCGGGTCTCCCTTAGACCCGAGGACATACAGGGTACGTCAGCGGCGCCTAATCCCCCTCCCGCCCGATACTCACCTCCCTCGCCGGATCCCACGGCGATCTGGCAGGGAGGAAGCCTGCCCATGTGATTTACATGGGCAGGCGAGGCTGATGACGTCGCCACGCTGCGTGGTGACGTCATCAGCAGGCGTCCCCATTCATTTCAATGGAGGGGAGGGGGGGCTCCTTCGGAGCCCTCTATCTCCCCAACCATTGAAGCTAGGGAGATTCCGTTTGCACCGCTGGAGAGAGGAGAGCCTCCCCTTTCCAGCGGTGTATGGCATTAACCGTTTCGCCGCCAGATCACGTTGCGGCGCCAATTGGCGCCAAAATGCGATTCAAACCTGGAGGGGGTTGACATCTTGGATGTCAGCCAAGCCTCCAGGTCCCCCCCACCCACTGACAACCTCACCATATGTGTTAGGATGTCAGTGGGCCAGTTAACCCTCTAGCTGCCATGTACAGATAAGGGGATCCTAAGGATCCCTTTATCTCCCGATCCATGGCAGCTAGATGGTCATATTTGCCATCATTTGAAAGGCCTGATTATGGCCTTTCAAATGATACCAAACATGACCAGGTTTGTTTTTTAAAAAAAATTAAAAAAAAAATTAAATAAAAAAAATAAATAAAATAACTAAATAAAATAAAAAATGTTTTTTTTTAAAAGGTTTTTTTGTCTGGGGGGGGGGTTTAATTAAATAGGACCTAGGCTGTCATCTAAAAATAATTAGCACAAAATGGTCAGAATGAGCGCAGCGCACATAGGTGAACTGTCTCAGCAGTGAAGGGGTTAAAAAGCAAACGCATGTAAAAATTGGATATTTCTAGTCTCGGGACAAAATTTTGAACCTATTTAGCTGGGGTCGTTTTGGGTGGTTGTAGATTTTGGGGATTAAATTACAAAAAAGTGTGTTTTTACCATTTTTTTCCTCATATTTCATATTTTTTTTATAGTAAATTATTCGATATGATGGAAATAATGGTATTTCTAGAAAGTCCATTTAATGGCGGGAAAAAGGGTGTATAATATGTGTGGGTTAAATAAACGAGTAAGAGGAAAATTTGACCTAAACACTAACAGCGCAGAAACGTAAAAACAGCAGCGGTCACTAAAAGACGGATTTGTGTAAAACCGCCCGGTCACACCTAAATTTTCCCTCATGGGAATGCACAATTCGAACTCTTATGCATTGATTATCTGACATTGATAATTTTCACATATTCCAAAACAATATATTATATTCAAAGAATATTGCTGCTGTAACTGCAGAAATATTGAATCCAGATCTCTTGGACAGGTAATGTATGAAAGCAAAATTAAGGGATCAATGTTAGAAATATGAGTGTGTACTTTGCAATGAAATAGATTGAGATCTCAAGTATTGTTAAATCCAGAGTCTTCAAAATATTTGTAAATCTGCAGATAGAGATATGAAGAAGAATCGGATATAAGGATTTTATCCTAAAGTATTTGTTGCAAATAGTATATACAAAAATATATATATATTGAATTTGGAAGTTACTGTGATTGAAATTAATAAGCAAGGAATTATATAACTACAATATAAAAAGCAGAAGATTAGAAGCTTAATTCTCGATATTAGGGGAGGATTCACTAAATAAGTTGTTATTACTTATTCTAAAAATAGAATAAGTGATAGCTCATCTTTTGTTGATCCACGTAGCATAGAGAGATACATATATCTCTACAAGATCTAGCTTGTTAAACATTGGTTTGCTGGGAAATATATGTTAATTGTTTTCGTTAAGTAGAAATGTTTATTAACCATCTGTGTATAGTTACTAACTGATAAAGTAAATGATATTAATCATTTATGCAGTTACTAACAGGAGATACATGTATTGGGAAGCTAGTAGTCTATGTGCTGATGGATGGACGTTGTTGTTTATAAATCTTTGTTTATGAGATTTGAAACTTTTTTGTATACGTAATAAATATATGTTTTTATGCGGTTATTGATTATTAGATTTTTCAAAGCAAAACACATACAATTAAAAGAATTTAGGAGAATTTCTAGGAAATATACTGATTTATAATATAACGATTGATATTTCTATCTCGTATAAGTTTCTTAATTGAATATATATCTCGACACTCTACGTATGCATGTGAGCAGTCTTTCTCACATCTAGAGAACATTTAGACCAACCTACGATCACGTTTAACGGATGGAAGTCTCAACGCCTGCATGAAGCTTAACCTCACCACGTATCAACCAGACTACAAAGTCATCAGCAAAACCATGCAGCACCAGAAGTCGCATTAATGGTAAGAAGTACTTTATTCATCATTGGCTAGCAACAGCATAACAATGTTATCAAAAATTATTCAGAGACTTATTGTACTTTAAAAGTGTTGGTCTTACATAAAATGCACACATTTACTTGTATTTAGTTTTAAACATATTGTATGGCTCTCATGGAATTACATTTTAAAATATGTGGCGTTCATGGCTCTCTCAGCCAAAAAGGTTCCCTACCCCTGCCATAGAGGATACAGCTGCTGTGCTGCCCCAATACCACAATATCATTCCCTCCATCATTTGCCGTCTTAGCACCCCTTTATTTAATTTGTTTATATTTTTTTTAGTCCACAAACCTTACTGCTTTTTGGCCATATTTAAGAATTAAGTAGGAGAACAGATTTTCAGAAGATAACTCAGATAATGCAGGATGGGTTTAAAGGTTGGCTCTGCTTGGAATGCTAGGACTGGAGCTTGGATCAAAGTTTGCCTCATTCGTCAGGGGTATAAGAAAGGAGGCAAAATAAGATGGGTAGAATTTGACTATGATCTAATGTGTGTAGATTGCCCCTCTCCCTTACTATATGAATTCCTCTCTCTCTTGGTATGTTTATCTGATTGGCCAAAATACATCAAACCAATCAGATGAATTGAAAGCTCTTCTTTTGCATCTCTTTCTTGGCACCTTTTTTGCCCATCAGCAAGATGAGGAACTGTGTTACAGAAGCAGGTCAGGTAAACAGGGAGAGAACCTTTGTGGTAGCAAGTTGGCCGACTGCCATATGTCCTACACTTAGAGCTCATGTAAGATGGGACCAGGGCCAGTCCAGCCTGTACAGTAAATGATAGAGAAACAAAATATATTAAATAGCAAACTATAACTTAAACCAAAATGTGCAATTAAATACTTTTATTTAGGCAATGCTTTTCATATAAAAGAAAACTGCTCTTCACTATCTCCTTGATAGAATTTGCAAATTATTGTAAAATGTAAAATTAAGACAAATAAAATTAGAACTGCAAATTACAAAAAGAAAATGAAGACAATGCATTGACAAGATTTTTTTTCCAAAAATTCCCATGAAAATGGTTTTGAAAGCTCCTTCTGTTTCATAAAATAAATATGGTGATAATTAAATGCGTGAATGAGTAACAGCAAGTATTTATGATTTTTTTTCACTGTTCAGGTAAATTTTTTAAATAAAATATTCCCTTCAATTAGCATTAATATAGGGATGTGCATTGCTGAAAAATTTGTTTTGTTTCTTACGTTTTTAAATCATTTCGTTTTCGGAATTTCGTAACTAATTTTGTTTCGAAATCGATTTGAAATTTCAAATCGCTTCAAATTTCATATATCAATTCGATAGTTGATATCAATTCGAATTTTGGATCACTAAATACAACCCCAATTAATCAAATTTTGCTGAAAAAAGGAAAGCTAGGGTTAAATTTTAAGCTGTGTCACAGATTTAGTATTTGAGTCAAATTAAACAGTGAAACAAAATTAATTTGTTTCATAAAGTCCTTTGCTGACTATTACTTGTATTGTAAGTAAAGATCAATTGGATAGTTAATTTCAACTTTGATAGTTGATATCAGTTATTCAAATTTTCTTTTATGATGTTGACACAGTGTAAAACTAAATAAATTCGTTATATACCGTTTCGTTTTCGTATCGTATCGATTCGTTATTCGGAAGTACTTCCGAATGTGAATTATCAAATTTCGTTCCAAATTCTGAATTTTTCTGAAACGAATGCACATCTCTAATATTAATAAGCATACCTAAAAGGGTTAGGATTATTAATAAATTGTATTTATTCGGTCCAGGTTCACAACCTTAGGTTTCATCAGTTCAGTGGTTCCCAACCCTGGTCCTCAGGTATCCCTCCCTAACAGGCCAGGGTTTAAGGCTTACCTTGGAAATAGCAGGCTGAATCCTGAAATCACTGAGCAGCAAATCATAACACCTGTGCTGGGCTTCAGATATCTGTCAAATCTGGCTTCTTAACTCGAGAGTTTGGTTACTTGAGTATCAGGGTTGGGAACCATTGCATTAGTGAATCTAAAATGACAGCTTGTTTTGCAATTTGTGAATAATTAAGAATTTCAGAATTTATCGTAAAGTATACTATATGAATTCACCCATTTTCATTACCACACTTTTTTTTTAATTGCCACAATGTTTTAAAAATGTTAGATTCATAGCAAAAAAATATTTTAAAAATTATTTTGTGTTACATACAGGTCTATTCAAAGAAAGGTGAAACTCAGGAGAATGACTGGAGAAGTGAAAATTTTGGTCAAAATAGCCAAACCAGAAAAATTCTCCCATTTATCTCACTTTCCAAATCGGCTATTTGGTCTAGATTGTTCTCTTCTCCTGCCAGTTCTCCTGGTTTTCACCTTTCCCTGAATAACCCTGATAGTTTTACATTTTCACTGACTTGTTTATCCTTTACAGAAAATAAAAATGCTGGTATGAAACATGTCGCATACAAATTTTTTTTCTTTTAAAATCCATGATCTGAAATGACTGCATAAAGCACAAAATGCATTTTAGGTCTCACATTATTATTAAAAATAAAAAATGTCAAAGAGTTTGTTTGTGGGTATGTGACCACGCAGGGGCACAGCGAGTCATCCACAATGTCACATAGGAAAATGAAATGTCAGCTGAGCACCCTTTATAAAAGGTAGATAAGGGAAAAAAGAATGCAAGAAAAGGCACAAAAATTTGAATTAAAAGGAAAAGAGGGGGGGAGGTTCTCTTCATCCCGTGTCCAAGAATGGGATCGGTACCACCGCAGGCAGAACACTGCAGGGAAACCCAGGACACTCGGACTCCACAGACACAGACGAGGGAAGGGGCACATACAACTAGGAAGTCCCGGACAGGGGTAACCAGCAGCAGGTCGGGCAGCAGCAGCTCATGAAGCCCCACCAAAAGTCGGCAAGCGGAATCCAAGCCTCCCCAGCGCCGCAGAAATCGTAAGGGGATACACAGCCAGCACGGGCCCATATCAGTAGGGGTGTATCCAGTCCTGGCGGATGCCGCCCTGTCCTTCAGAAGGAAGATTGAAAGATAGCAAGGGTCGGGAGATGTAAGCCCTCCATCCCCATAGCCTGATCCTCCATAGGGGGCACTCTGCAAGTAGCCAGGGCAGCGCTGCGAGATGGAGGTAGGCGCAAGGTGGCTGCCCGCCCAGCCTGGGATCACGGAAACACTTGGCTGAAAGTCAGGGAAAGCCACAGAAAGGCACCCGGGTTGGCTCAGGTAGCCAGGGACACACGTGAGGTGTGTGGTGAGAGGCAAGAAACTCAGCAAAAAGATGAATAAACAACAAAATATGTCCATATCAGGACAGAGCCCTGTCAGCCTGCATCCTCTCACCTTGGCAGTCAGCCATGCCCCCCATTCCCTAGATATTTCTTACTGTATAATTACAGGAATACTCTACCGAAAAGTAGCGTCCCTTTTTTCCTTAAATATTCGGGCAGAGGCTCTTGACAGTCTCTGTCAAATTATTTTTTTATTTGCGCCTATTTTACTCACCTTTTGTCTCTCAATGTGTGCGGCTTTTCCTCTTTGGCTCAGGGACTTCGGAATTCTGAAGTCCTTGAGGCTTTTCAGTACAATTTGTGCTTCCTGTACTACTTGCATAGTGTAAGAGACACAAACTGTGTGATGCAAAGGGATTTGCGAACTTTACGTACCCAAGTTCTGTAGCGCTTGCATGGACCAATGGATCAGAGCTGTGCTCATGTGCAGAGCTGATCCATTGTGGCCGCTCTGAGACCAATTGTTTATGCCCTGTGTGTGCCAACATCACCAGTACCCAAACTAATAACCAGCAGCCAGGAAGTTAAAATTCCCCAGCTGTTGGTGAGATTGTGTGAGGTGGAGGAAACTCCTCCACTTCACCCAGTTTTTATAATCAGTTTGGCTTGGCACTCCTCACATCCAAGCCACAAAGCAGCAACCCATTACCGTCAGTGTCCTCCAGGTGTTGTATCCACAGTGTCCACTCAAATTGCACCACTTGAAAGCAATAGCCTGAAGGCACACAATCATACAAAATAATAAATACACTTTTAATGCATTCCACCCAACTCATGCTCGAGATGTTTATGTCAGGTTGATGTCTCCAAATACCACTGCCAGTTTTCGCCTACAGCCACAAAGGAATAAGTAAAATGAAAACCAGATTAGAATATCTAAAACTTCTTATGAATTCAGTGTTTCCCAAATCTGTCCTCAGGACTCATTTACAGGCCAGATTTTAGGGATTACCTTGGGAAATGTAGACTGAATACTGCAATCACTGTGCAACTAATGGATCACCTGTGAGATATCTTGCAAAACTGACTGTTGGTAGGTCCTGAGGACAGGTTTGGAAAGTACTGCAATAAGTCATCCAAAAAGCAAATGACAGGCAACCTACCAAGTACGGATCAGGCTTATCTCGATTTTGCATTGTAATGCACTGAAAAGCACTTATTAGCATATCAAAATACAATTTTCACACCTTTTTAAAGCAAGATTAGTTTGCCCCCTGTGGAGAAATTAAATCGTTTGTTTTATGTTACTCCAAGCACCCTGGAGAGACATAAAAACAGCTGCAAATAGCAGCCCTTGTAAGGCAGAGGTTGGAACCCCTGTATAGTATTGTGAGTCTGGAACCCAATAGCAAGCCAGCGAAGAAGGAGACCAGGAGATGTATCTCAGTAATTGAGTATTTTAGTGAGACAGAAACAAAATATAAAGTTTAAGGATGATGGATTATAACTCAAACTATATTCTTGATTGGTAATGTAAGAAACATAAAGTCCAGAACAAAGGAGTGCGAGTCAAGGTTCTTCTTGGGTACAACGGAAACAAAAGTTTATAACACAGGGTTGTAGAAGAAGAAGATCATGTGGACTGTGTTCGTTGAGGCAATCTTTGGCTCGAAGATCTGGAGAAGGTACCGTGGTCGTGGAAGCAATCCGTGGGTCGAGGATCTGGAGAAGGTACCGTGGTCATGGAAGCAATCCTGGGTTGAGGATCTGGAGAAGGTACCGTGGTCGTTGAAGCAATCCTGGGTCAAGGATCTGGAGAAGGTACCGTGGTCGTGGAAGCAATCCTGGGTCGAGGATCTGGAGAAGGTACTGTGGTCATGGAAGCAATCCTGGGTCGAGGATCTGGAGAAGTTACCGTGGTCGTGGAAGCAATCCTGGGTTGAGGATCTGGAGATCAGAGAACAGGTTTCGGTTGGAACAGGAACAAGAGGAAACACTGGAAAACAGAAGTGATGAAACCACAGTATAACCTGGTTAATTGCAGTACCTGTAAATCGACCAGCGGAGGGCGCCAGAGTACCAAGGTCTTCATGTCTTAAGGAGATAGGCGATCCCGCGTGTGCACTTTGTTCCTCGGCATTTGACTCCTGCTGGTGGTGTGAGGCGGACCTCGAGCTGTCTCCTGTTTGTGGGCAGAGAGCGTGGAGCGACGCGCCACGAGGGACCTCGGGTGAGTATTGCAGGCGTCCCAACATGGCGGCCGAGGCCAAGAGCGGGCCGCGGAGCAGGGGCATGACAGCCCTAGACCTCACTGTGACAAAATGTTCAAATAGATTACTGCTGAATTAAAGTAGCCAGGGATTTGGCCGAACACAGGGATTTCTCTGGGGTCACTCACTGCTGTACAGGGATAAAATTCATTGGGTTATAATGACTGAAATCCCGAGACAGTACAGATACAAGGTGTTACTGTAATCTCCTTTTACAAGCATTATGTCACAAATAGATATTATTTTTATATTCTATTGGTATTTTTTGGAAGCTGCATTGCTAATAAACTCTTTATGATCACTACAAATCTACATAAGCAGGAAATCTGACTATTTGCATTATCTATCTTTATCACAGTTACTGCATCTAAGGCTGGGGTCAGACGAGCGCAGTGTTAACGTCCGTGTTGCCCGCACATAAGTACGTCCGTGATAGCATACAATTGTGTTAAATGGAGCCCCACACACGAAGTAGGTCCGCACAGAAGTGCGGGGGCTGACGGACGCTGCAAACGGACGCAGGTTAGGCAAGAACGTAATACTGCTAGAACGGACGTGCAGAGTGCGCCACGTCCACAACGTCCGCATAGCTTTGTGTGTGAGTGATGGAGCATGGTCAGACGGACTGCATTTATACGTCCAGCATTTTTGACGGACAGAATGTTTTATCATTGTAATTTATTTTCCCTGCTACATCAGTCAAAAAATACGTCAGTGAAAAAAAACGGACTGTGTGGCCACTACCTTGTTGTCAGTCAGTAAGTACGTCCGTCCGTACTGCATGGACGCACAGTCCGTACAAAATGCGCTCATCTGACGCTAGCCTTACTCAAAAGATATTTTCTGCCTGTATACTGACAATGCAGACCCCGTTTGAAATTGTGTAAGATAAAGGACACCATCAAGAGCTCAGAATCTTACATTTCAACAATATTTCTGTAAAGGATAAACAAATAAATGAAAAATTAAAAATGAGCAAATTAACATTTTAATTTTTTAACTATCTCAAAATAACAATTTCTGTGCAAAACTTCTATTTTACTCTATATTTAACTGTTAACTTCACATCCCAGGTTTCAAATAAATGTGATGATATATTTAAAAAAAAATAAACAAATAAAAAAGATTGGCAGCGAAGGGGTTAAAGCACTACTGATGTGTGGAATCCATGCCTAACGTTTTAGTTAAAGCACACATGCCATATCTACAGGGCACAGCTATCTTCAGAATTGCATTCGCACAGCAATCTGAGGTCCAGAGCTGCTGATGTTTTATCTGTCTGCTGAGTATAACTCATATAAACATATGAACATGCAACAGATGGTTTCATTGTATCACAAAAAACCCTCTCTTTAAATGTGTATCTTTTTTGGTACCGCAGGTATAATTTAATGCAATAGAATGACAGGGAATTGCAGGATGAAGCCCATGCTGTATTTATTTCCTGGAGTTTCTATGGAATCTGTGATTATACACTACATAAAGCCTTACAAGCAAAAGCAACAGTTATGTTCTTTACCAACAACATTGTTATGTGACCATGTTTGAAATCTCTACTACAGAGATACCTGCTGTATGGATACATTTACAATGTAATGCAAAGCCGCTGCAGGGATAATATTTTATCAGGCTCAGTCTGTGAGTGACTCTATGGGGGTTATTCAGAGAGAGGTGAAAACCAGGAGAATAGCAGACGAGAACAATCTAGACCAAATAGCTGATTTAGAAAGTGAGATACATGGGAGAATTTTTCTGGTTTGGCTATTTTGACCTAGAATTTTCACTTCTCCATTCATTCTCCTGGTTTTCACCTCTCTCTGAATAACCCTGACTGTGTGCCCTATAACAAGCAAGTACACCAAATCAAGCTACACATAAATATGCTCTTGCAGGTAGAGAGAGGTGAAAACCAGGAGAACAGGGCTGGACTTCATCCAGACCGGCCCACTTTAAAAACACACACATACCTTACGATGAGGCCTATGTGCAGCGGGTTTTACTCGCATAGTGGCCCCAATATGAGACTGCGGCAGACTCTCTGTTTTAGGCTGGTGTCAGACGAGCGTAGTGTTCACGTCCGTGATTGCGCCTAAAAGTACGTCCGTGATAGCATGAAAGAAAGTCCATTGGAGCCCGACACATGAAGTACGTCCGCACTGAACTGCGGACGCACAACGGCCTCGGCAAACGGACGCAGGTTAGGCAAGAACGTAATACTGCTAGAACGGACGTGCGGAGTGCGCTGCGTCCACAACGTCTGCATAGCTTTGTGTGTGAGTGATGGAGCATGGTCAGACGGACTGCATTTATACGTCCAGCATTTTTGACGGACAGAATGTTTTTTCATTGTAATTTATTTTTCCCTCCTACATCCGTCAAAAATAACTTCAGTGAAAAAACGGACTGTGTGACCACTACTGCGTCATCCGTACTGACGATGTCTGTACTGCACGAACGTACAGTCCGTAGAAATCACGCTCGTCTGACCCCAGCCTTACAGACCGTGAGGAATTTCTCACCTCACTCATGAAGGCTGGGGTCAGACGAACGCAGTGCGAACGTGCGTTTAGCCGCACTTTATTAAGGCCGTGGTAGCAGCAAATGACGTCCAACGCATAGCCACACACGAAGTACGGCTGCACGAAAGTTCGGCCACGCAACGCAAGCGGCAAACTAACGCATTTTTGTAAGAACGTCGAACCTCTAGTACTGACGTACAGAGTGTGCTGCGGCCGCATAGCGGCGTGTGTGCGTGATTAGGAGATGTCAGACGCTGCTCATGTCCGGCGAATATAACGTCCAGACTCCCAAAGTTTCCTGGTTTCGATCCGTAAAAAATCACGGCCGAAATTGCGAATCGCATGACCGCTATCGTGTTTTTCATGAAAAAATGCATTCGGAGGCATCAACGCACTTTTTGACGGTAGACGTGAAAAATGTGTTCGTCTGACCCTAGCCTAAGGGAAGCGTGAGCCACGCAGTGAACCAGCAGTCACACCGGCCCTCTGGGAATCTCCCTGTAGTCACTATGGCCAGTACATGCCTGCTGGAGAAGTGAAAATTCGAGTTTAAAATAGCCAAATCAGAAAAATTCTCCCATTCATCTCACTTTCCAAATCGACTATTTGGTCTAGATAGTTCTCTCCTCCAGCCATTCTCTAGGGTTTCACCTCTTTCTGAATAACCCTGATAATGTGTTTGTGAAGAATCTGACTTGTGTTTTATGCTCTTCCTGGTTTCCAGTTGTCTTTCTGGCTGTCAAAAAGATAAGTCATTTATTTTGATTCTAACCCCCAGTCCCTCCAGTACTAAGCACTTGTTTGTCAAAAATAATAGTATTTAATATATATATTCAATGTATGATTCACTGCTAAAAAATAAATGTAGCATAACAGCACTTTTTTACGTACGTATCGATTAATTTCTTTAAATTTCAGAAACAAAGTGAATCTAACATCATAAAAATCAATGAAATCGCTCATCCCTTGATTACATATCACAAACCACAGCTAAGCTCATTTCAGTGCCGGGTGCTGTCATCACACTGATTCCTGAGATCCCATAATAAGGGCAACTGCGCAACACGCACACGCCCAGACTCATTAGTCAGCGGTTTGTCTACATGCAACAAGAGAGAGAAAGAACCACCTGCAGAACGGCTCCTCTGTGCTATTCTATCACAATTTGCTGGCATATGCCACAGGATGTGCGTGATAGAGGTTTGATAGATAATTATACATTTTGAGGAGTATACTGTAGTATTCAATTTTTCTAGCGAATTGGATGGCAGGTGTATTAACCCCTTCACTGCTGAGCCATTTCACATTAAAAAAAAACGAATTTTTCTTTTTTTTATTATTATTGTTATTATTTTTTCTTTACATTAAACATGGTCATGTTTGGTATCAGTGGAAAGCCCATGCTCTGGCCTTTCTAATGATACCAAACATGACCCTGCTAGCTGAAAACAGTCGGGAGATATCAGGGTTCAAACAAACCCCTATCTCTCTTTAGGAGTCAATAAAGACGTTCCCCACACTTCCTCAGCAGTGAAAGGGTTAAGCTTAAATCCTTATCATATGATCCCAATTTGTTTGTGACATGGTACAATATAATTATTTAATTATGAATTTGTCCTTTGCATAAAGATTTTGAATTTCAATATTTGGCGTATTGACAGCTTTTTGAATAGCTGCACCATACGGGGAAATTCAATATTCAGCGCAATTTCGTGGCCAATTTGGTGCTGTCTGAATAACCCCGTAAGTAAGAGAATTTTCTGTATCAATATACAGGTGGCTGACATTTCCTGCAATTCACTAAAGGAACGCTCTATTAAAAATACCTCCCCTCACCATTTTTCCCCTTAAATAACTGGGTTAATGCTGCTGACAAACAATTCCAAAAACAATCGGGCAGATGTTAAGTTAAATACTGTAGATACTCGAGTATACCGCTAGATTTTGGTGACAAAAATTTACCTTAAAATTGGAGGGGTCGCGTTATATTCGAGACATCTGCATCGCGTGTAAAAAATAAATTAAAAATAAAACTTTTCTTGCTCTGGATCCCAAGTCTTCCGGAAGTTCCGGTAGTCTCACTGAAGTGAATGCGGGCTCCCTGATGCTTGTAAACACTTCAGAAACTCCTAGGTTCGGGAGAGGTGGGATCCATCACTGCTAGAGGGCACACTCGGTTTAAGCCAATCATTCACCTCGCTCGCCTCTGCCGACCATTTAAGCGCAAGTAAAAACGGATGGCCGGTGGCTTCATACTTAGTAACAACTGTAATAATTCTAGAGCAGAGCACCCTGGCCTGAGGGGGAGCCTGACTGTGTTAAGAGAACCTGGAAGGATATTAATTGTGTACCGGTACAGTAAAATTTTGCTCGTCACGTTATATTTGAGTCTTAAGGCTGGGGTCAGACCAGCGCACTTTTAACGTGCGTTCTGGCGCACATAATTACGGCCGCACTAGCAGCAGATGACGGGCAATGACAGGCAATATACGATGTACGGCCGCACAAAAGTCCGGCCGTGCAACGCAAGTGGAATTTGAACGCATTTTTCTGAGAACGCTGAACCGCTAGTACTGACATACTGAGTGCGCAGCTGCGGCATTGCGGCGTGTTTGCTTGATTAGGAGATGTCAGACGCTGCTAATGTCCAGCCTACATAACGTCCAGACGCAAAAAGAGTTTTATTGACGATCCGTACAAAATCACGCCCGAAAATGCGCGTCGTCTGACCGTTTTTGCGCATTCCGTGAAAAAATAAGTCAATGCGTTCGGACGCACTTTTTCACGTTCGCGGGAAAAATGCTTTCGTTTGACCCTAGCCTAAGTATTTTCTCATTTCCAGAATAAATCTCTATTCATCGTGTTATATTCGGGTCGCACTATACTCGAGTATCTACGGTACTCATCTTTTCTCCCTCGGTGCTGAGAAGCCCCTCCTCTTTGGCTCCAGGTGCCGAAATACAGACAGCAATTTGCTCACCGTACATAACTTTTGTATGTACACTACGCAAATTACATATCTTGTGTACTTTCACATGCAAACAACGCGAGCGCCAGTAAAGAAAGCACACCTGCCACACTGCAGTCAACTGCAGTCCAGGACATTCTGCAGAGCTACAAATAATTAGTATTACCAAATTGAATATTTTAAAGATCAAACAAAGCGGTTGTTACACAAGCTTTATTTTAATCCAGTCCAGTAAAAGAAGCATTTTAGCACTTGGAATCATTTAACTTATTTTCCTATTTCTTCATCAGACTTCAGGATACTTAAGATTCAGGTAACTGTTCCTCATTTTTGTTCACAGTAGAGGGTGTCATTTTGTACAGTTCTGTGTAGTGTGAAGAAGATTGATATCAGTTTACAGACTCTGTATAGAAAATTCTGCTTTAAAGCACATACAGGGTTATTCAAAGAGAATCGAAAAGTCACCGCACGTTCGGTGACTGTTCGTTCTCTTCATTTCGGTGCGATTTGGCGATCCCATTTCGGCGACCCTGCGGTGTATTCAGCAAGCACCACAGGGCAGTCGTGGTGCAGGGAAAAGCCGCCGCAATCCCGACGAACACTCAGCGTAAAACCCGGCGAAAGCACACCGAAACACGCAAAAACATCTGGATTAACCCCGCCGAACACGCCGGAGAAACCTGAGCAGGAGCCGATCAGAGCGCAGAGCAGCCGCCGGAAAAACCCTACACCGCAAACGTATGGAGTGAAAAAAAAAAACAGTACGCTTGAATGTTTGAAAAGTGAAACGCTGTTTGCAAAGAAACTACTGAACGGAAATGTCTGAAATTTACATATAAGATCCAATGAATGATAATAAAAAGGGCTGTTACAGAAAAAAGAACAGACGATTAAAAAAAACACGGAAAATAAATTTTCACAAACAAATCCCGAAAAATGCCTAAAAGATCCTAAAAAAAATCTAAAAATAAAGAGACTTTTTACTGCAGAATATTATAATCAACGGTTTATTTGATATAAGATTAAAACGGGAATATTTTTAACATTGAATGGGATATTCCTAAATAAACTTGTCTAATGAAACCACTGAAAAGCAGGGCAATTCGGCAACTTTTCCCTGCTGTTTTTTGTTCTCTGAATAGACGAAGCATTGCTTCTCTATGGGAATTTCACTGCCCTCGAACAGGCACCGTATATGCAGGCAATTCGCCAGGATTTGGCAAACCGCCTGCTCTCTGAATAGCCGAATGGGCAGGATAGGTAACCGTCCGCTGAATTTCAGCGTTCGCTTACCTTTCGGCCACAATTCGGATCTCTTTGAATAACCCTGAAAATATTAATTAGCTTTTCTTTTTTCCCACTATAAGCAGTTTAATTATTAGACCTATCTCAAGAGTATGAAAATGTGATATGTGGCTGCCAGATAATTTAAATATTGAAATCCACATCAAGGGTCAAAACCTAGGACTGCTCTTATAAGCATATGTAAGAAGTTCTAGAAAAAAATAAAATGAGAAAATAAATATCACGTAGGTGGGTCCATATGGTGTTGCATCCCCATAAAAGCTGCAACTTTCACATATGATACACATCATTTGGTAACTAAATTGTTGCGGAGCGTCCAGACGTGGGGATGATGTCAACGTTTGTGTATGGCACACAGAGCACACTTTAGGCAGGAAGAGCAAGAAGGAAGCACCAATTTATTTCTTCAGTGTGAAGCTGTCAAAGAGTATATTCATTCTGGTTTATGGTCTGACTGAACGACGGAACTTACAGAATCGACATTTAAATGAGGACAACAGAGAAATATGTCTGTATTTGACATGCATTGCAAGGCACATCCAGTGGGCAATATGCTGCAAACCGCTCCCAGAGCTTTCTAGTAAACCTGAGGAAAAAAGGCAAAAGAGGTACATACTGTATATAATAGCTGACTATTAATAGCACAATATAATAAAATCAAATAGAAGGCATTAGCTATCAGAACTAATAATAGTATCCGGACAACAACGTAATCAGAAAAAAAAGTCAAATGATGTATCGTATTGACATGGGGGTATTAATACAATACATATACTGTAGATACTCGAATATACCGCTAGATTTTGGTGACAAAAACTTACTTTAAAATTGGAGGGGTCGCGTTATATTCGAGACATCTTCATCGTGTGTAAAAAAAAAAAAAAAAAAATTACGTGCTCAGGGATCCCGAGTGTCCCAGAAGTTCCGGTAGGCTCCCTGATGCCCGCAAACACTTCAGGAACTCCCGGGAGAGACAGGATCCATCATGGCCAGAGGGCACGCTCGGTTTAAGCCAATCATTCATGATGGGTGCATGCTTGGTTTTAAGCCAATCTGGAATGATTGACTTAAAAACGTGCATGCACCCTTGCTCCGCGCATGCAACTTCGAAGGATTTTAATTGTTTACCGGTACAGAATAATTTTATAATTTTGCTCCTCGCGTTATATTCGAGTCTTGGGTATTCCCTCATTTCCATAATAAATCTCTATCCATCGCGTTATATTCGGGTCGCGTTATACTCGAGTATCTACGGTAATACATATGATACTTATTAATGTAACACTGTTTTACAATAAATGTAATGCTACGTGTTACCTCATGGAGACATGAGCTGCACCACAGAAAATTTTATATGTGGCAAATATTATCCTTTGCACGGCTCATCCTTACAGGGCTGAAGACTCATCTCAGCATGACCCATAACTTGAAGAATGATATAACAATTCATAAATCATTTGCACTAAACCTGCAGAAAAGCGATGAAGAGAACAAAAGATACATACATTGTATATTTCAATGAACACAACCTTCAAATCATAAAAGACAAGATATCATTATGTTTGTTAAGGCCAAGTGTTTTAACCCCTTCACTGCCGAGCCATTTCACCCCTGTGCTGAGTCATTGTGACCATTTTGTGTTCATCATATGTAAACGCCATTTAGAAACTTTATCGTAAAACCCAGAGAAACAATATATTGGTTTTTTTTCAGCAGACTCTGATTCAAAAGAAATCACGACCTTGTATAAGTCATGTCATGTCACGTTAGACTGCTAAAACAAAAGCTATCTAAAAAAATCTATATTTCTATTCAAATTTCAACCGTTTGCAGCAAGAATCTCAAACTCTGCCCCTCCCAGCCGTTGATGGCCTACAATTCCCAGAATTCTATGAATACAATAAATGGGCAGAGAATCATGGGAGTTGTAGTTCAGAAATATCAGGGGAGGGGCAGAGTTGGAGATCTCTGATTTGCAGCATGTAAATGTATTGGTCCACATTGTATAATCCAAACTTTTGTGTTAATACATTCTGTGGGTACTCTATTAAGAAATAATAGAGAACATGTCACTATTTTTAAGGAAATAACCAAAATTGAAAAAAAAAAAAAACCTTCATGAGTAAAATCACTATCAGGCCTACTCAAAGAAAGGTGAAACTCAGGAGAACTGACCAGAGAAGTGAAAATTCTAGGTCAAAATAGCCAAACCAGAAAAATTCTCCCATTTATCTCACTTTGAAAATCTGCTATTTGGTCTAGAATTGTTCTCTTCTCCTGCCAATTCTTCAGAGTTTCACCTTTCTCTGAATAACCCTGTATGTCTAAAACATTGAACGTGGAGTGAATATTTTTATGAAGTACACAAAGATACAAAACCAAAGAGGGATTAATAAGTATAGTAGTTATTTTATACTTTATATCGTAATCAAAAGGGTAATTATAAAAACAACTTTTACATTGTACTAATTTCTACCTTTTAAATGATCATGTTTGATAGCATCTGGACCTGACCAAGATGGACCTGTAGAAGTGGCGGCTCTGGGGATTAAAGGACACTGCCCTCCACTTCCAAATTGTATCTAGCTTTGCTAACGTTGTGGTGGTGTTTCTGATGTAATCACATCAGTGCCCCCAGCCCTGGCCATCCATCCTGCAGCCCGATCACTGTCATTAGAAGAACCACGTCACCAGGGAAGCAATCAGAAGCTAAGCACGCAGGACGTTCATAGAACATTGTAACCGATCCGCAGAAGACGCTCCACACATGTCTTTCACCTTGATGAGGTTGACTGCGCGCATAAAAAAAAAATCTATCTAGTCTCAGTTTTGATAGTTTATTTTCTAAATCACCATCTCAATTATGTAATTGGACATTTCCAATCCTAATTCAAAGAAACTGATGTGTTACAATGTTTCGAAACACTCGGGCCATAGTTGGTGCTAATGTAGTGTTTCAGCTACAGGTTTTTATAAAGCGCTAACAAGTTCTGTACAATGGGTGAGACAATGTACAATGGGTGAGACATAATAACAAATGTCCGCACAAGTTAAACACACAACGCAGGAGAGGACTCTGCTCGAGAGCTAGCAATCTAAGAGGAGAGGGGTGACACACTAGGTTTCGATATGTAAGTATTACTGCTAGAATAAGTGAGTTTAAGACATGGTATTCATATTACATTTCTGACGCTACACGGGTGGAATCAGTTACTGCCACGCAGCTTGCATGAGCGTACTGTACTTTCTATATCCTTTACCTAACAGCGAGCGAAATCATTAATTATCATTTCGATAAGTGAGGTATTACAAAGTGCTAGCGCTAATTACTGCAGGGATGCGTGGAGCTACATGTTAGCACCTCCTATAAGCTGGTGTTAAATAACTTTTCAATTGCAGAATCGTTTAACACCTCCTGTAAACCCTCCCATTAAATCCCATACTAACCTCTTATCTCATGGCGAGAAGTGGCTCAATCTGCCGCTTCTTCTGGCTGGGAGCTGAGTGAGACTTGGAACAAATAGTTCCCAGTCTCCCTCTGCGTTCTTACAAGAGTGAGATTGTGCAAACTCACGGCCTGGGAGCGCAACCCTCCAT
Organism: Leptobrachium leishanense; assembly: GCA_009667805.1. Classification (NCBI taxonomy): domain Eukaryota; kingdom Metazoa; phylum Chordata; class Amphibia; order Anura; family Megophryidae; genus Leptobrachium; species Leptobrachium leishanense. Next base: position 133,214,999 of record CM019065.1, read on the forward strand.
GGAGTCCTATGGAGGCAGCGTGCAAGCACTTCGGCGAGTATCACTGTGGTTAGAGCTGCGTTCTGGGACGAGGTGCTGTGCTACCACCTACCCTGAGGAACCACTACAGGAAAATCTGCAGGTGCAGCTTTTCCAATTAGCGTCCCCATGTTAGCGTGAAAATTGGAATAGGGCTTTTACCTCTAATAGCATTAAGTTGCTCATAAATCCCATCCCTCAGTCTTCTAGCAGTTTTTCCCAATATATTGGGTACCACACGGGCATTGTAAATGATAAATAACATTATTGGTATTATAAAAGTAATTGCATTCAAATAGTTTCTTCTGTTATAGTTGTTTGAAATGTGTTTTTTGTTCTTTTGAAATGATGCTATTAATTTCTTTCTAAATAGGTATTTTGTATTTCATTTACTTAGCGCTAATACTGTTTATAATGTGACTTTTTTTGAAAAATGGCAATTTGATGATAAAGATGTTTTTTAAGTATTTCATCCAGACGTAAAATTATCCATTACTTCTGAATGGTATTTTTTTTGTTTCCGTAATATATTGCTCTATTTAATCAATAACTGATCTTATTATAGGTTTCATCGCTCTCTGAAGTGCCAAAAGATAATTATTGTTTCATATGATTAATTTCATGAAAATGCCTGCAAATGAAAACTTCTGCATATCACTTTTGTGGAAACTTTTTTGTTGCATCACAGCTTTGTGTTACAAAATCGATTCATCTAATAGAGTTACAGGGTTATTCAAAGAGATTCGAAAAGTCACCGCACGTTCGGTGACTTTTTGTTCTCTTCAATTCGGTTTGTTTTGCCGATCCCATTTCGGTGAACCTGCGGTGTATTCAGCAAGCACCACAGGGTCCCCGAATTGCAGGGAAAAGTCACCGCAAACCCGACGAAAACTCACCGCAAAACCCAGCGAATGCACGCCGAAAACCCTCAAAAACATCTGGATTAACCTGCCGAAAACCACAGAAAACCCGAACAGGAGCCGATCACAGCCTTCGACACCGCAGAAGAGGCAGTGAATAAATTAGGAAAACAGTTTGCATGAATGATTGAAAAGTGAAACACTGTTTGCAAAGAAACTACTGAGCGAAAATGTCTGAAATTTACATATGAGGTCCAATGAATGATAATAAAAAGGGCTGTTACAGAAAAAATAAGTAAACTTAAAAAAAATCTGACTTTTTAAAAAAAAAAAATCAGAAAAATGCTTAAAATATCCTAAAAAATCTATAAATAAAGAGACTCTTTACTGCAGAATTTTATAATGAACGGTTTATTAGATATTGAATTAAAACGGGAATATTTTTAACATTGAAGCCTATGGGATTCTCCTGAATAAACTTGCCGAATTAAACCACCGAATGGCAGGGCATTTCGGGAATCTTTCACTGCTGGTTTGTGTTCTCTGAATAGCAGTGCTTTTTCATGGGGTTTTCACTGCCCTCGAACAGGCACCAAACAGGCACCATATGTTCTGGCAATTCGCCAGGATTTGGCGAATTGCCTGCTCTCTGGATAGCCGAATGGCCAAGAAAGGTCACCGAACGCTGATTTTCAGCGTTTGGTTACCTGTCTCAAGCAATTCGGATCTCTTTGGATAACCCTGTTAATATTTTTTATTATAATATGCATTGTAGCAAACAGTATGGCAAATGAGATACATAAGAAATAAGAGGTGTAACAGAATATGCTTTAACCCCGTGTGCTTTGGTTGTTGCACTTGTTTACAGTAAATTCACATCTCCTATACTTCTATTGGACGTGTGAGTTTTCGCTTACCTAGAGAAGAACGAGCTATTCCACCAACCTAGCTCGTCCTCCTCTAAATGAGACAGTGGTCAGGAACTGCATACCGGCTCTGAAACCCTGATGTTAAGTATCAGTCTACGTTTCATTTATTCTGAGCGCAGACACACATAGCGCTGCTGTTTTGGAATAGCATCGGTAACAGGCAGATGGTAAGGGAAATCCACCCCCGCAGAGTAAGAGGTGTAGGTGCTCATGCGTCAAGGGAGTTGGGGGGTGACGAGGGCGAGGTTCTTTGTTATATGATTGAGGAGCTCCCAAGTCAAGCCACCATCATGCTCGGCATCCAGGCCACACCTCAGAGTTACATTTTACCTAGAAAAATATTCAGTTTGATATACAGGCTGAGCATTCCGGATTTCAGATTCTTCAGTATTGGGTGTCCAACCTGTATTAACATTTTCCCATATTTTTATAGTGGCAATTTGTATAGTCTACGTGACTGTGGAAGTTCACCAAATGCTTATAAAACGTCAAAGACCGTGATCTGTGATATGAACTAGAAGTATCATTATTCAGAAAAGATTTGAGGTTAGATTAAGTCCCATCCCAAATGATAAGAACAGCATAAATCAATCAGTGATGGTGTGCCCCAATATCTGTATGATACATTGCATTTCAGTGTGTTCTGTGGCATGCAATTCTTTGCACATGCTATACACATCACAATACAACCATATTGGATTCTGATTCTTTATACATCATATGTAGAGGTTACATCAAATGACTGTATCTAGTTTAGAATGTACATCATCCTTAACAACTGCTGATGAAGTCTACATACAAAACACATTGAGTAGTGTATCCCTTCTGCATTCCTCCAGCCTACAACATACTCAGTGTCAGGCGCTCTATCTCATGTCTACTAAACAATGTTTTACCCTAATGTATTGTAAACCCTGTACCACAGTATAATACGTTAGCACGTTGTGAATAAAAGAGTCACAATGCTAATAATAATTATAATAATCTTAGAATATTAACTGCATTTCCAGGATTCAAAGCTTCCTGTCAGTTTATTCACCCAATGATGAGAGTCATATGTAACAATTGCTGCCTATATGGGGAAGCCTTTTCATCTGGAAGAAATCTTAGCCAGGCACATCTGAAAGGCCTCTATACGGGAGGTTTATTTCATGTGAATTTTGCACATACGATGTCTGTAGTTGTCTGATTACTACAGGAAATTATTTAAAAAAATCTAAAATATTTTGTCGTGTTTTAATCCCTAATTTTTCTTTAGAATTTCTCGTATGTTACTTGAGATAACGTCCAGCCTTTATCTCCTCTTTTTAAGGTCTTTATATTTGTTGACAGTCACACATCACATTTCGATGTTGTTTGATTTGCTTTTTGATACCAGATTATCTGCATGATTGTCACAATTTCGTTTAGCACTCATGTAGATTTAAACAGGAAAAAGTAGAATGTGGTAGGCACCGGCAACCAAATAACATTTATTGAACGAATACAATGTACACAACAATAATAAAATACATAGAAAGATGTAAAGTGGAAAACCTCCTTGTACTGCAGATTAGCTTTCTCTTATTCAAGGATATAGCACAATGGAATTATATTATTCTACTGCTTTGGATTGTAATTGTATCTAATTTATGCATGTTTGGTTTAGATCTGCATCATTAACATATGGTACCAATTGATCGTATTAATGGACGTTTGATCGTCTCATGCTGCTAATTATATATTCACACTCTAGTGTGGCAAACAGCCTTGTGTCTTATATCTTAGCAGAGTTTGGTTGGCCTTTACTGATTTCCACTCAACGGCTATGTCTTCTAGTTTATAGAATTCATTATAGGAATAATCCAATTTAGAATTCTTTATGCCAAACAATCATTGTGAAAATAGTTTAATCTAGAATTATCTATTCATGGCGCTTTTTGGAATTCTGTAGCCTTGCTACTTATGACATTGTTTCTTTGTAACGGCAAAGTTGTGGATCCCTTGCTGCTCATCGACTTGCTGCTCAGGATTGTAATTATTTAACTCATGCATGCTTGGCCCTTGATTGTGCTAACAATATATAGTACTAAATGTCGGTAATTATCCTCTGTAATTTTCAGATATATATATCTTTCCTGCATTAGGAAGATATTTACAGGATTTCTGACGCTACTTAGTGGCATAAATTATCATATACGACACTGCACATCATATACTACTTGCCCACACCTACTATTACTGAGGTTTTAATCTCTATAATTCCATTGTGCTATATCCTTGAATAAGAGAAAGCTAATCTGCGGTACAAGGAGATTTTCCACTTTACATCTTTCTATGTATTTTATTATTGTTGTGTACATTGTATTCGTTCTATAAAGGTTATTTGGTAGCCGGTACCTACCACATTCTATTTTTTCGATAATCATTAGAGTTCATGCCCACAACTGACACTGGCTTTAGGTTATTTCCCCGTATTTTATAAAGTTTTTTTTTTGTTAGATTTAAACAGGAGGATAATATTTTGGGGATAATTAGGAACTACTATAGTGCTTTATAAACCAATGATGAGCTAGGTCGGAAGTCATAACACTCACCTTTTAAAGTAATATGCATTTACAGAATTATTTTTTTTCAAATTGACAGTTAACATTTTTATACATGTAGGCAAACTAGAAAAAAAAAATCAATGAAAGTTTTAAAAAATTAATTTTTTTTTTATTTTCTTGCATTAAACAATGTCATTTCATCCTCTCTGGCCACGCCCCTCAGCCAGGGTATTTCTTCAGCGCCCACTTCCTGTCTATTCCCCGCCCACTACTCCACCCATCAAAGCTTCCCATGAACTAGCACAAGTTGTGCACATGAAACCCTGTGCACACTCAGGACCTCAGACCAATGAAATTGAGGAACTGAATATCAGCTATCTCTGCAACTGTGAAAACAAGACACTCACTGACTCGCTCAAGCACAGACTCCCTTTCATGCTTTACTTACCCACCCTCTGTATTACTCAAACATCCTCACTCACTCTCACACTCTTTCTTGTGCTGTCTGTCTCTTGTGTGCACTCTCGCTGTATATTTTTTCCCGGCCCACTGCTTTATCTTGCTGTCTTTCTCTTTACTTTTCTTGCTGTGTATCTGTGCTTTTTTTTTTTTTGCTGTACCTCTGTCTCTTTTTCTCCCTGTGTGTATTGCTTTATTTCCTTCCCTGTCTCTACAGTAGCTGGGTGTGAAAGAATGAAAGATTGGAATGGCACTTGCTCACAGTGCAGGAGGGAGGAGGAGCAACTCAGTCGCACATGCTCAATGTGTTTTCTATCTATCCCTAGGTATACACAATGATTGGTTAGGGCAAAGCGCCTCCTGAGGGGGCGTGGAAAACACCAAGAAGGAAAAGCAGGTAAATATGAAATATATAGTATGTTGAAGCAACTAATTCAATCACCTGGATTAGAACCTTAGGGGTTAAGGCTCAATATTCCAGCATTGGGTCCGTTTAGGGATGACCCCGTCCCGCTTGAGTAGTGGTTTTCAATCAGCAGACATCATGCAGAGACAAAATATAGATGGACCTTAGCTTAACTCTGCATAACCAGCATATATGGTATATAAAAAAATCAGAATAAAACTCACGTGGTCCTGAACCTGTAATGCTACTGGCTTAGTAACAATAGCAGTGGGTGCCTTCAAATGTGAGCACCAATCCCTATAAGTGGTTGTAACAGACTTCGTTCCAGACGGCGTATATTAAAAGATTTTTATTCCATTTCCAGCAAATGACTAAAATGCGTTTCACCTTCCGGCTTCGTCAGTTGGTCAATATAACAACAAATACTTCCTTACCCACATATATATACCCCTTTAAAATACAGCGGTGGAATGTGTACATCATGATTCAAGCAAACAATTCATAAGGACATCCCCATGTTGCCATCCTTCCGTTCGCTATCCACCTATGTGTAATAGTGCACACCCTATAGAGGGTGATGGGGGGGCTTTAGGCTGAGTAGTTTGAAGCCTTGAGGGCAGGTAAAAATGTTTGCTGCGTATAGCCGAATTCAGCACACACTTGCAGAACTCAGAAACAAGAGAGATAGTGCAGAACACAGACACAAGAGGGAGCCCTGTACTGAGTATGATTTCTCATCTAAATACAGATTGCAGGACTGGGGATAGACACAATGAATTCAGCAACCTGCAGGGCAGAACATGCATAAATCACAGACCATGTGATATTAGCTGAACACAGACTGAATACCAGACAGATAAATTGAGGGGTTACTGGATTTCTCAAACTGCAGGACAGACCCACAATCAAGGATTGCGGTAAAAGCACTACATATACAGGGTATGACAAACATAAAGCAGGGATCAAGAGTCAGGATCGTCAGAAGGCAGTCCAGGTCAAAATACGATAAATACAGGAATACTTTAGGGGACAGACGTGAGAGTGGTGCCAGAAACAAAAGCCAGAGGTCATACACGGAAATATCAGATACAGAATTTAGCAATACAGGGAGCAGGAACTCAATAGGTGTAAACCTATCCTGATCCAAGGATCAAGTGTACTGCTGGCCCTATACATAGGGCTGAGCAGGTCATGTGACAGCAGACTATCAGCCCAATAGAGATGGTTTGCAGAGCCTGGGCCTGAAATCCATCAAACAGAGGGATCCCTGCTTCCACCACCAGGGGACAGGGCCGAAATGTGACACTATGGCTTCCGGTATCCTGCTCTCAACCCGGAAGTAGAAAATTCATTGTGCGTCACGTGGGTTCCGTCCTGACGCGATTGCACATACTACATCCGCGTCATACGCTGCTGAATACACAGCGAGCGCCATCTTTCAAAGTCATTTGCCCTATCACATAGCGCTGCCTCAAAGTCCAATAATGGACGAAAATTGATATGATTCATCATCTAGGGGAAATCAAGTGAGCAGGTGCACAGACCAATGTGCACAAGCTCCCAAACAAACATATGTTAATGTGGGGAAAGAAAACCTACTAAAATCTGGAACTAAAAGTCTAAAACATATAGCACCGTTATATATGACCTCTTAATAAACAGGTGGTCACAGATGCCAGACACATAAGAATTAAATTTAAAAATAAATAAATTGAATTCTTCTATGTGTCTGGCATCTGTGTATTAGGGATGAGCTGTGCGGTTCGGAGTTCAATTCGAACATTGGCAGTTCGAAATTTCGTGAACTTCGAACTTTTTGGCGTGTTTGGTTCGAGTTCGAAAAAAAAAAACATTGAAAAAAGTATAAAAAATGCTTAAAAAATACTAAAAACATCTAGAAATAAAGAGACTCTTTACTGCAGAATATTATAAGCAACGGTTTATTAGATATTGGATTAAAAAACTACCCAGGGCAAGAAGGCACGCATGTGGGCGATGATTAGCAATGGACGGACTGTGTACGTCGTCAAGAAGCGGTATGTATAATAGCATAAACATGTTACATACACATAACACACATTACATACATCTACCAACATACTGTATGTCAACACATGCTGCAGCGTAATGTATTATCTGTTTTTCAGACAAATGTGAATGTCATAAAATTATTCTGACTTTATTTAAAATATTTGCACACGTGTACATTTTTCTGAAACTTTCACACCTCAAAATTTCATGTGCTTAGAGTGCATGAGGCTTGCATAGGATTTTTTTGCCCCGCCTGTGTGTTTCATCTTTAAAATGCTGCAATGGGTGATGTGGATTTTCTAGCTTACAAGGAAAGCATGCTTTACAGTCTGCCTAATGTCTAGGTGCAAAGATTCTCACCTCTAAATGACATGTGCTTACAGCAGGGCTCTCAAACGGCATAAACAACAGGTGTTAATTAGTGTTTGGAAATAACATATGCTTCTAATTAGTCTGATCTCATGAATTTGATACATTGCCTGATGACTGGATGTGGCTCCTGCACATGTATGAACACTGTGCTTCTGAATTCTAAGAAGTGTTCATTTCTACTACATGTTCCTCTGATATGCTGTTTAACCCCTTAAGGACCAGGGCTCTGTAAAGCCAATCATTAATGATGTAGATGTTACGTCATTTGTCATCAAGGGCTTAATAAAATCTTTATCACACTAAAAGTAATATTCCAGTATTTGTATGTCATGTACCTCTCCCGAAGGGCCTATGTGAGCATACAATTATTATTGTGTTTGATCTATAGTTTTGGTGCAAGCGTGGTGGAAGGGCTTGCTGCTTCTGCATTAGTAACACAACGCAACGTGAAAATGTCTATCATAAAGCGTACAAGCTGAGTCCCTAGAGTCTCTGACTATCCATTGTCATATATACCTTGCTTTATACATATAATACATTCCCTCATCTAACAGGATAGTAACCAGTCCCTGTGCATTTTAACCCCTTAAGGGTGGCTAGGTGTCGTGTGTGGGTCTCTGATGGCGATATTTATATACATCCTACAAATCCCCCACTTCACGGGCAGGTTATGGGGACCTCCTAGGCACAATATTTGAAGGAATTTTTCGTTTTTATTTTTAACCCTTATTTTATGGAAAACTCCTGTTCCTTTAAAAACGTCTTTTTTAAAATGTTTTGTCCTTGTTTCCTGTCCCCCAGGGCACTACCCGGACCCCCATACACCTTTTATGGCAAATATCTTGCATATATGCCCTCTTGGAGGGCACTCTAAAAATCAAACTTTTGAGTCCCATTGACTTGCATTGAGTTCGGTTCGTGTTCGCGTTCGAACTCGAACTTTTGAAATTGTTCGAGTTCGAATGCGAACTGAACACGGGGGTGTTCAGCTCATCCCTACTGTGTATTAGGGGGTCATATATACCGGTGCTATATGTTTTAGACTTTTAGTTCCAGATTTTATTTTAGGTTTTTGATAATAAACTGTTAGTAGGTTTTTCTTTCCCCACATTAACTTATGTTTGGGAGCTTGTGCACATTGGTCTGTGCACCTGCTCATTTGATTTCCCCGAGATGATGAATCATATAATTTTTGTCCCTTATTGGACTTTATGAGGCAGCAGTATGTGATATGGTGGCAGACTTTGAAAGATGGGGGCAAAAGACTTTGAAAGATGGCGCTCGCTGTATATTCGGCAGCGTATGACGTGGATTGAGTATGTGCAATCGCGTCAGGACGGAACCCACGGGACGCTCAATGAATATTCTATTTCCGGGTTGAAAGAGCAGGATACCGGAAGCCATAAGTGGATCGCGAACGGAAGGATGGCAATGTGGGGATGTCCTTATGAATTGTTTGATTGAATCATGATGTACACATGCCAGCGCTGTATTTTAAAGGGGTATATATGTGGGTAAGGAAGCATTTGTTGCTATATTGACCAACTGACGAAGCCGGAAGGTGAAACGCATTTTGGTCATTTGCTGAAAATGTAATACAAATCTTTTAATATACACCGTCTGGAACGAAGTCTGTTACAACCACTTAAAGGGATTGGTGCTCCCATTTGAAGGCACCCACTGCTATTGTTACTGAACCAGTAGCATTACAGGCTCAGGACCACGTGAGTTTTATTCTGATGTTTTTATATACCATACAAGGTGGAAAGCCTGCCCAGAGGGCAGTCTATTGTGGATATACTGCCCCTGCTCATGGATATATGCCCCAGCTCATGGATATTGCCCCAGCACGTGGATACTGCCCCAGCACGTGGATACTGCCCCAGCACGTGGATACTGTAACACTTCAATGTTCTTGAACCCAGGACATACTTGAAAACGAGAGAAATCTCAATGTATCCTTCCTGGTAAAATCCTTTATAAATAAATAAATAAATAAATAAATACTGCCCCAGCTCGTGGATATTGCCCCAGCTCGTGGATATTGCCCCAGCTCGTGGATACTGGCCCAGCTCGTGGATACTGGCCCAGCTCGTGGATATTGCCCCCAGCTCCTGGATATTGCCCCCCAGCTCCTGGATATTGCCCCCAGCTCCTGGATATTGCCCCCCAGCTCCTGGATATTGCCCCCAGCTCCTGGATATTGCCCCCAGCTCCTGGATATTGCCCCCCAACTCATGGATATTGCCCCCAGCTCCTGGATATTGCCCCCAGCTCCTGGATATTGCCCCCAGCTCATGGATATTGCCCCCAGCTCCTTGATATTGCCCCCAGCTCATGGATACTGCCCCCAGCTCCTGGATACTGCCCCCCAGCTCATGGATACTGCCCCCAGCTCCTGGATATTGCCCCCAGCTCATGGATATTGCCCCCAGCTCATGGATACTGCCCCCAGCTCCTGGATATTGCCCCCCAGCTCCTGGATATTGTCCCCAGCTCATGGATACTGCCCCCAGCTCCTGGATACTGCCCCCAGCTCCTGGATATTGTCCCCAGCTCATGGATACTGCCCCCAGCTCCTGGATATTGCCCCCAGCTCCTGGATATTGTCCCCAGCTCATGGATATTGTCCCCAGCTCATGGATATTGCCCCCAGCTCCTGGATATTGTCCCCAGCTCATAGATACTGCCCCCAGCTCCTGGATACTTCCCCCCAGCTCCTGGATATTGTCCCCAGCTCATGGATACTGCCCCCCAGCTCCTGGATATTGTCCCCAGCTCATGGATATTGTCCCCAGCTCATGGATATTGCCCCCCAGCTCCTGGATATTGCCCCCCCAAGCTCTCATGGATATATGCCCCAGATCAGACCCCAGACCAGACATGGGGCGGCTGTTCGAATGCTCTATCGGCATTCGGACAGCCGCCCCATGAGCTCCGCGCCATACTTACCTTTCCGAGCGGCTCCGGGGAAGTGAAAGTTTCCCCGCTTCCGGTCATTGAAGGACCCAAGTCGCGGTCACGTGGGACTCCCACGTGACCGGGGCTTGGGTCCTTCAAAGAGCGGATGCGAGGGAACTTTCCCTCTGCCGGTCGGGGGTTGGATGCGCGCGGCAGCCGGGTAGAGGCTGCGAGCGCAGCCTCTACCCGGCTGCTGTGTGCATCTTGTAACCGCCGCGGCGAGCGCACAGCCGGCTTGTGCCGCGGCGGTTGCATGCGCGCACAACCAACCGCCGCTGGTTGCGCGCGCATGCGCAGAGTAAGGCTTGGCGACGGACACGCCAAGCCTTACTCAATTATAGTATAGATATGCTGGTTATGCAGAGTTATGCTAAGGTCCATCTATATTTTGTCTCCGCATGATGTCTGCTGATTGAAAACCTCTACTCATGCGGGGGGGGGGCATCCCTAAACGGACCCAATCCTGGAATATTGAGTCTTAACCCCTTAGGCTCTAATCCATGTGAGTTGACCATTTGCTTCAACACGCTGCGCGCATCATATTTTTTATTGTAAAAAAAAAAAGCAATGAACAAAAAAAAACCTTGTTCAATTAAGCTTGGACTGCTTTTATAATGACCAGTTGACATTTGGTACTTATTAATTGCATAGGTTTGTATTCCATTAAATGTTCTGTATTCCATTAAAAGATCTCAGCTATATAAAATGACCTCTGTAAAATAGAAGAAAATTTGTAAATATTGACTTTTTCCCTATATTTGTTCTTTTTCCCATTCATAGTTGCCATGTGTCCTAATTTTTCCCTGCATAGACCCAACTTTTCCAGGTTAGGGAGTCCCTGAGTGGAAGAGGAGGAGCTGCACCCAGTGTGGGATGAAAGACGAGTAAAATAACCTGAAAACAAGAATATATTAAAAAAATAATAATAATTAGGCAGAAGCTGGCAGCAGGATGTACCCAATTATTTTCAAAGGATATCCCATGTGAAACCTTCCACTGGAGATTTGCCCCCCTTACTGCTAAGGTAAGCAGGGGAGGTGGCAACAGACTTTTACAGAATTTATTCACATAACCCACTACACAGATATGTAATGTAATTGAAACAGGTGATGAATGTAAACTATGTACCGTAGATACTCGAGTACAACGCGACCCGAATATAACGCAATGGACAGAGATTTATTATGGAAATGAGAGAATATGCAAGACTCGAATATAACGCGAGGAACAAAATTATACTGTACCAGTAAAAAATTAAAATCCTTTCAGGTGTTCTCAACATTCAGCGTACCCCTCAAGTCAGGGTGCTCTGCTCTAGAATGATTGTAGTTGTTATGAAGTATGAAGCCGCCGGCCACCTGTCTTGTTTTCTAGCGATTAGATGGCCGGCGGAGGTGAGTGAGGTGAATGATTTGGCTTTTAAAGCGAGCGTGCCCTCTGACGATGATGGATCTGACCTCTCCCGAATCCGGGAGTTCCTGAAGTGTTGGCAAACACCAGGGAGCCCGCAATCACTTCAGCGAGACTACCTGAACTTCCGGGAGACTTGGGATCCAGAGCAAGGCAATTTTTTATATTTTTTTATTTATACCCGATGCAGATGTCTCGAATAGAACGCGACCCCTCCAATTTTATGGTAATTTTTTTGTCACCAAAATCTAGCGGTATACTCGAGTATCTACAGTATGTGTAATGCTTGCTGTATATAAAATGGGTGATAGGTATGTATGCAATTTATATCACCCATTTCATACATATGCATTACACTTACATACAGTACATAAATCACAGATCATATGATACATTACTCAGGATATAATACCAGGTTTAAAGGGAGAGGTGGGATGGGGAGCGGGGCCCCAAGAATGGTCTAGTAAGGGGCCCCAGAATTTTTGATGGCAGCCCTGGCGGGCACAGTTAGGCCCATGGCTGGGAGCCTGACACCTGGTGACAGTCGCCTCACCTCTTTCAGCAGGATTGGGACCTGCCAGACTGTAAAAAATGTTCAGGAATGGTTTGAGGAAGGTAACAAAGGCTTTGCTTTGGCCTCCGACTTTCCCAGATAGCAATCCAGTTGAGCATCTATGACATTTTCTGGAACAACAAATCCGTTTCATGGTGGCCCCACCTCACACCTTGCAGGACTTAAAGGATCTGCTGCTAATGTCTTGGGGCCAGATACTACAGGACACGGTCAGAGGTCTTGTGGAGGTCTTTTGTTATGACAGCACGAGCAGAACCTACCCCATATTAAACCATTTTTTTAACTGTTGTGGCTGATCGGTGTAATAGTCCGACTGCAAAAAAAAATAAGAAGGTAGACATCTTGTTAGACCAAAAACCACAGAGAGACACATTTTATGGAAAGTCACAAGCAGAAAATGTGAAAATATGGTTTTCAAAAAGTTAAAAGCCAAACATGCAGGCATTAGGTGACCTTTTCCCAACAGGGAGCTTCTTATCAAGGTGATTATGCCTTTATTTTAGCATGTAGAATGTGTAATTTAAATAATGATGCGGATAATTTGAAATATTGTGCAACCATTTATTAAATGACCTTATACAACTGTTTCCCAAGCACTACTTTGTGACTCACTGCACTGTCTTCACAAAAACAATATTTCAATGAACTATAGGCATTTCTTTCTCTATTCAAATAAAAAAAATATATGAGCATGCTGATTTAAGCCATTTTCTTTGAGCAAAGAGCAAGAAGGATATTTACATTGACTTCCCCTAGCAATCTGAGCAGCATGACTCCATTATAGGTGCTGGTCTATTGTCAGGACTGGATTAACATAGGGGCTGATGGAGCAGCAGCTCCATGCCCATGACCCAGAATAGGACCAGAGAAAGGATAACTATGTCTGCATTGATGGGCATTTGGACCCCTGTATCTCCAACACCATAGCAAAAAAAATTATCAGGTTTTATGTAACAATAAAAATAAAATAATCTTTCTTTTTCTTTCTAACACAGCAATATTTTTCAGTTTTCAATTATAAAGTGAACAATGATGCTGCACTAACTCGCCATCTCAGTTCTCATTTCACCAACAATTGTGGAAGTGATGGCACAATCCATTACTGCGAATTGTTACATCAAAAACATAAACCACCGCACTGCAGCGAAGTCCACTGAGGGGACTTTGGAACCCTGCGTCACTAATCTTTACACCTCACAAGGTCAAGTGAGGTGTCTTTGTTGGGGGCAGAGTCTGGCCTTTGCATTAATACCAAATGTGACAATGTAAAATCTAAAAGAAAACAAAAAAAACCCACTTTATTTTTAGTTCCAAAGCGATGGCATTGTCCATTTGTCATGTATAAAATGAGCATTACCACTGCCATTACTCACCTTTTTATTTCCCACGCTGGGAGAAAGGTCAGTGTTTTATACATAGTCATATCTATACTATAATACACTAAGGCTTGGCGTGTCCGTCGCCAAGCCTGTACTGCACATGCGCGCGCAACCAGCGGCGGTTGACTGCGCGCATGCAACCGCCGTGGCACGAGCCGGCTGTGCGCTTGCCGCGGCGGTTACAGGATTATTATTATTATTCTTTATTTATAAAGCGCCAGCATATTCTGCAGCCAATACATTGAACAACATTTGACAAACAGTACAGGAGGAGATGAGGGCCCTATTCCCGTAGGAACTCACAATCTTGGAGGGTTGGGGTTGCAAACAGGAGGAGAGGACTGTAAGGTGAGAGTGATTGATGGTTGCGTCAGTGAGTTGGGTGGTAGGCTTCCCTAAATAGGAATAGCAGCAGACGGCTATAGGCTGCACGCGCATCCAGTGGACCAGGATGCGCGCGCAGCCTATCGCCGTCTGCTCTGAGCGCATCTGGCTCTACAGGATGCGCGCGCAGCCGCTATCCGGCGGCTGCGCGCGCTTCCTGTTCTCCTGGATGCGCGCGCGGCTGACAGGTAGAGGCTGCGCGCGCATCCAGCGTCTTAGTTGGGGGCACTTTAAACCATGTGAGCTGGGAGCACTTATACCCACGGGAGCTGGGCGCAACTATACCCACGGGAGCTGGGGGCAACTATACCCACGGGAGCTGGGGGAATATATACCCATGTGAGCTGGGGGAATATATACCCATGTGATCTGGGGGCGAATATACCCATGTGATCTGGGGGCAATTAAACCCATGTGAGCTGGGGCAAATATAGCCATGTGAGCTGGGGTAATTATACCCATGTGAGCTGGGGTAATTATACCCATGTGAGCTGGGGGCAAATATACCCATGTGAGCTGGGGCAATTATACCCATGTGAGCTTGGGCAATTATACCCATGTGAGCTGGGGCAATTATACCCATGTGAGCTGGGGCAATTATACCCATGTGAGCTGGGGGCAAATATACCCATGTGAGCTGGGGTAAATATATCCATGTGAGCTGCTTCGCTTAGCAATAGACTGCCCTCTGGGCAGGCTTTCCACCTAGTTATTCATAAAACACTATCCTCCAAGACACAAGGAAAATATATCATTTTTTTCTCTTTTTTTTGGGTTAAAAGTGTATGTTTTCTCAGAAAAATGCAGGAACAGGTTCCCATTTCAATTTTTTAAGAATAATTCCCTATAGAATATATAACCAAAGGTTTGAATGATAAAATGTAAAAAAAATATTTTACGTGTTGTAAATGATTGAAATCTGAATGGAAATTTCCTCACACAGTATTTTTCTGGTTAGATATATTGTATCTGCACTATTAAATAACCTAAAATATGTTTTCATTTCACTAAATTCCAAAAAAAGTCACCAAAATATTCAGCTCCAGGCCCATCGAGATCTTAATCTGGTTCTGTCTATTGTCCAACCACTTGATAATGTCCAGCCGTGGTTCTCTTTTTTTTTTAGTGAATCATATGAATGTAGCACTCACTCCCGGAGGAGCCGCTGAATTAACCTCGGGTTAGTCTCACCGCGCTAGGGAATAAATATACACCAGCACTGTTGTGGATTTTTATAGATTATATTCTTTACTGGTCCCAATAAAGAAGCATATATATGGTAGATACGGTATTTGAACGACAGGATTTCGAAATGCGGGAAAAACACGCGGCGGCAAAAGAAAAGTTTAACCCCTTCAGTTCTGGAGTGTAAGTCCCATGAATGTAATGTCTCAAAAAGGTGTATGTGTATTGTCTCGGGTACCCGGGTACTGTATTCAACTGGCCAGTGAATGAAACAAACAAATCTTCGACTAGTCACGTTGGGGCCCTGTGGATTTAAACAATAATGCAGCGTGAGGTTCTTAGATTTGGAACTGCGGCCTGGGAGGCCTCTCACCCATCCGTTAGACAATCTGTTCAGCGCCCAATCAAGGATGTCTCTCCGCTTGTGTACTGGGACTCTGTGCCACCGGATTCGCTCCCTTGCTTGTCCGATCTCCACACTGCGGAACTATGGCCTACCGCCTGCACTCCCAATGGATCATTGCGGTCTCCTAACTCAGGGTCCAGCCGGAACTAAATTGCTACTCAGACCTCTGAGCGGGGCGTAGGTAGGTCTCTGCAAGGTCACCGTCCCGATCTCCAGTACCCGCAAGGCAGCGCCTGCACTCCGGCCTGGTCACGATCCCTGGCAGTCTCATGTGCGTCCTCCACCTTTCGCCGCTTGGCTCACTCTGCCTCTCCTCTGCACGAGGCTGCTGATCTTTTTCCTCTTCCTCCCACCCACTTCCTGTCCTCCCGCAAAGCATGATGGAAAGTGTAGTTCCGTTTATGTCCAACATAGTTTATATTGCCTCTGTCTCCCCCTGGTGGCCATAATAAGTAAATGCAGCAAACACAGTCTTTAAACAGTGCTACATGAACAATAAGAGATTTTTTGCCGTAAAGCTAATTTTGTTATTTCTAGTGGGGCATTTGCTGTGGCAACCTCTAGAGCATGGGTAGGTGACCTTGGTCCAGCAAGGGCTCTATTACAAAGTTGGAACTAATTTAATCAGAGCTTCTGTAAATTTACCAGAGCCATCAGGAGTCACCGATGAGCCATTTTTTCCAGATATATTAAGCACAGCACAGGTGATATTGCTGCTCAGTGATTGTAGGATTCAGTCTGCATTTCCCCAAGGTGATCTGCAAAATCTGGCCTGGTTGATGGTCCCGAGGACAGGTTTGGGAAACACTGGTCTATGGAGTTAAGTTTATAACAGCTCTGGTCAGGGGCGGTCTGACAACTAATGGGGCCCCTGGGCAATAGGAGATCATGGGGCCCCTTGTGTCGCACCCACAGGAGGCCACAGCAATAAAAACCCCACCTCCTACAACGCAACACCCACATGTACTTTATTGTGCTAAAGAATTTATTTATGAACTCCTTAAAATAGCCTTTTGAAAATTGTGTGAAGAAAATCCACTTGGAGCCAGCAGCGACTTAGGGGATCCATTGCGCCCCCTCCAGACTTACCAATGGCCACCGCACTGCTGCAGCAGGTATCACCCACTCAATGCAGCTAAGGCTTCACCCCGGCACAGAAAGTCCCTGTGCAAACGTGGGAAACTGACCATCACTTTAAAAGATACTGTACAATCCTGACACACTGCACATTACAGAGCTCCACAGAAATAAAACTCACAGTATTGTGCGGTGTATGAGCGTCTCACAGAGCTCAACAATAAAACTCAGTAATGTGCAATGTGTATGAGCAGATCCCAGAGCTCCACAGCAATAAAACTCTCACAGTAAACGCAGGGGTGTATGAGCAGGCACATAATCCACATCAATACAACTCACAGGAAGCGCTGGGGTGTATGAGCAGGCACATAATCCACAGCAATATATCTCACAGTAAACGCAGGGGTGTATGAGCAGACACATAATCCATAACAATATAACCCACAGTGAACGCAGGGGTGTTTCAGCAGTCACATAATCCACAACATTTTTAATATATATATATATTTACCATGATTGTTTGATGTCCTCCTCCTGTCTGCCAGTGTGGAGAGGATGCAGGCTGGGTCTGGGGCCGCACTCTGAACATGTGCTTGGCTTGCCCTCCTCATCTGCCGCTGCGTGTAGTGCACTGATGCACCACATGATGAAGGGGCGGAGCCATACCCGGATGCAGGCTTCATTTGAATGTGGGAGGCTGGAGGAGGTATGCTTAGTGTCTGCTGCACACCGCAGCCCCTCTGCCTCAGTCTCAGCACAGCTGCACAGGGACAGCATGGCACACAGAGACCAGTGTGCCTCCGTGTGGGTAGACAGCTCCGGATTCGGACTCTGAGAGTCTGAATCCGGAGCTACAGAATCGAGAAACTGGCAGGGCACACTGGGGGCCTACTGAGCCAGCCGAAACTGGGCCCTCGGGCACTGCCCGAGTGCCCGATGGGTCAGTCCGCCCCTGGCTCTGGTTAACTTTACACCAACTTTGTAATACATCCCAAATGTTTTGAAACTGAGGCTCGGCCAATGTCATGGGAGATGTAGTTTCAAAACATCTGGAGGGCCAAGGTTGCTGACCCCTGTTTGAGAGTAGGGATGAGCTGTTCGGGTTCGGACGGTTCGGAGTTCGACCTGAACTTTGGCAGTTCGAAAATTCGTGAATTTCGAACTTTTTGGGTGTGTTCGGTTCGAGTTCGAAAAAAAAAAGAAATTTTTAAAAAAGTATAGAAAATGCTTAAAAAAATACTAAAAAATCTAGAAATAAAGAGACTCTTTACTGCAGAATATTATAAGCAACGGTTTATTAGATATTGAATTAAAAACTAATGTGTACGTGGAAAGATTATCAACTCTAAATGACCTCTGTTCACAAACGGGCATAACACCAGGTGTTTTTAGTCTGGTAATCAATTTGATACATTGTACACCATACTGAGGGTGGGGTGGTGTCTGCTTCTGATTGAGATTTGAGAATTAATTTCTCTAAAACATCCTAATATGCTGCATTTAACCCTTTCACTGCTGAGGCTTTTCACACCTCTGTGCAGAGGTCATTTTTACCGCTTTCGCTCATCATGTTTAACCGCGTTTTGTAGCCATATTTTGATATATGACCCAGACATATTATATATCGTTCTTTCCGGCAGACTTGGCAGATTCATAATATGTCATTATTATATGTATACGTTATGTCATGTCTGTATATTATAACAAAAATGCAATAAAATTTGAATTTTCAATAATTTATTATGTGTAAAGTGTTTTTTTTCACATTTTAACATGTGATCGTTTGCGGTTATATTTTGTATGGGGTGCGCTTGTTAAAAAAATTAGAAATGGGGTCTCGTTACATTTTTTTTTGGGAAAAAAACGCACCGCATACAAAAATCGTTAGTGCAGCATTATTGTTCACATTATAATTGAAATGGGAACAATATTGCTGCATTAACAAAACAAAAACAAAAAAAAAAACGTATTTTTTTTTTTAGATTTATTTTTTAAAATATTTTTATTTTTTATTTTTTAAAAAAACATTTTTCATGCTCATGTTTGGTATTCTTGGAAAGGCCATGCTCTGGCCGATCCAATGATATCAAACATTAACCCCTAGCTGCCACGGATCGGGAGATAGGGGGTTCATTGGAACCCCCTATCTCCACCATTGGTGGCAGCTAGGGATTAACTCCAGGACTGGCGTCATCGTGCTATGCACGATGACGCCAGTCCTCAGGGGGAGTTCCTGGAGGCTTGGCTGACATCCAAGATGTCGGCCAGCTCCAGGAGAGGATCATGATCTGGCACTTTTCAGCGCCGATTCGTGATCCGGCTCCCCAGGGGTTAATCACAGCCACCGTTTGGAAGGGCAGGCTGTGCCCTTCCAAACGGTGCCTGGATTAACCCTCTGCCCCCGTCGATCGGGAGGGAGAGAGGTCCGAAGGACCTCCCCCCTCCTTTTCAGGCGCTTCCTCCGCACATGCGGGGGGCGCCTGAATTAGATGTCATCGCGCCGCCGCGATGACATCTAATTGCTCCGCCGGGGTCCCGGAGTGCTGGGCTGACATCCAAGATGTCAGCCCGCACCGGGGGCGCAGCAATCGGCCGGAATCCGGCGGATTGCTGCCTCCTGTGCATGGACGCTCAGCTCGTCCATAGCACAGGAGAACCACTTGGCTGGACGCGCTGAGCGCGTCCACAGCATCCAAGTGGTTAACTGGTGTTTGAAAAAAATTCAAAATAACATCTAAGGCTAGGGTCAGATGAGTGCATTTTGTACGGACTGTGCGTCCGTGCAGTACGGACGTACTTACTGACTGACAACAAGGTAGTGGCCAAACAGTCCGTTTTTTTCACTGACATATTTTTTGACTGATGTAGCAGGGAAAATAAATTAAAATGAAAAAACATTCTGTCCGTCAAAAATGCTGGACGCATAAATGCAGTCCATCTGACCTCGTTTCATCACTCACATACAAAGCTACACGGACGTTGTGGACGTGGCGCACTCCGCACGTCCGTTCTAGCAGTATTACGTTCTTGCCTAACCTGCGTCCGTTTGCTGCGTCGGCCATGCATCCGCACTTCCGTGCGGAAGTACTTCGTGTGTGGGGCTCCATTGGTCAGAATGCTATGCTGCCACAGACGTACAAATGTGCGGCAACACGGACGTGATAACTGCGCTCATCTGACCCCAGCCTTAAGCAATGTTATTTTTCACCTCGGGATTAAACATTCACAGGGTTATTCAGAGAGCGGTGAAAGGCAGGAGAATAACTGGAGAAGTGAAAATTCTAGGTCAAAATAGCCAAACCAGAAAAATTCTCCCATTTAACTCACTTTCCTAATTGGCTATTTTGGTCTAGATTGTTCTCTTCTCCTGCCAGTTCTCCTGGCTTTCACCTCTCTCTCAGGGTTGTTCAGAGAAAGGTGAAAACCAGGAGAATGGCAGGAAAAGAGAACAATCTGGACCAAATAGCCGATTTGGAAAGTGAGATAAGGCTAGGGTCAGACTAACGCATTTTTCACAGCGACCGTCAAAAAGTGCGTCCGAACGCATTGCCTTATTTTTTCACGGAATGCGCGAAAACGGTCATACGATGAGCATTTTTGGGCGTGATTTTTTACGGATCCAAACAAGGAAACTTTGGGTGTCTGGACGTTATGTTGGCCGGACATGAGCAGGGTCTGACGTCTCCAAATCACGCACACACGCCGCTAGTGGACGCAGCGCACTCTGTACGTTTGTACTAGCGGTTCTGCGTTCTCGAAAAAATGCGTTCATTTTCCACTTGCGTTGCGCAGCCAGACTTTCGTGCGACCGTACTTCGTATATTGGCTGTCATTGCCCGTCATTTGCTGCTAGTGTGGCCGTGATTAAGTGCGCCTAAACGCATGTTAAAAATTCGCTAGTCTGACCCTAGCCTAAATGGGAGAATTTTTCTGGTTTGGCTATTTTGACCTAGAATTTTCCATTCTCCAGTCATTCTCCTGCTCTTCACCGCTCTCTGAATAACCCTGACAGGGTTATTCAGAGAAAGGTGAAACTCAGGAGAATGACTGAAGAGAAAATTTTAGGTCAAAATAGCCGAACCAGAAAAATTCATTTCTCACTTTCCAAATCGGCTATTTGGTCTAGAATTTTCCATTCTCCAGTCATTCTCCTGCTTTTCACCGCCAAAAAATCAGTAAACTTTTTCTGCGTGTCCGAAAATGTCTCCTCTTTTCATATAAACTGCCGCCCCAAGCAGTTGTTTATGGATAGATTAAAGGAAAAGCATTTACCGTCATTTGAAATGTAATTTTTTGGTTTTTACATATTTCTATACATCCTAGAATCCGCCACTTCACGGGCAGGTTATGGGGACCTCCTAGGCACGATATTTGAAGGACTTTTTCGTTTTTATTTTTAACCCTTTTTTCATGGAAAACTCACTGACCCTTTAAAAACTTTTTTTTTTAACTTTTTGTCCTTGTTTCCTGTCCCCCAGGGCACTACCCAGACCCCCATACACTTTTTATGGCAAATATCTAGCATATATGCCCTCTTGGAGGGCACTCTAAAAACAGAATTTTCAGCCCCATTGACTTGTATGGGGTTTGAGTTCGGGTTCGGGTTCGGATCCGTACTTTGGAAAGTTCGGATTCGGCTTCGAACCGAACTTGGGGAGTGTTCGGCTTATCCTTATTTGAGAGTATGTGAATTTTCAGAATTAAAATCGTAATATACCTCTAGTGATATATGAAGTATAAAAGTAGAAACCAATTACAGATTATATAGGTATAATCGAAGCTGTGAATTTTTTTTTACAGTTTTTCCTTTCTTTTTACTTAAAATGATTATATATAAATATATATATCAAGCATAAATTAAAGCCTGTATTTGCGCTTTACAGACCAGAATATTTTGGAGTGCGCATATAAGAAAGTAGAAAATCACAGCAGACATGTGCATCGCAAAAATGGAAACATTGCTCTGGTGCTTAGTGCATAGCAAGGCTAAAAAGCCTTTATTCTTAAGGGGTTAATAGATCCTTGACATGTGAACAGACCTATTAAAACAAAAGGAAAATGTAGGACAAAATACTAATGGGAGGTTAGATATACATCTACAGTCAGTGTTTTTGCGTATTCTTATTACACAGCCGCTCTTTAGTATTGATCTGACTGATCCATATACATGAATATTATCTGTTTGAACAGAAACCCTTTAATCCTATTTTCTTCTTCCGTCTAAAAGAGTGTCAGGATCCTGTAGTTGGCTTAATTTGGTTACTTGGAGTTTAAAGGTGATCTTTTGATAGAAAGGACTGAGAGCGAAACTAGGAATATTGAGGGGGACATAATTAAATTTAAAAACGGAGATTGCAAACAGAGCCCTAAACCAATAATATTAAAGATGGACTTAATTAACAGCTTACTAAACTTCTTCTTTGTAAAAAAATATATATATTTCATGGCTGTGTACACTCTAAGAGACAATAACCCCAAATTTATGAATTTTGTACAACAATTGTTCTCCCTTT
Organism: Leptobrachium leishanense; assembly: GCA_009667805.1. Classification (NCBI taxonomy): domain Eukaryota; kingdom Metazoa; phylum Chordata; class Amphibia; order Anura; family Megophryidae; genus Leptobrachium; species Leptobrachium leishanense. The sequence continues at coordinate 133,237,491 of CM019065.1, forward strand.
AGGGGACCTGCAGTTAGCATATTTCACATAATTTATTATAATGCAAAATTCATTATTATTATTATTATTATACTTTATTTATATAGCGCCAGCATATTCTGCAAAATCCATCAATTTTATATTGTAAAATCCAGGTATTTTATTTCAATGATCGCAAACCAATAAAGCTGAATATGTATAATGTGAAGAATGATTTTATGGTTCTAGTGAGAGGATGCATTAACTCAGTCACTGTCATACACACTGCTTAAAGCTTTTGGGAGTGATTTCTATGCAGTAAAAGATACTATGCTTACGCATAAACTTGAATTCCAGTGCATCCTCCTGCTATTATAAACTGCTCGCAAAAGGCAGAATCTGCAGATCGTATAGGTGGAGCGAGTGAAATGCTCACTCCATGCAGGACTATAGCCACAGCAAGCGATTTAATCAGCTCTGTCATAGAACAGTTCGTTCAACAGTTTCTATGTTTCCTTTTGCTTTCCTACTCGCTGCAGCTCTTAAAGCCTCTTGTGTCCTGATTTTAATGTAGGATTCAAAGTGAGCCCTCCTGCGCTCTTCTTTTAATGGGGAGGAGGTAGGCATAACTTATGCATCCGGCGATAAAGGATAAAAATCACTGTTGAAAAACAGAAGATTACCAGGAGTCTTCCAAGGAAGCTTTTCCGGCATGCACAGAATGAATGAAAGAATCTCCTGTAAAGACTAATTAAACGATTTAATAATAGACCTCTCTAGATTTCTGCTCTTCTATCTGTAAGTACTGAATACATTAATTTACTCTGAGCACTTTTTAATTGTTCTTGTTTCGGAAAATATGTTGCTCTTTTTTGCAGATTATAACTTTTTCATAATATTTTCACAGAATATCTGTATGGCAATTTCTTAATTGACATTTAAGAATAATTCTGACTTATCGCATGCTCAGCCTCAAATAATGCTGTTTTGTGTGTATGAATTAGAATGTAATTAGTTGATACAGGTGTATTGGGAAGCAAGGAAAAGCAAAAAGCCTCAAGATAAGAGTCCAGTTATCTCACGGTTTGTCAAGATGATTGCATAAAATAGTTAATAAGGTTTACAACCTTGAAAGGGGTAACTGTCGCAGGTTCACTGTGAAATCCCCTCGTTCTTAGAGTTTGCAATCAAATGTGCTTGTATAACTGACACCATGAAATTAAATAAAGTGGATTACAACAGAAATGAGACTAGTAGATATACATGGAATTATATAATTGTATATATCGGAGCTGCTCAAATTGGTCTTTCAGGGTCATTAAGTAACCAGAGCGCCTCATTAATCTGAAATAAACCAATTCCTTAAGTATATAAAAAATACATTAAGTATGATTACGAATATCTGCTCTGCGTGTAGTCCATGGAGACTTGCATTTCACAGATCATGAACTTCTAAGCATAAACAAATAATGTAACTTCAAATGAAAACAACCCAGCTGTTATCATTTATCTACGAGAGTCTTTAAACCTGCATGTGATATAATGAACACACGGCATCTTTGATTTAACCGTATTTAATCCTCATCATTGTGATTTACTGGTATATTTAAATTGTGCAAGAGTTGCTTTTCAGTTAAAGTAACAAACTAGCTTTTACCTTGTTTAAAAAATGCATGACAAGTGCATTAACAAAATGTTTTCTATTGCGGGGGAAAAAAGATAATTTAAAAGAATATCCACACTTGTTCACAGCCCCCTCTTTTTATAGACATCATCTATTTTACGGAATTGCAAGATTAAAAAATAGCTACCCACCACAAAAATTTAAATTTTTTTCGAAATCATCTCCAGGAACCAGAAAGTGATGAGTTATTTTATCCTATTCTGTCAATCCAGACGTACTCAGATTTACACCATAAGGACTGTATCACATATGAAACTGCTCTGCAAAGATTTATTGGAAAAGTTGCTCATTGGTTGGTCATTTTATAATGACAAATGAGTGAAATGTAGAAAAGAAAAGCATATCATGTCATGGATACATTACACAGAGGAAAGAATACTGATTCCCATGTTATCAACAAGTATAAGGATTTATAGGCAAATCACTGCAAGTACAAGTAACAGAGGTACATTAGGATGAGTTGCTGAGAACAGGCACTCCATCACCATAATGACATACCATGGGTACAGAACTCTTGCCACTACCACTGGGAGCAGTAAATACCCAAAGCTAGAAAAAGAGGATCCTGTACTCCAGTCACATTTTTTCTCAATCCTTATTCCACGATCAAATGGATTCAACAACATTTTCACCATTTAGGTCTTCGTCAAGCTTCACGCCTGAATAGTCAAAACGTTGCCCAGTAGAGCTTCTCCTTACATTGTTTGGAGAAGAGCCGGTGTTTCTTGGCATTGCAATACTACCAGCGACTTTGCAATTCCGGCAAACATCGACGCTTAGTGGATAACCCCATAGTATAAAACTAGTCATATTTTGGGAAATAATTATGAAAAAAAATGTTGCAGTACTAAATTCGAAGGTGAATGCCTCTATGATCCGGGAATGAGTGACTTTTAAGAGATTAGTGAATAATCTCCGAATTTGCGAACATACATCAGTCAACTGGAGTCCTGCAATTGGCCTTCAGGTACCAGCGGTGCAGCTGCAAGATCCAACAGTGACACAAGAGCTTGCACTTCATCCAGGGTCATCACTGTGAGGCTCTCACCAGCGGAGGACACAAGAAGAGAGCCCGAGGACCCCATCTGTAACGCGCGCCGTGATGGCGAAGCAAGGCGATGATCCCCTTTATTAATTGATCGCAGCCCGCAGATGTTACGATAATCAGAAAAGGCAGGTCCCGAAAGAGGGTGAGATCACTAGAGGAGTAAGTGACCTGAAAAGTAGCACCAACCGCCGTCAGAATCCGGGCTTGAGTTGCCACATCCCTTGTTACCAGAAGAACATCCCAAGGGGCCTCCGCGGGCGCAGTAGCCACCTTCTGGAGGCGAATGGCTGACAGAACTGGCAAAGTCTCCAGAGGTCAGCAGGAGTTGCGTCACCAGGAGGAGCCCCTCACCAGAAACACTTTCAGTAACCCCCCGGAGCCACAGATTGCATCGTCAGTGTTGGGACTTCAGGGTCATCACCGCCGATCCAAGAAGGAAAACATGCCGCTGGTGGTCTGCAATTCGAGCATCTGCCACCACCTGCACCTTCTCTACCTCCAAAATGGGAGCATCAACCACATCGATCTGGGACTGGAAGGCCTCCAAAGCAGAATGAACCTCCTGCAGATCCCAGCACTAGAGGCCATGAAACTCTTCAAAGACTCGTAGCAGGGCAGCCTCTGTCAGGGGCAGCGCTGAACCCTGCAGCCGCACGTCGCCCGCACCCGAAGCAGAAGACGCAGGTCGGGAGGTCTCATCCGAGGACTCCAAGTAGGTAGGTACCTCGCTGAGTTGGCTCCTCGCCCCGCCATCTCGACCTATACCCATCGACTGCTGGATGTCCGAGATGCGAGAGCCCTCAGCCTCTGCACTCTTCTTAGACTTCTTCCCCATAGATGCAGGTGCTGTCCCGGCTGAAGTTAAACACAGAGGAGCGGATGCATAGGCCGCAAGATGGCCACCGCCAACAGTAGGCTGCAGGAAGAAAAGTCTCAAAGCTGTTCACTGGCTGCTGCTGCCACCGCTGATACGTGCCAGCAGGATCCCAGGACTTTATTGAGCCAAGGAGAGGGTGCCAAAGACGCAAAACAGGGTGGCCAGAAACACCTGATTTCAGGCGGCTTAGTCCAGAGCACAAATAAATGGCAACAGCTCTCCTTGGTGTCCAGACAAGCCCCATGCCATGACAATTATAATATACAAACAGGTCGGATTGTGTAAATGGAACAAATCTAAACATGCAAACAGTGTCAGCATGTGTAAACAAGACAAACTCAAATATACAGAGGTCTCCATAATAAACTCAGTTGCATTCTGACACCATTGCAGTCTACTTTTCTTCTTTTTGTCTTTTCCATGACAATTTTGGTGCAATTCGGTGCTTTTCACTGATGTATGATAACTGCTTCAGAAACTCCAATTTCAGCACAATACAGTGAACATTCAGTAAAAAGTGAATTCAAAGAATTTTCGATGAAATGGAATCGCCGAAGGGAGCTGAAATGCAAAGCACTGAAATTGCGTACAATTTCGGTGCTTTGTGATTAGGCACCTTAGTGTCTGAAATGGCTCATAAACCGTTTTAATTTCAATGTGCAAAATGGCACTTGCTACTAGTTATTTTTCTGCACATACCAATAGGTTTTCTTCTTCTCTCCCAAAGCTTTTACATGTAAATGTATTTTACTGACTTTAGTTCCAGCACAGAATGTTTGCTTTATTAAATTGATCATTCAAGTCTCACAGATTATAATAATTTCCTCCTCATAACAAAGAATCCCAAGAGATACTTTATACGCTGCTATTTCACATACAGAATGATAGAGCTGAAACATCGTAGATAAGGGAAATAGTATAGTGTAGAAGATTAACATTTACAGCCCTGCAAGGAAGTCTTAGGATGCTACACAGCAGCAATTCAAGTGTAGCACAAAGCAGACAGATGTATTCAGTTGCTGTGCCCCAGGTTTTTTCTTTCCTTTATTTTATTTCAGAAGCTGGTTTTGAAACAACTTCAGCTGCTCTTGCAAGACACAAGAAATCCCATATAAAGTCTATTTATTTAAAAAAAAATTTACTGGTAAATTCCAATACAAAATATTTTCTAACATTAAATCTGCCTTCAAAAAGGAGATATAACAGTATTTGATTCAAATTTTATTTCCAGTTATGTTTAGATCAGTGTAATTTGTTTTGTCACAGGCACCTAATCTTAACCTTGTAGATAACCAGCTCTTTTTCTAGATGAGTTAGATCTTGATACATAATAGAAATGAGAGAATTTATTGTAGAGATATGTTCAAATCAGTGGATGTACACAACTCCCATTGGCATTTATATAGATGATGGTTTTCTTAGATGTTGATATATTTCAGTGAACAGAAGAATAGATGGAAAAGTTTCTAATTAAAGGCTATAGAGTGTGTCAAATATTTTCCCTTGCAATAGTATACTGAATGAATGATAGGGATTGTTTGAGATTGGAATCACATTAGTGTTTGGAGTTATTATTTGTATTTGTTCTGACAAATGAATTGACATTATATACTTGAGGGGCACTGAAGACTGTGGACTGGATTCCACCTTCTACTGTTACCAAAGCAAACCTATTATTTAGACCAGTGTTGCCCAACCCTGGTCCTCAAGTACCCATTACAAGCCAGATTTTAAGGATCACCTTGGGGAATTGCAGACTGTACTGTAAACACTGAGCAACAAATCATATCACATGTGCTGTGCATCAAATATCTGACAAACCTGGCCTGTTAGGGGTACCTGAGGAACAGAGTTGGAAACCACCGATTTAGACCATGGTTTTGTTCCGTAGTCCTTCTGCAACCAATGTCCGCAAAGGAAGTTGGAATTCATAGTAACAGTTTTTTTATGTTCTCTACATCTTCATAATATATATTGAGTGAAGACACCTTGCGTGGTTTCCCTTGGATGATGGGAAAAATACATACATACATACATACGAGTGTAGCGCTGCTTTAAAACCACTGTATTCTGGTGCATTGAACTATTGCTGCCACCAGAGGGAGACATTGTTAGACTATGCTGGACAAAACAGAACTACATGTACCATCATCCTTTGCGTGGGGACAGGAAGGAGGTGGTACAGGAAGAGGAAGGAGTTCAGCAGCCTCGTACAAGGGAGAGCAGAGTGAGTGGAGCAGTGAAAGGTAGAGGACGCATGTTAGAAACATAGAAACATAGAAAAATGTCGGCAGATAAGAACCTTTCGGCCCATCTAGTCTGCCCAATTACATGGATACTTGACCTGGATTTATCTTTTTGTTTAGGATAGCCTTATGCCTATCCCATGCTTGCTTAAATTCAATTACTGTTTTGGCCTCTACCACTTCTACTGGAAGGCTGTTCCATGTATCCACCACCCGCTCAGTAAAATAATGTTTCCTGATGTTACTTTTAAACCTTTGCCCCTCTAATCTAAGACTATGTCCTCTTGTTTTGCTATTTTGTTTCCTTTTAAATATACTCCCTTCCTCTACCTTGTGGATTCCCTTTACGTATTTAAATGTTTCTATCATATCTCCTCTGTCTCGTCTTTTTTCCAAGCTGTACATGTTAAGATCATTAAGCCTTTCTTGGTAACTTTTCTCCTTCAGGCCGTACACCATTTTAGTAGCCCTTTTCTGAACTCTCTCTAAGATCTCTATATCCTTCTGGAGATACGGTCTCCAGTACTGCATACAGTACTCCAAGTGAGGTCTCACCAGTGCTCTGTACAGTGGCATGAGCACTTCCCTTTTCCTACTGCTAATACCTCTCCCTACACAACCAAGCATTCTGCTAGCATTTCCTGCTGCTCTATTACATTGACTACTTACCCTTAGATCCTCTGAAATAATAACCCCTAAATCCCTTTCCTCAGATGTTGAGGTTAGGACTGTATCAAATATTCTATATTCAGCCCTTGGGCTTTTACGTCCCAGGTGCATTATCTTGCACTTATCCACATTAAAACTCAATTGCCACAACTCCGACCATTTTTTTAGTTTACCTAAATCATTTGTCATTTGGCTGATTCCTCCAGGTACGTCAACCCTGTTGCAAATTTTTGTGTCATCAGCAAAAAGACATACTTTTCCATTAATGCCTTCTGCAATATCACTAATAAAAATATTAAAGAGAATGGGTCCAAGTACTGACCCCTGAGGTACCCCACTGGTAACAAGACCTTGCGCCTAATAAACTCCATTTACCACAACCCTCTGTCGTCTGTCACTCAGCCACTGCCTAATCCATTCAACAATATTGGAATCCAAGCTCAAAGATTGCAATTTATTGATAAGCCTTCTATGCGGAACAGTGTCAAAAGCCTTACTGAAATCGAAATAAGCAATGTCTACTGCACCACCTGTGTCTATTATTTTTGTTACCCAATCAAAAAAATCAATAAGATTAGTTTGGCATGATCTCCCTGAGGTAAACCCATGTTGTTTCTGATCCTGTAATCTATGTGTTTTTAGATGTTCAACAATCCTTTCCTTTAACATGGTTTCCGTTAATTTCCCCACTACTGACGTAAGACTAACTGGCCTATAGTTCCCCTATAGTTCCCCTATAGTTATGTTGGAGCTGTCAGGGATCGCAACCAGGCCGGAGTACAGACGCTGTCTTACTGGTGCTGGAGATCGGGACAGTGACCGTGTTAAGACCTACCTGCGCAGCGCTGAGCGGTCTGGAGGAAGAGTTAGATCCGGCAGGACCCCGAGTTAGGAGACCGCGCTGATCGATTGGGAGTGCAGGCGGTGGATCGTTGTTCCAGTTGCGGAGATTTGGCAAGCAGGGAGCAGATTCAGTGGCACGGAGTCCCAGTGTATAGCGGAGAAGATCCTTTGATTGAGGCATCGGGTGCTGGACAGTCTCGTTCATCGGATGGGTGAGAGGCCTCCCAGGCCACAGTTCCCAAATAAGAAACACACGCTGCAATATTGTTTAAATCCACAGGGCCCCAACGGTGACTAGTCTAAGATTGTTTTGTTTCATTCACTGGCCAGTTGAATACAGTACCCGGGTACCCGAGACAACACACATACACATTTTGGAGCTATTATTCACAGGACTTACACTCAAGAACTGAGGGGGTTAACCGTTTTCTTTTACCGCCGCGTGTTTTTCCCGCGTTACGAATTCTTGTCATTCAAATACCGTATATGCGTATTATATGCTGCTTTATTGGGATCAGTAAAGTATATAATATATAAAAATCCACAACAGTGCTGGTGTATAATTAATTTGTAGTGCGGTGAGACTAACCCGAGGTTTATTCAGCGGCTCCTCCGGGAGTGAGCACTACACGTGGGGGCTCGTTCCGGGATTCCAGTCTCTGTGGATACTGCAATTAAAGGGTTAATTATGGATCCAGACACTGCTGCCAAATGGTGTGAGGAGCACAATAGCCAGATAGGGTTAAGCATAGTCATGGACATTCCTGCAGACACTTGGGCCGAAGATCAGATTCGCCGGGCCGTGGCCGCGCTGACACCAGATCATCGGGGGTTAATTCTGGACATTAAAGCAAACCCAGATACTTCTCACACATATGTTCTTTTTGAGTGGAGAAAGGGTGTTCCAGTGTGTTTTCAGGGCGCGAGTGTAAAGCTGACGAATGATGTGGAAGTTCAACTGATTCAGCCAAGTGCGCCACGTGGCGATCCCGCGAACGTTCCCGTGCCCAGTCTGCTGGCCATGATCGGGCCTGAATTTATAGTGGCTATCGGAGATTTGCTGGCTAAATGTCAAAGAACACGCCCTCCACACACTAACTTTGGTTATCGACGGTTGAGGAATTTTACAGGAAACGTACCAACTCCGGCGGGAGAAGAAACCTTCGAAGAATGGGTAGAACAGGCAATGCAGGCTCTGGATGAGTGGGACGTCCCTGAAGCGCAGAAGAAGCAAAGGATTACTGAGAACCTAAAGGGACCTGCGTCAGAGGCTGTCAGAAACCTGAAGTTGAGAAAGCAAGACTGTACTGCTTTAGATTACCTAAATATATTACAGGAAGTCTTTGGGGCGAACAGAAAAGGCTACCGAACTCATGCACCAGTACGAACACACCTACCAGCGAAAAGGTGAGAAAATTACTGAATATATGAGGCGCCTGGATAAGATTCTGCACCAGATACTTCTTAAGAAAGGGGTCAAACCGACAACAATAGATAAAATCAGAATGCAGCAGATATTGAGGGGCACTCAACCTCTAGATCCTGTGATTTTACAGCTGAAAACCAGAGAAGACAAGAGCATCTGGTTGTTCCTATATCCACAGGGAGTGCTGCTCTCAGAACAGAAAAGGCTACCGAACTCATGTACCAGTACGAACACACCTACCAGCGAAAAGGTGAGAAAATGACTGAATATATGAGGCGCCTGGATAAGATTCTGCACCAGATACTTCTTAAGAAAGGGGCCGAACCGGCCACAATAGATAAAATCAGAATGCAGCAGATATTGAGGGGAGCTCAACCTCTAGATCCTGTGATGTTACAGCTGAAAACCAGAGAAGGTAACCGAGAATTTAAATACCTGGAACTGATTCGAGCTGTTAGAGAGGAAGAGGCTTTGCTGGAAGAAAAATCCTTAAGGAGATGAGAAAGAGCTTAGGCACAACCCGTGAGGCATAACAAATATTTGCAGACTGAAGATGATTCTTTGGATGCCTATGGATCCGAAGTTGACAGACAAGAGCATCTGGTTGTTCCTATATCCACAGAGAGTGCTGCAAAAGAGTCAACAATTCCGGCATATAGTGAGATACAAAAGACTGTTAAGAAGGTGCAAGAAGCTCAAGCTGAACTGGAACAGGCGCACACGGACCTGTGCCAAGTACTTTTGAAGGTGGCAGAGACACAGACCGATATGCAGAAGTTCCTCACTGACATGCAGACAACGGGAGTTGCTGTGGTGTCTGGCCAGGGTCCTTCAACCGAATCACCATGAGCAAGTGCGCCTCCGTCTTCAAAGAAGAGATGCTTCAGTTGTGGGGAAATGGGTCATTTCCGAGCACAGTGTAAAAACCAAAGGCCTGAAGGAAAAAGAGTTGAAGAGTTCCTAAAGGCCTTAGAAGGTCTGCTATCTACCTCACAGGCGGGAAACGCCAGAGGGCCCAAGTGAGGGAGCAAACTAGGTGCCCAATGGTTGAATACCGCTCCAAATTTCAAGCCAGAACCGAAAGGCCGAGAGGGCCCGGATCCTTGCCAAATGCTGAGTCTACCAGGACTGAAAGAGTTACTCCCTTAGTATCCGGTCCTATGTCATGGGAAAGCAATGCACACCCAAAACCTCCACGAGTCAGGAAGAAGGCTAGGGTACAGCGAACTGGGTCTATACCTCCTGTGGCTACGAACAAGTTTCCTGACCAGCTGATAGGTCCTTCTCCCATCGTTCCAATCCAAGTAGAGGGAGTCTACACTAAAGCTCTGTTAGACTCAGGGGCTCAAGTGACGTTGATCTATCGAGACTTCTACGAGAAACGCTTGAAGCACATACCTTTAAAGGAATTAAAGGACCTTGAGATCTGGGGTATCGGTACTGAGAAGCTTCCCTATGATGGATATCTACAGGTGAAGTTAGAAATTGGATCCGAGGTTATCAGACAGTCTGGAGGTTGTGATGCATTGGCCATTGTGTGTCCTCGCCCTTCAGGGGTCAGCAGAAGTTCTATGATAGTGGGGACGAATACTGATCTGTTGAGACGTCTTCTGACTCCCATAGTGATGGAAGAAGGTTCTACCAGAGGAGTACATCCAATGTTACATCCGGTCTATCAACGAATGGTCGAAGAACAGAGGGCACCTGCCGAAGTGGGGCGTCTGTGGAGATTGGGAGGAACAGAGAAGGTTCTGCAATCAGGAGAAGTGGCGAGCTTCCGGGCTTCAGTCAAGTTGAACGGATCACAACCGGGTCCTTATGTGGTACTGGAAACTGATCTCAGTCATGGGAATGAGGCCGGAGTAGAAGTAATCCCTGAGATAATCTCTACAAGAGTTTTGAAACGGACACGGGAAGAGTTTCAGTTAGTGTGTGTAATGTGTCTGATTCTCCAGTGGTCCTGAAATCACGAATGCCCATCGGACAAGTGGCTTCTGGTACACCTATCTCACCTAACGATTTAGGGGGGGGGAGTGAATAAAGAGATTCCAGCTGAATGGTTCTATCCTAAAGACGCTCCCATCTCGCCTGAATGGAAGAAACGACTTCAGTCCCAGATTCTAAAATGGAAGGACTTGTTCTCGAAGGATGAGTTCGACGTGGGATTAGCTAAGAGTACTGAACATCGCATTCGACTACAAGAGGATAAGCGATTTCGAGAAAGGTCAAGACGAGTTCCGCTGGGAGACTTGGATGATCTACGAGAACAGCTAAATGAACTACAGAGGACTACGGTGATTCAAGAGTCCAGGAGTCCTTATGCCTCTCCAATAGAGATGGTTCGAAAGAAGAATGGTTCTATCTGTTTATGTATAGACTATCGCACGCTAAATCAGAGGACCATTCCGGATCAATATGCCACTCCTCGGATAGAAGATGCGGTGCAAGCCTTCTGTCAGGGGGCAGAGTGCCGCGTCAAGGGAGTAGTTGAAGCAGAAGCTATATGAGTTATGGCTGCGGGTGTTCCAGAGCTTTATTGTAATCCTACACAGCTGAGGGATGAAAGCCTACCTACTCTCTCGAAACAGGACCTGAGAGACGATCAGGCTGGAGATCCTCTGATTTCTTTGACAGTGAAGGCTATGAACGCGGGTCAAAGGGAAATTCTACTGACTAATTCCCCAGAAGGAGCTCGATTGGTATACAAAGAATGGGAGCAGCTGAAGATGTTGGATGGGGTGGTCTACCGAAGGGGCCCCTCGAACAATGCTGAAGAGACACAACAGTTGTTCCTCCCCACCAAGCACAGAGAAGGTGTGCTGAGAGCATTGCAAGATGACCATGGACATTTGGGTACAGAGAGAACTTTTAAACTGGTGCAAGATCAATTTTACTGGCCTTGTATGAGATCTGAAGTTGAAAGTTATTGCCATTCGTGTCTGAGGTGTATTCGGAGGAAGACCCGACCAACCCAAACTGCTCCAATGAGCCATCTGCAGAGTCAAGGACCCATGGATTTGGTGTGCATTGATTTCCTGTGCTTAGAGCCTGATGCTAGTGGGCAGGGAAATATTCTAGTAGTGACTGATCATTTCACCCGTTATGCCCAAGCTTTCTCTACTAAAGACCAACGTGCTCCTACAGTGGCAAAGGTTTTAATGGAGAAGTTTTTTGTTCATTATGGCCTACCAAAGAGAATCCACTCAGATCAGGGCAGAGACTTTGAGAGCCGGCTTGTTGGGCAATTGCTGGAACTATTATGGAGTAGTTCGGGTCTTTTGAATTCCTATCACCCCCAAGGTGATGCTCAACCGAAAAGATTTAATCGCACTCTATTGAATATGTTGGGGACACTGTCAAACAGAGAGAAGCAGAATTGGAGTTGTCACATAGCTACGCTGGTGCATGCGTATAACAGTACGGAGAGTGACGCTACTGGATACTCACCTTACCGTCTCATGTTCGGAAGAGAAGCTCGGCTGCCAGTTGATTTGGCATTTGGACTATCTCTTGATAAGACATCTGTGGCCGCTCATAAAAATTATGTGGACAGACTTCGAAAAAATTTGGCTTCTGCGTTTGAACAGGCCCGTTTGACTTCAGGGGGCAGAGAACAGAGGAATAAGCAAAACTATGACTTGAGAGTTCGTGTACAGGATCTACAACCCGGTGATAGGGTTTTGTTGAAGAACGTGGGTGTTTCTGCAAGGCATAAGCTGGCGGACAGATGGAGTTCTCAAGTTTACATTGTCTGCAAGCAACTGCCTGGTCTGCCAGTTTACCAAATCCGGCCGGATGGAAAGGCTGGGCCTCTAAATAACTGGCACCCAAATCATCTGTTGCCTTTGAGGGAAGCTGTAAGGATACCAGTTGGAGACAAACTTTCTTTGCCGAACCCGCCTGTTCCTCGCTCAGCTCCCGTTACTCAGTCTCAGCAGTCACGGGTTGTTGAAGAAAGTGAAGAGAACAGTGAGGAAGGAAGTTTTTGTCTGGACTGGGTGCGCCTGCCTGAGCCTGAAGAAGTCATTCCAGTTTCTGAACAGTGTGAGAGTAACCTGAGGCCTGAGGCTCCTGAATTCAGATTTGAAGTACCTGACACCTCGGAGGTTCCTGTAGTTCCAGAAGATGCGTCCATAGATTATAGTTCTATGCCTTCACTGGAAGGCTCATACTCAGAGGAGGTGTCTGCTCCAGTTGTAGATGAGAGAATTGAGCCCGTAAATGTGGCACTTCCACCCGAAGAGGAGATGATTGAACCGGAGTCCAAACGTTCTATCCGGCCCCCTCAGAGACTTACCTACAATTCACCAGGACATAGCACTGAAGAAGCTGTTACCACTGTGCGAAGGCTGCCCGAAGTGTCTGCTACGCTAGCTGAGGTAGTCAGGAACATGAGTCAGCTTGAGGATGTATATCTGACCCATTAAATGTTTGCTACTGGACCTGAATGTATTGCTTAATGTAAATACTGCAATGTTATGTATCTGTTACACTTCCTTGGAGGGACCCAAGAGTTTAAGGGGGGGAGAGTGTAGCGCTGCTTTAAAACCACTGTATTCTGGTGCATTGAACTATTTCTACCACCAGAGGGAGACATTGTTAGACTGTGCTGGACAAAACAGAACTACATGTACCATCATCCTTTGCGTGGGGACAGGAAGGGGGTGGTACAGAAAGAGGAAGGAGTTCAGTAGCCTTGTGCAAGGGAGAGCAGAGTGAGTGGAGCAGTGAAAGGTGGAGGACGCACGTTGGAGCTGTCAGGGATCGCAACCAGGCCGGAGTACAGACGCTGTCTTACTGGTGCTGGAGATCGGGACAGTGACCGTGTTAAGACCTACCTGCACAGCACTGAGAGGTCTGGAGGAAGAGTTAGATCCGGCAGGACCCCGAGTTAGGAGACCGCGCTGATCTATTGGGAGTGCAGGCGGTGCATCATTGTTCCAGTTGCGGAGATTTGGCAAGCAGGGAGCAGATTCAGTGGCACAGAGTCCCAGTGTACAGCGGAGAAGATCCTTTGATTGAGGCATCGGGTGCTGGACAGTCTCGTTCATCGGATGGGTGAGAGGCCTCCCAGGCTGCAGTTCCCAAATAAGAAACGCACGCTGCAATATTGTTTAAATCCACAGGGCCCCAACGGTGATTAGTCGAAGATTGTTTTGTTTCATTCACTGGCCAGTTGAATACAGTACCCGGGTACCCGAGACAACACACATACACATTTTTGAGCTATTATTCACGGGACTTACACTCCAGAACTGAGGGGGTTAACCGTTTTCTTTTTCCGCCGCGTGTTTTTCCCGCGTTACGAATTCTTGTCATTCAAATACCGTATATGCGTATTATATGCTGCTTTATTGGGATCAGTAAAGTATATAATATCTAAAAATCCACAACAGTGCTGGTGTATAGTTATTTCCTAGTGCGGTGAGACTAACCCGAGGTTTATTCAGCGGCTCCTCCGGGAGTGAGCGCTACACATACATACATACATACATATACACACACACACACACACACACACACGGGATTGGACAGGAATGATTGGGCGGGGCAGAGGGAAGGCAATCCCTGGACTGGGGCACAGGGACGGCAATGGCTGCACTGGGGCACAGGGAAGGCAAACACAGGAAGAGGGCTGACCAAATACAATAGGTATAGTCTCTGGTAAATGCAGAAATCTGTAGCAGAGGTTGTGGAATATACATCAGATCAGACACAGCTTGAAGGGGCTTGACACAGGATTATTATTATTATTCTTTATTTATAAAGCGCCAGCATATTCCGCAGCACTGTACAATAAGCACAGTATAGACAGGGTTACAATACATTGAACAACATTTGACAAACAGTACAGGAGAAGATGAGGGCCCTATTCCCATAGGAACTCACAATCTGGGAGGGTTGGGGTTGGAAACAGGAGGAGAGGACTGTAAGGTGAGAGTGATTGATGGTTGCGTCAGTGAGTTGGGTGGTAGGCTTCCCTAAATAGGAATGTTTTCAGGGAGCGTTTGAAGGAAGAGAAGTTAGGGGAAAGTCTGACAGTACGAGGGAGAGCGTTCCAGAGAGTGGGGGCTGCGCGTGAGAAATCCTGCAGTCTATCATGGGAAGAGGTGATGCGGGGAGAAGCTAGGCGCAGGTCACTGTTTGACCTTAGGGAGCAGGCTGGGGTGTATTTGGTGATTAGTGAGGACAGGTAGGGGAGCTGAGTTAGTGAGGGTTTTGTAGGTCAGGGTAAGGATTTTGAACTTAATTCTGCAGTGGATGGGGAGCCAGTGAATGGACTCGCGGAGCGGCAGAGACAGAGCGGCGGGTGAGGTGAATTAGCCTGGCGGAGGCATTCAGGATGGATTGTAGGGGGAGAGGCAGGACAGAGGGAGGCCAGATAAGAGATTATTGCAATAGTCGAGTCGGGAGATTACCAGGGCGTGTATGAGTTGTTTTGTGGTGACAGCGGTAAGAAATGGCCGAATTCTGGAAATATTACGCAGTTGGTATTGGCAGGAGGAGGAAAGAGACTTGATGTGGGGGATGAAGGAAAGAGCAGAGTCAAGTGTAACTCCAAGGCAGCGAACTTGGTTTGATGGGGAGATGGTGATACCCTCCACCGTGATAGAGAAGTCAGGAGGTGGGGAGGCATTGGAGGGAGGAATAAGTAGGAGTTCAGTCTTTGACATGTTGATCTTTAGGTGGTGGGAGGCCATCCAGGAGGAGATGCCAGATAAACAGTCACTGACTTTTGAGAGGACGGGGGAGAGAGATCAGGGGTAGAGAGGTAGATCTGAGTGTCATCAGCGTAGAGGTGGTAATTAAAGCCAAAGCTGTTGATGATTTTGCCCAGGGAGGAGGTGTAGATGGAAAAGAGCAGAGGACCAAGGATAGAGCCTTGAGGTACACCAACAGATAGAGGCAATGAGGAGGAGGAGTTACCCTGCAAAGGACACACAGAAGGACCTGTTGGATAAATAGGAGTCAAACCCAAGCAAGTGCAGTGTCACTGAGACCCAGAGAGTTGAGGGTCTGTAGAAGGAGGGGGTGGTCAACAGTGTCAAAAGCAGCCGAGAGGTCAAGGAGGATGAGAATAGAATCGTGGCCGTGTTTTTTAGCAGTTAGGAGGTCGTTGGTGACTTTGGTGAGGGCAGTTTCAGTTGAGTGTAGGGGACGGAAGCCAGATTGCAGGGGGTCAAGTAGGGAATTGGAGGACAGGAAGAGGGAGAGGCGGTTGAAGACTAGTTTTTCTAAGAGCTTAGAGGTAAAGGGAAGCAGGGATACAGGGCGGTAGTTGGATGGAGAGTTGGGATCTAGGGATGGTTTCTTTAGTAAAGGGGTAACTAGCGCGTGTTTGAAGGCGGATGGAAAGGAGCCAGTGGAGAGAGATAGGTTGAAGATGTGTGTGAGAGCAGGGGTGAGGAGGAGGAGAGGGGAGGAATTAGATGTGAGGGAATGGGGTCGAGCGGGCACGTGGTGAGATGTGAGGAGGACAATAAAGAATTGACTTCCTCCTCAGTGGCTGGGAGGAAGCGACAGAGGGTGGCAGAGGGGACCTGTGGGAGTGGAGGTGGCAGATAACTATCTTGTGTTTTTTATTTTTTATTTATTTATAAAAGGATTTTACCAGGAAGGATACATTGAGATTTCTCTCATTTTCAAGTATGTCCTGGGTTCGATGTTGGGATGTTGCTTCTGATAGTTAGAGTTTTACTGAGGAAGTAGTCTGCCAGGTCTTGAGCGCTGAAGGCAGCTGTGGGGGGAGGTGCAGGTGGGTAGAGGAGGGTGTTGAAGGTGGACCAGAGCCGTTTAGGGTTAGAGGACAGCGTAGATATAAGAGATGAGAAGAAGGATTGTTTGGCCAAGTGGAGGGCAGAGGTGTATGACCGGAGAATAAACTTGAAGTGAACAAAATCAGCTTCAGAGCGGGATTTCCTCCAGGCACGCTCTGCGGTGCGGGAGCATCTTTGCAGGTAGCGAGTCTGGAGGGTGTGCCAGGGCTGAAGCTGGCGGCGTGGGGCCTTACAGAGTCGAAGAGGAGCAAGAGTGTCTAGAGCAGAGATAAGCGTAGTGTTGTAGTGATTAGTGGCAGCATCAGGGCAGGTGAAGGATGAGGTATGAGGGAGGTGGTGAAGTAGGTTGGAGAATTGATGGGGGTCCACAGCATGTAGATTTCTACGAGTGTGAGCCACGTCTTGAAGCAGGATACTGGAGGAACTTCCAGCAATGGCTTGGCAGTGGATCAATGCTTGAATCCTGGCAATGCGGCAGCACTGCCTCATAGGAGGTTGACCTTTAAGTAGGGAAACACAGGGAAGCAATCAGGGCACCTGTGGCTGCTGCAGTGGTTGTCTGGGGAATAGCAGACATAACATGAAAAGGGCTGCCAGGGTCAGGTCAGCATGGGATAGCCGCAGTTTGGGCCTACCTATCGAGAAACCTGACAGAAAGCTGACTAGATCTCACTCAGAAGATACCAACAGCGAGTGTCCATGGGCAAGATACCTAACGCTACGGATGCGCCTACCTCACAAAATACTTGTACTAGATTGTAAGTTCCCTTGGGACCAGGGTCCCCCTAAATCAGGCCATCATCCTTGTACTCTGATCTTGTAAAGCACTGCGGAATTTGTGGCACTGTATTATTATCCTTTATTTATAATCAATGGTCCTGTTTGACGTGGTCATAGGATGCATAGTTATACAGAGAAGGTGGTTTTACTGGGTGAATTGTTCTGCGTTTTGACCTGTAAATCCACATATACATTTTTGGGTGTTTCTTATTTGGTTTGTGATGAAGAGCATGAAAACGGAATGTTTGTGATTTACTGAACAATAATTTCATATTCTATGCACATAAATAGATGTATAAATGTATAAATTAGGCATGGTCTGGTTTGTGCTTGGGAATATACATTTTCCATTACTCATAGGTTTCTTCATCTAGTTTGAAAGTGGAGAAGAACTGCTCTAAACCAATAGAAATCACACATATTTCAAATATGATTGGGGAAATAACACAGATAGATATTGTGTTTTTAATTGAATTCAACACATCCAGCCATTCAAACTCTGTAGCAATAGACTGAAAAATCATGCTACTGGCCTTATTTAACCTCAGACAACCATATATTATTTATATTTAAATTGATCCGATAATTAAGAACTCTGTTCTGGATATCAGCTCTCAGTTCCAGCAGCGTATTCATCTCATTATAGTCAGCAGCTTGAATATCACCTTTGATTGGAACATACTATATTTAGGAACAAAACAGCTTTCTTCATACTTAAATTTAATTAATTGGGTAATGATGGTCACTTGGCTTAATTGGCCATAGAAACAGTACTACATTGGTGAAGGATACATGAGTACGTACAAGTTAGATGAGATATCAAGAAAACAATAAAATACTATACCGTTAAATATTAATTTGAAATTGCAGACAAACTTACTACTGTCATTGTGATCATTAGAACAGGAATAATTATTAACAGGGTTATTCAAAGAGAATCGAAAAGTCACCGCACGTTCGGTGACTTTTCGTTCTCTTCAATCGGGGCAAATCGGCTTTCCCATTTCGGTGACCCTGCGGTGTATTCAGCAAGCACCACAGGGCTGTCAAAGTGCAGGGAAAAGCTGCCGAAAATGCCGAAAACCCACCGAAAACCCAGCAAATGCACGCCGAAAACCTGTAAAAACATCTGGATTAACCCGAAGACGCTGGAAAAACCCGAGCAGGAGCCGATCACACGCAGGGAAGCCTCCGAAAAAGCCGACACCGCAGACGAGTGAAGTGAAGAAATTAGGAAAACAGTTTGCACGAATGATTGAAAAGTGAAACACTGTTTGCAAAGAAACTACTGAGCGAAAATGTCTGAAATTTACATATGAGGCCCAATGAATGATAATAAAAAGGGCTGTTACAGAAAAAATAAGTAAAGTTTAAAAAAAAAATACTTTTTATAAAAACAAAATCCAGAAAAATGCTTAAAATATCCTATCAAATCTATAAATAAAGAGACTCTTTACTGCAGAATTTTATAATGAATGGTTTATTAGATATTTTATTAAAACAGGAATATTTTTAACATTGAAGCCTATGAGATTCGCCTGAATAAACCTGCCGAATTAAACCACCGAATGGCAGGGCATTTCGGGAACCTTTCACTGCTGGTTTGTGTTCTCTGAATAGCCGAAGCAGTGCTTTTTTATGGGGATTTCACTGCCCTTGAACAGGCACCGAGCAGGCACCGTATGTGCAGGCAATTCGCCAGGATTTGGCGTATTGCCTGCTCTCTGGATAGCCGAATGGCCAAGAAAGGTAACCGAACGCTGATTTTCAGCGTTCGGTTACCTTTCTCAAGCAATTCGGATCTCTTTGAATTACCCTGTAAATATTTTACAAAATATATATATATGTAGATTCTTGCTCACCTATGTGCTTTGCTTGCCCAGAGGAAACCTACTTAGTAAATAATATTCCACAGTAAACATTTGTATATATATATATATATATATACAAAAGTGTCTATAAGGGTTGTGGTGAAGGACTAAAAGTGAGATAAAAAGCCTCCACACTACTCCACACTATAATAAGTGTGTTTAATATTGCAGAAGCCACCTGCACATCACAGCAATTCAAAGAATTGCATCCCAGAGCTCCTGTGCCACATTCCCCATATGCAGCAAGGAATTCTGGGTAGGATGTGCAAATGACCTCTGTCTCACTTTTATACATCCTGGATCTGTTATTACACAGAACCCTAAAATCAATGCTATGCCACACTGTGGCTTTGTAGCAAAGATAAGGTTATGCAACTGGTCAAAGCCACTCCCAGGACAGCACTGTTTCAGGTTTGTTGAACCTTCATCAGCTAGGAGGCAGGCATGACCAGTTGCAGTGGATGCTTGGACCATAGGTAAGTAAGTGTCTATAAGGGTTGTGGTGAAGGACTAAAAGTGAGATAAAAAGCCTCCACACTATAATAAGTGTGTTTAATATTGCAGAAGCCACCTGCACATCACAGCAATTCAAAGAATTGCATCCCAGAGCTCCTGTGCCACATTCCCCATATGCAGCAAGGAATTCTGGGTAGGATATGCAAATGACCTCTGTCTCACTTTTATACATCCTGGATCTGTTATTACACAGAACCCTAAAATCAATGCTATGCCACACTGTGGCTTGTAGCAAAGATAAGGTTATGCAACTGGTCAAAGCCACTCCCAGGACAGCACTGTTTCAGGTTTGTTGAACCTTCATCAGCTAGGAGGCAGGCATGACCAGTTGCAGTGGATGCTTGGACCATAGGTAAGTAAGTGTCTATAAGGGTTGTGGTGAAGGACTAAAAGTGAGATAAAAAGCCTCCACACTATAATAAGTGTGTTTAATATTGCAGAAGCCACCTGCACATCACAGCAATTCAAAGAATTGCATCCCAGAGCTCCTGTGCCACATTCCCCATATGCAGCATGTCACTTTTAGTCCTTCACCACAACCCTTATAGACACTTACTTACCTATGGTCCAAGCATCCACTGCAACTGGTCATGCCTGCCTCCTAGCTGATGAAGGTTCAACAACCTGAAACAGCGCTGTCCTGGGAGTGGCTTTGACCAGTTGCATAACCTTATCTTTGCTACAAAGCCACAGTGTGGCATAGCATTGATTTTAGGGTTCTGTGTAATAACAGATCCAGGATGTATAAAAGTGAGACAGAGGTCATTTGCATATCCTACCCAGAATTCCTTGCTGCATATGGGGAATGTGGCACAGGAGCTCTGGGATGCAATTCTTTGAATTGCTGTGATGTGCAGGTGGCTTCTGCAATATTAAACACACTATATATATATATATATTTATATTACACTGAATCCAGAATCCTATCAGTAACACATTGACTAGAAATCTAAAGTATGATTATGGAAGCACTTAGCTGGGACATGGAAATTCAAGCTAAGCAATAATAGGGACAGACAGATAGCAGAGGGTCTCTGTTCTACCACAATATATTTGTCAAGTGTCAATCCTATAGCTTCTTATGTAAATTGTAGACTCCGTTCTTATGTGCAATAATGGATAATGTGTTTACATACAGTATAAACTGCATTTTAAATACTGTAAACATGCACAAACTGAACCTCATTAATTCAGGATTTCTTTTCAAGCGGTGAATTTATAGCACATGACAAAAGAGGGAAATACGCTATTAAAAGCTTTAAATCATCTCTAAGCACACACAGAGGCGGAATGGGTGCTATGACATTGATGCTTTCAAAGCCTATGATTATGCTATAATGTCAGAACACCACAGAATACTTCTAATGCTCCAGTAAAATAAAACTAGATGTGTAACATAAATTGGTTTATTGAGGTCCACATTTAATCCATTTTGACAATGGAGAGCCTTAGGCTAATGTCAGATGAACGCAGTCTGAGCACACTGTGTGCGTGCACAGCAGACAGACGTAGTGACGGAAGATACTGTAGACACCACACAGTCCGCTTTTGTTGAGGGACGTAGGAAAAAAAAAGTGAACTATGGGAATTAAAATTAATATGAAAAGCCATTGTGTGCGTCAAGATGCTGGACGTCGCAAATGCGCTGCCTATGCTTAACATGGGGAGTACAAATGTTAATTAGCGTTAGGATTACAAAGTCCTAACGCTAATTATGCCAAGCTGCAGTTAACTGAAAAGTTAACCACAGCTAGGACCTGGTACTAACGGATTCTGCTTCTGTGGAATCCGCTAGCATCTGCTAAAAAACCCTTAAAAAATCAGATGCTCACCTCTTATTCTGGGGCGAAAACGATGGCTCGATCCACTTCTTGCCACCGGGAAGAATCACTACGTGAATCACTACGTTGACCTGCTGGATCTCGCGACGCGAGATCCGGCAGGTCACATGACGGGCAGCGGAAGCCTCAATGGAGTCCTATGGACTGCTCGAGGTGGCGCTTAGCCCGTGCTACGGTGCAGGCTGCTGGTTTAGCGCCTGCACCGTAATCTCACTAAAATGGGGACTAAGGAGAAAACTGCATGTACAGCATTTTCTCCTTAGCGACCCTGTTTTAGCGTCTAGATTGTAATATAGCCCCTAATATCCACCACAATCTGTCCTATCCACCACAGCAAACCTAATGACCACCACAGTCATGTTCATCACTGCAAAACTAATACTTGTTACAATCTGGCATAGTTATCAAAGTAAAAGTTAATGTCTACTACATTTCCCAGTTTTGGTGCACCCGTATAACATATACACGCTTCAGTCATAACATTAAAACCACCTACCTAATATCATGTAGGTCCCCCTCATGATCGAAAAACTTTCAACTAAACTTTACCCCAAACTAGGTGCCCTGTACAGAAACAAATCCTGCCTGAGCCCCGCGGTAAGAAAGCAGATTGTACAACAAATGCTTATGCCAGCTATTGATTACGGAGATGTAGTGTATGCAGCGGCCCCGCAAACACACCTTCAGAAAAGGAGTAGTTTTAAAGTAATAATGGCCACGTGTAGCAAGCAGCCAACACATACAGTATACAGGCAGTGGATATAAGCTGTCAGGAGATAACTGACCTGCCTGAACAAGACAGGAATCTGTGAGAGGAATAAATGTGTATTTTAAATCTGTTTTCAAGCAGCAAATATACAGTAGGTCCACCTAGTCACCGGGACCCTGTTCACAGGTACCTACTCTGCCTAATAGATAATTCAGAACTGGTAATAAATATACTGCTCCAAAAAAATTAACCTCTTCACTGCTGAGCCATTTCACCGCTGTGTGCTGAGCTCATTTTTAGCGCTTTTGCTCATCATGTTTAAACGCGATTTAGGCTCGGGTCAGACGAGCGCAGTGTTCATGTCCATGTTGCCGCACATTTTAACGTCCGTGGTAGCATACAATTATGATCAATAGAGACCCACACATGAAGTACATCCGCGGAAGCACAACGGATGCAGCAAACGGACACAAGTTAGGCAAGAACATAAAAAAACGCTAGAACGGACATGCGGAGTGCGTGACGTCCGCATAGATTTGTGTGTGAGTGATGGAACGTAGTCAGACTGCATTTTTGACTGCATTTTTGACGTCCAGCATTTTGACGGACAAAATGTTTTTCATATTAATTTATTTTCCCTTTTACATCAGTCAAAAAAACCGTCAGTCACAAAAACGGACTGTGTGGCCACTACCTTGTCGTTAGTCAGAAAGTAAGTCCATTGTGCACGGACGCACAGTCTGCACAGAATGCGCTCGTCTGACCCTAGCCTTAAATAGCCTTAAAGCCACGTTTTATTATTTGACCCAGATATATAATATATCGTTCTTTCAGGCAGATTCATAATATATCCTTTTTATATGTATACGTCATGTCCTGCCTGTATATTATAACAAAAAATGCAGTATAATTTGAATTTTTAATCATCTACTGAGCGTAAAGTGTTTTTTTTCACATTTTATCATGCGAGTTTTTGCGTTTATAATTTCTATGGGGTGCGCTTGTTAAAAAAATTTAGAAATGGGGACTCCTTAAATTTTTTGGGGGGAATTACGTGATTTTTAGCAAACGCACCCCATAGAAAAAGATCATTAGTGCAGCATCATTGTTTACGTTATAACTGAAATGTGAACAATATTGCTGCATTAATAAAAAACACACACAAAAAATCCACTTTTTATTATTATTATTTTATTATTACATGTATTTACTTTAAACCTGGTCATGTTTGGTATCTTGAACCCAGGACTTACTTGAAAATGAGAGAAATCTCAATGTATCCTTCCTGGTAAAATCCTTTGCAAATAAATAAATCTAGCGCACCTGTTAATTTTGTTATCGCCAAAGCAGCTGATACTGATTAACAACACTCTCTGCTACTTAACTGACCAGCTCAATATCCCAGGAGTTTAATTGACTTGCTGTTATAATAATCTGATTAAAAACTGTTCCTTTATTTTTTTGAGAAGTGTGTGTAATATATATATATATATGTGTATATATATGTGTATATATATATATATAGTCAGTATGGTCATGTAAGATTTGAGTAATTAATATTTAGACATATCATTCTGAGCTGGGTGATTGTATGAATCTTTCCAATCTGTCTGTCTATCTGTCTCCCAGGAAACAGGAATGTTCTGGAGAGGAGTTGAAGTCTTGAGTTCGTCTAATCGCATTTTATCTCCATAGATCAGAAAAATAAAACATAAAAATACACATCAGCTGGTTATTGTAATATCAAGGACATTTGTTCCAAAACACTGAACGCAAAGTGGCAGAACATTAAAATTGATCAACATGTACCGGAACTGAAAAATGCAAACTCATGCATTTTTCAGAAATTAACATAAGAAATCTACAACTTCACATTGTTTAAATGAAATATGAGAATGAGCAGTTGGTTGCTCAGTTCTTTCAAGATTTGTAATGAAAAGCTCAGGTCCACATGCTTAAACATAATTCAATGTGCGCACAGATGTGGTTTAACCATATCTGAGACAAATCCATATAATACCATGAAACGCCTACAGTTTGCCTTTGCAGAGGTTAATTGTTGTCCATACTTAATGGTGATTCTAGGACTCATTGTGAATATTAGTCCATTTTACGAAAACTAGTTTTGAGCTCTGACATGGGAGAAACAGTGCTCAAAGCAATGGGCCCAATTCCGTCTGAGGGATCGACAGGGAGTTGGTAAGGGAGAAAATCTGCAGTAACAGATTTCTCTTCCTGTCTCTCAATTACCAATATATTCCCAACCAAGTCCATAGGATTTCATGGCACCCTGATCATCCCTGCATGAGAACTGCAAGAGATCAAAAGTGCAGGGGCCACGGAAGGAGAAGGGGGCCTAGTCTCACTCTGCACAGTGGGATGAGAGGTAACCGTTACAGTTACAGAACTTGTTAGCGCTTTATAAATACTTGTAACTCAGTACAATGGGTGTGAGAGAATAAGAAATATACATACAAGTTAAACACACAGAACAGTATGAGAGAGGACCCTGCTTGAGAGCTTACAATCTAAGAGAGAGGGGACAACTAGGTGAGGGTAAATAAAGTATATGGAGTAGTGGGAAGTGTGTGGGCTGGGTGGTAAAATGGTGCAGAAAATGTAAAGTGGGGAATTAAGGAGTGAGCCGATAGGCTTCTCTAAAGTAATTTGTATATGGAGACTTCTTGAAGGACTGGAGAGATGGGAAGAGTGTAATGTTGCCGGGGAGGGAGTTCCATAGAAAGGGGGCAGCTCTGGAGAAGTTATGAAGGCGGGAGTTGGGGGTGTGGGTACGTGAAGCTGATAGCATCAGATCAGTGAAAAAAGGCTCGGCACGGAATGTACCTGTCATTAATGGAGGAGATGTAGTCGGTGGCGCAGTTTTGGAGAGCTTTGTACGTGAGCACCAGTATTTCGAATTGGTTTCTAAAGGAAACAGGGAGTATGGGATTTTTCGTTGGGGTTCAATAGAGGTGTCATGTAATTTTGTAAAAATAAAATCCCTTAACACCAGGTTTTAAAAGTTGGTATTCACTTACTTAATACCAGATCGTTTAGAGGAGAACGAGCTAGGTTGGAATAATTAATTCTCCTATAGATACGTAGGAGACAGTAATTTGTGCCTAAAGTATAGGAGACATGAATTTACGGTATGCAGGCACAACATTGGAGCTGTAAGCAAGACCTGCAGTTTGGTTGTACTAGCTGCGTAGGATTTTAAGTTTATGTATTGGGCTGTTTTCACTAAAGCCTCCAGGCATTAGCTTAACATTCAGGTTGGAATAGGACCCAATGTTTTTAGCTGTTATTTTAATGATTATCACTTCATCCACAGTTTACCAGCAGGGACTTAAAATAAATTTCCATAAGAATCTTAAAAACAAGTAGAGAAGGAGCTAAAGTGATCTCTTTTTCTGCAATAACAAATACACAAGCAGGAAGAAAATCGCCACTTTGAATTTTTGTCAAAGCTCCTGCACTTTCAGAGATTTCTTGTATAACATCGACTGAAAAAATGATAGAGTAAAATGTGATAACAAAAAAATGTTGCGATTAAATCACGTATTTAGTTAACTAAGCTAAATTATTCACTTTGTACCAGACTTGTACATTAGTTTTCAGAACAATCACTATTTGATTTTGCGATGAGTCCAAATTATCAAGTAACTAACTACCACTAGCATGAAATTAACAAATAATGGTGTTAAATGGTGGATGGCCTATGCTTTGATGATAGTAAGGCAACAGGAACTCAAATAACCACTCCTTACAACCAGGGAATGCAGAATACCATCTCTGAGCGCACAACGAGTCTACCCTTGAAGGAGCAGCAGCCCACACCAGGTGCCACTCCTGTCAGCTAAGAACAGGAAACTGAGGCTACAATTCACACAGGCTCACCAAAACTGGAATCGGAGATTGGAAAAACGTTGCCTGGTCAGATGAGTCTTGATTTCATCTGCGACATGAATTCAAACTGATTTCTTGAACATGACAATGAGTTCACTGCACTCCAATGGTTTCCAAAGTCACCACATCTCAATCTAATAGAGCAGCTTTTGGGATGTGGTGGAACGGTAAATTCGTATCTTGAATGTAGGGTCAGAATTTGGCATAAATGACATGAAAGCATGGATCCATCCTGCCGTGTAACATACCTCAATACAGAATGCACCTGTAAACATGTAACCTAGTGACTATATTTCCTACATGTTTATTTTCTGTTAATCTGTATATTTGTGTTGTTTTTCAATATCTTGCATTGTATTACTTTGTATTTCTGTAACAACTGTAACACTTCAATGTTCTTGAACCCAGGACATACTTGAAAACGAGAGAAATCTCAATGTATCCTTCCTGGTAAAATCCTTGATAAATAAATAAATAAATAGTTCAGGCAGGTGGTGGTGTAATGGTGTGGGGATATTTTCTTGGCACACTTTGGGCCTTTGGTACCAATTGAGCATCGTTTAAATGCCACGGCTTACCTGACTATTGTTGCTGACCTTGACCATCCCTTTAAGACCTCAGTGGACCCATCTTCTGATGGCTACTTCCAGCAGGATAATGCACCATGTCACAAAGCTCAAATTATCTCAAACTGATTTCTTGAACATGACAATGAGTTCACTGCACTCCAATAGTTTCCAAAGTCACCAGATCTCAATCTAATAGAGCAGCTTTTGGGATGTGGTGGAACGGTAAATTTGTATCTTGAATGTGCAGCCGAGAAATCTGCTGCAACTGTGTGATGCTATAATGTCAATATGAACTCTCTGCGAAATATTTCCAAAACCTTCGTGAATCAATGACACGAAGAATTAATGCGGTTCTGAAGGCAAAAAGAGGTCCGGCCCGGCACTAGCAATGTGTACCTAACAAAGTGGCCAGTGAGTATATATTGAATCTACTGGGTCTGCTGAAAATAAAGATATATACTATGTCTGGGTCCTTTAATAAAACGGGACTTCAAACCGTGTTTATACATGATGAGCACAAAACGGTCAAAATGAGCTCAGCACACAGGGGTGAAATGGCTCAGTAGAGAATCGGTTATAATTATTGTAGAATTTGGTATTGTAATTCATTGCATAACTCAAATTGTCTAACTACAATTAATCACTTCCTTGAAAAAGCTGAATTGATTTTTTTCCCCTTTTCCCTTTTTTGCTCTGCCTTTACATAATTGGAAACGCCTTCCTATCACTCATTATCATTCTACAAGTTTAGCCAATTTCCTGCAAGAATATTATGCAGATCTCTGTTATAATTAGATTAGCCTTTAAACACCTTTTTACAGAGTAAAGAAACCCAGTCTGATTATGTACTCATCAGGCTTCATGTACTTATCAAAGTGCACTGGTGTTTATTTATGGAAACCTCAAGCTATGAAGCTATTTTGTTGTTCCTTCCCATATCAAACGTAATGTTAACCCATTGGCTAGCCAGCTTCCTTCTACCCTTGAAACATACAAAAATTTGTTTAAATGTGCTCAAAATCCCATTTACCTGCAAAAAAAATAGAACAAAAGAAATTGTTTTGGCTGCTTAATGTGGCCATTAAAGAAATAATCCCACCTGCCCATATCAAGGCAGATCACTAAAATGCACAATGGAAACCAAAACCAATGAAAGTGTATTTGTGACTTATGGGGCCCTATTCCACTCTTGACGTTTAATTATGGATGATGTCCTTATACACAATGGCTACAGAAGTTATTATAAGGGCTGTTGTTGCTATTCTGACCTTGCCAAACACGTTGCTTGCTCTTTGGATGTTGCGGCTGCATACTGTAAACTAATGGCCCCTATACTTTGTATAGGAGGCATTCATTTGCAGCCAGGATGAGAAGAACAAGCTTTTCCGACATAGCTCATTCTGGTAAAAAGATTGACTCTAAGAACCTGATGTTAAGTGATTTGGATTGTGCACAATCACATAACACTTTAAAATAAATAGCCCCATAAATCCCATAA
This sequence comes from Leptobrachium leishanense, assembly GCA_009667805.1. Taxonomy (NCBI): domain Eukaryota; kingdom Metazoa; phylum Chordata; class Amphibia; order Anura; family Megophryidae; genus Leptobrachium; species Leptobrachium leishanense. Next base: position 133,265,713 of record CM019065.1, read on the forward strand.
TGACCTCAGATCCTACAGTGAAAAGGGTGGGCAATTCGCCAATTCTTTTACCATGCGCAACGGAATACTGGAAACAAATAGATCCCAATGTCCATCCAGGCTTCCTCCGCCAATCCTGATAGCTCCTGCTAGCTTCTGCTCCATGGAGTCCTATGGACATTCAGCACCACTGCCAGTGGTGTATTTAGGTTTTGTGCTGCCCTAGGCCTGACTAAATTCGTGCACCCCCTAATTTAAATTTGAGGCACCCCTTCCTGTCAAGGCCACACCTCTTCCTGGTTAATCCCCACCCTTCCTCTTTAAGCTCCACCTTTTCCTCTTAGAGCTACGCCTTTTCCTCTCTTTATATTAAAAGTGGATACCAAGTGCCTACTTGTATATTTTGTATACCATTTCAAATGTATCTATTGAGATAAATAAAATTATGAAATGTTTAAATGCAAGCATTTTTACAAAGAACAGCCACGCATGTTAAGTATACTGGATCACAGCCGCTCTAATTGGTTGAACAATAAAATCCACAGAAACGTGCACTGCATATGAGCGTATCACAGAGCTGCACAGCAATAAAACCCACAGAAATGTGCACTGTGTATGAGCATATCACAGAACTGCACAGCAATAAAACTCACAGTAATGTGCAGTGTGTATGAGTGTATCCCAGAGCTCCAAGGCAATAAAACTCACAGTACTATGCAGTGTGTATCACAGAATCCACAGCAATAAAACTCCCAGAAATGCAATGTTTGGTGTGTGTCAGCGTATCAGAATCCACAGCAATAAAAATTCCAGCAATGCAATCTGCAGTGTGTATGAGTGTATTAGAATCCACAGCAATAAAACTCCCAGTAATGCAATGTGCGGGTCAGCGTATCAGAATCAGTGGTGTATTTAGGTTTTGTGCTGCCCTAGGCCTGACTAAACTCGTGCACCCCCTAATTTAAATTTGACACACCCCTTCCTGTCAAGACCACACCTCTTCCTGTTTAAAGCACATCCCTTCCTCTATAGGCCCCACCTTTTCCTCTTTAGGCTCCACACAGATTATCTACTGTGTGTAAAGACAGGAAGACATGGGCTTTGCTGGGCAATGCCAGGTTTGTGCTCAGCAGTGGTAGTTTTAGGCAGGGTACCCATTGCAAAGGGAGCAAAGCACCAGCCTCATATCAGAAGGGCAGCTTTCTTCCTGTGCCATGCTACCAAACCTGCATCCAGATCAGAGCATCAAGTCTGCCAGTGAACACTGATGCCAAGCTCAGACAGTGATTCACAATCCTGATAGCTCCTGCTAGCTTGTGCTCCATGGAGTCCTATGGACATTCAGCACCACTGCCAGTGGTGTATTTAGGTTTTGTGCTGCCCTAGGCCTGACTAAACTCGTGCACCCCCTAATTTAAATTTGAGGCACCCCTTCCTGTCAAGGCCACACCTCTTCCTGGTTAATCCCCACCCTTCCTCTTTAAGCTCCACCTTTTCCTCTTAGAGCTACGCCTTTTCCTCTCTTTATATTAAAAGTGGATACCAAGTGCCTACTTGTATATTTTGTATACCATTTCAAATGTATCTATTGAGATAAATAAAATTATGAAATGTTTAAATGCAAGCATTTTTACAAAGAACAGCCACGCATGTTAAGTATACTGGATCACAGCCGCTCTAATTGGTTGAACAATAAAATCCACAGAAACGTGCACTGCATATGAGCGTATCACAGAGCTGCACAGCAATAAAACCCACAGAAATGTGCACTGTGTATGAGCATATCACAGAACTGCACAGCAATAAAACTCACAGTAATGTGCAGTGTGTATGAGTGTATCCCAGAGCTCCAGGGCAATAAAACTCACAGTACTATGCAGTGTGTATCACAGAATCCACAGCAATAAAACTCACAGTAATGCAATGTGCGGGTCAGCGTATCAGAATCCACAGCAATAAAACTCCCAGCAATGCAATGTGCGGTGTGTATGAGTGCATCAGAATCCACTGCAATAAAACTCCCAGCAATGCAATGCGTGGTGTGTGTCAGTGTATCAGAATCCACAGCAATAAAACTCCCAGCAATGCAATGTGTGGTGTGTATGAGTGCATCAGAATCCACTGCAATAAAACTCCCAGAAAACCGAGTGTATATGAGCACACAGCAATTATTTATTCTACATTTACTGGCCTCCGCGGTAGGGCTGTGTGCAGAGTCAGCAGGGACTGTGTACAGACTCAGCAGGAGGTCCCTCCAGGCCACGTTAGGATCGCGGCTGTGCCTATGCATGGAGCCATCTTGTCAGCAGTGGGATGCCACTGCCAGAGGGTGCACCGTGGCTTTGATTCCCTTCCCGGTGGGTGTTCAGTCCAGAATAGAGTGACAGTCCATGTTAACAAAAGGGCGGCAGCTGCGTGCGTGCGTGTCACGTGGTTCAGCCAGTCAGGTGGTACTCAGTACCACCTGACTGGCCGGACCGAGTGTGACCTGCACACACGCAGCCTCAGCAGGAGCCAGGCAGCTCAATGACAAATTTCTATCACTGCAGTGCTGGTTAAGGAAAGGTCCACTTAGGGGTGGGGCCACCCGGCGGGCCGCCACCCCCTGGAAAGTGCCGCCCTAGGCCTAGGCCTTGTTGGCCTAGGCCAAAATACACCAGTGATCAGAATCCTGCAATGCAATGTGTGGTGTGTATGAGTGCATCAGAATCCGCTGCAATAAAACTCCCAGCAATGCAATTTGTGGTGTGTGTCAGCGTATCAGAATCCACGGCAATAAAACTCCCAGCAATGCAATGTGTGGAGTGTATGAGTGCATCAGAATCCACTACAATAAAACTCCCAGCAAACTGAGTGTATATGAGCACACAGCAATTATTTATTCTACATTTACCGGCCTTCATCCGCGGTAGGGCTGTGTGCAGAGTCAGCAGGGACTGTGTACACAATTCAGCAGGAGGTCCCTCCAGGCCATGTTAGGATCGCTCCTGTGCCTGTGCGTGGAGCCATCTTGTCAGCAGTGGGGTGCCAATGCCAGAGGTGCATCATGGCTTTGATTCCCTTCCTGGTGGGTGTTCAGTTCAGAATAGAGTGACAGTCATGTTAACGAAAGGGTGGGCAGCTGCGTGCGTGTCACGTGGTTCAGCCAGTCAGGTGGTACTGAGACTCAGTACCACCTGACTGGCCGGATCGAGTGTGACCTGCACGCACGCAGCCTCACCAGGAGCCAGGCAGCTCAATGACAAATTTCTATCACTGCAGTTCTGGTTAAGGAAAGGTCCACTTTAAACAGCAGTAAGCAGACAGGGCTTCATATTCTGCTGATACCCCCCCTTTACCTGCCATTTACTGTCATCTTCTCTCTCTGGACACAAATCACATCCCCCTCCTAGAGCTGCTGCGGGGCAGGGGAGGAGCTATGGAGGGAGGAGAGGGGGATTTTTATTCTATTCGATTTTATTCTGTATGCAAACGCCATGCTCCGCTGCTCGTTGTTTGAGAACACAGCTCAAAGCTGACACACAGTGACAGTGGCACCTCCTAGTATCCCCTAATGACACCCCAATAATCACTGGTACCTGGGGCGGCCCGCCCTCCGCCACTCCTCTAAGTACACCACTGCTCTGGTGATATGCTCACACACAAGTTTGGCGAACTGCCAGCAAATACGGTGCTGTTTGAAGGCAGTGCAAATCCCCATAGAGAAGTAATGGTTAATCTATTCAGAGAACACCAAACAGCAGAGAAATGACAGTGAAATACCCTGATGTTCGGCGGTTTCAATCAGCAGGTTCAGGTATTCAGGCGAACCCCATAGGTTTCAATGTTAAAAATATTCCCGTTTTTATGCAATATCTAATAAACCACTTATTTTAATCTGCAGTAAAAAGTCTTTATTTATTGATTTTTTTTTAGTACCATTTAGTAATTTTTCAGAATTTTTTTGGCAAAATCCCCCCCCTTTTTTTTATATCGGTTCTTCTTTTTCTGTAACAGAACTTTTTATTATCATTCATAGGATCTTATATGTAAATTCCAGACATTTTCGTTCAGTAGTTCTTTTGAAAACAGCAGGCCATGGGTTTGCGGTGGCAGCATACAGCGGCCGACTCCATGCACTTTGGGGACCCTGCGGTGAATGGTGAATTCACTGCAGGGTGGGGAAATTTTATTCCCCGAAGTGCAGGGAACTACAGAACACCAAAATGTTGGCGTCATTTCGGTGCTCTATGAGTAACCCAATTAGTGGTGAGGTTTTTTGTTGCCCTCTGGAAAGTGAAAGCCTAGGTGTTGCCTACCCAGGACATACTTGAAAATTAGTGACATCTCAATGTTTCCTTACTGGTAAAATAGTTTTTTTTTTAGGGGTGGGGCCACCCGGTTGGCCGCCGCCCCCTGGAGAGTGCCGCCCTAGGCCTAGGCCTTGTTGGCCTAGGCCAAAATACACCAGTGACCACTGCTGGAATCTGTCTGTAACTCCCTTTTATTCTGACTTGAGTCGTGAATGCAACGGCTGTGTCAGAATAAGTATGATAACAAGGAGTTAGTAAGGAACTTCATCTCGCACTGATTTTTCCCTAAGTGACAGTTGGATAACTAACTGGTTATTTATATTTATACGCAATACCAGATACTCTTCATTTGGGCCAACAAGAAAATGTGTTAGAGATGAGCAGCAAATATGACATGTCTGCATAATAGAAAAAAGTGGTCAAACATAGAATTTGTTACATACACCATGCCCATTAATCCTGGACAGCACCACAATGCTAACAGTCAGCTTCATGCCTTCCAAAATACAAACATTGGCTCATATTTGCTGCTTATACCTAACACATTTTTGTGTTGCCCCAAACCGAATAGAGAATATATGGTAATGGGAAAAAATATAAAAGGTAAGATGTGCTGGAGTTGGCGCTTCTTTTCCTATTGGTGTCTCCTTAATATAACTCACATGGAGCAGTATCACATAGCAAGGAGTGCAAATAAGGAAAAAATGTTTTACTCACGTGTACTGGTGTCTCATCAATCAGACAGACACCAGATTTGCAGGCAGCCGGTGACTTCATAAGGTGCTCACCTATAAGCCTTAGCCACCTCCTCGGTGAATGAAAACATCCAGGACCCAGGATAGGTGCAAAAAAAGGCAGATTTTATTGAATAGTAAAGTTATGTATTAACAGTTTACCAATATGCAATTCGCTTATATAGCTTCCTCAGTTGGTGTTGCTGGGAAAAAATAAAACACACCAGTTTCTGAGGTGAAAGAAGGCGTGGCATTATATGGGCATTAGGGCAAAGCTATCAAACGCTGACCCCCCTTCCCAGATGTTTCTGAACTTCAACGCCTATGATTCCCTGACAATCTATTGCATTGAAAGGATTCTTGGAATTGTAGGCATCAACATCTGGGGGCCCATGAGTTTGACAGCTCTGCATTAGGGTGTTGGCTCATGTGCTTGAAATATTTTGTTCACATACACTTTCTTTAAACTTCTCAAAAACACAAAAATGAAGAGAAAGCAAATAAAAGTACTAGTACTTCCAAGGGGAATGCAATAATTATGAACAGAAAAAGAAAGAAAAAAGAAGGTAGCACTTTTAACCCCTTAACGCCGCGGGACGTACAGTTACGCCCTGCATTAGGCGGGCTTTAACGCCTCAGGACGTAACTGTATGTCCCCGGCGTCAGCAGCCCCCCGGCGGTAGATACCTCCTCCGGCGGCTCCCGCGCTGCTCTGACTCCCACGGAGTCAGACCGTCACTTTTGGTGCCTCCCGCCGCACTGACATCATCGCGCCGGACGCGATGACGTCAGTTTCAGGCGTCCCCTCCCAGCCGGAGCAGGGGAAGCGCCTGGAGGGGAGGGGGGGATCCTTTGGATCCCTCTATCTCCCCATTGCCGGGGGCTATCAGCTAATGCCAGGCATCCCTGGAAAGGGCACAGCCTGGCCTTTCTCAGGGATGTATGGCATTAACCCCTTGATGGCAAGGCTGTGACCCAGCACCAATCGATGCCATGTCACAGCCTTTTTCCGGTGGGGGCCGCCATCTTGGATGGCAGCCCCACCTCCGGGACTCCCTACGTCCACTGACGTCATCGGGCGTGGCCCGATGACGTCAGTTATCCAGGGAACCCCTAGCTGCCAAGGGATTTCCTAAGGAAATCCCATGGTGGAGATAGGTTTATCTCATGATCGTGGCCTTTCGAATGATATCAAACATGACCATGTTACTAGTAAAATTAAAGTATAAAAAAAAAAAATAATAATAAAATAAATAATTAATAAAAAATAAAAACGTGCTTTATTTTTTTTTTTAATGCAGCACTATTGTTCACATTTCAATTATAATGTGAACAATGATACTTCACTAATAATTTTTTTTGGGGGGTTTAGCTAAAATCACGTAATTTCTCCCCAAAAAAAAAGTTCATATTTTTTTAACAAGTCTACCCCATAGAATATATCCGCAAAGGCTCAGGTAATAAAATGCAAAAAAAAAACACTTTACACACTGTGGATGATTGAAATTTTATTGAAAATTCACATTTGTTTTACAATTTTGTTATAGCATTTTCGCAGGGTATGACGTATACATATAATAATGATAAATTATTAATCTGCCAAGTCTGCTGGAAAGAATGATATATAATTTATCTGGGTGGTACAATAATATGTGACTTAAAACCGCATTTAAAACCGTCAAAATGAGCTCAGCAAACTTCTACTTTGAAACAGCGCCGAACTTGTAAAATTACTCCCGTCCTTAAGGGGTTAAACAGCCACTCACTATATTTTAGGCTATATCTCCCTGACAGGCACTTAATTGTAACATGTGTTTTTTCAGAAATACACTTTTTCGTGTCTTGCATTTCATCATAGTTTATCTCGTCCCTCTGAAGAATTATGCCTTGACATAGGCAGGTGGGCTTGTAGCTTTTTTGACCATCTTAAGGTGACAAAAATATATTTTTATTTGTAGGTTACTGAGATTCTGAACACATGTGAATAACATTTTTGATGATGTAAGATATGTGGCTATCTGCTAGCTTTATAGTGCAGCCCAAGATTAATGGGAATGCCGCACAAAAACCTTCTACTCTAGAGACTCTGAGACAGCATCAGGCATTTTTCAAATATCATAAAATATTGTTTTCATTAACTTATTCATATTACAATGAATTTGTGAGATCTACTACTTTTAACATAATTTGCAATACTAATGCTTTTCTACAGCTATTTTTCAATGCATTATTTTTCTGTCTGTCAGTATTACACTTTGGCTTTTGTAATAGTCTGTATCAAGTGCTGATTAGGTAGGGAACAGAGAAGTAATGAGATAAAAACACGTAGTTTTTGATAATTAGTCGTAAAAACTCTTTGTACAAGCTGAAGGCTAAAAATAAAACATAGACACATCCAGAGAAGTAAACATGCACGAAAACAACTCAGTGTAGCAAAGAAATATGGAAATGGTGTTTAGCAAACACAATCAAAAAGATGATTAGAAGTCACACAGCTAAATGAAATGAATTCAACATTTGTGATGTCCGTCTATTAACGCTTCCATACATACTACAGACTTATATACATCATAAACTAAATTTGTCATTGATGTTGGTGAGATATTAAATGGAAGAATAATTTGGCATATAAGGCTCGGGTCAGACGAGCGCAGTTATCACGTCCGTGTTGCCGCACATTTGTACGTCCGTGGCAGCATAGCATTCTGATCAATGGAGCCCCACACACGAAGTACGTGCGCACAGATGTACGGACGCATGATGGACGCGGCAAACGGACGCAGGTTAGGCAAGAACGTAATACTGCTAGAACGGACGTGCGGAGTGCGCCACGCCTGCAACGTCCGTGTAGCTTTGTGTGTGAGTGATGGAGCAAGGTCAGATGGACTGCATTTATACGTCCAGCATTTTTGACGGACAGAATGTTTTTTCATTGTAATTTATTTTCCCTGCTACATCCGTCAAAAAATACATCAGTGAAAAAAACGGACTGTGTGGCCACTACCTTGTCGTCAGTCAGAAAGTACGTCAGTACTGCACGGACGTACAGTCCGTAGAAATCACGCTCGTCTGACCCTAGCCTTAACCCAACGTATATATTAAGGGACACCTCTCTAATAATAGAATAATACTTTGTAAATATACGCATCTTGTTGTGGTTCCCAGTTGGGTAGACTCCTCTTCTTTACCCTTAAATAAAAAATAAATAAGTATACAAATGGTTGCCATATCGTTTGAAAAACATCATAGCGCAGTACAACAGAACAAGGTACAAACTTAACCTTTGCTTAGCAGATGCTCACAAGATGAAAATAATATCAAGCTCATCAAGCAATATTCAGCCTCCTGCCATTAGAAGATCATCTCCACCTTTTCCCTGTGTCCAAGTTGGATTAGCACTTTCTAGTCCCCTTGTAGACCAGTCACTTGATGTCAGCATGGTCCATAGGACCTGAATGGTGGATGTCCCGACTCAAGCGCACTCGGTTGTATGTAATCATACAGCTATGAAGGGCTAATAGAGTGACTCCTCAGGGTCTATTTAAATGGGTCAAAGTATTAGCACCATTAGAGCTCCTGATGAAATTGCCGGTGGTTCGGTTAAGAAACGCGCGTTGAGCGTTTCTTTGCTAATTCAGCACAAATTCAATAAGCAATTATTAATAAAATATCAAGCAGAATTTAAATGCAATAATCTTTTGGCCTGTGAGGTCACCAATTTTATCTTTTTGGATGGTTGTGACATCCTAGGCACGAACGCACGAATGTTGGACGTTAATTGTATTGATGCTATAGCTGTGAAGTTCTATTGACGTTTAAAAAGGAATATTATTTGTTTGAAGCGGTTATCCTGTGGCAGACTAGCAAACCAAAAGTGACTGCTGTTATCTCTTACATTGACGAGTGTGATTGCAATCCAGCATTTAAGCTATCTATGCGGTCTGTGGTGTGGGCTCTGCCTGAACGGTTTAAACACCATCAGGGTTATTCAAAGAGATTCGAAAAGTCACCGCACGTTCAGTGACTTTTTGTTCTCTTCAATTCGGTTCCTTTTGCCGATCCCATTTCGGTGACCCTGCGGTGTATTCAGAAAACACCACAGGGCCCCCAAATTGCAGGGAAAAGCTGCTGCAAACCTGACGAAAGCGAACCGCAAAACCCACCGAATGCACGCCGAAAACCCTCAAAAACATCTGGATTAACCTGCCGAAAACCACAGAAAAACCCGAACAGGAGCCGATCGCAGCCTTCGACACAGCAGAAGAGGCAGTGAATAAATTAGGAAAACAGTTTGTATGAATGATTGAAAAGTGAAACACTGTTTGCAAAGAAACTACTAAGCGAAAATGTCTGAAATTTGCATATGAGGTCCAGGGAATGATAATAAAAAGGGCTGTTACAGAAAAAAAAAGTAAATTTAAAAAAAAAAAAATCAGACTTTTAAAAAAACAATTTTTTCAGAAAAATGATTAAAATATTCTAAAAAAAATCTATGAATAAAGAGACTCTTTACTGCAGAATTTTATAATGAACGGTTTATTAGATATTGAATTAAAACGGGAATATTTTTAACATTGAAGCCTATGGGATTCTCCTGAATAAACTTGCCGAATTAAACCACCGAATGGCAGGGCATTTCAAGAACCTTTCACTGCTGGTTTGTGTTCTCTGAATAGACGAAGCAGTGCTTTTTCATTGGGTTTTCACTGCCCTCGAACAGGCACCGAACAGGCAACGTATGTTCAGGCAATTCGCCAGGATTTGGCGAATTGCCTGCTCTCTGGATAGCCGAATGGCCAAGAAAGGTAACTGAACGCTGATTTTCAGCGTTCGGTTATCTTTCTCAAGCAATTCGGAGCTATTTGAATAACCATGTATGTTTTTTTCCTTTTTTCTTTGAGGAATAAATTGGATGGTACCAATACTGCTCATTGGGATGGAAGCTGTATGATTAGGGTAAACTCCCCAATAAAGAGGAAATATCCCTCCTTGTATTATGAACACATTTCCTTTATTATTTATTTATTTATTTATAATTTATTTATTTATAAAGGATTTTACCAGGAAGGATACATTGAGATTTCTCTCGTTTTCAAGTATGTCCTGGGTTCAAGAACATTGACGTGTTACAGTTACAGAAATACAAAGTAATACAATGCAAGATATTAAGAAAACAACACATATACAGATTAACAGAAAATAAATATGTAGAAAAATAGTCATTATGTTACATGTATACAGATGCATTCTGTATTGAGGTATGTTAGTAAGGAGCTCTTGAGTGACTTAAGACTGGTGGAAGATTTGATGGTGTCTGGGAGGTTATTCCATAATTGTGGTGCTCTGTAGGAAAATGAGGATCGAGCCACTGTCTTTTTGTATTGTGGTATTGCAAGTAAGGTGCTGGTCCTGGATCGGAGGTTATAGGATGAGGGAGCTGCTGGGGGAAGCAGCCTATTCAGGTAGGGTGGCAGCTTCCCAGAAATGCTCTTAAACACCAGGCTGGAAAGGTGAAGGGTGCGTCTGGATTCCAGCGATGGCCAGTTTAGCTCTTTTAACAATATATTATATTATTGATTAATTAAAAATTATATCCTTTATTATTAAAACAACAATCGGTCGTCCAATGACCAAAAATGACTCGCCTTAGGTAATTACACTGCCCCTTGTTGGTTTGGAGTTTTTGAAGGCTGTGATAGTTCCAAAATAACTGTTGGAATATTCAGACATTGATAATAACATAGATGTGTGTGATATTTCATTCAAATGAGATATTGATACACATTTCAATTTACACACATTCCTTATATTCCCTATGTTAGATGCAATGCTGCACTGTCCAAATTAGAGAATTTGGTGGCCTCGCTGGTTATATATTGTCTGTTTGAACTCTGCTTACCCTTTTATTACTAAATGTGTATATTTTCATGCTGTGTTAGCAGCCAATTATTCTGCATGTTCCATGCATCAGATCATTGCTGAATTTGCAGTCAATTTAAGCAAATGACCTGTGCTTGGATCACTTAAAGATTGCAAACAAGGCACACAGGGTTATTCAGAGAGCGTGAAAAGCAGGAGAATGACTGGAGAATGACTGGAGAATGAAAAATTCTAAGTCAAAATAGCCGATTTGGAAAGTGAGATGAAAGGGAGAATTTTTCTGGTTTGGCTATTTTGACCTAGAATTTTTCATTCTCCAGACATTCTCCTGCTTTTCACGCTCTCTGTATAACCCTGTTAGATTCCGCATGAATAAACCTTGAATATATACAAAGGAGTATGCTTGTTGCATTAGATCAATCCCCTTGCTTATTCAGCCTATATTCCAACCTGTTGAGATCCCAGCAGAAAAAAAAACAAATAAATAAAATAAAAATAAAAAACACAAAGAGATTCAAAGAGATCCGAATTGCTTGAGAAAGGTAACCTTTCTTGGCTATTCAGCTATCTAGAGAGCAGGCAATTCTCCAAATAACAAAAAAAAATTTAAGTAATTTTAAATAAAAGTATAGGTGAGCACCTGAAAGTACTCAGTACTCGTACTCAATCTTAAAAAAATGGCATTGTGCATCTCTAGTTAAAAGTAATAAATATAAATCTATCCTCATTGTTGCCAAAAGTGAATGTCCTGTGACTTTCCTCATGTCAACCAAAGCATAAAATGTACTTTAACAACTTACGCTTGCTACTGCAGTTTGTGTTTGTGTAAGAGGCACACACTGTAATATAACTGCCCACCACGTTCAGTGGATTGTCATTTTATCAAGAAAATACTTTGATGATCTGGAGCGCAGTGGGAATAAATGTGCCGGTCACCAAGCTGTATTCAGGGAGTAAGTCCTATAAGTGTCTTCAGGCAGCATCTTGTTCAAGAGGCCAAAACTGCTTATTCATTTTAAAAAAAAGCTACTTTTATGTTTTCTTCTACAAATTTTCACAATATAGATAAATATATTGTGGAAACCATGCCAATTTCTCCTATTTTCTTTGCCCATCTCTAATGACGATGCTATAACGTACTTAAAATCTCATTAACTTGATTAATAAGGCAACTTTCAGCAGATTATAGAAACTACATCTGTGCTTCACACCAACACCTTTCAGAGACACTCCTGGAAGGAAGACATCCTCACCTTTGAGCAGTGTAAATTATATATTGCTCAATATGTAAAAATAATTATAATAACAATAATTTCAATCTAATTAATATATTACTCAACGTTGAAGGCAGTTATGACTTGCAGAGTGTTTCACAGTCCATTGTGACGATTCCATTCAGATGTTTGGCTGGGCAAGCCATAGCATATGCATTGTATACCTATTTAGTGGCATTCTTATAGCTGAAGTTTGTTTGGTTGTATTTTACAAATTTTTTGCAGTTGGACATATTTGGGTGTAGGCAAACTGGCACTAAAAAGCCATATTACAATCTACCAGGAATAATATATAAGCCTAATGTTCTTGGTCGCATTTCTACCTTCCTCTAACTAGTTCTTCTCACTTCTTTCAAGCATAATAATAACCTTAAAAAAACTGCTATTGCTAATAACTTTATATTCCGAGGCTGAAAAGTTTTGATCTATGCCTTATATATAAACAAAATAGAAGACTTCTCTTTTGTAATGTACTTTCGCATGATAATCCTCGGAAGGTGTAGCATGCATGGCCTGTTTATTCTTAACTAGACATGTGTACAGTACAAAATTTCGTTTTGAACTAATGGATTAGTCCTAAAATGCAATTAATTTAGTTGCTAAAGAAATTAGTTTTCAGTTCTTTAGTATTGAAAACTAATTTCATTCATCCGAAATCCAGTGGATACAATTACTATTATAGTGGCTCCTCAGAGGGCTGAGATCGCTGCTCGTTACAGTATCTCTCACTCTCAGCACAATGTGGGCCATATTACATAGTTGGTGTTAACTTAACCAGAGCTGTTGTAAACTTCCCAGAGCCATTATAGCCTATGGAGGTTTTCAGTTTACAACAGCTCTTGTTAAGTTAGCACCAACATTGTAATACTGTCCCGTGTCAGGCAAAGCTGTTACAGTAACTGACTGCTGCTCATCACAGCGTTCAGAGTTTCAGTAAAACTAGTAAATATTTTTTATATATAAGAGGTTATAACAATATTATTTCCTTGTTTTACTGAAACTCTGAGCACTGTGATGAGCAGCAGTCAGTTACTGTAACAGCTGAGACTGATACATTGTACTGAGAGATAATATAACAAGCAGCCGATCGCAGCGCTCACAGCCACTGGATTTAAAGGGCTAAAAAAATGGCTCCTCTCTGTATAATGTTTAGAACATCCTCCTGCATTAATACCCCTCTCTGTACAATGTATACAACATCCACCTGCATTAATTAATACCCCTCTCTGTATAATGTATAGAACATCCTCCTGAATTAATTAATGCCCCTCTCTGTATAGAACATCCTACTGCATTGGCATGTGGAGGGTGCAGAACTTCGGATGTTGCGCTCTTCATTGCTGGTCTCCTTCACTCATCAATGTAATATCACATAAAGGACTGAAACTAAAATGTAGTGCATTTTATTTTAGTTTCTTTCGTTTTTTGTACTGAGCAGTTTCGTATCTCTTCAGTCATACAAAAACTAAATTATCCCAAAATTCGGACTAAATCGTTTTAGTACTAAAACGAATGCACATGTCTATTCTTAACTGACAGATGCTGTAAATCCTAGCAGAGATGGTGGCATTATATTGACTTTCAGTCAAATTAAGCCTTAATGATACATAATTTCTATATTGTAAAAAAATCGAGCTACTGTGGATTGATGAGATAATAAATCTTTTAAAAGCTGAAAAAGTCTTGTTTAAATAGAACATAAATGGGTAACCATAATAATGTGTTCTGTGTGTATATTGGATTAGTGGATTCATGTATCATGCTAACTGGATTTCACTTATTGGAAGCTTACACGTAATTGAGATTAAACTTTACAAGGTTGAAAGAAGGTTTCTTTATAGGTCATAAACGTGGAGAAGCTGCTGCTTTTTGGAAGATGGGATAGAGCGTTGTTGATTTTCTGCCATTCGTGTTAAATGCAAGGTTGTTAACGGTGGCTGAAGAATCAATTTGTTTGAGACCAAACAGTAACAGTATTCTATTTCCACTGTGTTAAACTGAGATGTTTATCACTGAAATTGTTTTAAAAGTTTAAAAAATAAATAAAATAAAACATATAATGCAACTATATAAAAGAAAAAAAATCGCTAATATTTTAGAGTGTGACCTGTGGAAGATAAGGGATACCACAAAATGTTCAAATTTCTAGCCCAGGAATTATTCTGTAAAACATGAAGCAATTGAAATGTTGCAATGAGCAACTTTATAATTGGAAACTGTATAATAGTGCTGTGTTAGGGGGAAAAAAAGAGAAAAAAATTATTTTAACAGATATTAAAATTTTATATAACACAAACCTGGTTATATTTGGTATCACTGGAAAGGCTATAATCTACCCGTTCCAATGATACCTCATATGTACTTCTAGCCCTTAGGGCTCCAGAGATACAGTAGTCTAAATGACTGCAAATTGTAAAAACAAAATTCCACACACACAGAGCAAGGCACCCCTTTGTGGCAGGCACCTGTAGGCACATGCCTACTCTGCCTAATTATAAATCCGGCCCTGGTGGTACTGCAAGTAAGGTGCTGGTCCTGGATCGGAGGTTATAGGATGAGGGAACTGCTGGGCGAAGCAGGCTTTTCAGGTAGGGTGGTACCTTCCCAGAAAAGCTGTTAAACACCAGGTTGGAAAGGTGAAGAGTACGTCTAGATTCCAGCGATGGCCAATTTAGCTCTTTTAACATGTCACAATGGTGGGTCATGTAGTTACATAGTAGCACAAAGCGGCAGAATGAGTTATACAATGTAGTAAGTTTATGAAGGTGTGTTTGCGGGGCAGCTGCATACACTACAGCTCTGTATTCAATAGCCGGCATAAGCATTTGTTGTACAATCTGCTTTCTTACCGCGGGGCTCAGGTAGGATTTGTTTCTGTACAGGGCACCTAGTTTGGGGTAAAGTTTAGATAAGAGTTTTTCGATGTGGGCGCCTAAGGATAGATTTGGGTCTAACCACATACCTAGATAGTTCTGAATTTAACAGTTATCACTATTTATGAAATAGTTACAAAGCGTGTTATTTTATTTTTTTTGGTTTGTGAACTTACTAGATCTGTTAAAGTATATGGAGTTGCTAAGATTCCCAGAGTTCAGTTTACATTTACACCTGAAATTGGAATCTAGTCCTACTATTTCACTTTTAACAATTTCACTATGTGTCTATTTTAGAGCAGCAATAAAATACAATTCCTCAAATCTAGCCAATGTACCTTTATTGAGAGGCTGGACATTCCTATAGAATGTCACAATTTTTGGAGATAGGATATACTCATGAGATATCTTAACTCACTGTAGATCAACAAGTAGCTTTAGAGAGTCTTTTGATTACCGAGTCAAATTTATCACATCTGACATTAGTTTATCTCTTAACCCTTTCGCTGCTGAGGCATTTCACGCCTCTGTGCAGAGCTCATTTTTACCTGTTTCGCTCATCTTGTTTAAACGTGTTTTGAAGGCTTATTTTCATAATATGTCATTATTATATGTATATGTCATGTCCTGTCTGTATATTATAACAAAAAATGCAATAAAATATGAATTTTCAATAATTTACAACGTTTAAAGTGTTTTTTTTCACATTTTAACATGCGATCAATTGCGGTTATATTTTGTATGGGGTGCGCTTGTTAAAAAAAATAGAAATGGGGTCTCGTTACATTTTCTTTGGGGAAAATTACACGATTTTTAACAAACGCACCATATACAAAAATCGTTAGTGCAGCATCATTGTTCACATTATAATTGAAATGGGAACAATATTGCTGCATTAACAAACCAAAAATAAAGAAGAAAAACTTGTTTATTTTTTTTTATATAATTTCTTTTAAAATATATATATATTTTTTTTTAATTTTTTTTTTTTAAAAAAAAACTTTTTTCATGGTCATGTTTGGAATAGTTGGAAAGGCCATGCTCTGGCCGATCCAACAGTACCAAACATTAACCCATACATAACTGCCACAGATCGGGAGATAGGGGGTTCATTGGAACCCCCTATCTCCACCATTGGTGGCAGTTAGGGGTTAACCCCAGGACTGGCGTCATCGTGCTATGCTATGCACGATGACGCCAGTCCTCAGGGGGCATTCCCAGAAGCTTGGCCGACATCCAAGATGTCGGCCAGCTCCGGGAGAGGATCACGATTTGGCGCTTTACGGTGCCAAATCGTGATCCGGCACCCAAGGGGTTAAAGGCATGCACGGTTTGGAAGGGCAGGCAACGCTACCTGCGGGTGGACACGCTGAGCGAAAGGGTTAATTTCAAAAACCTATTTAATTTCTGAACCAGGTGGCAACAGAATATGTGTCTGAATATTTTACTTAGCCTGCTTGCAGAATAT
Organism: Leptobrachium leishanense; assembly: GCA_009667805.1. Taxonomy (NCBI): domain Eukaryota; kingdom Metazoa; phylum Chordata; class Amphibia; order Anura; family Megophryidae; genus Leptobrachium; species Leptobrachium leishanense. Next base: position 133,282,213 of record CM019065.1, read on the forward strand.
ACAGGAGCTTAACCACATGGTAAATTATTTTATTATTACTGATTGGGACTTGTGTGATCAATTCAGACCAAATAGTAATTTGGTTGAACATCATCAAATCCAACAATTCGCAAGCATCTGAATTCTAGGGATGTGCGTTTCGGGTTTCGGAATTTCGGAATTTTCGCGAAATTTCCCGATTCGTGTTTTCGGATGCGGCCGATTTTCCGAAAATTTTTAGATCCGAAAAGTTTTCCGAGCCGAAACGAAATATTTTCGGAATTTTCGAATGTACTTGAAATGTGTCAAATCGAAATTTATTGCTTTGAAACGAGGAGAACAGACGTTCCGGAAAAATGAAAATTTTCGAAAATATGAAACGTCGATACAAAAAAGGAGCTAAGTGACACGAAAATACGAAAAATGGTCGATATTCCAAAACCATTTACAATTCCGAAAAATGAAAATTTCCGAAAATACGAAAAGTTGATACAAAAAAGGAGCTAAGTGACACGAAAATACGAAAAATGGTCGAAATTCCGAAAAAAATGTACACGGAAAACGAGTCGAGCCGAACCGAATCGAAACAGAAATCGGTCGAAACGAGCAGAATCGAAAAGTTTAAAAATCAGAAAAATATAATCGAATCGAACCGAAAAAAAAATCGGTGCACAAGCCTACTGAATTCCCAGTCACCAAGCTGCCAAACCAAATTGCATCAGATAGAAATGTTATGAATCAATCAGAAACGGTCCAGATATGATCAGATTGATTCAGATAGCTGAAAACAATTGCCCTTACTGTGAAATGCAAATTCCCTAACCCTAATAGACAACTAGGAAGAACTACTAAACCTAACACTATAAGTCTAATCATAAAACCATCAGAAATAGTAAGCCTAAAAGTAACCCTACCCCTACAAGTAACCCTACCCGTAAAAGTAACCCTGACCTTAACCCTAAAAGTATCGCTAATCCTAAAACAAGCAGAAGAAATAGTAATCCTAAATGTAGGTCTAACCCTAGTCCTAAAAGTAACTCTAAAACAAAAAGTAACCCTAAACATAAAACAAACAGAAATTGTAGCCCTAAAAGTGGTCCTAACTCTAAACGTAGCCCTTTCCCTAAAGGTTAACTTGACTTTAAAAGTAACTCTAACCTCGAAGCTAAAAATAATCTTATACCTAAACCTAAAGGTAACTCTAACCTTATATGTAGCCTCTATTTCCATTCATGAATTACCCAAGTATTCCGATATTATTGGATTGCTTCCATGTTTTCAGATCAATCCAAATTGGAAATTTCTGAACTTTACATAACAGCAACTCGAAAATATAAGAACTTTCAAATCTGAATCAAGAGAAACTTTCTTGCCATTCCGTTGTCAAATAAACATTATTAAAATTGTTGTGAGGATGTACAGTCTGACTAAAGGCAATAGACACTGCAAATGTCATGTACAGCACTGAACTGAATTGTTTGATCTCATATGATATGATAAAATTACTTAAATTAACCATGACATAACCATAATAGTTCTATGAAAATAGGAGCAAGAGCAGGTATTTTACCTCTCGTAGAACCTTTGAGATAAGCTGAGGACATTATTGTATTTTTGAGCCAAACTGAACAACAAAAACAAAATGTTATTGCAACTTATTAAGCAATAAGGTGACTTCATAGCACAAGTCGGCAAAATGCATGAAAATTTATTTTCAAACTAAAGTTGCCCCATGTGTGTTTCATCTTTAGTTAATACTGTTTCACATTGAGAATATATAAGGTATTTAATTGATATAACTCCTGAACACAAAATGGGAAGATTGGAGCAATTAGATTTGCTTGTAAATCACTGTGTGAGAGAGAAGCGGCATAATATAATTCCTTTTTCTGTAATTATGCAATGCAGGCACATGTAGCTTGTCTTGTGAACAACACCGACATGGTTATTTTTAAATTATAGATAAGGTAGTAAAAAAAAAGGAATATTGTATTCAATCAAATACAAAGAAAATCAAAGTATCCAGCTAGAATACTATGAAAAAACTGCAAAAATGAAACTGGTAACAATGAAAATCTGCTGCTTCTTGCTAACGTATTACACCATTCTAGTTTAAGATTTATGCACAATCATATATAAATATGGCCATGTTAAGTGAATTATGAGTTAAGACAAATCTGTTACGCAATTTTAGTAAAGAATTAAGGCCCTTTTTGAATGGAAATGAAAAAATAATGAATAACATTTACGTGATATAATCACACTCGACTTGTGGGCTTTTTAATTTGCAAACATTGAGATTCAAAGTGCAGCAGAGTGTGGAGAACCTTCAGTTCGAACTTTTTGACAGCTTTAACAAAAATGCTTTAAAAGTATTAACCAGATGGTATTTATCTACTGTTAGATTAGCAATAATGTACAAAAATAAAATGCATTGGAGTGTTCATGGTGTGGGAGTAGTAGAGCTCTCTTTGCTATGTTTTCTGGCACTTCCCCTTTGAAGCAGCTGTTCTAAAAATAAATATTTTCTTCTTCCATGGGTACTGAGATTGAGATGATCCTGGCCTAGCCTTATTAACATTGTGAGTCTCTTACCTCACAAAACACCCCAACAGATTACTGCATCAAATCATTCTTGCGACCAAGCAGTGGAAATCTGGGATCCCATCCTATTCCCAGCTTTGGGGAAAAAAATAATTATGTTTATACTATGGGCAGCTTTTGCTATGGACCTCTGGGTGCTCGTTAATGAAATGTGGGCTCCATGCTTCTTGTGCAGAGTTCGTAATTTCTCAGAAGACAGTAAAACCAGGAGAGTTGCCTAGGTAGTGTGACCTGTAGCTGTGTCAGTAACTTTATTCTTAATTAATCTTCTATCAGATATACCTCATACTGTTACCAGTTGTTTTGGCTTAGTTTTTTTATTAATTTGACAGATCCACATCAGTCTCCCTTTTTTCCAGTTTTATCTTTTGCAGCTTGACACATTGTGATATCATTATGTCACATTAGATTTTCTCATCATATGCTGATTCCATTTGCTTATTATTTTATTATTTGTGTTTTTATAACCTTTGATATCCTTTTTTCTCATTGTGTATGTTATTGTTACAGTTACACAGCCTGAAAAAAGATGTGCATCCATCGAATTCAGTCTTTCATACATCACCTACTGCTGTTGATCCAAAAGATACTCTTAAGTGCTCGCCAATTATGCAATATACTGGGAAAAAAATCCTTCTTGACCCCAGAATGGCGTCAGATTTCTCTTTGGATCAAGCAGCTTTTACCCACATATTAAATATTATAACCCTTAATATTATGTTTTTGCAGGAAGTCATCCAGTCGTTGTACAGTCTCTGACCCAACCACCTCAACAGGCAAAGAATTCCACAATTTATTTTTCCTCTGTAGAAAGAAAACCCCTTCCTATGTTTTGGGCTGAATTTCCTTTCGTCCAGTCTAAATGGGTGACCTCGTGTCCTGTGTATAGTCCTATTAATGAATAGGTTTCCAGACAATGGTTTATTATGGCCCCGTATATATTTATATAAGGTTATCAGATCCCCTCTAAGGCAGCTTTTCTCTAAACTAAACAGGATTAAGCTAGGTAGCCATTTCTCATAACTTAAATCTTCCATTCCCCTTATTAATTTAGTTTCCCACCTCTGCTTTGTTTTTAGTGCCATAATATATTTTTTTAAAAACCGGTGCCCAAAATTGCACGGTATAATCAAGGTGTGGTCTTACAATTGATTTATTGTGATTCTCTAACATTAATATTCAATAAACATTATAACAGAGAAAATCCAAAGACCAACTGAATGAGGATGGAAACGACAAAAAACTTTATCAAGACTGATATGTAGATGGCCATGTACAGAAATGGTCATAACATACTCTCCACAGAGATTGATCCTTTTTCCACAGAGCAGTTGACTCTCAATGAATTTCTATCACAATGCTAAATCTTGTTACTACTTTCCTTCCCTGCTCCAACTCATTACTAGATCACATGAGCAGTATGAAGACAAATATAGGCTGCAAGTCCTATACCTTTGGAATGTTTATTGATTCGTTTTTGTAAATAATAATGTTCTATTTCCATGCTCCTCATCAATCACATAAGAAATATCCAAACAGTGAAGAAGACCATCTTAGGTTTAAATTCAAACCAATTGCCCCACCAGGTGCCCCCTAACTGCAAGCCTGTGATAGAGTAATAACTACTAACAACTAGTATTATTAACAACTAATAACTTGGAGTGATAACTCTGCTCTGCTGTGTCAAATTGAATCTATTCAGCATTCACAATGATTATGAAATTGTATTTGTGACATAGGGAAAAAAATGGAGTGTCCGTTTATCCTCTCCATAGTCATGCAGATACTTCTGTGTTCCTATCCTTTTTTATGCTATTCTTTGTCTGCAAACTGTTTTCACTATTCACTTATTCATTGATAACAGAGTCATGGACCCATCTGAATCAGTTTGATTTACCATTTTCAAGCAGATTTAGTTTTTTTCATTCTAAGTTTTCATTGTTGTGATAAAACCCATTTGGAAATGTGCAGTTTTAAAGTTCTCAAGTCAGTACGTCATGTGACAAATTGGCATATATATATGTAATTTTATGTCAAAAAATTATAAAAAAATACACAATGTAAAAGGCAGTTAAATATTCAATAATGAAAAGACAGGAGTCAATCAACCAAGAGAAAGTGATAACAAGATAGTTCAGCGATGTTCAGTACTAATTAACATTGTTATAATGAGCAGAGTGTCTGTCATGAACCTTATTGACATTTCTCATTAACAATAAGCAGACAACTAAATGGATTTCAATTACGTCTCAAAGGGTTATTCACAAAAACCTGCAATGGTGGAGAGGTGCGAGTGAATTGTAAATTTAGACCCAAAGCGTCCTGCCATTCCCAAAGGAATGCTAGAGTTTGAAATAGTTTCACTGTTAAAGGGATACTCTAGGCAACATGACCACCTAAGCTTTTTTAGGTGGTCATGATGCCCTGAGTATGCCCTCGCCTTTCCCCCCCCCTCCCTCCACTCAGTCGATCGGCTGAAACAGCTGAGAGATGCCGAGGACTTTACTCCGCCCTCCCAGCTGTCAATCAGCAGAGCGGGATTCATATTTCCCGCTTCTGCCGACTATTGCCGAGTAGAAGACGTCTCCAACTTGCCGCAGTAGCTGGCAGGAGCGAGTCGCCAGCATAGTCTGCGGCTGAGATTAATGTTCCTCTTGCGCATAACACTAATCCAAGAAGAAGAGGAAGCCTGCTGTTTGGCTGGCTTACATGAGAGGCGGGCGTTGCGCGCTTCTCACGTAAACCATTAGCCAAGTTACAGATTTAGAAGGACGGGAGCGGAAGAGGAGGGAGGTGAGTAAATAATAAAAAAAAAAAGACGCCGTTGGAAACAAGTGGATTTTAGGGTAAGTATTACAGTTAAAAAAAAAAAAAATCCCTACCTAGTTGTTGAGTGACTAGGTATATTTTAATGTAAAAAAACGGGGGGGGGGGTTGCTTAGAGTGTCCCTTTAATCAACAAGATGGGATATGCACTCACGTATGTTGGTCTTGAGAAATATCAATTATAAGCAGGGTACTCTTGGTACTTGAGAGTCAGCTTCATCCACTGAGAAAAAAAAAACTAGATACCAGGCACTCAAGTAGAATTAAAGGAGTTTTATTGCACCAAGAAGCCATGCAACATTTCGACCTTAGCGTTACACATTTGAGAAAGGTCTTTGCTAAGACTGAAAGGTTACATGACTTTCTTGTACGATAAAGGTCCTTGGACTCTACTGGATATCCTGATAGGTATAGAACATGCATACATATGGTATCCATGTGAAAAGATCAAGCAGCAACACAAAGGGCCCCATTAAATTCTTAACGTGAACGTTAGCGCTCAGCTGTGTGAGCGTTAACGTTGGGTTAGGTGGCCATAACCCAGACCTGTTGCTTTAACATTAAAATTTTAAAACAACAGGTTTACATTTTTTTTATGTTTGCTTAACCAGATTGAAATCAAAAGACTTAACTAAATTTACAAGAGCATGATCAGGAGCATGCATTCTGGGTTAATTTCTGCTTCTCACAGAAAGAATCTAACAACTGGAGTGACTTTTTAGCAAGACACACCATAGGTTTTTACGATGGGTGAACTTTGCGGCTCAGTTTTTGCGAGACTGCAGCATTTCTACAGCTTTTCTAGCTATGGATTTATAATTTCCTTGTAGCAATCATTTTAATCCTTTCACTACAAGGATCTTCTTTTCATTGAAAAATATTTTCATACACATTAGTTAGAAACACGAGATGCATAGCTATCACATACAAATACTATAATATAGCAATTTTGCAAAAGATTGTTATTCTGATATAGTTCATATATTTAAATAATGTAAATGTTCTCTTTTTTTAATTTTCATTTATCAGTGTATCCTTTACAGAAATAGTGTTGGAATGTAATGTTCTGAACTATTGATGGTGCTCTCTGTGTATTCTGCCCTTTTCCCGGCTGTTGTAAAACTGCTTGGAAGTTTGTGGAACCTTATTGTTACAGAGTGGGGCTGTAGCTTCTTTACAGTAATACAGAGTGACAGACCTAAAATCTCAGAGCAAGGTGTTCTCCCACGGGAGAATATTAATTTTGCATTAAAGGATGCAAATAAGGATTTGTATGCTAATTTTTATAGCACGATATTTTACTGCAAAATTGTATGTAGAAATATTTGGTAGAAACAGGATTAAGGGAAGGCATATATCACAGATCTTTATAAAGAATGACATTTCATGGTATAAGCTATAATGTGATATCAAACTACGGGAAAAGCTGTTTTTTTATTGTAATAAAGCTTTATTGTTTTCAACAAAGACACACAATGCAATGCTAATCGTACGAGTAAGCGTGAGAGTACAAACAGTCAGTTAAGGTCAAAGAAACAAGATGCACACCAAAAATGACTGAAAATGTGAGCAATCAATAGACATGTGCATTCGTTTTAGTACTAAAACGATTTAGTCAGAATTTTGGGATAATTTAGTTTTAGTATGACTCAAGAGAAACGAAACTGCTCAGTACAAAAAACGAAAGAAACTAAAATAAAATGTACTACATTTTAGTTTCAGTCCTTTTTGTGATATTACATTGATGAGTGAAGGAGACCAGCAATGAAGAAAGCAACATCGCAACATCCGAAGATCTGCACCCTCCACATGCCAATGCAGTAGGATGTTCTATACAGAGAGGGACATTAATTAATGCAGGAGGATGTTCTAAACATTAAACAGAGAGGATCCTTTTTTTTCAGCCCTTTAAATCCAGTGGCTGTGAGCGCTGAGATTGGCTGCAGTACAGTGTATCAGGCTCAGTTGTTACAGTAACTGACTGTAACAGTGCTCAGAGTTTCATTAAAACAAGGAAATAATATTGTTCTAACCTCTTATATATAAAAATATTATTTACTAGTTTTACTGAAACTCTGAGCGCTGTGATGAGCAGCAGTCAGTTACTGTAACAGCTTTGCCTGACACGGGGCAGTATTACAATGTTGGTGTTAACTTAACCAGAGCTGTTGTAAACTGAAAACTTCCATAGGCTATAATGGCTCTGGGAAGTTTACAACAGCTCTGGTTATGTTAGCACCAACTATGTAATATGGCCCACATTGTGCTGAGAGTGAGAGATACTGTAACAAGCAGCAATCTCAGCCCTCTGAGGAGCTACTACAATAGTAATTGTATCCATTGGTTTTCGGATGAATGAAATTAGTTTTCATACTAAAGAACTAAAAACGAATTTCTTTAGCAACTAAATAAATTGCATTTTAGGACTAATCCATTAGTTCAAAACGAAATTTTGTGCTGTGCACATGTCTAGCAATCAAGGACTATGGCGAAATAAAACAAAGACAAAGAGAAAAATTTAAAAGAAAAAAAAAATTGAGAGGGGAGAGAAAGAGGGTGGGGCAGTGCCAAGGGTTATCCAACCAACCAGACTCCATCTCCACCCGGTATAAGGCAACCCTACGAGGGCGGGGTAGGGGACCAGTAGAACCACTACCGGAGGTGTTTCTCCATTGTACCCCGGGCTGGAAAAGCTGTTTTATTCACTAATTCATTTTAAGGTTCACCTGCTTTCTCATTGTATCTGTGACTACAGTTTCAGAGCGCATTTTTACTCAATGAAGCAAATGTTTCAGAATTTTTTACTTTTTTCCCAGCTCAGACATCCACACTAGATATCACAGCTCATTGCTAGAACCATCAGGGAGCCTAAGTGATTTGAGCTCAATAGGTTTATAGCAGTTTACAGTGCAGCTACCATCACCATCCCAGTTCTTTTTATATGTAATGAATGAATCTGAAACTGTGTTCTGAAATGTACATTCCATAAAGCCATTTGAGATAAGGAACTGAATGAACTGTAACCAGCTTCATTTGAGTGGAACTATAGCATGTTAATAAGTTGAGTCTTGGCAGATATTTTAACCACATAGGGACCAATGATGTACAGGATATGTCCTAGAAAAAGCCTGTTAAGGACCAAGGACATATCCTGTACATCATAGTCCTTTAACCCCCTTCCCTCCCTATACTTACCTCTCTGACCAGGTTCCGCAGTGGTCTGACTTACCTGAAGACAGACCTCCGGTTTAAAAGACCCCGGCTACCGCACTGACATCATCACAGGCACGATGACGCCAGTTCCAGTCCCCCCCCAGGCACAGCCAAAAGAGTGCCGGAAAGGGGGTGGGTCCTTTGAACCCATCTCCCAAAAAAGACAGGCTTCTCTTTAACCCCTTATGTATCAATTGGCACCAGATTGCAGACTTCTCCCGGAGGTCGCTGACATCCTAGATACCCTCCAGGGCATCCCCTGCCCACTGACGTCAACAAATGCACGATGACGGCAGTTGGGCAGTTAACCCCTCTCATGTTCATGTTCTGTTTCTTAGATCTTCTTGTGTATGTACCTCCTGCTTAGTTTTGATTATTCTCTGCCTGTTCATTCTGATATTGTTTCGTGGATTTATTTATATTGTTTGTTCTGGCTATTGCATACATTGCTTTCAGAGGTTGTCATTCTTGTTTCCTTGTGTCCTTCCTTTTAGACCCCTGGTTGTTATCCCCCTCTGCAGGGGCGTCGTAACGTGGGGGCGGGGGGTGCGGCCCGCACCAGGTGACACCCGCCTTTTAGGGTGACACCGTCACCCTAAAGGCGGGTGTCTCACCCTGCACCGCGTGTTCGCTCCCTGCGAGTGTCCGAAGCATGCAGCATTAGGCGCTCGCCTGGGGGAAACACGTCACCAGCCAATCGTGGCTGGTCACGTGGCTCCCCCACGCGAGTGCCCAAGCTGCACGCCGCCGGACACTCAGAGGGAGTGAACACGCAGCGCAGGAGGTGAGCTGGGGCCATTATCCATGAGCTGGGGACATATCCATGAGCTGCTAGGGCCTGGGGCATATCCATGAGCTGCTGGGGCATATCCATGAGCTGCTGGGGCAAATCCATGAGCTGGGGCATATCCACATATCCATGTGCTGGGGCAAATCCATGAGCTGGGGCAGTATCCATGAGCTGGGGCAGTATCCATGTGCTGGGGCAGTATCCATGAGCTGGGGCAGTATCCATGTGCTGGGGCAGTATCCATGTGCTAGGGCAAATCCATGAGCTGGAGCAGTATCCATGAGCTGGGGAAAATCCATGAGCTGGGGCAGTATCCATGAGCTGGGGCAAATCCATGAGCTGGGGCATATCCATGAGCTGGGGCAGTATCCATGAGCTGGGGCAAATCCAGGAGCTGGGGCAGTATCCATGAGCTGGGGCATTATCCATGAGCTGGGGCCATTATCCATGAGCTGGGGGCATATCCATGAGCTGCTGGGGCATATCCATGAGCTGGGGCATATCCATGAGCTGGGGCCATTATCCATGAGCTGAGGCATATCCATGAATATCCATGAGCTGGGGCCATTGTCCATGAGCTGGGGCCATTGTCCATGAGCTGGGGCATATCCATGAGCTGCTGGGGCAGTATCCATGAGCTGGGGCAGTATGCATGAGCTGGGGCAGTATCCATGTGCTGGGGCAGTATCCATGTGCTGGGGCATATCCATGTGCTGGGGCAGTATCCATGTGCTAGGGCAAATCCATGAGCTGGAGCAGTATCCATGAGCTGGGGAAAATCCATGAGCTGGGGCAGTATCCATGAGCTGGGGCAAATCCATGAGCTGGGGCATATCCATGAGCTGGGGCCATTATCCATGAGCTGGGGCAAATCCAGGAGCTGGGGCAGTATCCATGAGCTGGGGCATTATCCATGAGCTGGGGCCATTATCCATGAGCTGGGGGCATATCCATGAGCTGCTGGGGCATATCCATGAGCTGGGGCATATCCATGAGCTGGGGCCATTATCCATGAGCTGAGGCATATCCATGAATATCCATGAGCTGGGGCCATTGTCCATGAGCTGGGGCCATTGTCCATGAGCTGGGGCATATCCATGAGCTGCTGGGGCAGTATCCATGAGCTGGGGCAGTATGCATGAGCTGGGGCAGTATCCATGTGCTGGGGCAGTATCCATGTGCTGGGGCATATCCATGTGCTGGGGCATATCCATGAGCTGGGGCAGTATATGTGCTGGGGCATATCCATGAGCTGGGGCATATCCATGTGCTGGGACAGTATCCATGAGCTGGGGCAAATCCATGAGCTGGGGCATTATCCATGAGCTGGGGCATATCCATGAGCTTGGGGCATTATCCATGAGCTGGGGCATTATCCATGAGCTGGGGAATTATCCATGAGCTGGGGCATATCCATGAGCTGGGGCAATATCAATGAGAGGAGCTGGGGGTATAGCCATGAGAGCAGCTGGGGCAGTATATCCATGAGAGGAGCTGGGGCAGTATATCCATGAGAGGAGCTGGGGCAATATCCATGAGAGCTGCTGGGGCATATCCATGAGAGCTGCTGGGGCATATCCATGTGAGCTGGGCAGTATCCATGTGTGCTGGGGGCAGAATCCATGTGTGCTTGGGGCAGTATCCATGTGTGCTGGGGGCATATCCATGAGAGCTGGGGCAATATTCATGTGTGAGCTGGTCTGGGGGCAATATATCCATGTGTGAGCTGGTCTGGGGAAATATATCCATGTGTGAGCTGAGGCGCAATATATCCATATGTGAGCTGAGGCGCAATATATCCATATGTGAGCTGAGGCACAATATATCCATGGGTGAGCTGCTGGGGGCAATATATAATTGTGAACTGGGGCAATATATATCCATGGGTGAGCTGCTGGGGGCAATATATCCAGAGCTGCTGGGGGCAATATATATCCATGTGTGCTTTCACTGCCTTCGAACAGGCATCGTACTTGCTGGCAGTTGGCAAAAATTTGTGTGAGCATATGAGAGAGCTCCACAGCAATAAACCTCACTGTAATGTGCGCCGTGTGTATGAGCATTCAGTGTTATATGGGAGTACTGATTTAGGAGTAAGAGTAGTTAAACAAAAATCCGTAAAACACGGGGTGGGGTGACATCATAAGTTACCGCACCGGGTGACACCAACCCTAGTGACGCCACTGCCCCTCTGCACCATTTGCCTGATTCATATCTGTCTAGTATTTGGTTTTATTTATATTCTGCCTTCTTGTATTCCTTTTAGGTTCCCTTCCCTCTAGGTTCAGTCCCTCATTACGCATCTTATTCCATCTTGTTCCAGCTTCCCTGCTGATTCTCTACTTAGGTTCTCGTTTCTTCTAGTGACCAGCCCCCTCCTGTTTGGTTTTGGTTTAGTTTATTGTACCTGTATACTAGTGTCAGGTTTAATACCTTGCAGGTACTAGCCTCTCAGGTGATGAGTCCAATATGCAGTTTGAAAGGGGTGCACACTGACGATGGGTGGAGAGGTATTGCAGGAGGACAGACAGGAGGCTGTGGGACAGGACACAGTGGGACTTACTGGTTTGGCTGAGGGTGATTGGGGAAGCAGTCCTTGTGTCCAGGTAAAGAGGTTGGATGGGTGATTGCTCCTGGGAGAGCACGGTGTGAAGGACAGTTGTTCCTGGGAGAACACAGTGGGTCTTGGAGGGTCTTGAAGTAGGGGAAACACAGAGGGTCCTGGAGCAGGGGAACATGGTGGGTAGGTAGGGGAAAGCAGGTCTTTCAGGAGCTCGTATAGCTGGTCTTGTTCTTAGGAACAGGAGACAACAATGAAGCGAGGATCAGAGGGCGTGTGGAGCCTTTATTGATTGGGCACATGGGTGAATCACGTGACCAGAGGTGTGTGTGTGTTATATGATTCTAACTGTTTGATACTGGTGCTGTGCAGAAGGGCAGCACCTTTCATGCAGCCGTCTCTTGCAGGTAATGTCACAGGAACGGGCAGGTACGGTCCTGACAACTAGTCTGTATTAGTATTGTATCTTTGTATTTGGTTTATTCTTGTATTTTGGTTTTATTTCTTGTGTCAGTCTATGTGCTTCTGTGCTGGAACCTGTTGTTATAGTTTCAGTCTTGTTTATGTCTGAGGAAACTTATAATAAATATCTTTGATAAACTCTGGATTAATGTTTCACTGCGCCGTAGGCTCACACCCTTCTGCATTCATGCCAGACGTAGCCCACCGTAACAATTACATTCTTCACGCAAAAACGCACGCGCAATGCGTGAATTGTTGCGCGAAACGTTAACGTGCGTAAATCAACACTGGTATTACAATGCATTAAACGGAAAAACACGCGCGCAGCAACGTTGCGCGCAGAAATAAGTGTGCAATCAGAATTAAGAACCTTAATTGTCTCACATTAAGTTTTTGTGCCTGTCAAAGTCAATCTGAGCATATATGCTGCATCAATAAAAAATGCACACACAACTTCTCAAATTTATTGGTTTGGTATGTGTAACTATACTTTGCTGCGTATTTTTCACCCGCGGTAGGCGTATACGCGTGTTTGCTGCGCTGAGATTGTAATATGACGATCAGCGCAAAGGGTTTTGCCCTTCGCGTTAATGCGTTTTTGCGCGGGCGCAAACATATGCGCAAAGATTGTAATAGGGCCCTAATTATTTAACTCTTTAAAAGACCTTTCCAAATTCCTTTTTTTTCCATTAATTAAAATGCAGTAGACTCGTGAGTTTGTTTTCAGACAAATTACAATTCAAGCTAATTTTTGGTGACTCAGCGACTTGTCCACATCTAGAATAAACAAATCACCACCTGAATGAAACAGATGAAAAACAAATCGCGCGATGGACACATTTTTTCCAGTGATTCATTTCTCAATTGCTCATTCTTGCGGAGTTAAATGGTAGCACAAGGGTCCAGTGACGTGCGGTGAGGTCAGTGGCTGGTGAGGCACTGGCTAGTATCAGAGCCAGACATACACAGGGTTACGCAGTCACAATTTACGTATTTGATTATCGTTATATAGGAGAATAGAGATTCACTATTTATAAAGTAAAGTTCGCATTTTTTCTTTTTTTACAGTTCTAAGAGCATGCAACTCTTGGGGTGCAATCCAACTTGGGGGGAATGTGCCAAAGTTAGGAATGAAATGTGTTAAGTGGGGCTTTGGCAATTAAACCCCAAATGATCCTGCTTGTTTGCTATTTTTCCTGCCCTCGCTTTGCCAGTGGAGTAACTGGATACGGTTGTAAAAAGAATGTGGATGTTAAGATTTCAGCAACACTTCTCGCTCAAAAAAAAAAAAATCAACTGTAGACAGATTTCTAGCAGACAGATCCCTTCCCCCTCCCCTGCTTATTCAGCTATAAAACCCCAAACTGCCACCGCCATCTACTCCAGCAGGGATTACTGCCCTATGTGATACATCAACTTGTTAAGTAACGTATAGAGAAGTCACTAATTCCAGCTGGAAGCTGCACATCTGCTCACCCCTCACCCAGGTGCCATCTAAATGCACTCCATCTGTTGGCACAGCAAGAGGGAGAGATTCAGGGGTTTGTTTACTAAACAGTAACTTGTGTTCACTCACTAATATATATGTAACGTTTAAAATCAACCAAGTCCATGTGATAACCCCTATTTATGATAAAGCTGAGACTTGTTATCGTAACTGGTTTAATTTTTTTCCCACCCACCTCAATTAATTATTTGTTCTTTTTTTGTGATGGATTGCAATTTTTTCCCAGTAGGATCAACTGCAAACTTAAAAAACACTGTCTATCACTATGGGACCAGATGATATCAAGTTTGCAGAATATTGGATAAAATAAAAAAAGAACCTTTTTTTTGGGTTTTGCTATGAAGGTGTGCGGACTCACAGATTTGCTGGCTGCATTGTGTTAAATTATTTCAATCAACGCAGGAAAACTGACTCTTTGTGAAAGAGGAGATTTCTAGGATTTTATGTGATCAGTTGGGATCAGAACAGATTATTTTAATCATAAACAGGTGATTTGCTTTCTGATGTGACTGATAGACACATGTGTGTAAAACCAACACAGCCATTGTAGGTTGATTAAGGCAATCCCTATAATAACATTTACTCACATTGTAGATGATGTTGTCAATCAGTGTCACCTGTTAACCACAGGGCTTTGTTATTTTCTAAGGATGAAAAAAGCACTCATCCTATGGGCCACCATGGCAACGCCCCATGACTGACCAGGACAGTCACATGACTGTCCTGCGTCAATCAAACCATGAGGAGTTCTGCCTCCCATGGTGACGTTTTTTTTTTTTTTTTTAGAAAAGGAAATGCTTGAGACCAATGGGAGCTTTCCCATTGGCTGAAGCTATCATGTGCTCTCCGTGCCTGGAGGCCCAGGAGAGAGTGCCTGCCACCAGCTTGGGCTGCACAATCAGCGTAGCGTAGAGCTGCGCAAATTGTGTAGCCTAGGCTGGCTCAGTGCTGCCCCTGCTGTCTGTGTAGTGAATCACACACACACACACAGCAGCCGGCAAACTGAAGTGAAAAAGAAGCGGAAGAGAGAGAGAGAAGAAGCCAGCACAGCGAGGGAGCGTGGAGAGGTGAGTATGAGAACTTTTTTCAACATAATCATTTATTTACAGTATAAATACACACACACACATCATTACAGCACATTGAGCACATGAATTTACTGGAAAATTCCACCTCCCCTGCCACCCCTGACTGCACGTCCCTGCAAGGGTCACTTTATTGACGGCTTGCCTGCACTTGCTAGCCAGCTGCAACTGACGCCAGCTGATTCTTATAGAATATTCTGACAAATCAGTTCATACAAACAAAAACTCTTTTTTTTTACTTTACTCAAGTTTACATTGGAGTTTAGAGTCACATCCTATGAACAGTTTCTGCTGTTTTTTTTACTTTCAGAAACCATAAAATGACATGTAACGACTAAGCACAGCTGACCCCATGCCATATGACATTCAGTGGAATAAGATTGGTCCGACAAGTATAGTATTATTATTATTATTATTCTTTATTTATAAAGCGCCAGCATATTCCGCAGCACTGTACAATAAGCACAGTATAGACAGGGTTACAATACATTGAACAACATTTGACAAACAGTACAGGAGGAGATGAAGGCCCTATTCCCGTAGGAACTCACAATCTGGGAGGGTTGGGGTTGGAAACAGGAGGAGAGGACTGTAAGGTGAGAGTGATTGATGGTTGTGTCAGTGAGTTGGGTGGTAGGCTTCCCTAAATAGGAATGTTTTAAGGGAGCGTTTGAAGGAAGAGAAGTTAGGGGAAAGTCTGACAGTACGAGGGAGAGCGTTCCAGAGAGTGGGGGCTGCGCGTGAGAAATCCTGCAGTCTATCATGGGAAGAGGTGATGCGGGGAGAAGCTAGGCGCAGGTCACTGTTTGACCTTAGGGAGCGGGCTGGGGTGTATTTGGTGATTAGCGAGGACAGGTAGTGGGGAGCTGAGTTAGTGAGGGTTTTGTAGGTAAGGATAAGGATTTTGAACTTAATTCTGCAGTGGATGGGGAGCCAGTGAAGGGACTCGCAGAGGGGAGCGGCAGAGACAGGGCGGCGGGTGAGGTGAATTAGCCTGGCGGAGGCGTTCAGGATGGATTGTAGGGGGAGAGGTGGGACAGAGGGAGGCCAGATAAGAGATTATTGCAGTATGTTCTCTGACAAGAGTATTCAGGGAACCTGTGATGCTAAACAAACATGAAATGGCACGCAAACCTTTTTTCTATGCATCACTAATCCATGGGATACTTTAATGCCTTGTGTTCCAATTTAAATTCTTGCTGCTCTAGTTACTAGGCAGGTGCACGTGTAGGCACGGCGTGTTTTCTGACGGCATGCAGTCTTTCAATTTAATCCCCGGTAGAGATTACTTGGCGATTCTGCCAGCCTCCCTACACAAGCACAGGCTGAGCAAGTAACCGCAATGTTGACGGGTATAAGTGTGTTCAATTTATTATTATTCTTTATTTTATATAGCGCCAACATATTCTGCAGCGCTGAACAATGTGTAGAATATAGACAGTGTTACAATAAAGTGAGACTGAACAACATTTGACAAACCAACACAGGAGGAAATGAGGGACCTATTCCAGTGGGAACTCACAATCTACAAGTGTGACAATCTTGTCTTGCATATGACAAAACTTATTTATTTCGAGAACTTCCTCCGTTCTTCTACTGTGACTGGAGCGAAAGCATTTATCATTAAGGACCCTTATTTTCAGAGCTCATTTTGCTTGAAACTGGCATATCATTACAACTCTGTATTAGGAAAAGAAATAAAACCTTTACTTGCGTAAAATACAATAAGTAAATATTTTGAAAATAGGAAATCCTCTTCAATGATGTTTATGTGTGATAATTCGTCCTATTAAGTTCAATTAAAAAAGGCATAAACCTCCTATTGTATGGATTTCTTTATGCAAGGGTATCATTTTAGCTAACATGTACTGTAGAAGACTACTGACCGTACTTGTCTTCTGGTCTACTGTAAAGTTATTTGTTACTCACCGATTACACTTTAAAGTGCTTCATAAAAATAGAATTGTATTAAATGGGAAATAGCCCCCTTTGATTGATCAGTTAATTATGCATTTGGCACTTACACTCAGAGAAATGACACACGACAATGAAAAATAAATCGCAGAAGCAACTGCGTTAAAGCCATGACTTGTGAACTCTGCATCCCCCAGCTTATGAGAGAAGAATGTGGAAGACTTGCATAATGTAACAAATGACATTCCTCATATCACAATAACAGCATGTGCACATCAGAAGGACTCATGTGAAATAAGAACGAGAGAACAAGTGTGACTTATAGTTCAAGGCAAGGTGAAAATAATAAAACTCCAAGATAATGACAGTTATGGCAAGAATTAATTATCAAGCTAGAGGAGAAATAAAAGCAAGGACGGATGTACAGTTGTGTTCAAAATTATTCAACCCCCAATGCTGTAAAGGGTTTTAGGGAATTTAGTGTACATTTGTAATTGTATTCAGAATGAAATCCTACAAGGACTTTTTAAAGAACCGTATGCAACTAAAATGACATCAATTGGTTTTGTAATACAGTAGTAAATGTTTATTTTGTGAATTCTTCATTGACACAATTATTCAACCCCTTAAAGACTACCACTCTGAAGAACAGAGGTTCATTCAAGTGTTTACAATCAGGTATTGAAAACACCTGTGGATGTCACGGAGCAGCAATAAAGCATAATAAGCACCAATTAGGCAGCTTTAAAATGACTGTGATACTCAGCTCCTTCTAGACATTTACTGGTGTGGTTACAAACATGGTGAAGTCAAGAGAATGGTCCAGGAAGACAAGAGAAGAGGTGATTACTCTTCACAGGAAGGGCAATGGCTATAAGAAGATTGCAAAGATGTTAAACATACCAAGAGAGAGCATAGGAAGCATCATTTTCAAATTCAAGGCAAAGGGCACTGTTGAAACGCTACCTGGTCGTGGCAGAAAGAAGATGCTGACTTCGACTGCTGTGCGCTACCTGAAGCGTAGAGTGGAGAAAAGTCCCCGTGTGACTGCTGAGGAACTGAGAAAAGATTTGTCAGATGTGGGTACTGAGGTTTCAGCTCAGACAATACGGCGCACACTGCGTAATGAAGGCCTCCATGCCAGAACTCCCAGGCGCACCCCCTTGCTGTCTCCAAAGATTAAGAAGAGTCGACTGCAGTATGCCAAAAGTCATGTGGACAAACCACAGAAGTTTTGGGATAGTGTTCTGTGGACTGATGAAACAAAATTAGAACTGTTTGGGCCCATGGATCAACGCTATGTTTGGAGGAGGAAGAACAAGGCCTATGAAGAAAAGGACACCTTGCCTACTGTGAAACATGGCGGGGGGTCAATCATGCTTTGGGGCTGTTTTGCTTCTGCAGGTACAGGGAAGCTTCAGCGTGTGCAAGGTACCATGAATTCTCTTCAGTACCAGGAGATATTGGATGACAATGTGATGCAGTCCCTCACAAACCTGAGGCTTGGGAGACGTTGGACCTTTCAACAGGACAATGATCCCAAGCATACCTCCAAGTCCACTAGAGCATGGTTGCAGATTAAAGGCTGGAACATTTTGGAGTGGCCATCGCAGTCACCTGACTTAAATCCGATTGAGAACCTCTGGTGGGACTTAAAGAAAGCAGTTGCAGTGCGCAAGCCTAGGAATGTGACTGAACTGGAGGCTTTTGCCCATGACGAATGGGCGAAGATACCCGTAGATCGCTGCAAGACGCTTGTGTCAAGCTATGCTTCACGTTTAAAAGCTGTTATAACTGTAAAAGGATGTTGTACTAAGTACTAAGATTGAATGTCACTTGGGGGTTGAATAAAACTGATAATGATGTGAGCACAGAAAAGACATTTGTGGTTATTTCATTATAAATGTTATGTTATATTTGTCTGACCTACACGTGCCTCTTTGATTTAATTGTAAGCAAGATGACTGAATGATCAAAATCAATGTCAAACTGGCCAAAACACTCAATTTCAGTGGGGGTTGAATAATTTTGAACACAACTGTAGGTGTCAAGAGTTAGAAACATAGGTAGCCATTGATGGGTTTGATAAATAGTCCCAGAGACATATGAAAAGAATCCATTGTTACATATTTTATATTATATGAGCGAAATAATATAAAAATACATTGAAGAGCAAAGCAATAACAGGTAATGTTATTGATTCTCATTCATTACTAACTACAGTCTTTTATGTTTGATTTTACAATACATACGAACAGCACTACTTTCAGGTTCCTTTATTGTAAATATATTATGTATTTTTTTAAGAGAATGTGAAGTTCAATTTCACACTTTCTCACTTTTACACTGACAGCTGGACTCAGGGCTGCCAACAGAAATTCTGGGACCCGTTACTGAACAACTGTTCGTAACCCCTTTCTCTCCCCTTGTTTCACAAATTTATATTTGTGTAATATTTTATTTTGATATTCGTGAGAGATATGACACAATATAAAAGTTTTACATATGTGTATAATGGGTGATATGTAAGTGTGGGCAATGTATGTAATGTATAAGTGCAGGGACGTAACTAGACCTAACTGGTACTCAGTGCAACATCGGTGTCCTAAGGCTGGGGTCAGATGAGCGTCATTGGAGAGTGGAAGGACCGTCTGTGAGAGTGGACGTTCCTTTCACTCGACTCCCGTCTGGCCACCTTGATGAGCGCAGTTAGTGCGTTCAGCGCTGGAAGGCTCAATCCTCCTATGGAGGATCGCGCTTTGCAGCTCCATCAACGCGCATCCTAGCGTTTTAATGGAGAGGCCTGCTGCACAGACGCAGCACGGCCACTGTTGGACGCGCAATTCTTGCTTGTGCAACAGCGTCTGGCCGGCCTCATCGTAGCATTGCCCCATCGCAGCGTCGCAACACTGTGACGGATGCCGGAAGCCACGTCAGCATGGGCGCACCTAGTGCGCTCGTCTGACACGGGCCTAAAATAGGTTTAGGAGTTTGAGAGACCAAGGGTACCCAACTTTTTGGAACTAAAAATGCCTTTACCGAGGGTGTATTTGGAGCCAGTGGAGACAGGTCTTGCCTCAGTATTTTCATGCTGCGTATTGTGTATTTCATTTGCTTATACTATTTTGAAGATACTGTATCTATAGGGCCATATTACAGAGCTGGTGCTAACTTAACCAGTGCTGTTGTAAACCTATCACAACACCTGCATTTTAATCACTCGTTAAGCAGAGCCAGTGGTTCCAGGAAGCTTAACCGAGTTTGGCAGGGACTGGGCCCTGTAAATCCATGAGGCCCCATAAAAGACTAACGTTTGTACCCCCTGATGGTGGCCCTGACTAAACTGATAAGAGTGTTTATTGCTCTACCTTAGTTCATGCACTTGACTCGTCAAACGGTCATGGCAAGTAAAGATAGGTGGAGAGGCAGGCAATTCTTAAATAACTTGCTATGCTGTCCTTGCCTTAATGACCCCTTCACTACCGATATCAAGAGATCTCTGCTTTCAAAGGCACCATCTGGTGCCCCCAGTATCGAGATATCTCGGTACGCTGATCTGCAGCCCAAAAGAAAATGAAATTCGTTTGCTGCAAATTAATTTCATTATCTTTTGGGCTGCAGAAAGTGCCCCCAAAGTTTTAGCCCTGTAGGCATAATGCCCAAAGAGCTAAAACTGTAAAATTGGCAGCTGAAAACTTTGAAATATCGGGCTTTCAGAAGCTGTCAGCAGCCAGTGCAGGGAGAAATAGAAGAAAATAGATCTGCTGTTAAAACCTCTGTAACTCAATTTGGCAGTAGATGGCGCCATCCACTGCCCAAATAGGTTATTACAGTAATAGATAGGTATTACTGTGCAATTTATTAAAAATGATTTTTCAAAAAACCACTGGTTTCTGACAACAGTTTTCTGGAAAATCTCATGGTAGTGAAGGGGTTAAGGACGCTATTTAATATTTTCAATCTTTTAAAAATTACATATATTATGTAACTATGACTGCTAAAATGCCCAAACAAATGCATATTTTCAGCCACTATCATGATTTCTGAAAAATATCATGTCATGTCTGTTTCAAATTTGAATGTTTAAACGTGGGTTTCAGGCTGAAGCTGAGATTGAAAAAAGGCACAAGTGCCATTATTTCAGCCAAATTCTTATTGGGAATGCTTTTATGCTCTTAATTTAATCTCCCGAACCGAAAATGGCTGAATTGTGACCGAAAATACATTAATTTCGACTATCGAGCCAAATTAATTGTAGCTCTAAGTTGGATGTCTGGCAATGAGCAGCTTTTGACTGATTACTTGTTTTCATATAATAGCTTGATATATGGACAAAGGACATGACAACATAATTGTAAAATCACACTGCAATGTTAACATTGAAAAATAAAGCCTATTTTTAATAAGGGATTGTTTTGTATGTGTTTACTTAACTGTTTTTAAAATGCACAGAATGAGATGAATTTAACAAAACATATTGATGAAACAACTCAATTAATTGGCACGATTAGCGGCTCTAACTTTAGTTTCTCATATTTTTAATTTAAATAATTAAAATAGGAAAATCATGTAAAAAGGTCTGAAGATTTTAATAATAATTATATAATAATAATGCTTCAAGAATATAAAGAGCATAACAATTGTTTGATCACAGCTGCCTGACATTTTTTTTTAATTAACATCTTTGAAATCCTCCATATATTAACGGACTAAAATCATTTGTTCTGAGCACATTTAAAAGCTGGAAATTATAGGCTTTTTAATTTTTTTTTTATTATTTAACTATTAACAGCCAAGTGTCTTAGGTGAAATGAATGCAGTGATGAAAATGGATGTGTAACAGGTCTCAGTACCCCAACAGGGTCACATCTGCCAATGCCGCTTCCTTGCTGGAACCTCCTGTTCTCCCCAGCCAGACTCTCTGCTTTTCACCAGTCCTCAGACGCAGCTCAAAGACGGGACACATAGAGAGTCTACTAGCATGCCCCAGAAATAAGACAAGGCTGTAGGTCTGGGCTCTATCAGGGTCAGAATGGAACTCTTTTATTTGGGAACAGGCACACATATTTATATGGTCAAATATATGGGTCATTTACATACACAAACCCTCCCCTAGGAAATGTTTTGAGGGATTCTCATGTTTCTGTTCCTTCTGCTTCTTGGAATGCAAAACATAATTAGATTAGGTACAGACAGTGAACTACACATTGCGTAACATTTCTAAACGAGGCAGGACAATGGCAATCGTAATTGACAAACAGATTACAGTTTAAAACAACAGATAACGGGGCAGTGTTTGCCTGACAAAGAAGACTCAAATATACAGCAGATAAACATATAGACATGGACCATAACAATTGACAATAACATTATTCATGCATAACTCCGATTACATGCACAAAAGAGAGGGCAAGGAAATGACACAGAACATCCGGCCTGCACCTTCCACCTTCCAAATTCATCTCCAGGTCCATGCACCCCAAGTCCAAATGACACATGTCACAGTATGCATCAGAAATAGTAAGCCTGTTATATGACAAGTTACAATTTGCTGTTCCATTAATACTTACCTGTTAGTTCTAGCACTGTTCCATAGCTGTTCCATAGGGGCTTGTTTATCAGAACTCCTTTCAGTTATCCCGCACCTAGCAGAAATATTGTTTAAAAACAAACCTAGCCCACATCTCTGTTATATTGGAATCTTCAAGAATCAAATCTATTTTGAAGAGCCACAGGGAGGGAAGTTATTATTTGAATAGTATTGTTGGAAAAAATACACACAGAATAGGTCAGTAAATGACTTTTTTTGACCCCTGGTCTAAGACTAAACTTGACAGTCCCTCTTAAACACAGTATGGTCTCTCCACCTGAGTCTTGATAGGTTTCCAGACTGTAAATTAGACTAACAACAGTATCCATGTTCAGCTTCGTAGAGGTAAAGTCAACGTGTGCAAAAATATATGTAATGAGAACACAGAATCTAGGAAATTTATTTCCATTTTCACCCATCCTAGAGGCATAATAGCCCAGAAAATTGTATTTTTTAACTCTCATCCAGACTCTTGATGCAGTGGAAAGAATAATATATTATTTATTAAATCTTCAATATGAATTCCACCGCTGCCAGCTCATGTTTCCCGGTTGGGTGGAGTAGAGGTAACATCACTGCTCTGCATGGAGAGAGCCTGTGGAGACATGGGTTCGATCCTGATGAGCACCTCTCCAGTAAGTGTCCTTGGGCAAGACACCTAATGGTACATACTCGCCACCCAGGACATACTTGAAATTGAGAGAAATCTCAATGTATCCTTCCTGGTAAAATCCTTTCTGGAAAAAATTTATGTACACCTTTTTACAGGTAATGTTAACTAGCACTCTTGTTAATTTAAAGGGACACTATACACAATGTGACTATTCAGTCTTCTCTGAGTGGTCACACTGCTGTGAACTCCCTCTATGCCTCTGAGGGGGGCTCAGAGGGCTGATTCATCCATGAAAATGAAGGGTTTTAGTCCTGTCCAGAACCTCAGCTCATGGAGCCCTCAGCTCAGTTTTTTGGGATCGGAGACCTTTGGGAACTAGCCTTAGTTAATGGTATCAAATCCTTCCTGCATTGAGAGCCACTGGATTGGCTGCCGCACCCAACCTCCCTGTGGTCATGTAACAATCAGAGCTGGAAGCAAGTCATATCCTGCAGAGATCTTTGTGAGAAATATCCATGTTATCCTTTTAACAACCAATGTAATAATCCCATAGTCTAATAATCACAAAGTTCTTCCTGTCACGTTGCAGGTTCTGCAACATCCCTCCAGCCCTTGCTTAGCCAAGACTACCTGCAGTACTATGTGCACTTGCAGTGCATAGACATATAGTTATTTTATGAATATACATAAAGCCTAATCTAAATATGCAAATGCTTCCTTAGTGCTCAACATGTATTACAACATACCCATGTAGTGCCAATCATTCAATCAAGTATGAATGTATGTGATGTCACCTAGCATCATGTGGATACATGTGTTTTACCTCATCTCCTTTAGTCCAGAAGGTGAATGCTGACTGGACACAAGCGCACCACCATTACATTAAACAAGGAATCTAAAATGCTTAAATGCTTTTCACTTTGGGACTTAATACTAAATTCCAGATATGCAGGTCTATTCACTAAAAGGTGAAACTCAGGAGAATTGGCAGAAGAATGAACAATCTAGACCAAATAGCAATTTTGGAAAGTGAGATAAATAGGAGAATTATTTTGACCTGGATTTTTCACTTCTCCTGTCAATTCTCCTGAGTTTCACTTTTATTGAATAGATCTGATATTACCCACTAGTATTTGATACCTTGAGCATGTTACTCTGTCAGGTCTCAGAAAACACTTGGGGATTGGTGGTGTGGGTTGGTGCAAGTTACGACTGAAGGCTATCAATTAAGTCTCTAAGCCAAGGAGCCAGAAAATATACCTTAACGTGAAAAGTGGAAAACTAACTTATGCATTGTTATAAAAAAAAGCAAAAATATATCAACGCGTATTCGCAAACCCAACCCCCTCTCCATCAATTTATTGTACTAGACCTTTATTAACAGAAAACTGGCAAATTGACAGCGAAATACGGTGCAGTTCGCCATAGGTTTGCGATCTTCGGCAGCATCAAAATTGTCCCATAGAAAAGTAATGGTTAATCTATTCAGAGAAC
Organism: Leptobrachium leishanense; assembly: GCA_009667805.1. Lineage (NCBI taxonomy): Eukaryota > Metazoa > Chordata > Amphibia > Anura > Megophryidae > Leptobrachium > Leptobrachium leishanense. The sequence continues at coordinate 133,306,850 of CM019065.1, forward strand.
TCTGACCTACACGAAGTGTCAGTGAAATGCCCTGATTTTTGGTGATTCAGTTCGACAGGTTTAAACAGACGAATCCCATCGGATTCAATGTAAAAAAAAATTATCGTTTTACATTTTTTTATGAAACCGTTTGTTATTTTCCTTTTCAGCAAAAATCCTTTTTATTTATTTATTTTTAGAACACCTTTTTGTATTTTTTGATGAAATTTTTGATTCCCAATTTCTTTAAAAGGCTTTTTTGTTTTTCTGTAACAGACCTTTTTTTTTTAAAGGACCTTTTTTATTATTTACACACATTTTAATTAATCTTTATTGATTTAAACACCTAATAGAAGAATACCAGTTCCATTTTTGTTCCTGTAGGTTGGCAGTTTTCAGCTGTCGCTTCGTTGAAATTTTGGTGCTTTCTATAACCCCTACAGTGTAAATGATTTCCTTATTTATTTATAAAGGATTTTACCAGGAAGGATTGAGATTTCTCTCGTTTTCAAGTATGTCCTGGGTACAAGAACATGGTTACAGAAATACAAAGTAGTAAAATGCAAGAAATTAACACAAAACAAATATACAGATTAACAGAAAATAAATATGTAGGAAATATAGTCACTATGTTACAGGTGCATTTCGTATTGAGGTATGTTAATAGGGAGCTCTTAAGGGACTTTAGACTGGGGGAAGATTTGATGGTGTCTGGGAGGTTATTCCAGAATTGTGGTGCTCTGTAGGAAAATGAGGATCGAGCCGCTGTCTTTTTGTATTGTGGTATTGCATATGATATTTTTCAAAATTTTTATTTTGAATGTGCTATTTTATTTTATTTATGGATGCCTCTACCCCCCGCAATGAGTCTACACGATCAGTTAAACCATTCTCTATCAGAAGGAACTACCGTATTTTCTGGAGTATAAGACGACCCCCTAATTTCCAGTTAAAAAATAGGTTTTGGGCTATACTCGTCATATTGTATTGTATATCCCGCGTATAAGATGACCCCCAATTTTTAGGGGATGTTTTTAAGTGTAAAAAGTAGTCTTATACACCAGAAAATACTGTACTTTTGTTGGTTGACATTGCCTGAGCATTAATTACTATTGCAAATTATATGATCTGGACATACAAACTGTCCTGCATTGACCTTAACAACTGGTGAGTATAGAGTCTGGAAAAATACTGTTACAACATTTTGACATGGCAAATATGTAATGAAAAACAAGAAAAAACAGAAATAAGAAAACTTTGAAAAAGGTTAATAGTGTATCTTCTCTGCCACAGCATCATCGATAGTCTCACACCACTCATCTTTAGATATCCAATTAAAACGTGTATAAGATCAATGCAGCTGGCAAACACAAAGAATGAAAATGCCAATAGTAAATCAATATGAATAAGAAATGAAAGACTGAATAGATGAGGTCAGGAGTAACTCTCACGAGTCCTATCACGTTTAATCCCTCACTGAGAAGAAGAGATCTAAAAAGCAGTGAGAATTCCCTAGGAACAGCTTGAGAAGAACAGATTATGCATTGCCTTGAGCCAGAAAAAGTTTTGAGCCACAGTGTGATCTCTTGTCAATAATGGAGAGAGAATGCACAGTATTTAAAAGAACAATTTTCTAGCAGCAAATACCTTAATAACTGGTTAGAAATATTTTTTTTACCATTTTAAATGCTTTCTGAAAAGAATGAACACTTTAAGAAGTGAACATTAGGAAACATAGAAACATAGAAACATAGAAAAAATGTCGGCAGATAAGAACCTTTCGGCCCATCTAGTCTGCCCAATTACATGGATACTTTACCTGGATTTATCTTTTGTTTAGGAACATTAACTCCATTTCCGCTCTCTGGGGTATTTCTTGTAACAAACCCTTAAAATCAGGGTTGGACGATCGCTTGGACAAACTGATAAAATTTATATTTTAATAAATATTAAAATTAAAGGTTCTCATCAGCTGGTCAATGTGAAACCTATGACAAAATTGTAAATGGCAGCAAAAAAATTTTTTAAAAAAGATATCCCAGAATGATCAAATGACAGCCTTTTGCCATGATCCGGCAGATGACAGCAGGATCTTCTATTCCTTTCCACTGAAGACCACGGGCATTCCATCTATGACCAGTTAAATTTTCAGGCTATTAGGATTGTGGGATCTTGTCCTCGTTGGCATTAATACCAACATTAAGCAATTCTGGAAGACGCCAGTGGCGTTTTGACCTGGATCAATGGCTATTCTTGATTCAAGTCCCCAGGAACTCAAAATACTTGACATGACCTGCCTATTTCAACCATATAATAGTAATGGAAAATTACCAAATCTAAATTTTTATCCTTCCTGGTAAAATCCTTTATAAATAAATAAATTTACAACTTATATCACAATATTATAGACATAAAATTCATAAAACAACAAATAAAGAAAGTATACCAAAATATAGAAACCTGAAATACCTTCAGTGAATAATTTCAGCAGTCTCACATCGAGGGGGTCCTCGAAGAGCATTCTCACGTTAAATACAGGTAACCTTTTTGCATGCAACCTTGAACTAAGAAAAATATCTGTATGCTCTTTTACAGAACAATTAATGCTCCACTATCTGCAGGAACAGAAAAAGAGGAAGCACGGGGTTTGAGCTGTGAACATTAATGAGTAAATTGTTAGCTAACATGCTCACTGATCATGTTGGTGTCTCCCATCATGGTCCAGCTGAGCTGAAAATCCCTGTTGCAACTGGGCTGTTACAGAGAATAATGAGTGATTGCAATCACTCATTATTTGCGATTGTTATCACCATCACATGTAGCCAGTATTAGGGGGGGGGGAGAGAAAGACCCAGATTCTAAATGCTGGTGAAACAAACAAAATAATATGACACTGGAAATAATAATTCAAAAAGACAATACTTAATTTTGTTCCCTTGGTGAAGAGGTGGGCATGTTCTGTTGCTTTCTCTTACTGTAAACCGAAGGACATGGAGAAGAAACAGTTCTCCTGTGTCCTCCTTCCAGAACAGATGTTTGTGCAACTCTTTAGGGCAACCTATGGATATCATCAATTAAGTTATCATCAGTGCTCCCCAAGTTTTTCGACTAACTGCTCTGAGCTCCCAAAATTTTTCCCATGTAAGGCTAGGGTCAGACTAACGCATTTTTCACGTTGTCCGTGAAAATGTGCGTTCGAAGAATGGACGTATTTTTTCACGGAATACGCAATAGCGGTCATACTATGCGCAGTTTCATCCGTGATTTTGTACGGATCATCAATAAAACACTTCTTGCATCTGGACGTTATGTTGGCCGGACATTAGCAGCGTCTGATGTCTCCAATTCACGCACACACGCCGCTAGCGGACGCAGCGCACTCTGTACGTCAGTACTAGTGGTTTAACGTTCTCGAAAAAATGCGTTCATTTTCCACTTGCGTTGCGCAGCCAGACTTTTGTGCGACCGTACTTCGTATATTGGCCGTCATTGCCCGGCATCTGCTGCTAGTGCGGCCGTGATTAAGTGCGCCAGAACGCGCGTTCGCACTGCCTCAGTCCGACCCTAGCCTAAGTTAACCCCTTCGCTGCTGAGCCATTTCACCTCTACTTGCTGAGCTCATTTGACCGTTTGTGCTCATCATGTTTAAACACGATTTGAACCCATGTTTTAATTTAATACGACCCAGACAAATTATATATTATTTTTATGGCAGACTCGGCAAATACATAATATATCATTATTATATGTATACGTCATGTCCTGCCATATAACAAAAAATGTAATAAAATGTGGATTTGCATTCAGATTTCAATTGTTTACAACGTGTAAAATTATATTTTTTAACATTTTATCATCCGAGCCTTTGTGGTTAAACATTCTATGGGGTACACGTGTTAAAAAAAATTTGATATGGGAACCTATTATTATTTCAGAGAAAGTACACGATTTAAAAAAAGCTGAAAAACTGAAATTTTGGATCGTGGGAAATGAGAAGGCGAGTTTGTGCAGCATTATTTTTCACATTATAATTGAAAAGTGAACAATATTGCTGCATTATAAAAGAAAACTGACACTTTTATTTTTATTCTTTTTTTTTTCTCTCATTACTAATAACCTGGTCCATGTCTGATATAATTGGAAAGGCCATGCTCTGACCTTTCCAATGTATCTCTATCTTTAATGGATCATGAGATACGGGGATCCAAAGGACCCCCATATCTCTAACATAGGGAATTTTGGGATTCCTTTACTGATCACACCACGCACCTATGTGCAATGACATCAGTGGATGAGTGGAGGCCCGGAGGTGGGTCTGACATCCAAGATGTTAGCCCCCACCGGAAGAATACCAAGATCCGGCGTCGATTGATGCTGGATCACGGTACTGGCAGGTAAGAGGTTAAAAGGGGCATCTTTTGAAAGGCCAGACTCTGACCTTTCCAGCAGTGCCTTTCTTATTTGTAGCCCCTACTGTTGAGGAGATAGAGGGGTCCAAAGGACCTCTCCCCTTCAGACACTCTCCTGACATGCCAGCGGCGGGCTTGAAAATGATATCATCGTGCCCACAATGTCGTAAGATGCCAACCCACTGTGGTTGAAGCTCCAGTTCAGTGTCAGATAGGCACCTACCCAGAGCAACGTGAAGATGTGCAGGGAGCATCCTCCACCCACGGGACTGAAACAAGAGGACGCTCCCTGCACATCCTTCGAGTTCAAGTGGTTGATTTACGCAGACATAAACCAGTATTTTAATGTATGGTGTATGTTGTTGTTCCACAGCAGCATATTACTTACTGTCAAAATATGATGCCTTTAGGATTGACAATTATGTACTGGCTGGGTGGAGTAGAGGTAACATCACCGCTCTGCATAGAGAGAGTCTGTGGAGTCATGGGTTCAATCCCAGCGAGCAACCTCTCCAGTAAGTGTCCTTGGGCAAGACACCTAACGGTACATACTCGCAACACAGGACATACTTGAAAATGAGAGAAATCTTAATGTATCCTGCCTGGTAAAATCCTTTCTCAAAAAAAAAAATCTAGTTGCTCAGTAATATGAGATTAAAAGTAATATGTTGATTTACTTAATATACTTGTATTAATACCAAGTGAGTTGAGATCACTCCTTGTCCTTGTTGGCTCCTCTTTATCTGTGTTTTTAAGTTAAATTTTTCTACTATTTCTTATAGTGCAATTTTCATACTTTTACATCGTGTGATATTTAATAGCATATCTTAACATATGCAAATGTAAACAATACTAGGGATGTGCGTTTCGGGTTTCGGAATTTCGGAATTTTCACGAAATTTCCCGATTCGTGTTTTCGGATGCGGCCGATTTTCCGAAAATTTTTAGATCCGAAAATGGCAGATCCGAAAAGTTTTCCGAGCCGAAACGAAATATTTTCGGAATTTTCGAATGTACTTGAAATGTGTCAAATCGAAATTTATTGCTTTGAAACGAGGAGAACAGACGTTCCGGAAAAACGAAAATTTTCGAAAATACGAAACGTCGATACAAAAAACGAGCTAAGTGACACGAACATACGAAAAATGGTCGATATTCTGAAAACATTTACAATTCCGAAAAACGAAAATTTCCGAAAATACGAAAGTCGATACAAAAAACGAGCTAAGTGACACGAAAATACGAAAAATGGTCGAAATTCCGAAAAAATGGACACGAAAAACGAGTCGAGTCGAACCGAATCGAAACAGAAATCGGTCGAAACGAGCCGAATCGGAAAGTTTAAAAATCCAAAAAATCGAATCGAACCGAAAAAAAAATCGGTGCACAAGCCTAAACAATACCTTATATGTGGCAACACAAAGCCTTGTTTTTAGCTAACTTTGAGGTAAGCCTGAATGACTGTATCTCTGTAAAGTTCCAGTGATATTATCTCAATGCTCTTGACCTTAAAAAGATGCTATGGGCAAAAATGTGATTTCCTTTCCATCAAAAAAGGTATGCCTTTTTACAACGCTTGCAAGACTAGAAGTGAACTAGAAGTAATATCTCAATGCTCTCTATCAAATGTAAACAATATTTAATAGAAACTATAAACCTGTACTCTTTATCTTTAAAGAGAGTTTGATTGGTGGAAAGTCTGCTTTCAAACTGATCCACATTAGTTATAATGACACTCATTTGAATCTATAACATTATCTGTTACTCATTTACTCATTATCTCTTGTGTTTTATCTAGGGATGCTGAAATAGCTTAATAGCAGAAGATCTTAACGGAGGAGATTGGAAAATAAGAATATGCTGTCACTGAATAAGGAGAACATATCAATAATTGTAAACAACCCCATTTCTCAAGAAAAAAAGTAATGAAAAGTAAAAGGAGTCAATTTCAAGAGTCCGTGAACATGCCAAGAATGGTCTATAAATGATCTAATAACTCATGTAATGGCATTATTTTCTAAAGTGATGTGAGGAGATTAATGTCTGAATAGCTGGTAAACTCCACAATCAACAAATGCATTCATCGAATATTCAGAAACAGCTCATCAGTGTTGCTTTAGCATTCATTTACTGCATTACCAGAGACACATTTGATTTTATGCTATAATTCAGAAACAAATACATTGAATTGCCAAATTTGAAAATTCCATTTGACAATTTTAAAGGTGAAGTGCTTCATATGAGCTCTAACCAATGAGGAGCCTTGAGCTAACCTAACGACCTGGTTATATAGTAATAGCAGCAGCAAAAACCATGGAGACCACAGGTGGATGGAACTCTGAGACAGCCAATCTAACTATCTTTATGGTCAACCTAAACACCTCCAATTCTACATCCCAGTTCACTGGAGTTCAACTCATCCAGTCTTACAAACTTCTTATCATACCATGTTATACATTGGTTTTACTGATTGGCATCTTTGGGAACTACCTGCTTCTTTACGTCATCTGCCGGACAAAGAAGATGCATAACGTCACTAATTTCTTTATTGGAAATCTTGCTTTCTCCGATATGCTTATGTGCGCCACCTGTGTGCCCTTCACCCTGGCATATGCGCTTAACACACAGGGATGGGCTTTTGGAAAATTTATGTGCTACTTTGTGTTCCTGATACAACCGGTAACAGTCTACGTTTCAGTTTTCACCTTAACAGCTATTGCTGTGGACAGGTAATGACATACCCTTTGAATTTTGTAATGTATTTTAATGTTCTTTTCAAGTCATTTGAAATAACGTTACACATTTAAACTGTTTGGAAAACGACAGGAGATGACTCTTTAATGAATGAGCCGTAAAGTACGACTAATTCTGCCTATTGTTGAAGAAAAGGTATCATGTGCATCACTGTCAAGTTGTCACGTTATAAATACATGTAGTATTTAATTAATCCCATAACTAAATATAAACCACCCCACTAAATCACATAATGATTTACCATGTTTTCAATGCTATTATTTAAAGAATGCATTGTGAATAAAGTAAAAATAAATATTTTTTACTAAAAGCCCAATGATGATTTCCATTTTAATTGTGTGGTCTTTAAAGGTCACAAATAAAAATGCAATACCCTAATCATTTTATGACAGCTGAGCGTTAAAGTGCAACTAGTGCTGAGAACACTAGACGCTCCATGTGAGCATGGACCAAATTGCAATGGGCTATGGCTCTCCATGGACCACAATGCAGTGGGATCTGGTTCTGCATGGACCACATCGCGTTGGTGACACTAAAAAATGTTGAACTGTGTGGAGTTAATACCTGAAATGTTCTAAAACCAGTGAAATTCATAAACACTAAACAATTACAACGTCAATTAAAAACCCGATAGAAACTGTACATAATTGCACTGAGAAAATGTAGGTAAATTGCGCTATTTAGCATTATTTTTATATAGCATTATTTTGCTATATAGGAGGCTACTTTTTAACTCTAATTATAACGCTAGAGCAATTTCATTCAATGGGATGCAATTATCCATGAAATATCGAATATATTCAGCAATTTCCAAGAAGCCCAACCACTGTATTATAGCCATAAACAATAGCCCAAACCCATTAGGATTTTAAACCGTAAGAATGAATATATAGGAAGAAAAAAAAATACATTTAGTTTGTTGTAAATGGTTCCCTAAATCAATTTATTTCACATTATCAAGCTGAGAACATTTGGCACGGTACCAGCCTTAGAAGAACAAGGTGTTGAACATCAAAAAAAAGCTGTTAGGGTAAAAACTTCATTACATCATTTCAGTAGTTGTTATGCAAAATACAACAAATGTAGCAAGGTAATTGCCCATTACTTCAAAGTAAATCAGGGATTCAGCTAACCCACCATTCAGGCTGGTTTGGTAATGTACTTAAAATGCATCTTATTCTGGCAATTATGCCTTAGTTGCCTGATGCAGACAATCTCCTGTATATCCTAATGGCACTTATTTCATGTCCTTTTTTGCTCCGTTTTATGTCTGCCAGCATTTACAATTGGCCAGACTATGAAAGATGACATTTTGTAAAACCTTTTGAACACTGTATAAATATAATCTGCAGTAACAAGAGACGGCTTTGCTAATGGTAAAATATCAGTAGCAATACTGGGGCAAATTGCCGACAGTGAGAAGCGGCATTATATCCGTTTTAATAAGATTTGCCCTTCTTACTCTTGTGTTTTATGCATGATCATCACTGGTACACCTAAAATGGTCAGGAAAATTAAGAAGAAATATGCATGGCATCATTTTAAGGGAGGATTCAGAGCAGGGGTCAGTAACCTTGGTCCTCCAGGTGTTTTGGAAGCAAATTAGTGAGTGGCTGAGCGTTATGGAGATGTCGTTCCAAAATATCTGGAGGGCCCCTGATTTAGAGCAATGCTAAGGTAAAATGCGTTATTATTATTGTCATCATTTATATAGCGCCAACAGTTTCCGCAGCGCTTTACAATAACCAAAGGGAATGAGATACATATAAACGGACATATGATGGAAACAAGAGGCGTAGAGGGACCTGCTCATAGGAGCTTACAGTCTAGAGGGATTGGGGTTGGAAGATAAGAGGAATTTCACTAGATGGCAGGATCATTAGTGCCAGTGGTTTGGGAATGGTGGGGCCATACAAGCGGCTTCAATCATGTGTGAGTAGGTGAGCAGAGGAATGAGTTGAATCAGTGATGTGGTAATCTAATCTGAAGAGGCGTTGTTTACAGAAATCATCCAATGGCATATTGACGCTCCCCGCATCACACCCAGATTTTATCATTAATAGTGCTATGATTGAACCTTATTAAATTTGATCCTATGGTAAAATACTTTATAAATAAATAAATATGGTTATTTGGAATAAGAGTTCACTGTGCATAATCATAGCATTTCTTATTCACAATATTGCTCTGAAAGTCCTTGTCAAACTAACAAAAATCCAAGTTAGGGTAACCAGATAAATACATTTTAACAAGTTCCTTTTGTATATAAGTTCTGAAAATTGTAACAAGAATTCAGTAAAAAAAAAACACAAGCTTTTCCTACATTGTATAATGCTGCAACTAGTTTTTTGCTGAAGGCAGAAGGAAATAAATATAAGGCTATTAGTAAGGGGCAGTAAAAAAGAGAAACTGGTTTGGCTCTCTAGGGTAAACATAATGATTACTTGCATTTTCTTAGCGTCTGTGTTCATACTCCTATATTTTGAGAGCATTTTAACCTGTTCTGTTCTATATCTGAAATATATTTTATTTATCTATTTCTTTAAGTTATAGCGTTATTGATATGTAATGAATCCCCTCTAATGTTACAATGTAACTAGCCTTAACCCCTTCACTACCAATATGGACTGTACTTGATCTTCAAAGCATCTGCTGGTGCTCTGTTGGGAAAAAATATTCCAATTTAGAGGATGCATTTGAAAACCTGACTATTCCATGACAAAAAGCTAATTGAAGAAATTAAGCCATTCGGAGGATCATTTCCTTATATTGTTATTTCTACGAGTTGTTGCTACATAGTATTAGATTAGAAAGACAATAGCCTCCTTGATCTTCTATATCAGAAACAAGGGCTATCTATGGGTGTCTACCAAGTTCTGACTTCTCAGTGTACACAAATTAGTTTCCCTTCTTATTTCTGCCTCTATCTTCTCTTATTTCAGCCTTTCTATATTTTATATTTTGGTTTTACTCACTTTGTTGGTTAACTGGGTCTGAATTTTCATTTTCTGAATCCTTTGAATTAGGCTTTTCTTATTAAATCAATTAATAGACACTTTGGGCCACATTACATTCCTAGCGTTAAAACGCGAGCTCAAGGGAGGAAAAACTGCGCCCGCAGTTTTCCCCCTTGCGCCCGCGTTTTAAAACTGGATTACAATTTCTGGCAATCCCTTGAGAGGGTGTATTGCATTCTTCCGAATATAGCAGCATATTTAATATAGAATTTGACATATTTATAATTTACGACGCTAACCAATCATACCGTACCCTTGGGTTGCTTATACATTATAAATATGAGCGTCATGCAGCATATTATGCCGTTCCAGCATGGTTTTCCACTTGCTAAAGTTTGATTCTGATACCGTATTGTTATAATATAACTGATTGAACCTGATATTGATCTGCTGTACGTCAATGTTAAATTTAAAGTGTTCTTGATATAAACAGAGTTCTGAATGGACAGCCTGGGCTAAAAACTGATAAAGATTGATAAACAGTCCTGTAAAATGACCCAATATATTTTTATTTTATATCATATAGAATACAGTGTCCAGTGTACATTGAAATATCTCGAGACTTGAAGCAGAGAAAATAAATTACGAAGGTGATTTTTTTAAAATACTCTTGGGAAATCAACAGCAAAGAAACAGATAACAGAAAGGTTGGGTGAATTAATTGTCGCTTTCCACAATGAGTGATTAAACCGAGTGGAAATATGTTGTCTGGGACATCACAAAATCCATCAAACTGATAACATCTGAGTTTATATAAATTACATCAATTTTGGACAGAAGCTGCTTAGTGCTTTCTGGTGTGCATTCCTATAGTCCCTGTTCAGTACTTTGGGTTGACAAGTTTTGTATATAAAAAAATGCAGCTACAGCTCTACTTTTTCAGGCGTTTTCCTGTCAATACACAAAAATCAAGATGCTGTGCTGGCAGTAAATGTTAGGAGCAGTAGCATACTAAGGAGGGAATGGGGGCAGACCAGTTGACAGCCTGAAGGGCGACAACCCTGGGGCCTGTGCACCCAGTGGCACTGACACTGGGTGAGTGGGCTCGCTAGAGCCGTGGAGCCCTTGTCTGATACCCCCAAATTCCTGGTGGTCCAGTGGTAACTTGCAGTCCCCTGTGATCTTTAATTTAACTTTCCTGCTGGTGGAGCAGCGCAAGCTCTGACTCGATCAGGTGCCGGCCTTCTAACCGGTCATACACATGTCCAACGCTTAGTACAGAGCGCACGCTGATCGTGATGACTCCTACTGATTGCAAGCGAAAACGAACGGTTAAGTGGTTGGTGCCTGATCAAGCCAGAGCTTGCGCTGCTCCGCTAGCAGGAAAGTTAAATCAGATCAGAGACCACAGGAGCCTGGCAATAACCACTGGGCCTCCTGGGACACATCTCAGACTGCAGGGGCCCTACTTTAACCAGGAATATAGGACCCGCCCTGCACAAAGGTAAGCAGGAGAGGGGGTAATATATATACATATATATACACAAATAAAATATATGACAATGGACTTCATATATTAGAGAATGAGGGGTCCAAAACTGAAAAAAAACAATATTTTCCACTTGTATTTTGGCACAATGTCATATTATTCATAAAAGACAATGTATAAAACGCTGATCTTGTTCCTGGCATGGAAAATGAGAAGGTGAGTAACGGCAGTGGTATTGCTCATTTTATAGGTGACAAATGGACAATGCCATTGCTTTGGAACAAAAATAAAATTAAAATTAATTTAAAAAAGATTTTCATGGTCATGTTTGGTATCATTATAAAGGCCAGACTCTGACCTGTCCAATGATACCTAACATGACTTTGTGGAGTGTAAAGAATGGAAATACTGGACCCCAGTTCTACTCACAGCGTTAAAGCAGCTTGTGTTTTAGATGGACCAATGCATAATAATGGTTTGCTTCATCACCTCCACATTTGCTCCCTGCATGGGAAATGAGAAGGTGAGTTAGTGCAGTGACATTGCTTGCTTTATAAGTAAAAGCACATAATGCGACTGCCTTAAAAAAAACAGGAAAAAAAGTGAATTTTGCATTTCATTTTTCTTTTAGTTTTTTTTCTATTTTTACACATTATATGGTCAAATATGGTATAGTTGGAAATATCAGAATCTGTCCTTTCCAATGTATAATAGACTCTCTTAAAAGACACTGAGAATGCCTTTGTTAGTGAGGTGGATCATGGAACTGCTATCTTGCCTTTTTTTGCTCGTGGGGGGGGGGTGCAAAAGCGAGAATCTGCCCCTGGTGCCAAATACCTTAAATACGTCTCTTTTTAGAAGTCAGGGCAGAGAAATATAGATATAGATCCAGTGCTTAATTTGCAAATCAGAAGGTGCTGGAATGCAAAGTACATATGATAAGAAAGGGATGAGGGGGCAGTCTCAGATCCTGGAATGTGTACAGGACATGACAGAACACGGTCTTGAAAACAACTTGCTTTGTACTCAAATGCCCATTTACTAATAATTTGCATGATATAATCGTTATGGCTATAATTTAAAACCAATATTTTTGGTTTTATACCATGTGAGGTACTGGACCGAGCGGTCCCGGATCCTGTTCATTCCCTCAGGATCCCCCAAACACAGCTCTTTCCCATGTATATCAGGCCCTTGAATCAGTCTGGAATTGTGAGAGATTTTGGGTGGTGTCACCTGGGCCATGGGTGTGAGAGGTGCTGGGACCCAGTCATATTACAGCAATACTATTGGCCATACATGCGCAAGCTGTGGAGATGCAAACATCTTTCCTATCAGTCTATGACCTGTAGTAATTGAGTATTTTGTAGTTATTGTAGTTATTTTTTCCCAATGGGCAGTCTGGGCCTGTCGTTACTATCTAGTGTTTCTGTGCTCATGACCATGTATTTGGCTCCCTGACTTCCTGTCCAGAGCTTTGCTTCCGCCCTGTCTTCCTTTAAGCAAGAATTTAAGGTCAGTACCAAATAAAGCTTGTTTTAAGAACAGTAACAGAAACTACATTAGGTATTTTCAACATCTCTTCAACTATATGTATACTTCTTCTGAAGCTGAAAACGTGATATAGCTTCTTAAATTTGTAACGGAATTTGAGATAACTGGTGAAAATAAAAATGGAGATTTCCGATGCACATAGAGCGATGTCTCCAATGGTTTGCTATGAGCAACAACCTTTGTAGGTAATTGATCCATAAAATATGTCAGAAAATTCTACAAATGTTAATGCATAGAGGAGGGAGTTACAAGTGTTTCAAGAATAAAATAAAATACATAAATAAAAGAAAACGACATCCGACAGAAAACCAGTGAATAATGTGAGGGCAAACCTGTAAAGTGTACGTTTACAAATATATCGACACAGATTAAATTATTATTAGATCTGATCAGTGGTTCCTAACACTGGTCCTCACGTACTCCTAACAAGCCAGGTTTTAAGTATCATCTTGGGGAAATGCAGACTGAATCCTGCAATCACTGAGCAGCAAATCATATCACCTGTGCTGTGCTTCAGATATCTGGCAAACCTGGCCTGTTAGGGGATCCTGAAGACCAGGGTTGGGAACCTTTGTTCTAAATGGGTAATATATGACCTAATACCCATACTTGAGACAGACCATTTCACTATTGAACAGTTGAATAATAATCAAAGAGTGATATGAAAACATAGGGCCCTATTCCAAGGTTGATGTAAACCTATCAAATGGCCAAATGGAGTTCCTGCAGTTAGAACTGCAGCCCATGGCTACGTGCATCGGCTGGGAAAAGCCCACAATTTCAGGATTACATAGCCGATTTTAAACAGTTTTAGCACTTTGGGCATTATGCCCACAGGGCTAAAACTTTGGGGATGCCTTCTGAGCCCAAAAGCAAACAAAATGAATATGCAACAAAATAATTTCATTTGCAATCATACAGCATAGCCTCAGATCATGTTAACACGATCTCAGGTTGCTGTGTCTGCTACTGATAATCATGTAAACACGATGAGGGTAGTGAATGGGGTTAAAAGACAGAACAAGCAGGGTTCCTCTCTTCTACTGTTCTGTGTATTTAACTTGTATGTATATTTGTTATTCTCTCTCACCCATTGTACAGTGCTATGGTACTTATTACTGCTTTATAAAAACTTGCAACTGTAACATGTGTAAAATGCTATCGGACAGGAAAAGACCCAAAACAGCCATGTCTGATATTCTCAGTAGCTGCATCCATCAGCCAGTGGTGGGAAAACAAAACCTAAAAGCTTCTCTTCCAGATGCTCCCCATAAAAAATGACTAGCCTTGAGATTCGAAACAAATTCTTTTTTTGAAAGAATTTAATGCCTCAATGTTCTCAATGCACAGTGTTTTTTATTTAAAAAATAATAATGATACTTCGATACTCAGTGTTGCAAGGACAGATCATTTAGATTTGGAATATTTCTAGCAATGAAATCTACATTAAATTGAATAATAGTTTTAAAAAACTATTGTAACCGTTAATAAAATAACATTTTAGAATATCCCGGGGGTTTTCTTTTTGTTGATTTTTTCTTCAGAAACATATTTACAGGGTTATTCAGAGAGTGTGAAAAGCAGGAGAATGACTGGAGAATGAAAAATTCTAGGTCAAAATAGCCAAACCAGAAAAATTCTCCCTTTCATCTCACTTTCCAAATTGGCTATTTTGACGTAGAATTTTTCATTCTCCAGTGATTCTCCAGCTTTTCACGCTCTCTGAATAACCCTGTTATTGTTTCCGGATTTTGCGTAAGTCTATGCATGATCGGATTTTGGTGCCACGATCCCATTTGGGATGCACTGATTCAAGATAGATTTGGGAATTGTGAAGAAACGATGAGCACGGTCAAGCTGCTCATTGCATGAAGCGCCTTGAAAGCAAAGCTTTGTTTAGATTATACTCCCTGGTATTCCTCACAGATGGGGAAAATTATCAGAGGTAATTGTTCCAAAGGGAATCGGGACAAATAATTTGTAGCAGATGGTATGTTATCGCAACACTTGTTAGACCAACTCCTGGGCTCTAGAAAATGTTTATAAACAAAAACAACACATATAAGGAGGATTTCGGAAAATAATTCTGAATTCTTCTGAAAAAATTCTATACACATTGAAGAAGCTATTTGTCCACCTATTTATCTAGCTTTTTACAACTCTTCAACATAGCCATGGACTGGAGTCGAATAATGACCCAGGCAGGAGGAGCGCACATGGGTTTTAAGCCGTCTCATGTACTATTCCACAGATTAAGTACCCATTCACAAGGAAAAAGTATACAAATCCAAACAGACAGAGGGAATGAATAGGAAGAAGGGAAATTATGTCAGGAAAGATTAAGTGGCATTAAACCCTTCATTACCATGATCTCATATACTCATTATATATTCAAAAGCTCCTATGGGAGCCCAGCATCGAATAAACTCAGTCTGGTCATATTTTTGAGCAATGCAAAGTAATTTTATTTACTGAAAAAAATTAAGTTGCAAATGGTCTCCAGAACCGATCCTAAAATGTTCTGCACCTTGGACAGGTCATCCAAGGTGCTGAAGCTGTTAGAACATCTTGGGGTCCATTTCTTTGTGTCAGAGAAGCACAGATCCCCAGCTGTATTATTATACATGTAGTAGCACTTTATGGCCAAGGGGGAAGCCCTCTGCCTGTAAAATAAGCTTACTAGCTCTAAAATGTATTTTTTGAAGGGTACCTTAATGTTTATGCTGTCTGCATTGGTTTTCAAAAAATCCACTAGGTCCTGGCAGTGGTTTTATAGAAAACAACTTAGTAGGGAATGGGTTTAATAAAGAGAGACTGTGTAATTAAGTAGAAGAATGCATACATGCACAGCGAACATTTCAGACTTTGGGATGTGTGTTGCATGTTTCTAAAGTATGCAAACCCAGATGGGCTCCCTGTTCACCCGGATCAGTAGGCATGTGTTGGTAATGCTCGGCATAACCACTGGCAAAACTGCATAAATATCCAGAGAACGTCTGTGATTAGATGCCTGAATGGGGATATCCAACGATCAACCCTTAAACTATTTCCCTCACTATTGTCAAAATTGATAGAACTAGAATAATTGCATTTTGCAACATGTCAGAATTAGAGATATATTCTAACTACTATTGTGTGGGAGTGGTGGACATATGACATCAGCTTTTCAGAGCTACTATACTACTCACAAGGTACAAACCCTAACAATGAGTTTAGTACAGCCAGGGGAAAAAGGCAAGCATCCACGTCAGCTTTGTACATCAAAGGGACAAGGCTAGCTTTCATCTTTAATGGTATCTGTGGATCATGACAACTATACCATCTGTGTACCAAGACAATGAGACAAGTGACATCCCGCACCACAACTTCTACAATGATCAAATGTGGTTTTAGTGCTTCGTGTTCAATAATCAAATAGGGGCACTGTGATCTTATGAAGTAAACAAAACATTCTGTATTTGTATTCATTTAAAATATTTACACAATTACCTTCTGATAACAAAAGAGGGATATAAGTTTCAAACCTTTTAAACTCCATTTAGAAAAATCTGTTGCACTATAAATGCATAATGTCTCTATAGTGTAGTTCAGATTCTCCTATTCAGTTATTTTCGTCACGCTTCTGTTTAAATATATAACAAGCCTTTATGCTCAGTGTGAGTTAAATATTATGTATGTGGATTCTTTTCTACAGGCGTTCAACAAGAATTTGATATATGATAAAAGTGTACACACTAATAGTATATCTGACAACACCTAGGGTACAACATAATTCTGTGGGGATTAGTTGGAGGAGGTTAATCATTGCCTGACAATTTGCTGATAAAACATACCAAAAAATTGCCATCTGCGTTATGAATCCCAAATATCCAAGCTAAAGAAAAGCAGACCTTTTCAGTTTATTGTATTGCCATTAAGTTCTTGAGCCCACCTGCCAACATCAAGGCAAATCTCTTATGGTGGGTTTTAGCCTAATGCTAAAACACAGCCTTCTGCTTTTTTCAGCTCTCAGACACAATGGTGCGGTGATTTATAACTAGGCCCGGACTGGCCATCGGGAGCACTGGGCATTTGCTCAGACAGCTAGAGGCTGTTGGCTGAGTGACAAGTTGGACCCGTCCCCTCCCTGCACCAGCAAGGAACCTCAAACTGTAGATAACTGAATTATTCATGCAGTTAGGAGGTAAAGAGGAGAAGGAGGGAGTGCTGGTAGGATGGCACTCCAAAGCAAAACCTTGCGATCCTCTAGTGATTAGTACAGTACTCTTTTTTTTTTGAGAAAGGATTTTACCAGAAAGGATACATTGAGATTTCTCTCGTTTTCAGGTATGCCCTGGGTGGCGAGTATGTACCGTTAGGTGTCTTGCCAAGGACACTTACTGGAGAGGTTGCTCGCTGGGATCGAGCCCATGACTCCACAGGCTCTCTCCATGCAGAGCAGTGACATTACCTCTACTCCACCCAGCCGGCTTCCATAGAACCTTACAATCATACATAGATTTGCACAGTAATGTCAACCATTACGCATGCTCTTCCAATACAGAAATGTGATGCAGTACATTGGAATACAATGTGTGTACCCATAGAATAATTATTAAATACAAACTAGAATGTAATTAAGGCTTTAAAAAAAGAAATCTAAACTGAAAAGAAAGGTTATGCTTGCCTAGCTGTAATTAAGTTTAAAGTGTCTCTTCGGATAACTTGATGTGGAATTCGATTTGATAATTGTGCTGTTGAATTGGCTTACACACTCTAGAGGGAAATTTGGAATAATGGGTGATAGCAGAGATACAAAGAGCCAACAGAAAGCGGTTCTTGCATTAATTTCAGACATGCTATGCAGTGACAGTGTACTGATGTCACAGTGACACCTGGCATGTGGAACCCTGGTGGGGGGCGCGACATGAAACCCTTCAGACGAGGACACAAGGGGACAAGATTGGTAAATGCAAATGTTTATTATACAGCAGGGATTTGGTTGTAATGAGTTCTCCACACTGCTGGGTTGGCAAAAGACTACCTGGAGAGATGAGAGTCTTAGTGTGGATATTCTGAGCAGCTGGACAACACAGGAATGCAGAACACAACCTGAGGTGATGCAGAGACTAGACGTGGATCTGCTGAGCAGGTGGACAACACAGGAAGGCAGAACATGACCTGGGAAGATGCAGAGTATCTTAGTAAATATTTGCTGGGCAGCTAGGCAGGACAGGTACCAGGAGTTGGAGCAGCAAAACTAGCTCCACCCCAGGGACTCCAGGACTGAGCACTGTTAAGAGCGAGTATCGCCATTAAATAAGGAGTGGGTCAGTGCTCTCTTGGTCAGGTCGTCTGAGACATAGCAGGCTGCAGGGAAATCCTGGGCTGGGTGGATGGGACAGGCAAGTCTAAGAGCGGGCCTGGATTGGCTCATCTGCAGGAGTTCTAGCTCTTCTATTCCACTGCAGGGCTGGAATCGTGACAACAGACTAATGAGCCGGTGTGTGTCAATATCACCTTAAAGACCCAATAGCCCTCACATGGCAAAATTGTGCGATGCCCACACGCCAGCTTGATCAACAGTACCCAGTGCTAAAACCAAGTGGGTTTCAGTTTGATATATCATTCAGATCTCAAATTTTGCAAAATCACTGAATACCTTCATTTAACCTCCTCAAAAAATCCATACTCATCTGAGATCCCGCGGACCAGAGGTGTGGACTATCTGCTGCTTCTTCTGACAGCAAGCAATGCGAGAATGGGAACAAATAGTTCCCATGTCCCTCTTTTTCACCTTCCACAGCCTCTGCACACTGGAGCTTGCGCAGGGATGCGTAGGGCCCCATGATGTCCTATGGACTCCAAGAGCTGATACCCGCTGAGTTGCTGCGCGCTGCTGCAAGTATCAGTTTGTGTCTCTCATTTATTCCCGGCGCAGATGCACATAGCTCAGCTAGGTCCGAATAGCATCAGTAACAGGGAGCTCTGCTAGCACAGATTTTCTCCGGTTCAGTCTCCCTACTTATTTTAGTTTTTATTGAGTGAAAAAACATGTTTGCAAAGAGAAAATGAAAATGCATTCCATTATAGGCCTTTTTGTGAGAGCTACTGCCTGCTTATTTTTCTGATTAATTATGCTTGAAAGTACTGGCTGGATGGAGTAGAGGTAACGTTACTGCTCTATAACCGTCAAGACACAGGTTTGAATCCTGGCAAGAGCACTTCTCCAGTAAGTGTCCTTGGGTAAGGCACCTAACGGTACATACTCGCCACCCAAGACATACTTGAGAATGAGAGAAATCTCAATGTATCCTTCCTGGTAAAATACTTTTTTTAAAAAAAGTTGGACCCTTTCTAAGTGCCAGACCTCAGTTATTGTCTCATCAAAAAATAGTTGTGTAAATTATTAAATGTGAAGTTAAAAAGTGCTGTGTAACATTACATTTGGAAAATTGGGCTGAGATCAGATTTCCTTGTTTAGACTGATTAAGTATTCTCAGGAAATTCCTGTTAATTTGTTTACGTTGGTAGTTTATGCACAGCGGTCTCACATTTCTCAGAGGTATTTAGCATTAGGGCATGTAAATCGAATTTATGTAGTGCATCAGTGTTTCTAAAAATTTACATAACAGCTGAGAACTTTCTGATCACCCTGCAATATGTGTAACTAAAGAAGAAAGAAAAATCCGCACATCGATCTCAGCAATCCTTCAAATTGATTGACTAGTAAAAATTGACTTTACAGTTTTCTTTGCAGACTCTTGATTAAAGTTTCTGAAAACAAATGAAACGTCAGTTTTATTTAAGCAATAAATCAAAAAGTGAATGATCCTTCTTTTATGTTATGTGACAGTATTTGTTCTGGAATGTAGCTCCTCCTCTCAGTACGTCTGGCTTTTATGATTTTTTTTCTCTTTGCAAGGCACTTGGTCTCTCACATAAACCCTGTTTTATAGGTACACATAACTTGATTCCAAATTCCAGTTAACAGGCAAAATACACTAAGTTGAATTTAATTAAAATTCTGTGTAACACATCAATTAATACTTACCGCCTTCAATACCACAATCGAGCATATTTGATCTGAAAGCACCTACTGGTGCCCTGTATATGCAAGGCGACTTCTAGGAAGTCAGACTACCGCGGGATTCCCCACAGGCGTCTCCCCGAGGCTGCTGGGAACCCCTGATGTGTGGGGGACATCCTCCGCATGCTTCGGGGAATCCCCATGATGTCCCCCACACGTCTTCTTTGGTGTTAAGAGCAGCGCGAGTCATATACACCGGCCCACTGAGCCATCGGCCCACCGGGAATTTAAATCCATCAATGATTAATGCATTAGCATGGTAGACTATGTATTATTTATTACATTTGCGGCTCTATCAGCTGGTGTGAGCTAAAACGACAACGCTACATGAAAAATCTAGTGCAAGTCGCTAAAAGGTAGCGCCTGACAACCCATCAACAGATCACCATGTCCGCAGTAGTCGTATACAAGATTCATCAGTGCACACTAAGGAAACGCTAGGAACCGGGCTGAGAACCAGCGTTAATGCATTGCATGGTTAAGAATAAAAAGTGTTCGTTTCAGTGCAAATAAGCATCTTTTTTTCTTTTAAAAAAAAAAAATCGGAACCCCAACTTTCACCTGAAAACTCCAGAAAAATACCTAATAAATTCAAAAAATTCAATAAATGTACAGGCTTTTTCCTGCAGATTAAAAAAAATAAATGGTTGAATAAATAAGGAATAAAAACAATAATATTCTTTACATTGAATCCTATGGGCTTCGCACACTGCAGGTTTTCCTATACAATGCATCTTCTCACGTTTCCTCGAAGCACCCCAGTTTAACCATACAATGCAACTACTCAAGAGAACACCTGCGCTACATTCCTTTCAAATGCCTGTTAATTGCCTGTTAATTTTGGGCAAGCATTTTGACGTTTTTTTTTCTTTCTTTTTCACCAGTTAACACCGGGGTTGAGCAGTAGGTAAATTTTTGCGAATAGCGTACGTGTAGAAATTAGCGCCGGGAACGATCTGTTGGTTAACACAGCGAACATGCTCTGTAGCGCTGCTCATGTTAAGTATAAGATGCAGTAAGTGCAGTAAGCTCACGCTACGATTCATTACTTACTGCGCGCTAAGTGGTTTTCGCTGTTCGTAGCAAGAGGCAAATGATCTGTTGGTCCAGCGCTAGACTGAATTTACCTGACGCTAAAGCGAAAACAGGCTGATACTAGGGTTGGCGCATACCAGCTGATAGGGCCCTTGGTGTCGAATAGTAGAATTTACATTTAGCGCATAAAGACTGAAAGATTTACCCCTACATACATGTAACCTACCAGCTAGAAGAATGTTGTCCTTGCAAGTTTGTTTTGAGGGAAATTAGCTTCACGATGCTAATATTTTAAATAAATCTCCAATAATGTCATAATCAAGTAAATCTGCTTATTTCTAATTAAATTTAATTAAACGGAGCAAGATGTAATTTCTAATGAAATAATTACTAGGAAAATTTGCGTCTTTAATAAAACATGTTAGAAAACAGACCTAATCCATAGATTTAGATGTCAACCTATACGTGATGTCACTCAATAAAGAGTTTTTTTGAAAAAATAGGGAACTGCGCATTTAAAATTGCTTAGGGGGCATAGTTGTAAAGCTGGTGTGATATTTTATTTGTAACCCTCTAGATCCAACATTAACTGGTATAGGCATTGTGTCAATGTAAAATAATTAGGAGCAGTGACACAAGCCTTGAAGATTGCATTAATGCAGTTCTCATTTACTTTCGCGAGTGCCAGGCCCCGAGTAATGTACAGCTCTGACTTATATTAACAAAGGTCAGTAAGGTAGAAAACATGTTTTAATAGAGGGAAAATGCTCCAGGGTTTTATTTACAGACCCTGGCGATTGAATAGCTTGAGGAAAATGTGTAGATTTCTAAGAAAGCAGAACACGTTATACAGCCGAGGCAGAAAAGTAAGCCAATTATGTATATTTCTGTCTTGGGTTACAATAATCCGCATAGAAGGTCAGTAGCTTCAGAAGATACTGAATTCAAAAACAGAAAGAACAGTTCATTTTTCCAAATGTAAGTTATAAACAGTGGCGAAAAGAGCAGAAGAAAGGAAAATAAATGCATAAATAAATCACACCTCCACTATAAGCTACTGCAGCCTGTGAAAAGTACATTCAAAGTCCTATCATTTATTTACACATCAGGTTATCATCATGGAGCGGACAGTGCTATTCTACAAGTTGGCACAACGCTATAAATACAGAGCCATTATTTATAAGGTTCTGGAAGATGTGTGTCCATTTTTTATCCCCCTTAAACCATCTTATATGTTAAAACTGTATTGCACTATTCTTGTGCATTTTTTCTGTTCTTGTTTTACATGTATTGCTTGAGAGGCTCTGATATTAACTTCAGCTGTCACATAAGCATTACTTATATGTCTATTTCTTTTATTACCACGTTTCCTCATAAGAATATACATATAATTAGACATCACTATACTTGTTTCGTGACAAATGTTTTCGAGTGCTTAAGAGAACTATTCTTTTGTTTTAGTTTTCTGCACAGAATATTGGGAGGATATATCACTTTGGGGTTTTCACTTTAAGCAGCCAAATAATGTAGATATTATTCACTTACATGACACAATTTGAATATAGTTTTAGACCCCTGTGAGCCTGTGCTCACCTTTTATAATTTTCAGAGTTAAACATCATGTTATAACTATTCCAACTGTAAGGAGCATGGTAGGATATGATACATCTGGAGAAGCCAGCCAGAAAGCCTATGGGCTCAATTCTGGGCAAGCCATTAGAATTTGCAAGTGAGCAATTAACTCTTATGATTCCTCTTTCACAGGTTCAGCAGATTCCAGACTGTATATTACTGTATGAGAAATGTGGTGAATAATGATCTGATGCGCTTATACATGACTATGGTAAATCCCACCATAAGGTCCATTGGTGGAGGCACATTTAATGTTGCAGTATGCACAGGGCCGAATTTGCATCTCAGGAGCCTGTAGGTATAGAAATGTGGAGTGCCCCTACCCCCCCTCAACAAAAAATAGAAACATACCAAAAACCTTTTTAAAAATTTTGTTTTGGGGTATACTAAAAATAAATAAAAAAAACATTGGTTTCTCTGCGCTCAAATGAAGAGAAGGGGCAGAATATGTTGCCTTAGTTGAGTTAGTGCAGTGACATTGTTTGTTTTATATGTAAAAGCATATATTGCCTCTGCCGTAGAACAGAGAATAAAAATAAATTTTGCATTTACTTTTTTCAATTGTTTTATTTTTACACATTACCTGGTCATGTTTGGTATCATTGTAAATGGCAGACTCCGACATTTCCAATGACACCTCACTTAACCTTGTGTGGTGTACAATTCAGAGATGCAGGGTTCCAAAGTCCCTCTGTCTCTCCTTGCTGCAGTGCCACGGTCTAGGTTGTTTATTAAACAATCCATTGCATCATCAGCTCCACTTGCTGGCAGTGTGGGAAATGAGAAGGTGAGTTAGCGCAGCATCAGTGCTCACTTTATAATTGTAAACAATAATAGTGCTTTGTTAGGACAAAAAAGAGAAAAATAGTATTTTATTTGATATTTTAATTTTCAATAAATCTAACCTGGTTATATTTTGTATTAATGGAAAGGCCTTTCCAATGATACCTCATATGTCCTTCTAGCCCTTAGGGCTCCAGTGGTAAAGTGGTCTCAATAATTGTAAAATACAATTTATTTATTTTTACAGAGCAAGGCGCCCCTTGTGGCAGGCACCCGTAGGTAGATGCCTACTCTGCCTAGTTATAAATCCTGCCCTGAGTATGCAGCAAAACCAGAGAGACACCCGAGAAGCTATTGTTTTTAATTTAATATCAGTAGAACCTGTTACAAAGCTTGTTAAATCTCATTTCACTCAAATTTATAAAACTAATATATACTGTTCAATAGGTTTATAATATCAAAACAGACCAAATGTGAATTTGGAAATCAGCAAAATTCAATAATATTTATTGTTATTTCTGGTTAAATTTCATAATATCATTCTAGAGCAGTGTCAGCAAACTTGGAACTACATTTCCCATGAGACTCAGCCAACCATATGAGTGGCTGAGCACCATGAGAGATGTTTCTCCAAAAAATCTGGAGAGCCAAGGTTGCTGACTCCTGGTCTACATGATTTTATTCCTTCTGCCAGCCAGTCCTTTCTTTTCCTGCGAAGCAACGGTCCCAGGCAATGACTGAGGCTCATATCGGTTTATTCAAATTCTGTGGGAAACATTTAGGCTAATGTCAGACAAACGCAGTCAGAGCGCACTCTGCGTGCGTGGTACAACGGACGTACATACTGACAAAAGATACTGTAGACACCACACAGTCCGTTTTTTTTGACGGACGTAGGGAAAAAAAGGGAATTATGGTAAATAAAATTAATATGAAAAATGATAAAAATTTGAAAAGGATATGAAAAGCCATTGTGTGCGTCAAGGTGCTGGACGTCGCAAATGCGCTGCGTCTGACATCTCCTCATCACTAACACAGAATGCTACGCGGATGTGGCGCACTCTGCACGTCCGTCTAGCTGTTTTACGTTCTTGCCTATCTTGTGCCGTTTACCACGTACGTTGTGCGTGCGCAGTTCGGTGCGCACATTCATCGTGTGTGGGTCTCTATTGATCATGATTCTATGCTACGACATACGTTAAACTGTGCAGCAACACGGATGTGATCACTGCTTTCGTCTGACGTGGCCCTTAGACTACAAAGAGTTCTAACCAAATATCAAATGCTCTTTTTGTGTTGCGTCCACTGCTGAATAGATGCTGTTGTGACCAAAAGGAAGCAAATATTAGTAGTGATATTCCAGCCTCTTTCCCAGAACCAACATCGGTTCATTTCATCACCCCCACAGCCCCATAAGAGCCGTGTCACATCGACACATGTGCAGCAGGGTGGCCAGCTGCCCTGTCGTGCCACCAATCAGGGCTGCTCATAGACGAGCAAAGCTTACTAAGCTAGTCCATGAGCTGCAAAAGCCATGATTAAACCATTTAGTTACCATTAAACAGGTACTTGTTATGCATTTTCCCTTAGGCCTCCTGAAAACCAGATGACATCCAGGTAGACTTGAGGGACAAATTGAGTTTCACAGTTGGGAGTTCTGTGTTCAGTTGATAGCAGAAACTGTTAAAGTAGCAAATAATGTTTAGATCCCAGATTAATGCCTTTCATCTAGAAATGAGATGTTTGACAAGCACCCATCCACACACTTGTCACTGTTCATGCAGTGTAATTTTCAGCTATGATGCAGGCTGGAAGAATATGTTAATTTGTCTACAATTTTATTTTCTGTCTGTAAGAAAATAAATAGTATCCATTTAAATTTCTGGCAATACAGTAATGGTCTATAGGGTAGAAAGCATACAGTAGGTATAGAAAATAATCACTCCCCCCATGAAATAATAAAATTTTGTTGCTTTGCAGCCTGAAATTAAGACACACAAGGTTATTCAGAGAGAGGTGAAAACCAGGAGAATGACCGAAGAAGCGAGAATTCTAGGTCAAAATAGCTAAACCAGAAAAATTCTCCCATTTATCTCACTTTCCAAATTGACTATTTGTGCTCTTCTGCCATTCTCCTGGTTTTCACCTTTCTCTGAATGACACTGACAGTTTTTTTATCCAGTTGTTCTCAGTGCAACTTATAACATCCAAGTGAAAGATCTAACATCAACATGTCAGACAAAAATAAAGACAATTCAAAAACAGAATCACTGAGTTGGAAAAAGGATCACCCCCTTGTGACAGTATTTTGTTGAACCACCTTTTGCTTTAATTACAGCCTTAGGTCTGTTGGGATATGTCTTTACTAACTTTGCACATTTAGGGCTATATTACAAAGTTGGTGCTAACTTAACCAGAGCTGTTGTAAACTTACCAGAGCCATTATAGCCTATGGAGCTGTTAAGTTAACAACAGCTCTGGTTAAGTTAGCACCAAGTATGTAATACGGCCCTTAGACTGTGCATTATTTGCCCACTCCTCTTTGCAGAACTGCTCAAGTTCAATAACATTTGATGGTGACTGTGGACTGCGGGCTTCAAATCATTCCACAGATATTCAATGGGGTTTAAGGCTAGGGTCAGACGAACGCATTTTTCACTTAGTCCGTGAAAAAGTGCGTTCGAACAAATGGATTTATTTTTTCACGGAATACGCGATAGCGGTCATACGATGCGCATTTTCGGCCGTGATTTTGTACGGATCATCAATAAAACCCTTTTTGCGTCTGGACGTTATGTTGGCCGGACATTAGCAGCATCTGACATCTCCTAATCACGCACACACGCCGCTAGCAGACGCAGCGCACTCTGTACGTCAGTACTAGCGGTATCACGTTCTACAAAAAATGTGTTTGTTTGCCGCTTGCGTTGCGCAGCCGCACTTTTGCGCGGCCGTACTTCGTATATTGCCTGTCATTGGCCATCATCTGCTGCTACTACGGTCGTGATAAAGTGCGGCTGCACCTGCATTCACAATGCGTTCGTCTGACCCTAGCCTAAGTTTGGGCTCTGACTAGGTCATGCAAGGACATTCACTCTTTTCTCCAACCACTGTGTGGTCATTTTTGCTGTGTGCTTTGGGTCATTGTCATGTTGGAAGATAAACCTTCTTCCCATTGACAACTTTCAGGCAGAGGGCAGCAGAGTTTCCTCACAAATTTGACGGTATTTTGCCCCAACCATTATGCAGTCTAGACCTGACAAGTGCTCAAGTGCCTGCTGCAGAGAAACAAACATAACAGGATATTACAGGATATTACCACCTCCGTGCTTTATTGTAGGTAAGTTGTTATTTGGATGGTGAGCTGCATTGGATTTCCTTCAGACATATTGTTTGGTGTTGAGACTAACAGGGTTATCCAAAGAGATCCGAATTGCTTGAGAAAGGTAACCGAACGCTGAAAAATCAGCGTTCGGTTACCTTTCCTGGCCATTCGGCTATCCAGGAGCAGGCAATTCGCCAAATCCTGGCGAATTGCCTGAACATACGGTGCCTGTTCGTGCCCTGTTTCGAGGGCAGTGAAATCCCCATAGAGAAGCACTGCTTCGGCTTATCCAGAAGAACACAACCAGCAGTGAAAGGTTCCCCTAATGCCCTGCCATTCGGTGGTTTAATTCGGCAAATTTATTCAGGAGAATCCCATAGGCTTCAATGTTAAAAATATTCCCGTTTTAATTCAATATCTAATAAACCGTTCATTATAAAATTCTGCAGCAAAGAGTCTCTTTATTTATAGATTTTTTAGGATACTTTAAGCATTTTTCAGTTTTTTTTTTTTTTTTTTTTAAAAGTCCGATTTTTTTTGATTTTTTTTTCAGTTTACTTATTTTTTTGTAACAGCCCTCTTTATTATCATTCCCTGGACCTCCTGTGAAAATTTCAGACATTTTCGCTCAATAGTTTCTTTGCAAACAGCGTTTCTTTTTCCCAGATTCATACAAATGGTTTTTCTAATTTATTCACTGCCTCCTCTACGTCACAGCTGCTTCGGCTCTGTGTGATTCGGCTCATGTTCGGCTCATGTTCGGCTTTTTCGAAGGTTAATCCAGATGTTTTTGCTTGTTTTCAGCGTGCATTCGGTTAGTTTTCGTCAGTTTTTCGGCAGCTTTTCCCTGCAATTCGGGGACCCTGTGCTGTTTGCTGAATACACCGCAGGGTCACCGAAATGCAATCGGCAAAAGGAACCGAATTGAAGAGAACGAAAAGTCACCGAACGTGCGGTGACTTTTCGAATCTCTTTGGATAACCCTGTAAATAATTAAATTTTAGTCTCATCTGACCGTAACATCTTCTTCCATGTGGCCTCAACATCTTCAAGGTGTGGTATGGCAAAGCTCAAACATGACTGCATGTGGCCTTTCTTGGAGAGTGGCTTTTTTCTTGCAACCCTCCCATACAAGCCACATTTGTGGAGAAATTGTGATATTGTTGCCACATACACACAATGACCACTCACAAATTCCTGCAAATGCTTCAGAGTTGCTGTGAGCCTCTTGGTAGCCTCTCTGACTAGTTTCCTCCTGTTTCTTTCATCCAGTTTGGAGCGACATACTGATCCAGGCAGGGTCTGTGTTGTTTTCCGGATACCTTCCACTTCATAATATTAGACTTTTCCGTGCTTCTAGGCATTGATAAAGCCTTTGAAACTTCTTGTATCCATCTCCTGACTTGTGCCTGTCCACAACTTTATCCTGGAGATCTTTTGACAGTGCCTTGCCACCCATAGTTGTTGTTTGCTTCAGTTACACTACCAGGGACTAAGATGCTCCAGGAAAGCTCTTTTCATGCTGATCTAAGCAATATGACCACAGCTGATCACAGTTGAAAGTCAAATGGCTGTGAGTACCGTTGAGAAGGTGATTAGCTACACCAGATTGAGTTTACAAGTCATTTTTAGGGGGGGGTGATCCTTTTTCCAACTCAGCAATTCTGATTTTGAATTGTCTTAATTTCTGTCTGACATGTTGGTGTTATATCTTTCATTTGGGTGCTAAGAGTTGCACTGAGTAAATACAACTGGATAAACAAAACCGGTGTCTGTCTTTGTTTCAGGCTGCAAAGTAACAAAATGTGATTATTTTCTATTTTCAAGGGGGTGATTCTTTTTCTTTACCCACTTTATATAAATTTCTGGATAGAAGGTTGTGATCTGCTGAAGCTGATGTATTAGGCATTTGAGGGGATGGAAGATACAAAAATATGTGGAGAAACAAAATGGAAAGTAGGTACACATTTTAACTTTGCCTAATGGCAAGATGTCAGAAGCTTTATTAGATATACAATTCTAAGTTAACGCATTCACTACCGTGATTGTGTATACACAATCAGCAGTAGCAGACACAGCAGCCCAGGATCATGTTTTGTTTGTTGCAAAAGAATTACGTTTGCTTTTGGACCACAGAATGTGCCCACAAAGTTTTAGCACCCTGCCCATGGTGTTAAAAGTGGATAAATTCAGCTAAGCAATGTTCTTATTGGAATTTCCCCAGCTGACAAGGCACGGAGCTACAAACTGCAGTTCTAACTGCTAGCTCCATTTGGCCAATAGATAGTGATATCTGACTGCCAAATAGGTGATAACAGTAAGAAATATATGGAATATTCCTAAATATTTCTTACTGTATAATTAAATAAAAATTATTTTTAAAAAAATTGGTTCCTGACAGTGAATGTTTTGAAAATCACTTGGTAATGAAAGCAATAAATAACTGTTCGAGGTGTTTTTCCATGTAGTGAGAAATGCTGTTTTTTCCATGTGTTATGAAAATAAAAATATACTAGGGAAACAGGCATGAAAAAACAACAACATGAAGTGAGCCACCACTTGAATCCCCAACACAAGAATAACATTAAATATAACAATATAAGCTTTCAAAACTCTTAAACGCAGAGCTGTTTTATAGCGTATTAGTTACAGAATATTAGCTGTAGCATATACTATACACAGGAGAAAACTCAAATAGCTGTAGTCTAATACAAGTACAAATCATCATGTGCTGTTGCTGGACGGCTTCCTGTAGAGACTTTTTTTCAATGTGTCTCTCTATGTAATTAGTGATTTTGTTGTTTGAATTAAATGGGTTTAAGTAGCAGTTGTGTCTTTACAAATCCAGGTGGATCCAATGCATATAAAAATGTAAATGATACAATTAGACGACCATCTGTTGAAGAGTTCTTTTTTCCCTTTGAAGCAGTGTTAATTTCATCGACTAAACATTTTAGTCTAGTTTTAGTCGACTAAATAATATAACATGTTTTTGACTAAAATATGACTAAAATTAAGATAATTCAGATGACTAAAATGTGACTAAAATTAAATGGCATTTTAGTCAAAAGATTACGGCAAAAACTAAATTGAAATTTGCTGTTGAAGTGGAAACTGGGTTTTAAGATAAATGTTATTCATAACATAACAGTTATATCTGCGCCTGTTTTGCATGTCCAGACCTCAATATCATAAATAATAACAGATTAATAGATGTTTACGCCAGGAGTATAGAATGAGAAATGCTGAAATAATGCATTAATTACACTTTAACTAAACCCATTAGATTTTAGTCGACTAAATTTATAGTAGTCAACTAAAATCAAATGATATTTTAGTTGACTAAAACTAGACTAAAATTAAAGCAATTCAGATAACTAAAATTTGACTAAAATTAAATGCTATTTTAGTCAAAAGACTAAGACTAAAACTAAATCAAAATTTGCTGTCAAAACTAACACTGCTTTGAAGTCCTACAGAAGATTACATGTCCCACCTGGATGGGGGCGAGAAATAGTCGACATCTGCCTGAGCTCAGTGTATTATATATCAGTACTGAATTGTCATGGTGCCTACATATTGTTTGTATATCCTCTCGCCAAATCATGTGTAACCGTGTCTAAGGTACCATTTGGATTTTGGGTAATATGTCTCACAATGAATCACAGTATTACTCATCTGTGGCGCTATGAACTTACAGGCAGAATCATTATTATATATGTGATTTCAATGAAGGGCCACCTAAATGAATAAATAAAAAATATATTGTGTCACAGATCCCCCCTGATGACAAGATATCGGTCCCCATAAACAGAACCCTATCTACCCCTCTGATCTTGGAATGGTCTGTATAACTGAGCTATCTTTAGGGACTCGATCCTTTTACACACAGCAAGGGTTAACAGGCCACATAGTAGAAACACAAAGCAGGCCCAGACAGTACTGATCTTGATGCCAGGAAAGCGGGTCACCCTTATACCCAGGATGATATATAAAGCCAGGGAACCCAGACTAATAGGATCAGTTTACAATTCGAGGTTCTCAGACAAAGCAGCGTTGGTGGTACACAATTCGAGGTTCTCAGACAAAGCAGCGTTGGAACACAAGTCGGGGTTCTCAGACAAAGCAGCGTTGGTACACAATTCGGGGTCCTCAGACAAAGTAGGGTCGGTACTGTCAGGCAGGCACACGTTATTCCAGGGGCGTGCTACAAGCAAGGAGGACAGTAACCAGTCCTTAGAGTGGCTGGTATGGAGACAGGTAAGTATGGAAAAAATATGAAGCGGTAACCAGAGACAGTACATGGTACCAGAGGGGTCTAACACAATCCAAGGTCGTAGGGATACAGCAGAATATGAGGTCAAGTTCCAAAAGCAGAGTCAAAGGAGAATAGAGGTACACAGGTCAATATCCAAAAGCCAGGTCATACACAGAAAATCAATCAGAGGTATAACAAACAAGCACTTAGGGTTAGGCAAGCAAAACCACGAAAGGGCAATGAGAAAAGGCAAAAATCAAGTTTAAATATCGCGCCCTGCAATCTGATTGACCATCATGATCACATGGTGCAGGGAAACCCACGGTGGAGGCGTGATGACGTCACATGCGGAGCGCCGCCGGTAGGAGCTTAAAGCCGGTGAGGCCGGTGGCACGCGCACATAGGGCGTGAGGAAGGGCTGCGAGGAAGACGCAGACCCCGAGGCCGCAGGGAAGGACGATGGAGCACGCCAGCCTCCGAGGTGTGACAGCACCCCCTACTTGAGGAACGCCCACCGGGCGGTTAGGAGCCGGCTTAGTAGGAAAACAACAAAAGCGGTCAATAAACGAGGAGCATGAATGTTGTGAAGTGAGACCCACGTACGATCCGCGGGACCATAACCCTTCCAATTAACTAAATACTGCAACCTGTTCCGAGAACGACAGGAATCTAGAATGGACTCAACTTCAAACTCGGGGTTCCCATCTACCAAAATAGGAGGAGGGGGAGAGAGTCGGGACGGGTAAAACAACTGCACAGGAGGGGTTTCAGTAAGGACACATGAAAGGTGTTAGGGATATGAAGGGATGTAGGCAACTGCAGAGCGTACGAGACGGGATTAATACACTTAAGAATCTTCTAAGGTCCTATGAACCGGGGCGCAAATTTCATAGAAGGAACCTTCAATCTGATGTGACGTGTGCTGAGCCACACTTTGTCCCCTACGTGATAAACCGGTGGAGGTCTGCGCCTGAGGTCTGCAGAACGCTTCTGAGCCAAAGAAGCGGATTCGAGATTCAATTTGGTCTTCTCCCAAATCACACGTAGATTACAGAGGTGGACCTCTAAAGCAGGAATATCCTGAGGTACAAACGAGGATGGGAAAACGGTGGGGTGCATACCAGTGACTATTTCAAATGAGGAGTATTTAGTCGACTGAGATGTGGCATTATTATACGCAAACTCCGCCCATGGCAATAGAGTGATCCAATCATCCTGTGCATCAGAAATAAAACATCTTAAATAAGTCTCAAGTGTCTGATTAGTTCTTTCAGCTAATCCGTTCGTCTGTGGGTGATACGCGGAAGAAAAGGACAGTTTGACACCTAATTGTTGACAGAAGCCTCTCCAAAAGTTAGATATAAATTGGGAACCACGATCTGAGATGATAACATTTGGAACACCATGTAGTCTAAATATCTCTTTAGTAAAGATGTGTACCAGCTCGTTAGAGGAGGGAAGTTTCCTTAACGGAATAAAATGTGCCATTTTGGAGAAACGATCGACAACGACAAAAATGACCGTTTGGCCAAACGAAGGAGTTAACTCCAGCAAGAAGTCCATTGCTAAATGGGACCAGGGACGTTCAGGAACAGGTGGAGGCTGGAGAAGACCAGTAGATCTAAGACGGGAGGACGTAGAACGGGTACAAACAGAACAGGTAGTAACATACTCTTTAACATCTTTGGCAAGCGTAGACCACCAAAGGTTTCTTTTAATTAGGGTTAGAGTCTTCTCTACTCCAAAATGTCCAGCAAATCTGGATTCATGAAACAGTCGTAAGACTGTGAGAACCTCTTCAGGAGGAACAATAAGTTTATTGGGTGGTTTAGACGGAGTTAGACGGAGGTGCTAGTGGCTGTTTCGATAGTAACAGATTCCATAATGGTGAATCGATCTAAGAGGCTAAGATTTTCTCCTTGGGCACTATGGGAACTGGTACCGGAATTTGAGTAGATAGAGGCTCGTGCTGTCTGGAGAGTGCATCAGCCTTAATATTTTTTGACCCGGGTCTGTATGAAATGACAAAATCTAATCGGGTAAGAAAGAGAGCCCACCGAGCTTGTCTGGGGTTCAATCTCTTGGCTTCGGACAGATAGGCCAAATTCTTATGGTCTATTAGTATAGAGAACGGACAATTGGAACCCTCTAAGAGGTAACGCCATTCCTTTAGGGCAAGTATGATAGCCAAAAGTTCCCTGTCTCCAATGTCATAGCGGGTCTCGATAAGTGACAATTTTCTAGAGAAGAAACCACAAGGTTGCATGGGTTTGTTGTCAGCTGGACGTTGGGACAACACAGCTCCCACCCCAGTCTCTGAGGCATCCACTTCTAATACAAAGGGTCTAGTTGGATCAGGGTGATGAAGGATGGGTGCGGTGGAAAATTCTTCTTTTAATTTCCCAAAAGCCTCTAATGCATTGGAGGGCCAATTCTGTGTGTCAGCTCCTTTTTTAGTCAAAGCTGTAATAGGTGCCATGATGGACAAGAAACCCTTGATAAATCTTCTATAATAGTTAGAGAAGCCTATAAATCTTTGAATGGCCTTGAGACCCTTGGGAAGAGGCCAATGAACGATTGCATCTAGTTTCTTAGGATCCATCATGAAGCCGGAAGAGGAGATTACATAGCCTAAAAATTGTACTTGTTGTACGTCAAACAAGCATTTATCGAGCTTACAATACAGGCCGTTGGACAACAGTTTAGACAAGACAAGTCGTACATGTTGGTGGTGGGTTTTCAGGTCAGGAGAATGTATCAAGACATCATCAAGATACACAACGACAAAACAAGGAGTGTATTCCTGTAAAACATCATTAATGAATGCCTGGAAAACTGCTGGAGCATTGCATAGTCCAAAGGGCATAACCAGGTACTCATAATGCCCTAATCTAGTATTGAACGCAGTTTTCCACTCATCCCCTTGTCTAATTCGAATCAAGTTACAGGCCCCTCTGAGATCCAACTTGGAGAATATTTTAGAATATTTCAGGCGATCAAACAACTCGGGGATGAGTGGGATAGGGTAGGCATTTTTTATGGTTATTTTGTTTAACCCACGATAATCTATGCAAGGTCTGAGGTCTCCCTCTTTTTTCTGAACAAAGAAGAATCCTGCTCCTGCCGGAGAGGAAGAGGGGCGAATCAACCCTTTGTTAAGGGAATCAGTAATATACTCCTCCAATACTCTATGCTCTTTCTCAGATAACGGATAGACTACACCTCAAAGGAGTGGTACCGGGGAGAAGGTCGATAGCACAATCGTACGAGCGACGTGGGGGTAATTTATCGGCCTCTTTCTTATCAAACACAGGGGCCAAATCAGAGTATGGAGGAGGTATAGTCGTGGTCAGAGGAGGAGCCGTGGGTACATTTAAGGTGTTGACGGACAAGGGGACCTCAATACAAGAGAGCATACAATCTTTATCCCACTTAGCGATTTGACGAGCTCGCCAATCGATTATAGGGTTATGACGAGTTAACCACGGGTACCCAAGTACAACGGAATAAGAGGGCAAAGAAATGGCATGAAAAACATTTTTTCTTTATGACATAGTCCTATCCTAACAGAAATGTCTTGAGTTTCGAAAAGGACAAAAGGGGTTTCAAGGCTTGTACGAGTAAAGGTGTTTCTTTCTTAATAAGAGGGATAGCATGTTTGCGAGCAAAAACAAGATCGATAAAGTTATCGGCAGCACCGGAGTCAACCGGGGCATAGAGATTCACCGGGCTACAGGAATTCTCCCAACAGAGAGTAACCGGAACCCGGAGTCTATTTTCAAGTTTGGGAGACGAGGGAAACGTACCTAAGAGCTGTCCCCAAGGGGCACTTAGACATGCAAGTTTCCCGAAGAACCCTGAGGGCGTTTGGGGCACCCCTTAAGCAAATGACCACCTAACTCACAATACAAACACAATCCCTCACGTTGGCGGCGTTGTCTTTTAGCTTCAGGGAGTTTAGTGCTATCTAACTGCATGGGCTCAGGAGGAGAAGGTGACTCTGGGAGCGCGGGTAAAGGGAACCGGGGAGGTATCCTAAGAGGTAGTTTATTAGCTTTATCTTTGGTATTCTTACGATGGCGAATGCGTTCATCTATAAAGGACAAGTAGGTGATCAGATCTTCCAGATCTTCCGGAAGATCTCTGGCCGCTACTTCGTCCTGGAGCTCATCATTCAAACCCTCTAAAAAAACTGCTATCAAAGCCTCATTATTCCAGTTCAATACAGAAGCCAAGGATCTAAACTCCAGTGCGTAAACACCCAGGGATTTAGTACCCTGGCGCAGGCGTAACAAGGACTTGGCGGCATTAGTCTTACGACCAGGGGGGTCAAACACTCTACGGAAAGCAGTTATAATTTCCGGATAGTTATAAACAATGGGTTTGTCAGTATCCCAGAGAGGGTTAGCCCAACACAATGCTTTATCGGTAAGATGATTGATAACAAAGGCTAATTTAGCACGATCTGTAGGGTAAGACCAAGGGGTTAGCTCAAAGTGGATAGAGATGTGGTTTATAAATCCTCTACAGGCAATAGGATCTCCCCCATAAAGTACCAGTGGTAGTAAGTTAGGGCACGGGTTTGGTGTGGTAAATGGTTCAGAAAGGGGTGGATTAACAGGAGGGGAAACCTCTAATTGGGTAGGTGCGGTACGAGCTAACAGAGTTTGAAGGACTTGAGCAAATTGATCAAGTCGATGATCTTGATCCTCCAAACGACTCTCTAAACCTGAGAATTGCTGGGCAGTCCATGCTAGGTCCATGGCCCTATCGTGATGTCAGGCAGGCACACGTTATTCCAGGGGCGTGCTACGGTCGGTTCTATACGTAACAATAGGTAACCCTTAACCTAGGTGCGATACCAGTCCTTGAGGTGGTTGGGTTACGCAATAGCGAGAGGTGAACCTATAAGGCAGGGATAATAAGCAAGGAGGACAGTAACCAGTCCTTAGAGTGGCTGGTATGGAGACAGGTAAGTATGGAAAAAATATGAAGCGGTAACCAGAGACAGTACGAGGTACCAGAGGGGTCTAACACAATCCAAGGTCGTCGGGATACAGCAGAATATGAGGTCAAGTTCCAAAAGCCGAGTCAAAGGAGAATAGAGGTACACATGTCAATATCCAAAAGCCAGGTCATACACAGAAAATCAATCAGAAGTAAAATAAACAAGCACTTAGGGTTAGGCAAGCAAAACCACGAAAGGGCAATGAGAAAAGGAAAAGAGCAAGTTTAAATATCGCGCCCTGCAATCTGATTGGCCATCATGATCACATGGTGCAGGGAAACCCATGGTGGAGGCGTGATGACGTCACACTCCGCGCGCCGCCGGGAGGAGCTTAAAGCCAGTGAGGCCGGCGGCACGCATGCATAGGGGGCGAGGAAGGGCTGCGAGGAAGACGCAGACCCCAGGCCGCAGGGAGGGACGCTGGAGCCGCGCCAGCCTCCGAGGTGTGACAGGTACACAATTCGAGGTTCTCATACTGTAACGTTGGGGGCTTCCAGCCTTTCCGGTGTGCTTGAGGGCAACATGTCTGATGCTGCTCGCTCACCAACACCCGGTTTAAATTGAAACAGGCAGGGAGGTGGCTGCATGAGGTGCGGCTTGAGAGGGGGCGCGATCTGGTGAAGGTCTTTTAAAAACCAACAGTTCCTTCTAAGCAGTGCCAGATCGTGGTTATCCATACCTGAGCTCCTTGTGCCTGAATTCTCTCGTGATTTAACCTGTTATTGACCTCTACTTGTTTTCTGACTATTCTGCATTCCGTTGCCCTAGACTATTTTCTTGTACTACGCTTCTGCACTGATATCAACCCGGCTATTCCATTTGACTATTCTATACTCTGTATTCCTGATTCTGGCTCGTCTGACTACCCCCGTGTTGCTAACCTGGTTTTGTATTACGACATTGTCTTTGATTAACCCTTTCTGTCTAGCTAGTATACCTGGCCAATTCTAAGGACCAGACAGTTAGGGATTCTTCTACGGCTACCCTGTTGGTAGCTTTTGGGATCTGTGGAGTGTTGGGCTTTAAGGACTGCGTGGTGGGATCCGGGAACCGTGACATTACGATCTGGCCAAAAATGGATCCCGCAGACTTAACACAGCATTTGAGTAACTTTGTATCCAGACAGGACGAGCAGGACCATAGGATGGATCAGTTTACTCTCACCTTACAAACTATCCTGGCTCGTACGGCTCATCTGGAACCAGCTGGGGTTGCACCTCCGCCTGCTATACCTGTGTCCTCTGTTGTTCAGACATCCCAGGTGCACATGACCGCTCCTATGAGGTTTGACGGTACTACCTCGGAGTGCCGGAGATTTTTGGTCCAGGTGGATATTCATTTTAAATTAAATCCACAAATGTTTATCACTGACATAGCCAAAGTGGGGTTCATTATTAACCATCTGTCTGGCAGAGCGTTGACATGGACGAATCCTTTATGGGAGGCAGAGAAGCCTATCGTACTGAACTATAAAGAATTCATAGCCGAGTTAAAACGGACGTTTAATCCTACCAGAAAGGCCAAGGTAGCTGGCAAATCCTTGTTCCGCATACGTCAAGGGAACAGGACTGTATCTGATTATGCTATAGAATTTAAAACGTTGGTTTCTGACGTGAACTGGACTAATGAGGCTCTGGTTCTGGCTTTTATGGAGGGGTTATCAGAGTCATTTATGCATGAGTTGGCTCCCCGTAAATTACCTGAGGTGTTGAGTGAATTTATAGATTATTGTATAGATCTGGATGATCAGATAAGGGACAGAGGAACTCCAAGAGAGAAACCTAAGAGACCGTTATCAAGGTTGGCCCCTGTCTTTCAGACACCACCCAGAGAGTTATCTCCTCCCTCTGAGCCTATGCAACTAGGCCATACTAGGCTTACAGAGGAAGAGAGAACAAGGCGTCTTCGTGAGGGATCGTGCCTGTATTGTGGTTTAAGAGGACATTTACGACTTCAATGTCCCACTCGCCCTAGAATGCATGATAAATCGGAAAACTACTGCACCTAAGGCAACTGAGGAGACAGGCCTTGGGTGTGACGTTCATGTCTCCTGTCAAAGACACTAGACTCTTGTTACCAGTATCTGTAGCTTGGGAGACCAAGACCACGCATACTACCGCTTTTGTTGATTCTGGGGCTGCTGGTAATTTCATTGATGTTGAATACGCTTCCTCCATTTCTCTCCCTCTGGTTGTAAGAGAGACACCCTTGGCCGTCGAAGCCATAGACGGTAGGCCATTATCCTGCCCCAGGATTACTCACGATACGGTTACAGTGGTTCTTACCACTGGTCTCTTGCATAAAGAAGAGATCATATTTCAGGTTAGACACAGAACTTCTTCGACCCGAGGAAATATCCCTGTTTCATTTATAATAAAATCATTAACTTTATTGATACCAATTAATTGAAAATTCACTTCTTTATTGATAAAAAATTATTATCCGATGATCAACAGTGATCTGCCTATAGCAATTATATAGCCTTGATTGCGATACTTAGCTTGCTTGGATACCCAATTATATCAACAATTATTAAACATTTAGGGTAATAGACCAATTGGTGTGGCGTTTAATGTTCAAGCAGTTTTCCGAAACCATCTAATTCCAACCGCTACTGTCAACTCTTATATACACACTAGATTAGGTCAAGCTCAATACCAACATTCAATCAATTCCGCTTTCCCTATGAAAAGATCGACTGCGGTTACTTAGTGCTTCATATGGTTGATGGTTCAACCGTAACTATTCAATCGGTTAGTTAGTTAATGCCACAAGCAGACTATGCTGAATATCTGCCGCTGGTTAATACCTAGCATCACATACATTTCATGTCCCATTAATTGGATGTTCTAATTGTGTTACTAGACGAGAGTTGGTATAAATTCATATTTCAAATGACCTGGATATTCTGCAGCATCAATTTACCACATCAATCCTTAATATGTTTCAATTGGTATCTAGAAATACATCGGCAAGACCATATGCGTGGGAAGCTCGATACCAACATTCAATCAATTCCGCTTTTCCTATGAAAAGATCGACTGCGGTTA
Organism: Leptobrachium leishanense; assembly: GCA_009667805.1. Classification (NCBI taxonomy): domain Eukaryota; kingdom Metazoa; phylum Chordata; class Amphibia; order Anura; family Megophryidae; genus Leptobrachium; species Leptobrachium leishanense. The sequence goes on from CM019065.1 coordinate 133,346,152, forward strand.
CTTAATGCTTCATATGGTTGATGGTCCAACCGTAAATATACTATTCAATCGGTTGATTAGTTAATACCACGAGAAAACTGTGCTGAATATCTACCGCTGGTTAATACATAGCATCACATACATTTCATGTCCCATCAATTGGATATTCTAATTGTGTTACTAGACGAGAGTTGGTATAAGTTCATATTTCAATTACCTGGATATTCTGCAGCATCAATTTACCACATCAATCCTTCATAGGTTTCAATTGGTTTCTAGAAATACATCGGCAAGACCATATGTATGGTTAATGCTCATTTAGCCATAAGCCGATTTTAGGATGGAATTAACACAACAGAGATTTTGTATTGTGCCGTGAATCAACTATACCGATTCTCTCTGTTATTACCAGTACCAATTCATCCTTTGTACGGAACATAAACATGTACTCCAAATCTCACCAGAATCATAAAGTGGTCAGTAGCCTCGGGCGTGATCTATTATCCAATACAAATACCGCCACTATTGGTCCACATGCCCCAGCTAAGCTTATTTAGATATCCAAAATCTGCTCTTGGAAAGGAGACGAAAAACCACAATTGTATCTTTGAACCGTCAATGCACCACAACGAGTAAGTTAACTTTGCCAGTATCGACAAATATAGCTCAGGCTATCACAACCATGAATTCAGTATTGGAAGCCTCATAGGCACAACATTTTGTAACTTAGACAACTAATTAACATCCTATTGATGATTATAGTTATAATTCTGCTATATTAGCAGTAAATTGCGCAACGCGCGTTTCTTTGCCGCACTAGCGGCAATTTCATCAGGAGCTCTGGTGATCCACATTTTAGGATCCATTTAAATAGGTATTGAGGCATCTATTAAATTAACAATTAATTGGGTTCAGGTCCCAGTTCAACATAGTACGGGTCCTCATGAGGAATGTTTTTTGTATATATGTTTTTACTTCCAATCTCGTTGTAATTCATTACTCCACCACTCGGTGTATGGACCTGTTCCATTCATCCCATTAGCTCCGGTCACATGACTCTAACTACCAATCGGATTTCTCCTGCAGCTTTACATTCCACAAATGAGAAATCTTTAACTATACGATAATATTATGTAGTACACTTACGTCATGATGTTACTAGAGGGATTGATCAAATCCTCACATTTTATTAACGATAGGAAGATTTATAGCATACCATTTACAGTTATCTGATTCGCCATAAACTATTCCACACCTCCTAGTTATGTGACACCACCAATAGGATTAATCATATTAGTTTTGAACCCTCTATGCCCAATAATCATATTTTGACTTTATTAGATGATATTTCTGCCTCATTACACAATTAGAGAAGTTTAATTGACATACAACATTAGTTTTAATGCTCCTTTATGATTATAAATATTTATTACTAAACACCATGGTTCACTGTCATGGATAAATAATTTAAAGTAGAGTCGAACATTAAGTTCCTATATATGGGGTGAAACTGAATCCTTCATTCAATCCATTAGGGCTTAGGGTATTAAATTGGTAAATCCAAACACATTCCCTCCTCCTTAAATGGAGATCATAATCTCCTTGTCGTTGTAATCTTGCCACTTTCTCCACTCCACAAAACCTTAAGGCATTTGGATCATTGTTGTGATGTTGCTGTACATGTCTAGCAACTGAGGTATCCAACTGATTCCGGATTGAACGAATATGTTCAAGAATACGTTGTTTAAAAGGTCTAAATGTTTTGCCAACGTAGAGCTTCCCACATTTGCATATAATTGCATACACTAAACCTTTAGTGTTGCAATTGAAAAATGATTTGATTTTGAATTAATTAATTCCCAGGGAGTCCTTTAATTTTCCAGAGTTCTGTTGGATATGTTTACATGCACTGCAATGCCCACATTTATAGGTACCATGCAGATTATTGTGTAACCAAGTATTGCAGAAATTAGGTTTATTCTGGTAGTGGCTTCTGACTATTGTGTCTTTAATATTCCGGCACCTTCGTGCTGTAATAGTCGCATGGGGGGATAAGACCTCCTTAAGCTGGGGATCCCAGGTGATCAACGGCCAGTATCTTTCCATAATGCTCTTGACCCTCTCCCAGCCTCCATCAAAATTGCCAACACATCTGATGAGGGGAGTGTCATCTCCTCGTTTTTTATCCTGCAGTAAAGTCTCCCACGGAATATGTAATACTCAATTATATGCATTTTTCAAGATTTTATTTGGGATCCTCTTATCCCTAAAGCTCTGTTTCAACTCTTTTGCTCTTTCAACAAATTCTGACTCCTCCGAACATATTCTTTGTAAACTTAAATATTGGCTATAAGGTATGCCTCGTTTCAGTGGAAGTGGATGATGACTTTTCCAGTTTAAGAGACTATTTGTAGCTGTCTCCTTCTTATAAATCGTTGTGGATAAACTCGTTTCACCCTCTTTTTTATTACTCATTTTTGAGATAGTAATGTCTAGAAAGTTTAGATTCTGTATTTGAATATCACTTGTAAATTTAAGATTATAAGAATTCTGATTCAGAACATTTTTGAAGTCAATAAATTCATTTTCTGTACCTCCCCATATAACCATTATATCGTCTATGTAGCGTTTCCATAAAATTATGCTAGATAGAAAAGGGTTATTGTTTGGGTTGTATACATATTCTTCCTCCCATACTCCTAAATATAAATTTGCATATGTTGGAGAGCAAGGGCTTCCCATCGCTGTTCCCTGTGATTGTATATACCACCTATTATTGAACAAAAAGTAGTTGTGGGTTAACACAAAGCTCAGTAATTTGGTGATGAAATCAATCTGTTTCAAAGGCATCGTGCTATGTTTAATCAGATATGTTCTAATATTCTGCAAGCCTTCATTATGGGGGATACAGCTGTAAAGCCCTTCAACGTCTAGGCTACATAGAAGTGATGATACTGGTACTTGTAGATTTTTAAACAATAGTTAACGTTTGCTTAGTATCGCGTAGATAGGAAGGCAACACATGCACATACTTTCTAAGTATGCTCGTGGTATTAACTAATCAACCGATTGAATAGTATATTTACGGTTGAACCATCAACCATATGAAGCATTAAGTAACCGCAGTCGATCTTTTCATAGGGAAAGCGGAATTGATTGAATGTTGGTATCGAGCTTCCCACACACATGGTCTTGCCGATGTATTTCTAGATACCAATTGAAACATATTAAGGATTGATGTGGTAAATTGATGCTGCAGAATATCCAGGTCATTTGAAATATGAAATTATACCAACTCTTGTCTAGTAACACAATTAGAACATCCAATTAATGGGACATGAAATGTATGTGATGTTAGGTATTAACCAGCGGCAGATATTCAGCATAGTCTGCTTGTGGCATTAACTAACTAACCGATTGAATAGTTACGGTTGAACCATCAACCATATGAAGCACTAAGTAACCGCAGGTGATCTTTTCATAGGGAAAGCAGAATTGATTGAATGTTGGTATTGAGCTTGACCTAATCTAGTGTGTATATAAGAGTTGACAGTAACGGTTGGAATTAGATGGTTTCGGAAAACTGCTTGAACATTAAACGCCACACCAATTGGTCTATTACCCTAAATGTTTAATAATTGTTGATATAATTGGGTATCCAAGCAAGCTAAGTATCGCAATCAAGACTTTATAATTGCTATAGGCAGATCACTGTTGATCATCGGATAATAATTTTTTATCAATAAAGAAGTGAATTTTCAATTAATTTGTATCAATAAAATTAATGATTTTATTATAAATGAAACAGGGATATTTCCTCGGGTCGAGGAAGTTCTGTGTCTACTATCACGGGTGTTTAGTCACTCAATCCCGGTTGAAAGTTCTCACATTGTTGCAGGGAAGATTTTGATCTATCTCGGCATTCTTTCATATTTCAGGTTATCCATTCACCTTCCAATCCTGTTCTGCTTGGTTTCCCTTGGTTGGTGGAACATAATCCTGTTATTGATTGGGCTAAGGGAGAGATACTGTCTTGGAGTCCTGCTTGTTTTGGGACTTGTTTAATAACCATTAAGCATATTGGTGCCCTGAACACACCTACAGCTCCTCCATTGTCTACAGAGGTTCCTGACTGGTATGCCGACCTCAGGGCTGTATTCGATAAAAGAGAGGCAGAGAAACTACCTCCACATAGACCGTATGATTGCTCCATAGATATTCATCCAGGTACCATGCCTCCTCGAGGCAAAGTATATCCTCTATCCATAAAAGAGAACCAAGTCATGGAGGAGTACATAAAGGAGAATTTGGAGAGAGGTTTTATCAGACGTTCCTCTTCTCCAGCAAGGGCTGGGTTATTTTTTGTATCTAAAAAAGAAGGTGCTTTTCGCCCGTGTATCGATTATAGGGGGCTTAACAAGATCACCATCAAGAATGTGTACCCTATCCCTCTTATATCAGAACTGTTCGACAGGTTAAGGGGATCAGCAGTATACACAAAACTCAGTTTGAGAGGGGCTTACAACCTGATACGTATAAAAGATGGGCATGAATGGAAAACAGCATTTAACACCAGGAGTGGGCATTATGAATATCTGGTCATGCCGTTCGGTCTCTGTAATGCTCCAGCTGTATTCCAGGACTTCATTAATGATGTGCTCAGAGATTTTTTGCAATCCTTTGTTATCGTATACTTAGACGATATACTAATTTACTCTCCCAATCTTATAACCCACCATGAACATGTCAGACAGGTATTAGCAAAACTACTAGACAATGGTCTTTATTGCAAACTGGAAAAGTGTTTATTCGACATTACTACTGTAAAATTTCTTGGGTACGTTATCACTCCAGAAGGTTTTGAGATGGATCCTTCCAAACTCACGGCCATCTCAGAATGGCCTCTCCCTCAAGGCCTCAAAGCCATACAGAGGTTTCTGGGGTTTTCCAACTATTATAGGAGATATATCAAGAATTATTCTGCTATAGCTTCTCCTATCATTAATATGACACGTAAAGATCTGAAGTACCAGGTCTGGTCTTCACAATCCAAACAGGCATTCGAAGCTCTCAAACAGGCTTTCACTTCCGCTCCAGTGTTACGGCATCCTGATCCCAGAATTCCATTTGTTCAAGAGGTTGATGCTTCGGAGATAGGCATTGGGGCTGTCCTATCTCAAAGAGAGTCTCCATGGAAGCCTCTACATCCTTGTGGGTTCTTTTCAAGAAAATTATCACCAGCAGAACGCAATTATGATATCGGTAACAGAGAATTGCTTGCTATTGTGTCTGCCCTGTCAGAATGGAGACTTTTGTTGGAAGGTACTCTTGACCCTTTGTTGATAATCACTGATCATAAGAACCTTACGTACATCGGGGATGCTAAACATTTGAACTCGAGACAGGCCAGGTGGTCATTATTACTGTCTCGGTTTAATTTTGTGTTGACTTACAGACCAGGTGACTGCAATGTAAAGGCTGATGCCTTATCTCGTCAATATGACCCGTATGAATCAAATACACAAGATAGTTCCTCCTGAACATATTGTGGCTTCCACGGTCTTGTCTGTTTCCTCACCTTTTCTGGAACGCCTCCAAGTAGCTCAAATGGGGGCTCCACCTAACAAGTCTCCAGATATGTTGTTTGTGCCTGAAAAGGAAAGACAAGAATTACTCATAATGTTTTATGATTCAAAACCAGCAGGTCATCCTGGTATAACTAAGACTCTTACCAGTATCTCCAGACAGTTCTGGTGACCCACCATGCGACAGGACGTAAGTCTGTTTGTTTTGGCTTGTCAAGTTTGTGCCAGAAGCAAAACCAGTAAAACCTTGCCTGTCGGTCTATTGCAGCCTTTACCCATTCCTAATAGGCCTTGGTCTCATCTATCCATGGATTTTATTGTGGACTTGCCGAAGTCCAAGGGTCATACTGTGGTTCTGACAGTCGTAGACAGCTTCTCCAAAATGGCTCATTTTATTCCTTTACCTAAGCTTCCTACAGCCAAAGAACTGGCGGTCGTCTTTGCTAGAGAGATTGTACGAATACATGGGGTTCTGTCTGAAATAGTCTCTGACAGAGGAGCTCAGTTCGTCTCTCGTTTCTGGAGGGATTTCTGTGCGGAGATGGGGGTGCGATTGGCCTTCTCTTCAGCATATCATCCACAAACCAATGGGGCAGCAGAGAGGACAAATCATGGTCTCGAGCAGTACATACATTGCTTTACCACACAACAACAAGACAATTGGTCGGAGTTGTTGCCCTGGGCTGAGTATGCATGTAATAACGCCGTTAACGAGACCACTGGCCACCCTCCTTTTTCTGCTATCTATGGTTTTTTCCCTCCGGCTCTACTGCTTCAGTTTGCTGAACAGGCCATCCCGGCTCTCGATGAACATCTCACACAACTACAGGATATTTGGAGACAGATTCGCGAAAACATGGAGCGCAATGTTGCTGTCCAGAAACGCAAGGCTGACAGGCATAGGTTACAAGCTCCTTCCTACAACGTGGGGGATAGAGTTTGGTTGTCCACTAGGAATGTGAAGTTGCGGGTGCCTTCTATGAAAATGGCACCTCGGTTTATCGGTCCATACAAGATCATTCGCCGCGTTAATCCTGTGGTTTATGCTCTTGCCTTTCCTAGACATCTTCGCTTGCACAACGTCTTCCACACCTCCCTACTGAAGCCTTTGTTGTGTAACAGGTACACGTGGGTCGTTCCTCCTACTCCACCTGTTCAGGTTGATGGATAGACGGAGTAGGAGGTTAGGAAAGTTCTGGATTCTAGTCTGTTCAGGGGTGCTCTGCAGTACCTGGTCGATTGGGTGGGTTATGGTCCGGAGGACCGGTCCCGGATTCCAGCTTCCAACATGTCTGCCTCTAGGTTGGTCAGGGCGTTCCATGCCTCGCACCCCGATCGCCCCGGTGGTCGTCCTGCCACTTGTCCTGTTGGTCGTCCGGTGGCCTCCCGTGGAGAGGGGGGTACTGTAACGTTGGGGGCTTCCAGCCTTTCCGGTGTGCTTGAGGGCAGCATGTCTGATGCTGCTCGCTCACCAACACCCGGTTTAAATTGAAACAGGCAGGGAGGTGGCTGAGGAGGTGCAGCTTGAGAGGGGGGCGCGGTCTGGTGAAGGTCTTTTAAAAACCAACAGTTCCTTCTAAGCAGTGCCAGATTGTGGTTATCCATACCTGAGCTCCTTGTACCTGAATTCTCTCGTGATTTAACCTGTTATTGACCTCTGCTTGTTTTCTGACTATTCTGCCTTCCGTTGCCCTAGACTATTTTCTTGTACTACGCTTCTGCACTGATATCAACCCGGCTATTCCATTTGACTATTCTATACTCTGTATTCCTGATTCTGGCTCGTCTGACTACCCCCGTGTTGCTAACCTGGTTTTGTATTACGACATTGTCTTTGATTAACCCTTTCTGTCTAGCTAGTATACCTGGCCAATTCTAAGGACCAGACAGTTAGGGATTCTTCTACGGCTACCCTGTTGGTAGCTTTTGGGCTCTGTGGAGTGTTGGGCTTTAATGACTGCGTGGTGGGATCCGGGAACCGTGACACATACAAAGCAGGGTCAGTACACAATTCAAGGTTCTCAGACAAAGCCAGGTTCATAACAGTCATAGATACACAATAAAGCGCTGGGGAAGTAGCCCCACGTCAGGGCAAGGAGTAAGTGTGGCATAGTGGCTTTTAAATCTGGCAGCTCCGCGTCATCATACTGCGCCCGCTCCCGGCCAGTCACATGACTGCCCCATGCCGGCATATCACTCCATACCTGGCCAGTGAGCAGGGAGGACGGCACTGCCAGGTAGGTCCAGGGGCATGAGACATGACATATTGTTTTCATTTGTCATGATGGGGGGTAATAGATATGGTAAGTAGACATATCCAACCCCCATTCCCCATCCATGTGTGGTGGTTGGGGGCTATTATTAACAGTGGGCAAGGGCACATGACATTGTTCCTCCCAGACCCTCAACACACAGATGTCCAAGAGGTGGGATAATAGACATATCGGACTTGTGTACCGATAAGTGTAATTTGAGTGGGCATTGATTTAAATTGGAAACAGTGGCAAGCTACTTCTTCTCTAATTTAAATTACCACACACTAACTACAAATGGGGAGATATAGGAGAAACAGGAAACCCCTTAACTTTGGGGGTCATGGTGTTTGGTAGCAGTTGGGCTTCCTGGAAGCTCATCCACTCTACCAATTAACTCTTCAACTGTTGCTAAAAGATTAGAGTTTAATTAATTAATCTATTTAAATGTGAGACAATAGCACAGGTTTATTCACCAGCAACAAACTGATTTTAACAAAACACTTCATCTGAATTTCTGTCAAACCAAATCGACAATCCAATGAAAATTTTATGAATCGAAGGGATCCAGACATTTTTTTGACCTGTGCACGTCTAACTATTACCATAAGGTGCATTCCAAAACTATGATCAATAACCTTAGCATCCCATTATCAACAACAACTAGACTTCCCATGATCCTCAGCCAGCTGAATGATTGACTGAACATAATGGAAATGTAGATATAAAGCATTTGTGGTGGAGAGGTGGGTGAGATGTCTCCTGAGACTTCAATTCCTATGGACCTCTATGTAATTAAATGATTATCCTACCACCATGAACAGGACAGTCCTAGCTTTCCTCGTAATTCGTCATATATTAACATAAGCAGAGATAAGAGGAGCACAATGCTGTCACTGACTTAAGTTTTGTTTAGTAAGGAACGTCCAGGGAAATAAAATCTTCATTCTAGCACCTTACCGGGAATCAAGCCAGCTGCAAATGTGATGCACATAATTTATAAAGTAACATTTTTACTGCATTTCCATGGAAACTGATTCATAAGTGCCGATGGCTGCTCTCCCTGGAAAACATACACAAATGCTGTCAGAAAAAGTGATTTTTTTTCTTAAGCCAGAATACTTATGATCTATTTTGTTTTATCTTTCTGATTCTGCAGATTTTTTTTAGAACCCTATTCTTCAAAAAGTAATTGTATTAATTTGCTAACTTTACAATGTGATGATTAATGAGAGCTTTGCTTTTGTTCATCAGAACATACGCTCGTTAAATTTGTATAAATTTGGTTTACGTACCTCTCGTACCCTCTAGAAAGTAATAGGCTGCAATTTAAGATAAAAGTAGACTCTAGAAATAATGTTATAATAAACAAGGGAAAGGTACTCCAATTTGTAGATAAACTCTAGTGATTATATTTCCCGGTTATTCAAGACTTATTAGATACAAAAAACTTTTTTTACACCTGTGTGTATATGTAATTTACATGAAATAATAAATATTAATTTTGAAAAGGAAAGAAAGAACAAAAGTTACAAGACAAACTATATAAAGAAAGAGAAAACTGAAGTATGTATCACGCCATATCCACATTTATCATAGGACCAATATGATGGGAGAAAATTATACAGACATATATGGAACATATTGCACAAATTTCAAATACTGCACAGATTTCCAAAACCCAGCTCCTAGAAAACAAGTACATCACCAAAGGAAATAAGGCCAAATATAGAGAGTACACTTGCAAATGCAATATCATATATTCATATTCAGAAATTTGAAACATCACAGTCAGACACTACCAACTAAGGGCTCTACTCCCTAGCGATAGCTAAATGTAGCTTTCTGATGAGTAAGCGTTAAAGCCAGGAAAAGTGACTTTAACGCGTGCCCCCATATTACATTCCTGACACTAAAACCGTAAAAAATTCATTAGAGCATTGGTCATTGAGCTAGCTTGCGCAAGTTTACGTTACTTTGTGCATCCTATACTTAACATGGGGAACGCGATCACTAATTAGCATTAGGATAGGTAAGGTATTACAAAGTCCTTGGGCTCTATTAACTGCTTCGCGCAAAAACGCACGCGTAGCGCTATTTTTTTGTGCCCAGCATTAAACGTTAACGCGCGTAAATTAACGATGGTATTAAATTCCGAGCGCATTTTTTGATCCGTCAAAAAATAACGTGCATAAAAAAGACACGCAAAAACGCGCACGCATTAATCGGTGGGCGGACAGTTTTTTCACACGATTCAGCGAATCAGAATTAAGAACCACAATTGTCTCCCGTTAAGTTTTTGCACCTGTCAAAATCAATCTGAGTATATATGTTGCAGCAATAATAAATACACGCACAACCTCTCAATTTTATTGTTTGGGTATGCGTAGAATGTGTAACTATACTTTGCTGTATTTGTTTTTTCGGGCTGGTGTATTTGGGTTCAGCCAGGACGTTCAGATTTGCCTTTAACACCAGCTTTTCAAAGACGTTAAAATTATGCGCGCAAACGTTGTCCGTTAAAATTTGCGCATAGATTGTAATACCATCCACATACCAGTGCACAAACGCATTTGCGCTCACAATGTTAAGTATAGGATGCGCAAAGTACATTACGCTCGCAAAGGGTTTGCACAGGTTCACCAGCGGTAGACGTTAAGGCGCATTTTTTGTGCGTACATTGTAACACGACATTCTGCGCAAAGAGTTTTTCCCCTCGCGTTAATACGTTTTTGCGCACGCGTTAACGTTTGCGCGAAGCAGTTAATAGAGCCCCTAGTGTTAGTTATCGCCGTGATGTACAAACCAAAATGTTAGCTACAACTAAACACTGGTGCTATCTGACTGCACTTTTGAGAAATAATTTAGCAACCCCTAAAAACCCCTAATAAATCACATACTCACCTATCATCCTGCAGCGAAAAAGGCGCCACGATCCGCAGCTTCTCCTGGCTGTGAGCAGAGTGTGACTGGGGACAAATAGTCCCTAGTCTCCCTGTGCAATCACACTGTGGCACTGTGCGATGTCGCAAGAATGGTGGCCCATGTAAGAGGTGTGCCTGTCGGGCAATCGAGAGGGGGTGGTACTGGGATATAGAGCAGTAGATTTGCGCCAGTTAACTTTCAATCCGAGGCAGCTTGAAAGGAGCGTAGAAGGTCAAGTAAAGAAGGCAGAGCCAGTGGCACGTTCTCAGTGAACAGGAGCCAGTCATCTGCAAATCCAGAAACATTTAACTCTCTGTCATCTACTGAAATACCATTAAGAGACCGAAAGGAGTCAATGGCATGCATCAGTGGGTCTATGGCAATATCAGATAAGAGGGGAGAGAGAGGACAACCTTGTTAAACACCTCTCCCTAAGAAAAAATACAGAGAGTCTAAGCCATTTCTTGTGATGCATGTAGTAGGATAACGACTTATATTTTGGATGATCTATGTGAATGTTTGCCCAAAATGGTGGTGATTAAGAATTCTAAGTAGATGTGTCTAAGCAATAATGTCAAAGGCTTATTCCAGATCTAAACTTAGTAGGGCCAAGTGGGTAGGGGACGGCGTTAACTCGAGAGGTAATGGAGGTTGGAGCAATAGTCCGCCAGTCCGGGCACCGGGGGCAGGCACTATCAGTTCCTAGATCCCCTCAATCTGGCTGTCGGAGACAGAAAAAGAGCGAGACCAGAAGAGCCGAGCTGCAGTGCGACCAGCTTCGATGACCACTGCACCAGACGTCCATTCTTTAATTCTTTAACAAACCTCCCCATTTTCAAAAAAGGGCAAGTAATTCACTTTAAAAATGTAGGTCCATATTACAAAGTTGGTGCTAACTTAACCAGAGCTGTTCTAAACTTACCAGAGCCATTATGGGGCTCCATTACAATCCACGTGCTAAAACGGGGATGCTAGGGAGAAAAAACTGTGCCTGCAGTTTTCTCCCTAGCACCCCCGTTTTAGCATGGGATTACAATGCAGGTGCTTAAAAAGTCCATAGGACTCCATTGAGTTTCCCCTCTGCCAGTCACATGACCTGCCGGATCTCGCCTCATGTGATCCGGCAGGTCAGCGTAGTGATCTGCAGGGAGAGACTGGGGGACTTTTTCCCCCATTCTCTCCCTTCTCCCGCTGGACAGAGGGGGCGGACGGAGCCAAGATCCTCGCCGCGGGATAGTAGGTGAGTATCTGTATTTTTTGGGGGGGTTTCTGGATGGTGCTAACGGATTCTGCAGCAGCGGAAACCGTTAGCACCAAGTCCTGGCTGTGGTTAACTTTCTGTTAAGCGTAGCTGGACATTAATCAGGGCTAGGACTTTGTAATCCTAACGCTGATTAACACTTTGTGCTCTCCGTGTTAAGTATAAGGAGCGCAAAGTACAGTAACCTCGTGCTGAAAAGCGCAAGGTACCAAATGGTAACGGGTTTCTTAACCCGTTAGCGTTTGGACTGTAATATGCGGTGGCTACCTGGGCTAACATTAAGGCTCACTCAGGTGAGCGCGAACCTTAGCACCAAGAGTGTAATGCAGCCCATGGTCTATGGAGTTGTTAAGTTTACAACAGCTCTGGTTAAGTTAGCAACAACTTTGTAATACTGCCCGTAATGTTTATTATTTTCTTTAATTTTTTTCTAACATTCTTATAATAATTATAATGCAAACAGTCTATAAATTGGTTGTGATTCTGCACAAAAATGTTGATATCAAACCACAGGAAAATGGAAAGTTTGTAGTGTTACTATGGAACAACAAACTTTCCACTGCCCACATGCGATAGTAGCCACAGGTGATTTGTAAGGTAGAACATAATAAAATCCTTATTGATCTGGAAGATTACGTACTGACTGTACCATAGCAATACAATTATTCTTAGTAACGAGCAAAGCACAGTAGTGACTGTATCCACAAGCAAAACAACATAAAAGTTAAGTTAACCTCCCTGGCGGTCTATTTAATTAGAAAATTCTAGTCTGAAAACGGTCTTTTTTTTGTTTTGCCCCCCTAGCGGCATCCCGAGTGTGGCTCCGGGTTAAATTCCTATGTTGGAAGCTGTAACCCCCGAGCAACACTCGGGATGCCGCTGGATACATCACCTGTCCCTGCGCTCCCTCGATGTCCCCAGCTGCCTCCTCCGGTGACCACGACCTTATTACGTCCTGGTTTCCTCCTCGCGAGAAGGAATCCAGGAAGTGTAAGGTCGCGATCGCTGGAGGAGACTGCAGATATCATCAAGGGAGCGCACAGAGAGGTGATGTATACAGCCCAAGTGTGACTTGGGGTTATCGCTCTCAGCGGTGAAATTTAACCCCGAGACACACTCGAGAACACCGCCAGTGAGGTTAAACCGATTCAAAACATCCTTATATATAATTTATTCATTTATTTTATATACACTCGATTATTGCTAAGCAAAAATAAAAAATTTGTGTTAAAATCTGCAAAGTGTAAGTATGTCATTAATTATAGTTCCATAGATGGCTCTACTCACCAACAGCAGTGAAAAAGGATGGATCAGGAAAAACATATCCTTTGTACGCTTGCTATACATTACATTATAGACAGCGACCTTTGTCTTGCATTGCCTCTAATTATTTTCTAATTATTTCACTAACAACAAAATTGCTCCAAACATTAACAATACATTTTAATGATTCCTAATACCTACTCCAATTACGTATAATTACTACTATCACCTCTATTTTTGCCTCCTTTTGTTTCTACCTTAATTTTGTATCACTAACGTGTGAACTAGACTGCCTCTTCATTTAGGGAGTTCATATTAAAATAGTACATGCATTTGTTAAATATTATACACAAAGTCTATGTACTCAGTGTGAATGACAGCAGAGAGACTATAATTATCTGCCCTTGTTTGAACACATGAGCCAGGCTGTATTAAAGTAAAAAAAAAAAAAAAGCATGTAATGTTGACTCGAAATGGACAATTAATGAGCCTTATCTTGGCTGTTTAATGTTTTCTGGACAAGGAACTAAAACACTGGCACTTTCTTCTGTAAAAGTTGACTAAAAACAGCATTAAATTTCACATCTACCAGTTTTCAAGTCAAATCGTCATTGCTCTCTTTACAATATAGAAACATAGAAACATAGAAAATGTCGGCAGATAAGAACCTTTCGGCCTATCCCATGCCTGCTTAAATTCAATCACTGTTTTGGCCTCTACCACTTCTACTGGAAGACTGTTCCATGTATCCACCACCCTCTCAGTAAAATAATGCTTCCTGATGTTACTTTTAAACCTTTGCCCCTCTAATCTAAGACTATGTCCTCTTGTTTTGCTACTTTGTTTCCTTTTAAATATACTCCCTTCCTCTACCTTGTGGATTCCCTTTACGTATTTAAAGGTTTCTATCATATATTCTCTGTCTCGTCTTTTTTCCAAGCTATACATTTTAAAATATTACTGGATTCATGTACTGGAGTAATTTCTGAAGTTCAAATATGTTCACTCCATCCAATTGGAATGTTTGAGTCTTTAATATTATTATTATTATTTGTTTTTCAAGCAGTTACAGTTACAAGTTTTTATAAAGCACTAACAAGTTCAGTAGCGCTGTACAATGGGAGGCAGAATAACAAATAAACATACAGGTTCAACACACAGTACAGTAGGAGAGAGGACCCTGCTCAAGAGCTTACAATCTAAAAGGAGAGGGGTGGCACACTAGGTGAGGGTTAATAGAGAATGTAATGTATCAACCCCTTGTACACTGAACCTGTAAAGCGCTGCGGAATATGTGGTGCTATATAAATAAAGGATAATAATAAAAAATAACGGGTGCATGTGTGCTGGGTGGGAAGAGGCAGTAGGAAATGAGCAGAGGGGGATTAGGGAGTAAGATGATAGGTTCACTAAAGTAATGTGTTTTCAGAGACTTTTTGAAGGACTGGAGAGACGCGCAGAAAGGGGGCAGCTCCTGAAAAGTCTTGAAGGCGGAAGTTGGGGGTGAGGGTACATAAAGCTGATAGCATCAAATCATTGGCAGAGCGAAATTTGCCGGGATGGGATGTACGTGTTAATAAGGGAGGAGATGTTGGGCTCTATTACATTCTTCACACAAAAACGCACGCAGAACGCAGTAATTTTTGTGCAAAGCGTTAAACGTTAACGCTCGTAAAACAATGCTGGTATTACAATCCTCGCACATTTTTTCATCTGTCAAAAAATAACACGCATAAAACGGACATGCAAAAACGCGTGCACAGCAACGTTGCGTGCAGAAGTCAGTGTGCGGACTGTTTTTTCACTTGATTCAGCCAATCAGAATTAAGAACCACAATTGTCTCACGTTTTTGCGCCTGTCAAAATCAATCTGTGCATATATGCTGCATCAATAAAAAACACGCACAGCTTCTCAAATGTATTGGTTTGGTATGTGTAGAATGTGGAACTATTGTGAGGTGTATGATCCTGGCACAAGCAATCATACAGAGGACACTGAGGCATCGGGCCTGAGAGGTAGAAGTAATAGTGGCACCATTCACCTGAAGGGAAATGGGTGCAGGAATGTTGGCTTTAGAGGGAGGGAAGACGAGAAGTTCAGTTACTCATTCTGGTCATGTCAGGTTCTCAGTCCCTGTCTCAATCGTATTTAAAATCAAAACAAATTTGAAAGACTACACAGCTTAAGATATATTCTCAGATGAATCGGGCTGATTCAGCTGTCATGAATTAAACAGGAGATAGATTGAGCCCCTGTGATTTAGCAAGGCTTGGTGTTATTCATCTCCACATTAACCTCTGTCAGTTCAAATCCCCTCTTACTCACAGATTTTACTGGCTTTTCTGATGTGCTCTTTGATGTTTATGTGAATTACCTACATCTAAATTAATATGACGTTGATGCTTGACTTGAGAAATTCCAATACGAAAGAGGTTCAAATTAACGTTTAGTTCCAGAAAGTGAATTCAACAGCTTCATATTGTACTCAGGGGTGTAATTACCAGGGGTGCAGAGAGTGCCACTGCAACCGGGCCCCTGAGTTGGTGTGGACCCACACACAGCCGGCCTAACCCATGATTTGCTCATACACAGCACACATTACTGTGAGTTTTATTGCTGTGGAGCTCTGAGATATACATGGTGCACATTATATTAAAAATGAGATGGGCTAAAGTTGAAATAGTGGACTTGGGAAAAAATGAGACACTGGAGTCGACATTGTGGACCTGGAGGGGTCCACTGCATGGGATGAGGATATGGGATATGTTTATGCCAAGGGTGGGGGGGCTTTCATGGATTCCCACACCTGGGCCCTGAGGCTTCTAGTTACGCCTCTGATTGTACTTTTCAGATGGACTATAGTATGTTGCGCGCCATCAGCTAAATATTGACATACACCCCTGAAGAAGACGCACCATTGTGATTACATTTAATAACAAATTTTTACCACTGAGTACAATGGATTGAAAATATTGTAAGCTCTTGGAATACCTGGAACTCATACATGAAGTTATTAAAGGACATGCAAAAAAATTTAAATATTACTGTGCCCACAATATTAGTTTCAGCTAGTCAGGAGGTATTTCTGGTTTGTGTAATCTCTATAAAAACAGAAATACGTCATACAGGCAATGTTCCTTTGTAAATCTTGCAATGTAACATATTAAATGCACCTTGTCCATCCTCATATTACATAGCTGCAGGCCTTTACAGAATGAAAATAACACCATGTCTATTGAAAATGGAATTTGAAGAGCATTACATTGGTCTCTCCAAGTGATAAAATGAGGTTAGCACTAAGGGATGGGAGCAGGTTAGTTTATACATTTCACTAGTTGCGTCGCAGGTTGTTATTGTCTTTCTTCCAAGATGGTGATAAGATTTTGTTTGAGGGGAGAGGCACACTTGATGGGTGGCATTTGTTCACATTAATACCTATAATTATGTTTGAATGCATACAAAAATATACGACCGCTAATCAGTTGGTATGTCCCTTTTCCGATAATCTCCAATGTGACTTGTAAATTGAGACAACTTTCAATAAAATGAATTAGCTTAGTGTTGACTAAAGTTGATACAGTAAGAGCTATGTGAGTGGTGTTATCTGTAGTATTGCTCCTAATCCTTTTAGGTAGTTACTCTCACTGTTTTTGGCACAGTCAGAGTTAGTCTCTAGATCAGGAATTGCCTGGATTTGTTCCTTCAAACTGTAATTGCCCCACCCTCTCATGCCTCCATATCCTCAATTCCAATATAGAGGGTTATTCAGAGTGTCAACGACATTTCGGTGCAATCTCATTCCCTGCACTTTGTCGACTCAAATTTCCCCACCCTGCGGTGAATCCAGCATTCACCGCAGGGTCCCCAAAGTGCAGGGAATCTGCCACCGAATGCTACCGCCAACCCGCCGCAAACCTGATGCCCACCGCCGCCACACTGCCAGAAACTCGCCGGCTGCCGATGCAAGCCCGTTGCATTTGGCGAACTGCCCGCTATCTGAATAACTAAATTGCCCCCGAAATGTCACCGCACGGGGAAAATCCCTGTTTGGTGACATTTCGGGGGCAAATCTGCTCTCTCTGAATAACCCCTATAGATTGTAAGTTCCCTTGGATCAGGGTCCTCCAGTCCAAAAGTATCATCTTAGTTATGTGCAGTGTTTTTTTTGAGGCGGTACGCACCTCATCGCCTACAGCCCATTTTTTTATAATGCTGCCGCCTTCTTATTTGACAGCTCCGGTATCGGACTCACGGAGTCCGAATCCAGAGCTATCTGGTCAGTGGCGGGGCTGCAGCGTGCCTCTCACACTCTTAACACGAGTCTGGGAGCTGCACGCTACATTGGTGCTGCCCCCTCTCGCGTGACCTGCGATATTCACGTCGGCGGGTCACCTTACCCACCAACATGACGTTACACACGTGAGAAGAGGAGGTACCAGCGTGAAGGAGGAGGGCGGAGCCAGCTTGGAGGAGCAGCAGAGGCCTGCTGGTGAGTAGCGATGGGGGGGCTGCCTTGCTAGAAAAAAAAGGGGCCTGCCTTCATACTAAAAAAAAACGGGACCTGCCTTCTTGCTAAAAAAACGGGACCTGCCTTGTTAAAAAAACGACCTACCTTGCTAAAAAAACAACCTGCCTTGCTAGAAAAAAACCGGAACCTGCCTTGTTAAAAAAACGACCTGCCTTGTTAAAATAACGACCTGCCTTGCTAAAAAAATGACCTGCCTTGCTAAAAAAAAAACGACCTGCCTTGCTAAAAAAAAAAAACGACCTGCCTTGCTAGAAAAAAAAGGGAACTGCCTTGCAAAAAAAACCAACGACCTTGTTAAAAAACCTGCCTTGTTAAAAAAACGGGACCTGCCTTGCTAAAAAAAAAGACCTGCCTTGCTAAAAAAACAGGACCTGCCTTGTTAAAAAAATGACCTGGGGGCATGTCTGGGCACCGAGGCGAGCAGCTGTTTTTTTGCTGAGCTCCTGCTAACCTCTGAGTTTTTGGGGTTTTCTCCACTTCGTTGGCCCCTGATTTCTGCTCGCCCCGACTCCATTGATACTTCGGGATTGACTGGCTTGCCTGAAGGCTCGGATCGATCAGGTGGTGAGATCTCCAAAAGCCTTTTCTCCAACGTTCTGCTGAGGCCCGGCGGCGATCTTGATCACTGCGTGGTAACTAGGGATGAGCTGTTCGGTTCGATCTGTTCGGAGTTCGCATCGAACATCGGCCGTTCGCGAACTCCGAACATTTCCGCATGTTCGGTTCGAGTTCGCCCACAATGCACCACAATGGACCACAATGCACTTTTCCACTGGCCTGAAGCTTGTAATTGGCTACAGCTTTGCACCTGACCACAGGTCAGGTGCAAGACTATGCCAATCACGGCTCAGAGTCCTGATTGCGCAAAATTTGCCCAATCATGGGCTCACAGAGCTAAGTCCCACAGCACACTATATAAGGCTTCACACAGCCCCAGCACGTGTTTTTTGAGAGGAGATTGTTCTGTTAGTGTGTCTTCTCAGTGCCAGCAGCTATTAGGGGGTCTCACTTCTACAAGATATCTGGGAATTGTTGTAATCTGTGTGTTCTCACTGCCAACAGCTATTGGGGGGTCTAACTTCTACAAGATATCTGGGAAATGTTGTAATCTGTGTGTTCTCACTGCCAGCAGCTATTGGGGGGGGGTCTCACTTCTACAAGATATCTGTGAATTGTTGTAACCTGTGTGTTCTCACTGCCAGCAGCTATTGTGGGGGGTCTCACTTCTACAAGATATCTGGGAATTGTTGTAAGCTGTGTGTTCTCACTGCCATCAGCTATTGGAGGGGTCTCACTTCTACAAGATATCTGGGAATTGTTGTAATCTGTGTGTTCTCACTGCCAGCAGCTATTGGGGGGGGGTCTCACTTCTACAAGATATCTGGGAATTTTTGTAATCTGTGTGTTCTCACTGCCAGCAGCTATGGGGGGGTCTCACTTCTACAAGATATCTGGGAATTGTTGTAATCTGTTTGTTCTCACTGCCAGCAGCTATTGTGGGGAACCTCACTTCTACAAGATATCTGGGAATTATTGTATTCTGTGTGTTCTCACTGCCAGCAGCTATTGGGGGGTCTTACTTCTACAAGATATCTGGGAATTGTAATCTGTGTCTTGTCACTTCCACCCATTAGGGGGTCTCACTGATTTATAGGAGGTTCCTGGGAATTGTAATCTGTGTCTTGTCACGGCCACCCATCAGGGGGTCTCACTGATTTATAGGAGGTTCCTGGGAATTGTAATTTGTGTCTTGTCACTGCCACCCATCAGGGGGTCTCACTGATTTATAGGTTGGTTTCTGGGAATTTTAATCTGTGTCTTGTCACTGGCTGCCAGCTATCAGGGTGTCTCACTGAGTTATACCAGAGTTCTGGAAATCTTTAATCTAGATAACACAGTTGAATCAGAGTTCTGCATATCTCCATTTTTTATAACAGAGATGAATCAGAGTTCTGTATATCTTTAATCTATATATCACTCACCATGTCAGAAAGACCAAAAAGGACAGGCAGACGCTCCCAGACACAGATAAGAGGGCAAGCAGCCTCTGTGTCGGAAGGCTGTGCCTCTGGTCGTTGTGGACATGCTGCATCCTCTGCAGGGGCATGCTTGTCCTTTCTAAATGGTGCTGGCCGTCTTCAGCAGCAGCAACATACAGAGGATTTGGTGGATTGGCTAACCAGGCCATCCTCATCCTCCTCATCCTCTGCCAGCCAGGCTTGTAGTGCTTTACAGTCCACCTCAGCTGCCAAAACATCTAATTCAGCCTCCATGTCCACAGCTACTCCTGCCGTAACCTCACTATCACACACGGAGGAGTCAGCTGAATTGTTTGACTACAATGACAGTGACATGCTGCTTGAGGATGTGCAGCAATTACAGTGCTTTGATTCAAACTCTGAGGTTGAGCAAGGGAGTATAATCAACCTAGAGGAAGGGGGTGCCAGTGACACACAAATAACAGGCACTCATGTTGCCCCATCAGCTGCAGCATACTGCCAAGTTGGCTCCAGTGACGAGGAGATAGGGGGAGATGACGATGATGAGGTCACTGACTCCACCTGGGTGCCTGATCGAACAGAGGAGTCAAGTGAGGAGGAGGCACAACAAAAACGAGGCAGAACGTCCTCTATGACCAACCGTAGCCATTCCAAGGCATCAGAAGTCACAGCTGCTCAGGTGCAGAGCGCTGTTGTCTCAAAGCACATGTACAGGAAGTCTGCTGTCTGGGAGTTCTTTAAGAAATGTGCAGCAGACCGCACCGTTGCTATTTGTAATCTATGTCAGATGAGGATCAAGCGTGGGAAAGACATCCCATACTTGGGTACCACGTGCTTGAGGCGACATATGACCACCTGCCACGCATCCCATTGGAACAACACTTTGCATAGGTCCTCCTCCTCCTCATCTGTCTCTACCCCCACTATATGTCCTGCCATGTCATTGCCTACAACCTCCACTGACAGGGCTGATGCTACAGTAATGGGTGTACCAGGTCCTTCATCACAATGTGACAGCATCCCATCATCTGAAGATTTACGCAGTCAGATTATGTTGCCCCAGCTGCTGCAGCGTAAGAAAAAACATAGACTCAGCCATCCCCAAGCACAGCTTCTAGATGCCAGCTTAGCAAAATTACTCGCATTACAGCTGCTGCCTTTCCAGCTGGTGGACTCTGATTCCTTCTGTGAATTTGCTGAATGTGCTGTACCACAGTGGCAGGTTCCAAAACGCCATTTATTTTCATGGAAGACTATACCAGCACGTGGAAGACAATGTTATGGAGTCATCGGGAAAGGCAGTCAGCAGCAAGGTGCACATGACTTTAGACACGTGGTCCAGCAAGCATAGACAGGGCCGTTACATTTCCTTCACAGCACACTGGGTAACTCTGATTGCAGCTGGGAGGGATCCAGGACGGTGCTCTGTGCTGGAGCTTGTTCATCCACCAAGCCTCCAGAAAGCTGCTTGTATGAGGTCTGTCTGCTACACCACCTCTTCCTCCTCCTCCTTCTCTGTCTCTGGTGAAGTGGCAGTTAAACCGACATGTGGCAGGGGCTACGCAATGGCTCAAGCAAAAAGATGCCATACTGTGCTTGAGCTGGTTTGTTTAGGAGACAGGAGCCACACCGGGCCAGAAATTCTGCTCTGCAGGGTTAGGTGCAGAGATGGTTAACACCACTCCAGCTTCAGCTGGGAATGGTCATCTGTGATAATGGCAGCAATCTTCTCTCCGCCCTACGCCAGAGTAAGTTGACGCATGTACCATGCCTAGCACACATCCTAAATCTGGTGGTACAGCATTTCCTAACCAGGTACCCAGGGCTGGCACAGCTTCTCAGCCAGGCCAGAAAAGTCTGCAGCCATTTCAGACGGTCATTCCCAGCAAGTGTTCACCTGGCAGAAATGCAAAGAGAATTCCATCTTCCCACAAACTGTCTGTTCTGTGACATGCCCACCAGGTGGAACTCAACATTGGCAATGCTGCAGCATCTGCACAAGCAGCAGAGGGCCATCAATGAGTACCTGTGTGAGTATGGCACAAGGACAGGTTCAGGTCAACTTGTTTTTTTTCCCCCGCAGTGGCTGATGACCAAGGATGCATGCACTGTACTGTCACCATTTGAGAAGGCAACGAGGATGGTGAGCAGAGACAGTGCATGCATCAGTGACACAATTCCTTTAGTGTTCCTGCTGGAGCGCACTCTGGGGGGAATTATAGATGTGGCACTAGAGGCAGAGCAGCAGGAGGAAGAGGAGGCCTTCCCTAGCTCTCAAGGCTCCAGTCTTTACGCAGACAGCATTCCTGCGGGTCCTCAGATCAGACAGGAGGAGGATGAGGAGGAAGAGGAATATTTAAGTAGTGGCGGCATTGAAGGTGGGGATTCCTCAAGGGAGGGTTTTGTGTGCCCAGAAACCCAAGTACTAGTACGTGGCTGGGAGGAGGAAGTGCACGATGGGGTCATCCTCATTGACCAGGAAGACTCGGAAGCTAATGCCACCTCCAACCAACGCTGCATGGGCTCCCTTATCCTGCAAAGCCTGCTAAAGGACCCCAGGATTTGTGCTATCAAGGAGAGGGATCATTACTGGTTGGCAAGCCTTCTTGATCCACAATACAAGGGTAAAGTTGCAGAGCTCATCCGGCCCACACAGAGGGAGGAGAACACCTTTCCAGGCACTGGTAGGTTACCAAGTGATAACACAGGTGCTTCTGAGGCTGCGGTGATCAGAGGAAGAGCGGTGAAGGCCGGGGCTGCTTAACTGATGCCTTTTTACATTTTTTTTAGTCCACGACGCCCAGGGACGTCAAATGTAGGCACCCATTGCCAGCGTCTTCACCATATGGTGCAGGACTACCTAGGGGCAAGGGGAGACCTGGATACGTTTATAGTTTCTGTGCCTATTGTACAGCGCTGCGGAATATGCTGGCGCTTTATAAATAAAGAATAATAATAAAATAATAATAATAACAGCAGATTATCCACTGGCTTACTGAGTGTTGAGATTGGATCACTGGCCAGAACTTAGCCAATATGCTATGCAGCTACTAGGTTGCCCTTCATCCAGCGTGTTTTCTGAAAGGACGTTCAGTGCCACTGGAGGTTTTGTCACAATCAAAAGAGTGCGTCTGTCCACCGACTCTGTAGACCGGCTGACATTTATAAAAACGAATCAGTCCTGGATCAGCAGCTATCAATCCCCTGATGCTGACGTAACTGAATAGATCGGGGATCTCTTCTGCATTACCAAAACCTCCACCCCTGCACTCTTCCCCAATACCTCAGAGGGGTTACGTTGTGAAGGCAGTTGCTGCCACCAAAGGCACAATATTTGGGTGCACTGCCACTGACGCCTATACCAGATTCATATCATTTTAATATTGGACCGCAGGGTCCAACCCCGCACTCTTCCACAATACCACAGAGGGGTTACGGTGTGACGGCACTGTTGCCAACACTAACGGCCCAATTTTAAAGCACCTATTGTTACTTTCATCCAAAGCCTGCATAAGTTTCACCCTAATTTAGCCAAAAAAATCACTAAACTTGCTCTGTGTGTCCTAAAACGTCTCCTCTTTTCATACAGGCTGCCACCCCAAGCAGTTGTTTATGAATAAATTAAAGGAAAACCATTTACCGTCATTTGAAATGTCATTTTTTTAAATGTTTCTATACATCCTACAAATCCACCACTTCACGGGCAGGTTATGGGGACCTCCTCGGCACGATATTTGAAGGAATTTTTCGTTTTTATTCTTAAAGTTTATTTCATGGAGAACTCACTGTTCCTTTAAAAATGTTTTTTTTAAGACTTTTTGTCCTTGTTTCCTGTCCCCCAGGGCACTACCCGGACCCCCATACACCTTTTATGGCAAATATCTTGCATATATGCCCTCTTGGAGTGCACTCTAAAAATCGAACTTTTGAGTCCCATTGACTTGCATTGAGTTCGGTTCATATTCGAGTTCGAACTCGAACTTTTGAAATTGTTCGAGTTCGAATGCAAACTGAACACGGGGGTGTTCGGCTCATGACTAGTCTTGGCAACATTGTGAGCTACGCCCCTGGGTGCACTTAATATGAAAGAGGTAAATTATGGTTGAACGGCCGAATAACTGGAATTCTACTTTTAGAAGTGTTCCGTAATAGTAAAAGTGCCTCTGTCCTTTAAAGGGTTAATAAAGGAGTATTTATTAGGACACCAAAAAGTCCTAATAATCATTTTTTCCCTGGGCGTGGAGTACCCCCACCTATTTTTCCAGAAAAAAAGCACTGGTTATGTGCTGATCAAATGTATTTAAATGCAAATATATCATATTTTTGTCCACTTTGCTTTGTATAACATTGTGAAAGCTGCTGGCCTTCTATATTATTCAAGCAAAATAATATCCTTGTTCATTTAGTGATGATACTTGGGTGAAAGAATAAACCTGTTGAATCAGATGATTGTAGGTCACACGCTATTTGACAGATTGTCTTGGAGTCTGGAATATTGTGATCAGGGAGCAGTAACAAATAATGTGAATATTTTAGTTTTTAATTTCTCTTTATCAGAACATCAGGCATAGCTAGACATATGCAATAGTGCATACACCATCCGTTTGACAGAAAGAAAAGCAGATATATAATGAGGGAAGTGAGAAGCCTCCATGGGGCAGAGGTTAATTGATGAAGTACAACAAGGTAAGGGGAATGTCATAAAATGAGAATGTGAACGATTTGTAAATAGGCACCAAAGAATGCACATAGGCTATAAATAAGTTATTAGATGATATAAGGGTAATCTAGTGTTCCACAGCAATACACCTTAGGGAAATGTAAGGAATGCTTGAGAACACAATATCAGTGTTTGTAAAAGGGGGTTTAGAATAGAGATGTGCGTTTCGTTTTGTTCCAAATTGAATTTTCGTCCGAAATTCACCATTATCGCTGATTCGGGACGATTTCCAAATCGAAGTATCGGCCGCCCAAAATTACGTAATCCCAAACCAAAGTTTCAACACAAACGAAATCATTTCGTTATGGGACTTAAACAAAAAAAATCAGGACGCAAATGATACGAAATCTCAATGTATCCTTCCTGGTAAAATACATTATAAATAAATAAATAAATACGAAATGCCGAAAAAACGGAACAAAACGATCACTAACTAATTGTGTTGGGACAAAATCAAATGGCACGCTGACCACTGCTCTCAAATATCTAGGTATGTGGTTAGACCCAAATCTATCCTTTGGCCCCCACATCGAAAAACTCTCATCTAAACTTTACCCCAAACTAGGTGCCCTGTACAGAAACAAATCCTGCCTGAGCCCCGTGGTAAGAAAGCAAATTGTACGGCAAATGCTTATGCCGGCTATTGAATACGGAGATGTAGTGTATGCAGCGGCCCCGCAAACACACCTTCAGAAACTTACTACATTGTAGAACTCATTATGCCGCTTTGCGCTACAATGTAACTACATAACCCACCATTGTGACATGTTAAAAGAACTAAACTGGCTGTCGCTGGAATCTAGACGCACCCTTCACCTTTCAACCTGGTGTTTAACAGCTTTTCTGGAAAACTAACACCCTACCTGAATATGCTGCTTCCCCCAGCAGTTCCCTCATCCTATAACCTCTGATCCAGGACCAGCACCTTACTTGCAATACCACAATACAAAAAGACAGTTGCTCGGTCCTCATTTTCCTACAGAGCACCGCAGTAACCTCCCAGCTGCCATCAAATCTTCCCCCAGTCTTAAGTCACTCAAGAGCTCCCTATTAACATACCTCAATACAGAATGCACCTGTAAACATGTAACATAATGACTATTTCCTACATTTATTTTCTGTTAAACTGTATATTTGTGTTTTTTTAATATCTTGCATTGTATTACTTTGTATTTCTGTAACAACTGTAACATTTCAAAGTTCTTGAACCCAGGACATACTTGAAAACGAGAGAAATCTCAATGTATCCTT
The DNA here is from genome assembly GCA_009667805.1 of Leptobrachium leishanense. Classification (NCBI taxonomy): domain Eukaryota; kingdom Metazoa; phylum Chordata; class Amphibia; order Anura; family Megophryidae; genus Leptobrachium; species Leptobrachium leishanense. The sequence goes on from CM019065.1 coordinate 133,371,917, forward strand.
CCTGGTAAAATACTTTAATAAATAAATTAATTAAATTTCAGAAACAAATGATCTGAAACGAAAAAAGACAGAACCAATGATCTAAGATGAAAATAAAGAGAACAAAATGATCTAAGATTAAAAAAAAACCCGAAACAAATGGTATGAAAGCAAAAAAAAGAAAAAAATGATTTAAAACGCAAAAAACTGAACCAAATTGTCTGAAAGGAAAAAGAAAACCCAGAACAAAATGAATTTAAATGAAAAAAGAAACATAACAAATTAAATGATTTAAATGGAAAAAAATTAGCCATTTTTACAATTATGTTTTAGGATTATTTTGGAATTTTTGGGATTTTTTGGTTAATCTTTAGGATTGTTTCCACCGTTTTCAATGTTAAAACAAATCCCCGTTTTTAACTGTTTATAAAATATTTGTAAAACCATTTATTATTTTCAGTTGCAGTAAACAGACATTTTTTTAAATTAATTTTTTAGGATTATTTTGGCATTTTTCAGTAATTTTTTGGTTAATCTTTTTAAATATAATGAAGTCTGTTTTTTTCTTTGCTAAACGTATATACAGACTGAAAGAAGATAATCCAGCTGTAAGTGTTTAGCAATGAAAAAAAAACAGACCTCGTTATACATTTAAAATTAGTTAGGAACCCTAAAGATTAACCAAAAAATGCCAGAAAAATGCCAAAATAATCCTAAAAAATAAATTTTAAAAATGTCTGTTTACTGCAACTGAAAATAATAAATGGTTTTACGAATATTTAATAAACAGTTAAAAACAGGGATTTGTTTTAACATTGAAAATGGTGGAAAAAATCCTAGTTTCTTTAAAATTAGTTAGGAACCCTGAAGATTAACCAAAAAAATCCTGAAAATGCCAAAATAATCCTAAAAAATATAAATAATTAGGGAGACTTTAATTTTATTGGCAGTAATCTGTTTCCTATTCTGAAATAACTAATAAAAAACGAATAGCTCAAAAACTAAATACAAATCAATCCAAATACAATTAAATTACTCACAAAACGAAATAAATGAAATAAAAGGAAATAACCCATTGAAGCAGACTGCTGAATCGACCCGAAATGACAAAACGAAACAAACTGAAACGAAAAACCGGCCGACACAAAAAAAAACGGCGTGCACATCCCTAGTTTAGAATCAGTAATAGCCTGGATACATACAGATTCTGGGACTGTAACTAAGGCTTGGGCACATCTATTGTATACTTTCGGAGTATGTACGTATGTACTATAGAACGAAAACAAATATCATCAAGCAAAGTGTTAAAAGTTGGATTTAAATCAGTTGCTAGGTAGTATTTCTCAGAGGTCTTATCAGAGCCATAAATTGTCTCTGCATGACACTCAGCCTGATTCATTTTCAAAGATACATATTTGTGTCCTAAACTCTTGTTATAGAAAAACACACACAGCAGGGTCTGGTCTTACACCCGTCAATCCTTTCTCTGCTGTAAATGAGTTGTTTCAGATACTCTGTTTATTTCATCAAGAAGACAATTACTATGTGTGACACAGAGTGAACTAAACTCGAGAGGAGAAGTTACTGCATTGATATCAGTTCTAGGTACCTAGCAGTGTAGATCACATGAGCCATCAATGAATAAGTAACATAGACTACATGACAGGTGTACATAGACAGAAAATAGAATTACAGTAAAATAAGCTTTAATGCCTGACAAGTTCTGTATCCTTTCCTAAAAATAACGTGTATATAAGATGTTGGGAATAATATTGCATTGCAAAATGTAAGTTTTATTTTTATAAATATGTATCTTTTGTATATTTACATATTTTTTTTCGTATGTTTCATTTTTATTCTGCTTGCCCTTTCTCAAAGAGCTATTATGTGTCCTTTATTAAATATGTCTATTTTTCAGAGACTGACAGAAGAACTAAGTATGACACAGTAATATAAATATATAGAAAGATGTAATGAGTAGCAGTTCAGAATTCTTCTCACATTGCTATCCTATTTTCCTGCTGCCGTTAATGCAGCACCGAATATCGAGCCCTGCATGACCTTGCACTGTGAAGGATGAAAGTGATGATTTTCATACAAATCTAAAATGAAGAGTCATTTTTAGCAGTTACATAACTGAAAATACGATTTTCAATCATACTCATTAAAAACAGTGTTATAAAGGTAATGCTAATAGAAGTACAATACGTGCCAGTGCACCTGTGATGAAGCAGCCTGCGAGTCATTATAGCAGACTTCTGTGCTATTTGGAATGAAAGTGCTGTCACAAAATAAGCCCTGATCCCAACCATAAAAAAAAACACATTGCCCGGGGAGTTGTTCATATTATTTATTCATCAAGTGAGTCTGAGAAGCTGTACAAGCAGATTATCAAATGCTTATTCACAAACCTTAAAAGTGGCAGATACCTAACAAATAATTTCAACATTTACACATAAATTACAGCAGGGCTCAAACTTTCAACTCCCAAGCTACTAACCAGGGCATAAGAGTTACTCGCCACCAGTTGCTCCACCTAACCCCTACCCAGCCCTTAACTCTGCCCCTAAACACCCCTTTAAATTATTTTATGAAATTACAGTGTTAAAGGTTGTATTTAGAATAAAGTTACAAAATAACATTAATACCTAGACATCAGACCCCTGATACATGTATACCCAGTCATCAAACCACAGTGTGAGCAGAGCGAGGAGGCATGGAAGCTCCTCTCCACCCCACTGCCAGTGACAGAGACTAGGGATGAGCGTTCAGTTCGAATCGAACATCGGCCATTATGGGATGTTCGCGGTTTGTTCGACCGCGGACATTCCATAATAAAAAATGCATCCACAGGTCTCCTAAATGTACCGGTGGCTGCCGGTACATTCAGGAGACCTGTGGCTGCAGCCCCCGGCCCCGTATCTCACCTGTCCTGCAGCGGTCCCGGCCTCCTGTTCCCCGGTTCGTCAGCTCCTCTGATCCGTCTAGCCACGGCTCCTCTCTGCCCCACGTCTTCATGCTGAATTATCTGATTGGGCAAAGTCCTGCACCTGACCTGGACTTTGCCCAATCAGGGCTCTAATTCAATATTGAGTCCTGATTGGGCAAAGTCCAGGTCAGGTGCAGGACTTTGCCCAATCAGAGCTCAGCATGAAAATGAGGCATGGGGCAGAGCTTTAACCAAGCTCTGATTGGATAAAGTCTTGCACCAACTTTAACCAGAGCTTGGTTAAAGCTCATCTTCATGCTGAGCTCTGATTGGGCAAAGTCCTGCACTTGACCTGGACTTTGCCAATCAGGGCTCAATATTGAATTAGAGTCCTGATTGGGCAAAGTCCAGGTCAGGCGCAGGACTTTGCCCAATCAGATCATTCAGCATGAAGACGTGGGGCAGAGAGGAGCTGTGGCCAGATGGATCGGAGGAGCTGACGGACCGGGGAACAGGAGGCCGGGACAGCTGCAGGACAGGTGAGTTACGGGGGCTGGGGGCCGCAGCCACAGGTCTCCTAAATGTACCGGCAGCCGCCGGTACATTTAGGAGAACTGCGAATACATTTTGTGTTTCCGGCCCCCATTGGTTTACATTGTGTTCGAATTTGTATTCGAACATTTCGGCCATTCGGCTGTTCGGATATGAACCGAACACAGGGGTGTTCGGCTCATCACTAACAGAGACGAGCTTGGTCAGGTTAAGCAGCTGATCCCTGCAGCCATGTGCATTTCCACTCGCCGTCACTTAATTTCCACTTGCCAAATGCGAGAAGGCGAGTGGAAATTTTGAGTCCTGAATTACAGAATTAGACACTGTAACCAGTCTTTTTTTACTCTCCAAATCGCTATTTAATCTAGTGTAGCGCTGTGTTTAAAACCTTACTGTGGCAGTACCTATTTTTGGCCACCGGAGGGAGACAAGCTAGATAAGAGACACTGAACATTGGGACTACGTTTCCCGGCATGCTTTGCAAACAGAGACAGGAAGTGGGTGGGACACAGACGCTGTACATCCTGAGCCTCGTGGAGATAGCTGGCAGAGCGCGCCAGGGAGTGCATGAGAGAGGACACAGTATTGCAGAGCGGAGCAGAGACTAGGCCGGAGCGCAGGTGGGGCCTACCGGGATTCCAAGTGGGGTTATCCAGCCTCGGAAGAAGGAGACCCAGTGATCCACAGACATTACCCAAGCTGCTGTCAAGGAAGCAGAGGACCCTCGAGTAAGGAGTACCGCAGGTCCATTGGATGGGAGAGCAGGCGGTAGCTGGACCAGCCACTGTCAGAGCAGAGAGAGCCAGACAACGGATCCAGTAGCCAGTATCCCAGCAAGGCACCGAGCAGAGGGACGTCCTGGATCAGAGGAACCTTGGTGATCAAGTGGATGGGTGAGAGGCCTCCAAGGCCGGTTTTATAAAGTCAAGAAAGCACGCTGCTGTTTATTTCTAAAGCCCACAGGGCCCCAACTTGACTAGTCGAAGACATCGTTTAGGAGATTCACTGGCCAGTTGAATAGTACCCGGGTACCATAACACACACATACACTCACAGTTCGGGACTTAACCTGTTGGGACTCACTACCTAGTACCCGAAAAAGGGGCAAAGATTTGCATCTTATTTTGTTTTCCGCTGCGCGTTTCTCGAATTACGAAATATTGTATTCTCTTTCCGCTGCGCGTTTCTCGAAATTACGAAGCATTGTATTTTTTTCTGTTCGGCTGCGCATTTTCCCGAAATACGAAACCTCGTATTTCTTTTTTCCGCTGCGCGTTTACCGCGATACGAAATACTGTAAATATATCTACGAACACCGTGTCTCATTATATGCCTTTTACTTTAGTAAACTATATAATTTATAAAATCCACAACGGTGCTGGAGTATATTTATTCCCTAGTGCGGGGAGACTGACCCGTGGTTCATTTTCAGCGGCTCCTCCGGGAGTGAGCGCTACACGTGGGGGCTCGTTTCCGGGATCCAGTCTCTGGAAAAACCGCATCTAAAGGGTTAAATATGGATCCAGACACTGTTGCCGAATGGTGTGAGGAGCACAGTAGTCAGCTAGAATGTTGTATAGTCATGGATATTCCCGCAGACACTTGGGCCGAAGATCAGATTCGCCAGGACGTGGCCGTGCTGACACCAGATCATCGGGGGTTAATCCTGGACATTAAAAAGGACACAGATACCTCTCACACGTATGTTCTTTTTGAATGGAGAAAGGGTGTTCCAGTGTGTTTTCAGGGCGCGAGCATGAAGCTGACCGATGAGGTGGAAGTCCAACTGATTCAGCCAAGTGCGCCACGTGGCGAATCCGCAAGTGTTCCCGCACCCAGTCCGTTGGCCATGATCGGGCCTGAATTCATAGTGGCTATTGGAGATTTGCTGGCTAAGTGTCAGAGAACAAGCCCTCCGCACACTAACTTCGGTTATCGACGGTTGAGAAATTTTACAGGAAACGTACCAACTCCGGCGGGAGAAGAAACCTTTGAGGAATGGGTGGAACAGGCGATGCAGGCTCTGGATGAGTGGGACGTCCCTGAAGCTCAGAAAAAGCAAAGGATCACCGACAGTTTAAAGGGACCTGCGTCAGAAGCGGTGAGAAACCTAAAACTGAGTAGAAAAGACTGTACTGCTTTAGATTATTTAAACGTTTTGGAGGAAGTTTTTGGGCGAACAGAAAAGGCCGCAGAGCTTGTATATCAGTATGAACACACCTATCAGCAGAAAGGTGAGAGAATGACCGAATACATGAGGCGCCTAGATAAGATTCTGCACCAGATACTCCTCAAGAAAGGGGCCGAACCGGCTGAAGTGGATAAGATACGAATAAAACAGATCCTGAGGGGCTCTCAACCTCTAGATCCAGTGATGCTGCAGCTGAGAAGCAGAGCAGGTAATCAAGAACTGAAGTACCTGGAACTGATCCGAGCTGTCAGAGAGGAGGAGGCTTTGCTGGAGGAAAAATCCTTCAGGCGAGGGGAAAGAGCTTACGCACAACCTGTAAGGCATAACGACGGTCTGCAGCCTGAAAGCGACTCGCTGGATACTTACGGATCCGACGTGGACGAGCAAGAGCACCTGATCGCTTTTAAATCCACAGAGAGGGCTGCCAAAGAATTACACCTCTCTGAACGTGGTGAGTTGTACAAAACTGTTAAGAAAGTACAGGAAGCTCAAGCTGAATTGCAACAGGCGCACGCGGAACTGTGCCGAGTGTTGATGAAGGTGACAGAGATGCAGGCAGAGATGCAGAAGTTCCTTACAGGCATGCAGACAACCGGAGTTGCTGTGGCGTCTAGCCAAGGTCCTTTAACTGAATCACAACAGGCGACTGCGTCTTCACATTCTAAGAAGAGATGTTTCGGTTGTGGAGAAATGGGCCACTTCCGCGCACAATGCAAAAACCGAAAGCCTGAGAGGAATAGAGTTGATGAGTTGTTAAAAGCCTTAGAAGGACTGTTATCTACCTCACCGGCGGGAAACGCCAGAGGGCACCAGTGAAGGAGCAACCTAGGTGCCCGAAGGTTGAACCCCGCTCCAAAAATCAAGCCAGGACTAAGAGGGCGAGAGGGCCCAAAGTCGGGCCAACTGCTGAGCCTGCCAGGACTGAAAGAGTCACTCCCTTGGCATTAGGGATGTGCACCGATTTTTTTTTCGATTCGATTCGATTTTTCGAATTTTTAAACTTTTCGATTCGGCTCATTTCGACTGCTTTCTGTTTCGATTCGGTTCAGCTCGATTCGTTTTTCGGGTACATTTATTTTCCGGAATATCGACCATTTTCCGTATTTTCGGGTCACTTTACTAGGTTTCTGTATCGACTTTTCGGTATTTCGGAAATTTTCGTTTTTCGGAATTGTACATGGTTTTCGGTATATATCGACTATTTTTCGTATTTTCGTGTCACTTTGCTCGTTTTTTGGTTATCGGCTTTTCGCTATTTTGGAAATTTTCGTTTTTTTCGGAACATCTGTTCTCCTCGTTTCAAAGCTGTCTAACTCTATTGCCCCAGCAGTCCAGCACATGGATTTTCCCCAGCACATGGATTTGCCCGCAGCTCATGGATTTGCCCCAGCTCATGGATTTGCCCCAGCTCATAGGATATTGCCCCAGCACATGGATTTGCCCCAGCTCATGGATTTGCCCCAGCACATGGATTTGCCCCAGCACATGGATTTGCCCCAGCACATAGGATATTGCCCCAGCTCACACATGGATTTGCCCCAGCTCATGGATTTGCCCTAGCACGTGGATTTGCCCTAGCACATGGATTTGCCCCAGCACATGGATTTGCCCCAGCTCATGGATTTGCCCCAGCACATGGATTTGCCCCAGCACATGGATGCCCCAGCTCATGGATTTGCCCCAGCACATGGATTTGCCCCAGCACATGGATGCCCCAGCTCATGGATTTGCCCCAGCACATTGATTTGCCCCAGCTCATGGATTTGCCCCAGCACATGGATTTGCCCCAGCACATAGGATATTGCCCCAGCTCACACATGGATTTGCCCCAGCTCATGGATTTGCCCCAGCACATGGATTTGCCCCAGCACATGGATTTGCCCCAGCTCATAGGATATTGCCCCAGCTCACGGATTTGCCCCAGCACATTGATTTGCCCCAGCACATTGATTTGCCCCAGCACATGGATTTGCCCCAGCACATGGATTTGCCACAGCTCATGGATTTGCCCCAGCACATGGATTTGCCCCAGCACATGGATTTGCCCCAGCTCATGGATTTGCCCCAGCTCATGGATTTGCCCCAGCACATGGATTTGCCCCAGCACATGGATTTGCTCCAGCACATTGATTTGCCCCAGCACATTTACAAAGACAAAATTTACAGAATCAGCGATATAACCGATAATAGTTAAATAAACGATGTTCAGAATTACCGAAATGGAACCGAAATCCCGAATGGAACCGAAATCATGAATAGAGGAAAAATAAATTTCAATTTGACACATTTCAAGTCCATTCGAAAATTCCGAAAAATTTCGATTTGGCTCGGAAAATTTTTCGTTTTTCCGAAAGTCTGTTCTCGTTTCAAAGCAATAGATTTCGATTTGACACATTTCAAGACCATTCGAAAATTCCGAAAAATGTTCGATTCGGCTCGGAAAACATTTCGGATTCGACTTTTTCGGATCTAAAAAATTTCGGAATTTCGGCCGCATCGAAAGACCCGAATCGGGAACTTTCGGGAAAATTCCGAAATTCCGAAACCCGAAACGCACATCCCTACTTGGCATCCGGACCTACGTCATGGGGAAGCAATGCACACCCAAAACCTACACGGGCCAAGAAAAAGGCCAGGGTACAGCAAACTGGGTCTAAGTGTCCGGATACCGCCGCCAAGTTTCCTGACCAACTGATAGGTCCTTCTCCTATTGTGCCAATCCAAGTGGAGGGAGTCTACACTAAAGCCCTGTTGGATTCAGGGGCTCAAGTGACATTGATCTACCGAGACTTTTACGAGAAACATTTGAAGCACATTCCTCTCCAGAAATTGAAGGATCTAGAAATCTGGGGTATCGGAACTGAGAAACTCCCTTATGACGGGTATCTACAGGTGAAATTGGAGATCGGATCCGAAGTCATCGGACAGTCCGGAGGTTGTAATGCATTGGCCATGGTGTGTCCTCGACCCTCAGGTGCAAACAGAAGTTCCATGATAGTGGGGACGAATACGGATTTGGTGCGGCGTCTCCTGACACCTATCGTATTGGAAGAAGGTTCTTCTCAAGGAGTACACCCAATGTTACGTCCAGTCTATCAGAGGATGGTCGAAGAACAGAAGGCACCTGCCGAAGTGGGGCGCCTATGGAGATTAGAAGGAACAGAGAAGGTTCTGCAAGCAGGAGAAGTAGCGAGTTTCCGGGCTTCAGTCAAGTTGAACGGGTCGCAACCAGGTCCCTATGTGGTGCTGGAAACCGATTTTAATCATGGGAGTGAAGCCGGAGTCGAAGTAATCCCTGAAATAATCTCCACTAAAGCTCTGAAAAGAACTCGAGGAAGAGTCTCAGTCAGCGTGTGCAATGTGTCTGATTCTCCAGTAGTCCTTAAAGCACGAATGCCTATCGGGCAAGTAGAGTCCGCTACGCCCCTCTCCACCGATTTAGGAGGGGGAGTGGATAAAGAGATTCCAGATGAAAGATTCTACCCCAAGGATGCTCCCATTTCATCCGAGTGGAAGAAACGTCTTCAGTCTCAAGTTCTAAAGTGGAGAGAATTGTTCTCGAAAGATGAGTTCGACGTAGGCCTAGCTAAGATTACTGAACACCGCATTCGATTACAAGAGGACAAGCCGTTTCGTGAAAGGTCAAGGCGAGTTCCGCTGGGAGACTTGGATGATCTGCGAGAACAGCTGAATGAATTGCAAAGAACCAAGGTGATCCAAGAGTCCAGGAGTCCATACGCATCTCCAATAGTAATGGTCCGGAAGAAGAACGGTTCTGTCCGCCTATGCATAGACTACCGCACGTTGAACCGGAGAACCATCCCAGACCAATATGCTACTCCTCGGATAGAAGATGCCTTACAGTGTTTGTCTGGAGCGAAATGGTTTAGTGTATTAGACCTACGAAGCGGGTATCACCAGATACCAATGCATCCCGAAGACAAAGAGAAAACTGCGTTCATCTGTCCACTGGGGTTCTTTGAATTTAACAGAATGCCTCAAGGCCTTACGGGAGCTCCGGCCATGTTCCAACGGTTGATGGAGAAGACAGTCGGGGACATGAATCTGATCGAAGTATTAGTGTACCTGGATGACATAATCGTGTTTGGGAAGACTCTGGAAGAGCATGAGCAACGTTTGGAGAAGGTCTTGAAGAGGCTCCATGAAGAGGGATTGAAACTGTCTCTGGAGAAATGCCAATTCTGTCTACCGTCTGTTACGTATCTGGAACATGTGGTCTCAGCAGAAGGTGTTTCGACAGATCCTCGGAAGTTGGAGGCCGTAGCTTCTTGGCCCAGACCCAGAAACGTCACTGAACTTAGATCTTTCTTGGGGTTCTGTTCATATTATCGAAGATTTGTAGGAGGATTCGCAAAAATAGCTCAACCACTGAACAAACTCCTACAGAAGGAAAACACCGAAGAAGGCTGCAAGGCCTCTGACCGAAACCCGTCAGCTCCAGGACCAAGGAAAGCTCGAGAGTCCATACAGGGCGAATGGACTAGTCAATGTGAAGGTGCTTTCTTGAAGCTGAAAGAGAGTCTAACTCAAGCTCCTGTCTTGGCCTACGCGGACCCTCACAAGCCGTATGAGTTACATGTGGATGCCAGCAGAGAAGGTCTAGGAGGAGTCCTGTATCAGGAGTATGGTGGATTGCTGAGGCCTGTAGCGTACGTGAGCAGGAGCCTTACGCCTTCAGAAAAGAACTATCCTACCCACAAGCTGGAGTTCCTAGCCTTAAAGTGGGCAGTGGTGGACAAGTTAAAGGACTATCTGTATGGAGCCGAGTTTGTGATAAAAACGGATAACAATCCTCTTACCTACGTTCTTACTACTGCAAAACTGGACGCAACGGGACATCGGTGGTTGGCCACTCTGTCAGGATTTCGGTTCAGCCTGAAGTATCGCCCTTGGGTGAATAATCGAGATGCTGATGCTTTATCGAGAAGACCCTACACTGCAGAATGGACTCAGTTAACTCCAGACGGGGTGCAAGCTTTGTGTCAAGGAGCAGAGCGCCGGGTCAAGGGAGGGATTGAAGCGGAGGCCATAGGAGTCATGGCTGCGGCTGTTCCTGAGTTCTACTGCAACCATACACAATTGAGGGATGAAAGTCTACCTATCTTTTCGAAACAGGACCTGAAAGCGGATCAGGCCAGAGACCCTTTAATTGCATTGACCATAAAGGCCCTAACTGCGAACCAGCGGGAAATTCTGCTGACCAATTCCCCGGATGGAGCCAGATTGGTCTACAAAGAGTGGGAACGGTTGAAGATGTTGGATGGGGTGGTCTACCGAAGGGGCCCCTCAGCCAATGCTGAAGAGACTCAACAGTTATTCCTTCCCACTAAGCATAGAGAGAGTGTGCTGCGATCGCTACATGATGAGCATGGACATTTGGGTGCTGAAAGAACTTTTAAGCTGGTGCGAGACAGATTCTATTGGCCTTGTATGAGAGCTGAAGTGGAAAGTTACTGCCATTCCTGTCTGAGGTGTATTCAGAGGAAGACTCTACCGACCCGAACTGCTCCAATGAGCCATCTGCAGAGTCAGGGACCCATGGATTTGGTGTGCATTGACTTCCTGTGCTTAGAGCCGGATGCTAGTGGGCAAGGGAATATTCTAATAGTGACTGATCATTTCACTCGTTACGCCCAAGCTTTTTCTACGAAAGACCAACGCGCTCCGACAGTAGCCAAGGTTCTGATGGTAAAGTTCTTTGTTCACTACGGCCTGCCAAGGAGAATACACTCTGATCAGGGTAGAGACTTTGAAAGCCGACTTGTTGGGCAATTGTTGGAACTGTTGGGAATCCAAAAGACCCGAACTACACCATATCACCCTCAAGGTGATGCTCAGCCTGAAAGGTTTAATCGCACGCTGCTGAATATGCTGGGGACTTTGTCAAACATAGAGAAGCAGAGTTGGAGTCGTCACATAGCTACTCTGGTGCATGCATATAACAGTACGGAGAGTGATGCGACTGGATACTCACCGTACCGTCTTATGTTCGGAAGAGAAGCCGGCTGCCGGTTGATTTGGCGTTTGGGTTATCTCTAGACCAGACGTCGGTAGCTTCTCATAGAAACTACGTGGATAGACTTTGGAAGAACCTGGCTTCTGCATTTGAACAGGCCCGTTTGACCTCAGGAAACAGGGAGCAAAGGAACAAAAAGAATTATGACTTGAAAGTTCGGATACAAGATCTACAACGGTGATAGGGTTTTGTTGAAGAACTTGGGTGCTGCTGCGAGGCACAAGTTGGCGGATAGATGGAGTTCTCAAGTCTACATTGTCTGCAAGCAACTGCCGGGTCTGCCGGTGTATCAAATCCGGCCGGATGGAAAGGCTGGGCCTCTTAAGAACTGGCACCGGAATCATTTGTTACCTTTGAGAGAGGCTGTGAGGATACCAGTTGGGGACGAACTTTCTCTGCCAAATCCGCCTGCTCCACGTTTGCCTCCTGTTACTCGGTCTCAGCAGACCCGGTTGTCGAAGAGAGCGAAAGGGACAGTGGGGAAGAGAGTTTTTGTCTGGACTGGATGCGTTCACCAGAGCCTGAAGAGGTTATCTCAGTTCCTGAACGATGGGAGAGTAATTTGAGGCCTGAAGCTCCTGAATTTCAGTTAGAAGTCCCTGAGACTATTGACATCCCTGTAGCTCCTGAAGCTGAGTCTTATGATTATAGTTCTATGCCTTCACTGGAGGGATCATACTCCGAAGAATTGTCTGCTCCAGTGCTAGAAAGAAGGACTGAGCCAGCACCTATAGTACTTCCACCTGGAGAGGAACTGATTGAGCCAGAACCAAAACGCTCTGTCCGACCGCCCCAGCGACTCACTTACGACTCACCAGGACATAGCACTGAAGAGGCCATCACCACCGTGCAAAGGTTGCCCGAAGTGTCTGCTATGTTAGCTGAGGTAGCACAAAACATGAGTCAACTGGAAGAAGTGTATCTAACCCACTGTATGTTTGCTGCCGAACCTGTATGTGTTATCTAAATTGTGTTGAAATGTAAATGTAACTGTTGTACCTCCTTGGAGAGACCCAAGAGTTCTAGGAGGGGGAGAGTGTAGCGCTGTGTTTAAAACCTTACTGTGGCAGTACCTATTTTTGGCCACCGGAGGGAGACAAGCTAGATAAGAGACACTGAACATTGGGACTACGTTTCCCGGCATGCTTTGCAAACAGAGACAGGAAGTGGGTGGGACACAGACGCTGTACATCCTGAGCCTTGTGGAGATAGCTGGCAGAGCGTGCCAGGGAGTGCATGAGAGAGGACACAGTATTGCAGAGCGGAGCAGAGACTAGGCCGGAGCGCAGGTGGGTATTTCTTTTTTCCGCTGCGCGTTTACCGTGATACGAAATACTGTAAATATATCTACGAACACCGTGTCTCATTATATGCCTTTTACTTTAGTAAACTATATAATTTATAAAATCCACAACGGTGCTGGAGTATATTTATTCCCTAGTGCGGGGAGACTGACCCGTGGTTCATTTTCAGCGGCTCCTCCGGGAGTGAGCGCTACACTAGATATTGAATTTAAAATGCCATGTGACAATATATATCGGAATTGTAGAAACAAGGTTGGAAGCAATGGAGAGAGGAAAACAAAAAATGGGAGTGGATGACGAACCTCTTTACTCCTGCCATTCTTAGCCATGTCTAGGGACGTCACAGAGCAAGTGAATGGCTATACTTTTTAAAATGTCACAAAGCTCATAAAACAATCAACACGTGAACACTAAAGTCCCAGTTGTATGGAAATTGATCTAGAAAGGTAAGTTGTCAACGGTACAAGAAGGTGCAATATTTCAGAAAGTTTCAGTTTAGAAAAGAGTGCCCTTGAAGATATTGTAATACTTTCCTAAAGAGGTTTTACAATTATTATTACTCTTATTATAATAATAAAAATAGATTATAACTATCTTCTGCCAGCAGGCCGCAGTGAGATTACCATATTACAGGGTAAATCATATAGACCCAAACCCAAAGTGAAATCAATGAATGGAAATTAATGAGAGTTTCAGGAAATTTACCTCCTCTGTGGTTGAGCACATCCAATCACAGCAAGAAGTGCTAGAAGTGTCCACTGTTCTCTGTTAAGCACATGTTGATGAGTGCTTTAAGTTTATGTTAAAGTACACTATTCAGATAAAACCACAAAAAAGAAGTCAAGGCTGGTAAATTATTAAAAGAGCTCAGTGATGTAATAGCAAAACCGTTAACAGATTTATTTAACCAATCCTTGTTAACAGGAGTCGTCCCAGAAGACTGGAAATTAGCAAATGTTGTGCCCATTTACAAGAAGGGTAGTAGGGAGGAATCGGGGAACTATAGGCCAGTTAGTCTTACGTCAGTAGTGGGGAAATTAATGGAAACCATGTTAAAGGAAAGGATTGTTGAACATCTAAAAACACATAGATTACAGGATCAGAAACAACATGGGTTTACCTCAGGGAGATCATGCCAAACTAATCTTATTGATTTTTTTGATTGGGTAACAAAAATTATAGACACAGGTGGTGCAGTAGACATTGCTTATTTAGATTTCAGTAAGGCTTTTGATACTGTTCCGCATAGAAGGCTTATCAATAAATTGCAATCTTTGAGCTTGGATTCCAATATTGTTGAATGGATTAGGCAGTGGCTGAGTGACAGACAACAGAGGGTTGTGGTAAATGGAGTTTATTCGGCGCAAGGTCTTGTTACCAGTGGGGTACCTCAGGGGTCAGTACTTGGACCCATTCTCTTTAATATTTTTATTAGTGATATTGCAGAAGGTATTAATGGAAAAGTATGTCTTTTTGCTGATGACACAAAAATTTGCAACAGGGTTGACGTTCCTGGAGGGATCAGCCAAATGACAAATGATTTAGGTAAACTAAAAAAATGGTCGGAGTTGAGTTTTAATGTGGATAAGTGCAAGATAATGCACCTGGGACATAAAAACCCAGGGCTGAATATAGAATATTTGATACAGTCCTAACCTCAACATCTGAGGAAAGGGATTTAGGGGTCATTATTTCAGAGGATCTAAGGGTAAGTAGTCAATGTAATAGAGCAGCAGGAAATGCTAGCAGAATGCTTGGTTGTGTATGGAGAGGTATTAGCAGTAGGAAAAGGGAAGTGCTCATGCCAATGTACAGAGCACTGGTGAGACCTCACTTGGAGTACTGTGTGCAGTACTGGAGACCGTATCTCCAGAAGAATATAGACATCTTAGAGAGAGTTCAGAGAAGGGCTACTAAAATGGTGTACGGCTTGAAGGAGAAAAGTTACCAAGAAAGGCTTAATGATCTTAACATGTACAGCTTGGAAAAAAGACGAGACAGAGGAGATATGATAGAAACATTTAAATACGTAAAGGGAATCCACAAGGTAGAGGAAGGGAGTATATTTAACAGGAAACAAAATAGCAAAACAAGAGGACATAGTCTTAGATTAGAGGGGCAAAGGTTTAAAAGTAACATCAGGAAGCATTATTTTACTGAGCGGGTGGTGGATACATGGAACAGTCTTCCAGTAGAAGTGGTAGAGGCCAAAACAGTAATTGAATTTAAGCAAGCATGGGATAGGCATAAGGCTATCCTAAACAAAAGATAAATCCAGGTCAAGTATCCATGTAATTGGGCAGACTAGATGGGCCGAAAGGTTCTTATCTGCCGACATTTTTCTATGTTTCTATGGTAAGATCGGAGACCTTGCTGGCCCCAGATTCTTGGAGATGACACTTTCCTCAAAAAAACTCTGGATTGTCACCATTTTGTTCCATGGAAGTGATACTCTCGTGTCTGTCTGTGCTGTTGTCATGGCTGTGCTGCCACCTAGCAACAACTTCCAGCCCATGCAGTTATGGGATGTGCTCAACATAAGAGGAGGTATGTTTCCTAAAACAGTCATTAATTTCTTTTCTTTTGTTTACGTTGTATAATAAAACTTTTGGACTCTGGTCTGTATGACTCACCATTTATTGACCAACTAACATAATGGTGCAGAGAGAAAACATGACCTGATAGGAGATTTAACTTTGTTGCTGTATGAAAAAATCAAGTAGAGCTTCCTACAGACGTCACAGCAACTGTTTGCAACCCACTTTAATTCCAGTGCAGTAAGGTGGTGTATTGACTACCCATTATACAGATAATACATTGTGTTACTTTTTATTAGAACCATTCAAAGCTGTGAAAACAGTTTTTGATCACTTCAAGCATTCTCTTTGCCCTTGCAACTACACCATTCCACTCAGTTGTGAGGGAGGTTAATAATTTTTCAGTAGGACAAACTTATCAACTGTTTAGGGGTGACCCTAAATGGATGGAAAAACGAGCTCCGTCAATCAGATCAATGAAAATTATATTGGTTGTGAAAACAAATTTTTAAAAAGTTAATCAATAGGTGTCGTTCAGGTGGAAAATTAGTTTAAAAAAAATAATTAAAATGACGGCTAGTAATTAATTAACTTGGATTTGCAGTTAGTGCATTAAAAATGTAATCTCCATTCTGTTACAGTAAATCACAAACGGGCTTTTTATGAAAAACCTCAGAGGAGCAACCTAAACATTTTACAAAATGTCATATGCAATTATAGTATAATAAGTAGAAAGGTAGAACATGCAAAGTTTAGTGCTTCACTTGTGTTATTGTATTTCTCATTTAATGCTAATAAACCCTTTTTGGAAGTATTAAAAAGCTGGTGCTAACTTAAACAGAGCTTTTGTAAACTTACCAGAGCCATTTATAGGGCCATATTACATTCCCAATGCTAAAACGGGACGCTAAGGAGAAAATCTGCGCATGCAGGTTTCTCCTTAAGGTCCCCGTTTTTGCGTGATATTACGGTGTAGGCGCTAAACCAGCAGCCTGTGCTGTAACATGTCGCTAAGCCTCGGAATGCTCACGGCAGCACTAAGCGCCGCCGGGAGCATCCCCTCCATGGAGTCTATAGGACTCCATTGAGGCTGCCGCTGCCGGTCACATGACCTGCCGGATCTCGCCTTGCGAGATCCGGCAGGTCGGCGTAGTGATTTACAGAGGGAGACTGGGGGACGTTTTTCCCCCCAGTCTCCCACTGCTCCCAGTGGCAAGAAGAGGCAGACAGAGCCTCCATTCTCGCCGCGGATGGGTGGTGAGTATGTGATTTGGGCGGGGGTGTTCTGCTGGTGCTGACGGATTCTATAAGCACCAGGTTCTAGCCTGTGGTTAGCTTTCGAGCTAACCGCAGCTTGGCGTAATCAGCGTTAGGACTTTGTAATCCTAAAGCTAATTAACACTTTGCGCTCCCCATGTTAAGCATAGGGAGCGCAAAGTACAGTAACCTTGCGCTGAAAAGTGCAAAATACAAATCTCTAATGGGTTTTTTAACCCTTTAGCGTTTGGATTGTAGTATGGTCCGTCCGTGCCAGGGCAACCAGAGCTAACGTTAACACTCAAACAGGTGAACGCTAATGCTAGTGACGGAATATGGTCCATAGTCTATGGAGTTGTTAAGTTTACAACAGCTCTGGTTAAATTATTACCAACTTTGTAATACTGCCCTTTCTGTTTAAGATTACGCTAGGTTTCTGCATACTGTAGGTAAAGCATTGATGTACATATCTGATCACAATAAAGGACAGCCTTGGAATCTTGGATTCCAAGATCCAATCCAATCCAATCTTGGAAATGGAAAACTTTGAGGAATGGCTTATTAATGCATAAGTAGATCAATATTGTGAACGGTTCATGGTAATATGAGCCTTGAACTGAAAAATAATTTAATACACATAAAATAACATTTAAAGAAGAGAATATTAATGTGATAATGTAACTGTCTGGAGAGATTAAAGGAACTTGTGTGCATTCAGTCACAAGAGATGAAAGAGAGACACATCTTAATATGATTCAATTTGTGTTTAAAATTGTCCATAAATTAATCCCTCTAGGAATCATAATGAATTTATGTATCGCTTCTAATATGCATAAGAATAAGATAAGGGATTATAGTACGAGAAGCTCAGTCAATTAAGAAGTCTTACTGGATGTTCAATTTTGTCCATTAAGATTGAGTGATCTGACATTTGTACATTGGATCTCTACAAGATACTAAGACAAACCAACTACCAAGGAGTATGGTCTTAAATATTAAGATAGATAGGATTCAAAGAATGTGGCTCTTTCAAGCAAAAAATTTTATTGAGGCAGTAGCGTAGCACAAATAGTTGTTCAGTATACAAAAGGAACACAAATAAAAGTGCAAAAGTAGATACGAACAGTAAATACAAACCATTTGTAATGAACAAGTATTGAACTACAGTGAGAAAAGGATATGCTTCTCAGAGAGGAAAACAACAGAGACCATGTCCCCAAGCATCCAAGTATCACTCTTTTAGCAAGAACACCACAGAACCTTAGACACTTATGTTTTGTAAAGCCTAATAGGATTCCAAGTCTCTCACTCACTTAGTTCATTAGGATGATACCTCTTGTATAGGGATGAGCTGTTCGGTTCGATCTGCTCAGAGTTCGATTCGAACACCGGCCGTTCGAAAGTTTGCGAAGTTCGAACTTTTTGGAATGTTCGCCAAAAGTTCGAAAATAAATTTGTTTAAAAAATGCTTTAAAAATACAAAAAAATCTAGAAATAAAGAGACTCTTTACTGCAGAATATTATAAGCAGTTTATAACAGTTTATTAGATATTGAATTAAAATGGGAATATTTTTAACATTGAAGCCTATGGGATAAAACATTCTTGTTACTAAAACATGAGGCAGACACGGCCCTCTAATCAGGCACTGTAGAGGGCAGCCTCCTTGAGGAGCATGCGACCGCTGGATGACAGAGCTGCAACTGTGCGGGCTAGCCGTCCAGGTGCATGTGGCAGAGACAGGTGGTGCAGGGAGGGAGCCACTGCACCTGTGGCCACGGCAGACCCCCCCCACAACCAGGAAACAGGGAGCCCCCACTGACCACCAGGCTAAGGTAAGGCGACACATTTCTAAAAAAAAAAAAAATCTGAGGACATTTTTAAATGTCCCCGGGAACATAAAATATATATTTTTTCTTTCTCTACCTTGCTGAATGTATTTAATTAATTATATATATTAGATACATTCAGCCAGGTAGAGGGGGGTGGCATATGGGCTGCGCAGGGTCTCAGGCAGTGGTTTGTTTTTTTTGTGTGTATATTTTTAGCAAATTTATAGGGGAAGGTAAGGGCAGGTATGATATATATATATATATAGATAAGATATATATCTATATTCTTATAAATATATATATCCAGACTTGTATTACACACACATTTTGGCAACTAATTGCCCCCCCCATTTGGCTGATCCCTCCAGAAGAAATGTTGCACCCGATAGAGCAGAGAATGATATATATATTCTCTGCTCTGTCGGGTTCAACATTTCTTCTGGAGGGATCAGCCAAATGGGGGGGCGCATTTAGTTGAGATTGTCCACATGCCACCCCCATGTGCGTATGTGTATATATGGTCTGAGGTCTGTGGGTGGGTGTATATATATATCTGCGTGTTGATATATACGTATATATAGGTCTGTGTGTTGATATATACGTATATGTCTGTGTGTGGTATCAATGCATCCCTACTCTATACACAGCGCTTCATGTCCCTATAATATATATGATTTGGGGTTATCTTTTTTTTAATATTTTTATACTATTCCTATTAAATTAACAGTAGTTTTTTATGTATTTTATTCAGTAGAAACTTTTTTTGCCTATATAACATGTGCTTTGTGAAAATAAAATGGTTTTGTGTGTACGTTTTAATTTAGTTAGTGGATTCCTGTCCAGTGCGGTGAGAAGCAAACGTAATGCAATGTAGACACGCTGCGAGGCGGAGCGGAGTGAAGTCAAGCCTGCAAAATGTTTGCTTCTCTTCGCTTCGCTACGCTGTGCGTCGCTACACGCTCAGCGTGTCTCAGCCTTTATTCCCGCATCGCTAGCTTACCGAATCAGTTTGTATACTTGTTACTGACCCTGCTTGTTCTGAGGACCCGATCTGTTGCCGACTTTGCCTGCCATTTGACTATTCTCTCTGTGTATTCCCTACCTGTTCTGTTTGCTTCCTGTTGCTACTGGTGTGCACCAATTCTCACCATATACAGCAGCGCAGTACAAGTGCCTAAACATTGCTGTCCCGGTTTTGTTATAGCTGCTGATGTACCTGAATAGATCGGGAATCTCTTCTGCATTACCAAAACCTCCACCGCTGCACTCTTCCACAATACCACAGAAGGGTTACAGTGTGAAGGCACTTGCTGCCACCAAAGGCACAATATTTGGGTGCACTGACGCCTGTACCAGATTCATATCATTTTAATATTTGACCACAGGGTCCAACCCTGCACTCTTCCACAATACCACAGAGGGGTTACGGTGTGACGGCACTGTTGCCGACACTAAAGGCCCAATTTTAAAGCACCTATTGTTATTTTCATCCAAAGCCTGCATAAGTTTCACCATAATTTAGCCAAAAAATCACTAAACTTGTTCTGCGTATCCTAAAATGTCTCCTCTTTTCATACAGGCTGCCACCCCAAGCAGTTGTTTCTGAATAGATTAAAGGAAAACCATTTACCGTCATTTGAAATGTCATTTTTTTGTTTTTAAATGTTTCTATACATCCTACAAATCCGCCACTTCACGGGCAGGTTATGGGGACCTCCTAGGCACGATATTTGAAGGAATTTTTCATTTTTATTCTTAACCTTTATTTCATGGAAAACTCACTGTTCCTTTAAAAACTTTTTTTTTTACTTTTTGTCCTTGTTTCCTGTCCCCCAGGGCACTACCCGGACCCCCATACACCTTGTATGGCAAATATCTTGCATATATGCCCTCTTGGAGGGCACTCTAAAAATCGAATTTTCAAGTCCCATTGACTTGCATTGAGTTCGGTTCGTGTTCGAGTTTGAACTCGAACTTTTGAAATTGTTCAAGTTCGAATGTAAACCGAACACGGGGGTGTTCGGCTCATCACTACTCTTGTATTCAGAAATGTCTAAATCTCCTCTCTAAAAATATCCTAACCTGTTGAACACTGTACAGGGTATGTCATGTGTGACTCACTCACAGCAAGCATGGATGAGAAGCTTTGACATGTAAATGCAATGTTACATTAATCTATAAGGAATCTCATGTATCAATTATTTTCCATGATCCGATTTTTTTTATTAAATCCCCATGCAGTATTTCATAGCTGATTTTAATGAGGGCTGTAAAAGAAATCTGTGACATGAGTTCTATTTTCAATCCGCTTGTTAGAGTTTCAGAAAAGTAATGCTTTTATTCTCAAGTTGCTCCTCCATTATGATTTTAAGAGAGATGTAGCTGATAACAATTTACTTCCTATCAAAACCGTTGTTAACCACTACCATTCCAATTGATCATCCATAAAACCGCTGCCAAAAACCAGTGGTTTTATAGAAAATGACTGTAAGGTTCCTCGCCGGCGGCGTCGCCGCAGATGATCAAATACGCTATTACATTCATCATACTGCAGGGCAGCACCCTTCAGTTGCTGCCACAGGATGAACTGTTGCTTTATCCAGCTCTGCACTGAGTATCAGGTGCATCACATGCAGCCTGCTGCCTCTATATAACTGAACCACACCCTTACCTAGAGGCTTCAGCATTAAACTTTCACTTCCAAGTGGAACTCGTACAGCCAGGAGCCTGTTACTCTGACAAACCTGTGTCCAGGACTTACCTGAAGATCTGATGGCTTGCTTGCCTACTGGACAACCACCTTCCATACCCATGAACCTGTTGGGCTTCGTCCAAGTGACCCACTGCTTCGTGCAAGTAACCCCTCCACTTTCATCCAAGTGAACCCCTCGCTTTCATCCAAGTGAACCCCTCGCTTTCATCCAAGTGAACCCCTTTGCTTCATCCAAGTGAACCCCTTTGCTTCATCCAAGTGAACCCCTTTTGCTTCATCCAGAGGAACCCCTGCATTGCCTAAGGGACTTACCCGTGTATCAGACTCCCTGCATACTGGACTCTTACATCAGTTTATCCTGCTCTAACCGTCCCTGTGTTGTCCGTCCGTCTGTCTGTCTAAGTATTCCTGTGTATATTTTGCCATCCACCTCATGTTTAGTTCACTCTGCTTTCTCTCTACCTGAACCTGTATATTTTATGGTTAACCCCTTCCTGCCCATTTTCAGACCCCCTCCTGTATATTTTATATCTAGTTGTTCCAATCCCATCCAGCCTGTTCATTCTGTTTACTTCTCTCTCATCCTTTCTCTCTCTGCCTACTAGAACACGTAAATATTCAATATCATATGGTTAACCCCTTCCTGTCCTTTGAATTCTCTTGTTCATATGTCAGGCATCCCTTTTCCTATGATATCCCTTCTCCATGTCCTGTGATACTTCTTTAATAAAACCCCTTTATTGTTGAAATCCATTGCCTCTTTGTGTCACTGCATCTCTGGGCTCGCAACCTCACCCACCTGCCTGGCTAGAACGTTACAATGACGTTCCATTACCCACACAGTAACTATATAAAAAGGCTCTGTGTATGTTCAATCTTGGTAAACCGTATTTAAGAGGGCTTCCTCTGCTGGCCAAAAAGCACTACAACATTTACATTATAGCGTAAACTACTGTATGTGGTTCTGTGTAGAAAAAAAACAACAAAGATCAAAGATTTTTCAAATAATTTCAAGTCAACAGTTGTGATGGTATTTCAGGTCTGGCCCATTTGCAAAGGAATTTTATTCCCAACAAACAGAATACAGAATTCCTTTGCATTGCTCCAGAATTACCCCACATTGAGAATATTCAATATGGGGGCACAGCCAGGGGCGGATCCAGGGGGGGCAACGGGGCAATTGCTCCCCCCGAGCCGCCGGCCACTTTTCTCCCTACGAGCGGTCGTCGGGATGCAGCTTAGCTGCTCGCCTGGGATGGGAACCACCTGACCAGCGCTTGAGATCGCGGAGTTCACGAGAACTCTGCGATCTCGCGAGAACACAGCTGCGCTGGTCAGGTGGTTTCAGGCGAGCCGCCAAGCTGCATGCTGGCAGCTGCTCGTAGGGAGAAGAACGGCTGGCGGGTACTTGGAGTGGCTGTGGAGGGGCCTGGCAGCAGAGGAGGTGAGAACTGGGGGCAAATATATATCCATGTGAGCTGGGGGCAAATATATTCATGTGAGCTGAAGCAAATATATCCATGTGAGCTGGGGGCAATATATATATCCATGTAAGCTGGGGACAAATATATCCATGTGAGCTGGGAGAAAATATATTCATGTGAGCTGGAGCAAATATATCCATGTGAGCTGGGGGCAATATATATATATCCATGTGAGCTGGGAGCAAATATATTCATGTGAGCTGGAGCAAATATATCCATGTGAGCTGGGGGCAATATATATATCCATGTAAGCTGGGGACAAATATATCCATGTGAGCTGGGGGTAAAATATATATCCATGTGAGCTGGGGGCATGTGAGCTGGGGCAATATATATATATCCATGTGAGCTGGGGCAATATATATATCCATGTGAGCTGGGGGCAATATATATATCCATGTGAGCTGGGGGCAATATATATATATCCATGTGAGCTGGGAGCAAATATATCCATGTGAGCTGGGGGCAAATATATCTGCCTGCCACTGCTAACCCAACACCAGCTCTAAGCCAAAACTGGTAGAATGCCCCTCCCCCCCCCGAAACATGTGTCTGGATCCGCCACCTGGCACCAGCAGATGCTTTTGAAGATCAAGTACACTCCATTGTAGAGAACGGGCTAAAATGTGGATTTCCATCAGAGAAAAAGAAGAGTTACTGGTAGAAAAAGGTAAATAAATGTGATGAAGAAGGTGACATTGACCTCCTACTTTCAACTCTCTCCTTTCTCAATGAAAAAAATTATAATTTTATAATTTATAATAAATTATAATTATAATTTAAAATTTATAATTATTTTTAAAATTAATAAAAATAGGTATGGATTCACAATAGATAACCATTTTCGAGGCATTTAAGCTGGGTTTGTGGAGACTATGCATGCATGGAGCAAAAATTTTAATTTAAATTTTTTTGTCTCATCTATCTCAGTCATTGTAAAAAATCTAAATCCCATCCTAAGCATTGCAGGTAACAGAATTTTTTTATAATGCGAAAAGTATAGAAACCTAATTATTTTTTAATCAAAAAAATCTATTGTAAAGTAGACGCCTTTTAATCCTGTTTTGTTCAAAGCAGTTCTTTCTCATATACCTCGTGGGAGCATGCCAGACTTTCAGAATGTTGTTTAACATCAAGTTAAGAGATACTAATTAGGCAAAACCCCAAATGACAGTATTATAAGAGCCCCGAGAGTTATAAAAACAAGATTTTTGAGCATTTACCAAATATACACAGATGTAGGTCAGATATTGAGATTGTAAGGAAAATTGCACAGTGTGAAATGTAATAAATAGAATGCGTAATAAAGCGGTCACACAGCCCTTGTGTTCTGCATACAATGCCAGCTTTTTCCTACAACATATGTGATTTTCTAATTAATGAACCACACTGTTATTCATGGCTAGCAATAGAATGACTTGGTACAGAAAACATTTGCTCAGTTGAGCTTGACTTGCCAATGAGGACATGTGGATGTGCTTGTTACAAGGTCTCTGCGATGAATGCAAATTGCTTCTTTTTCTGCAGCGGCAGGGTCATGTTGCTTTCCATTCTGTTTCACAAATTCCCTTATTAAGTCAATGGTGCTCCAACATGGCCTTTATTGATATATAATAAATCATAGTACATGTGTAAAAACAACCTGGGTGCAGGGTTTAATGTCTGTTGTCATCGTCGATTGAGCAGCTTGTTATATGTTTACGCACACTAATTTCAGACGTATTGCGTTTACATTTTACAGCTCATAACGGTCCGAAATGCATGATCTGCTTGTCTGGCTTGGTTGCGCACATTAAGGAAATATTTGCAAGGTATTTGCATTCAAAGTTCACACCAACATAGCTCTATGCGTGAAACGCGTTTTGGTTACTACTTGATTTTACATTAAAAACTCTTTTTTTTACTTTTACTTGGCTGCTGGATGTTCCAGGGTGGGTTTGGTATAACCTTTAAATAATACCACATGCTCTTTTATGGAACCAGCAATTCTACATGCAGGGTCTGCATCACGTGAGTTGTGCCATTTCTGATATCATAATTATTACTTTGGAGGAGTGGGGTTTCGTTATGGTTTGCTCTTTGTTTATTTTATTTCATGTCCATACATGCTGAAGGATTGCTGTAGGAAGTTAAGGGGTCATCCCTAATAGATCAAAAACTGATGTATTGAGACTCCTGCATATAGGCTCTAATCCACGTGAGTGGTCAATTGTCTGACAGTTTTATATGTTATATAGGCATTTACTGATCTATACTATATATTTTCCGTTTTTTCTTGTATGTATGTACTTGGTATACTGCTTGAAATGACATCATTGGGGGAGATATTAACAGGGTAATGTGAGTCCTTTTTAAAATGGGTGTTGGCAGTGGCGTAGCGTGGGTTGTCAGCGCCCGGGGCCAGCCAAGAATTGTGCGCCCCCACCTGTGGACACGTTATCGATATTGCCCCAGCTCTCACATGGATTTGCCCCAGCTCATGGATTTGCCCCCAGCTCATGGATTTGCCCCCAGCTCATGGATTTGCCCAGCTCATGGATTTGCCCCAGCTCATGGATTTGCCCCAGCTCACACATGGATTTGCCCAGCTCATGGATTTGCCCAGCTCATGGATTTGCCCCAGCTCATGGATTTGCCCCCAGCTCATGGATTTGCCCAGCTCATGGATTTGCCCCCAGCTTATGGATTTGCCCCCAGCTCATGGATTTGCCCCCAGCTCATGGATTTGCCCAGCTCATGGATTTGCCCCCAGCTCATGGATTTGCCCAGCTCATGGATTTTCCCCCAGCTCATGGATTTGCCCAGCTAATGGATTTGCCCCAGCTCATGGATTTGCCCCCAGGTCATGGATTTGCCCCCAGCTCATGGATTTGCCCAGCTCATGGATTTGCCCCCAGCTCATGGATTTGCCCCAGCTCACACATGGATTTGCCCCCAGCTCATGGATTTGCCCCAGCTCATGGATTTGCCCAGCTTACACATGGATTTGCCCAGCTCTCACCTGGATATTGCTCCAGCTCCGGCAGGGGTTGAGGGGGCCCAGATGCCGGGCAGCGCGGGAGTGCCTACCCGATCCTGAAGAGTCCGTCCTGTTGAAGGTGATGCGGCTGCGTGCGTGCGCAGGTCACGCGGTCCGGCCAGTCAGGTGGTACAGAGACTCAGTACCACCTGATTAGCCGGACCACGTGACCAGCTGCACCTGCACGCAGCCACTTCCCTTTAACAGGACGGACTCTTCAGGACCGGGCAGGCACTCCCGCGCTGCCCGGCATCTGGGTCCCCTCAAGCCCCGGGCCAGGTTTAGGGGCGCAAATGCACCCCTAACAAAACTGCGCCCGGGGCCACGGCCCCCCCAGCCCACCCCCACGCTACGCCACTGGGTGTTGGATATTACTATCTTTTTCCGCACACACTTGGGATTAGGGATGAGCTGTTCGGGTTCGGACCGTTCGGGGTTCGACCCGAACTTAGCCTGTTCGAGCAGATCGCGAACCCCGAACATTTCCGGGTGTTTGCCGCATGTTCGACCACAATGGACCACAATGCATTTTCCCACTGCCTGAAGCTCGTAATTGGCTACAGCCTTGCACCTGACCACAGGTCTGGTGCAAGACTGGTTGAACACTATGCCAATCACCGCTCAGAGTCCTGATTGGGCAAATTTTGCCCAATCACGGGCTCACAGAGCTAAGTCCCGCAGCACACTATATAAGGTTTCAACGCGCCGATTCTGCACGCATTTCAGAGGAGATTTCAAAGAAGATAGTTGTGTGTGTTGTTACTGCCGGTCTGCCACGCTACTGGGGGGTCTGGGGGGTCTCATTTCGACCTAATATCAGGGAATTTAGGTGATGTGTGTCTTGTCACTGTGCCAGCAAGTTTTTTTGGGGTTTACAACTTTATTTAAAACATTTGTGAATTGAGGTGATTTTCTGGGTCTTGTCACTGTGCCAGCAAATCTTTTTGGGGCTCACTAATTTCTTTAAAACACTTGTGAATTAAGGTGATCTGTGTCTCGTCATACAAAAAGTACCACGCTGTATTTTGGGGCTCACTAATCTCTTTAAAACACTTGGGAATTAAGGTGATCTTCTGTGTCTCGTCACACAGCCAGCAAGTTTTTTTGGGGCTCACTAATTTCTTTAAAACACTTGGGAATTAAGGTGATCTTCTGTGTCTCGTCACACAGCCAGCAAGTTTTTTTGGGGCTCACTAATTTCTTTAAAACACTTGGGAATTAAGGGGATCTGTGTCTCGTCATACAAAAAGTACCACGCTGTATTTTGGGGCTCACTAATTTCTTTAAAACACTTGGGAATTAAGGTGATCTGTGTCTCGTCATACAAAAAAAACCACGCTGTATTTTGGGGTCACTAATTTCTTTAAAACACTTGTGAATTAAGGTGATCTGTGTCTCGTCATACAAAAAGTACCACGCTGTATTTTGGGGCTCACTAATTTCTTTAAAACACTTGTGAATTAAGGTGATCTGTGTCTCGTCATACAAAAAGTACCACGCTGTATTTTGGGGCTCACTAATTTCTTTAAAACACTTGGGAATTAAGGTGATCTTCTGTGTCTCGTCACACAGCCAGCAAGTTTTTTTGGGGCTCACTAATTTCTTTAAAACACTTGGGAATTAAGGTGATCTGTGTCTCGTCATACAAAAAGTACCACACTGTATTTTGGGGCTCACTAATTTCTTTAAAACACTTGGGAATTAAGGTGATCTGTGTCTCGTCACTGGCTGCCAGCTATCAGTGTGTCTCACTGAGTTATACCAGAGTTAATTAAATCTTTATACCAGAATTGAATCAGAGTTCTGTATATGTTAATCTATATATCACTCACCATGTCTGAAAGAACAAAAAGGACAGGCAGACGCTACCAGCCACAGATAAGAGGGCAAGCAGCCCCTGTGTCGGGAGGCTGTGTCTCTGGTCGTGGTGGACGTGGTGCATCCTCTGCAGGGGCACGCTTGTCCTTTCTAACTGGTGCTGGCCGTCTTAAGCAGCAGCAACATACAGAGGACTTGGTGGATTGGCTAACCAGGCCATCCTCATCCTCCGAGTCCTCTGCCAGCCAGGCTTCTAGTGCTTTACAGTCCACCTCAGCTGCCAAAGCATCTAATGCAGCCTCCATGTCCACAGCTACTCCTGCCGTAGCCTCGCTATCACACACGGAGGAGTCAGCTGAATTGTTTGACTACAATGAGAGTGACATGCTGCTTGAGGATGCGCAGCAAGTACAGTGCTCTGATTCAATCTCTGAGGTTGAGCAAGGGAGTATAATCAACCTAGAGGAAGGGGGTGCCAGTGATGACACACAAATAACTGGCACTCATGTTGCCCCAGCAGCTGCAGCATACTGCCAAGCTGGCTCCAGTGACGAGGAGATAGGGGGTGAAGATGACATTGATGATGATTAGGTCACTGACTCCACCTGGGTGCCAGATCGAACTGAGGAATCAAGTGAGGAGGAGGGGGAGGAGGAGGAGGCACAGCAAACACGAGGCACAACATCCTCTGTGACCAACCGTAGCACTAGCCAGTCCAGGCATCACATGTCAGAGCTGCTCTGGTGCAGAGCGCTGTTGTCTCAAAGAACACATGCAGGAACTCTGCTGTCTGGGAGTTTTTTAAGAGATGTGCAGCAGACCCCACCGTTGCTATTTGTAATCTATGTCAGAGGAGGCTGAAGCGTGGGATAAACACCGGACGCTTGGGTACCACGTGCTTGAGGCGACATATGGACAAGTGCCACACATCCCGTTGGGGCAAAACTTTGCGTAGGTCCTCCTCCTCCTCATCTGTCTCTACCCACACTGAATGTCCTGCCATGCAATTGCCTACAACCTCCACCGACAGGGATGATGCTACAGTAATGGATGTACCAGCAGGTCCTTCCTCACAATGTGACATCATCCCAGTAGCTGAAGATTTACGCAGTCAGATTACGTTGCCGCAGCTGCTGCAGCGAAAGAAAAAATATAGTCCCAACCATCCCCAAGCACAGCATCTAAATGCCAGCTTAGAAAAATTACTCGCATTGCAGCTGCTGCCTTTCCAGCTGGTTGACTCTGCTCCCTTCCGTGAATTTGCTGAATGCGCTGTACCACAGTGGCAGGTTCCAAAATGCCATTACTTTTCACGCAAGGCCATTCCTGCACTATACCAGCACGTGGAAGACAATGTTATCCAGTCATTGGGAAAGGCAGTCAGCAGCAAGGTGCATGTGACTTTAGACACGTGGTCCAGCAAGCATGGACAGGGTCGTTACATTTCCTTCACGGCACACTGGGTAACTCTGATTGCAGCTGGGAGGGATCCAAGACGGGGCTCTGTGCTGGAGCTTGTTCATCCACCACGCCTCCAGAAAGCTGCTTGTATGAGGTCTGTCTGCTCCACCATCACCACCTCTTCCTCCTCCTCCTTCTCTGTCTCTGGCGAAGTGGCAGTTAAACCCTCGCCTGACAGGGTCTACGCAATGGCTCAAGCAAAAAGATGCCATACTGTGCTTGAGCTGGTTTGTTTAGGGGACAGGAGCCACACCGGGTCAGAAATTTTGTCAGCTCTGCAGGGGCAGGTGCAGAGATGGTTTACACCACGCCAGCTTGAGCTGGGAATGATCGTCTGTGATCGTCTCCGCCCTACGCAAGGGTAAATTGACGCATGTACCATGCCTAGCACACGTCCTAAATCCGGTGGTACAGCGTTTCCTAACCAAGTACACAGGGCTGCCAGAGCTTCTCATCCAGGCCAGAAAAGTCTGCAGCCACTTCAGACGGTCATTCCCAGCAAGCGTTCGCCTGGCAGAAATTCAAAGAGAATTCCACCTTCCCACAAACCATCTGATCTGTGACATGCCCACCAGGTGGAACTCGACATTGGCAATGCTGCAGCGTCTGCACAAGCAGCAGAGGGCCATCAACGAGTACCTGTGTGAGTATGGCACAAGGACAGGTTCAGGTCAACTTGGTTTCCCCCCCCTCGCAGTGGCTGATGATCAAGGATGCATGCACTGTACTGTCACCATTTGAGGAGGCAACGAGGATGGTGAGCAGGGACAGTGCATGCATCAGTGACACAATTCCTTTAGTGT
This sequence comes from Leptobrachium leishanense, assembly GCA_009667805.1. Taxonomy (NCBI): domain Eukaryota; kingdom Metazoa; phylum Chordata; class Amphibia; order Anura; family Megophryidae; genus Leptobrachium; species Leptobrachium leishanense. The sequence goes on from CM019065.1 coordinate 133,401,832, forward strand.
TCCTGCTGGAGCACAGTCTGCGGGGAATTATAGATGTGGCTCTAGAGGCAGAGCAGCGGGTGGAAGAGGAGGCCTTCCCTAGCTCTCAAGGCCCCAGTCTTTCCGCAGACAGCATTCCAGCGGGTCCTACTCAGATCAGACAGGAGGAGGATGAGGAGGAAGAGGAATATTTAAGTAGTGGGGCATTGAAGGTGGGGATTCCTCAAGGCAGGGTTTTGTGTGCCCAGAAACAGAAGGGCTTGTGCGTGGCTGGGAGGAGGAAGTGCACGATACGGTCATCCTCATTGACCAGGAAGACTCGGCAGCTAATGCCACCTCCAACCTACGCTGCATGGGCTCCCTAATGATGCAAAGCCTGCTAAAGGACCCCAGGATTCGTGCTATCAAGGAGAGGGATCATTACTGGTTGGCAACCCTTCTTGATCCACGATACAAGGGGAAAGTTGCAGAGCTCATCCTGCCCGCACAGAGGGAGCACAGGATGACAAAACTTGAGGACGCTCTAAAGCGAAACTTGTGTAACACCTTTCCAGGCACTGTTAGATTACCAAGTGCTGACACACGTGCTTCTGAGGCTGCAGGTGATCAGAGGAATAGCGGTAAAGGCCAGGGCCGCTTGACTGATGCATTTTTACATTTTTTTAGTCCTTGACGCCCAGGGACGTCAAATGTAGGCACCCATTGCCAGCGTCTTCACCATATGGTGCAGGACTACCTAGGGGCAAGGGCAGACCTGGATACGTTTCCAGCAGATGATTCACTGGCTTACTGGGTGTTGAGATTGGATCACTGGCCAGAACTTAGCCAATATGCTATGCAGCTACTAGGTTGCCCTTCATCTAGCGTGCTTTCCGAAAGGACGTTCAGTGCTGCTGGAGGTTTAGTCAGACAAAAGAGTGCGTCTGTCCACCGACTCTGTAAGCTGGCTGACATTTATAAAAATGAATCAGTCCTGGATCAGCAGCTATCAATCCCCTGATGCCGAAGTAACGGAATAGATCGGGTAGGTCTTCTGCATGCACAAAACCTCCAGCACTGAACTCTTCCACAATACCACAAAAGGGTTACGGTGTGAATGCACTTGCTACCATGAAAGGCACAATATTTGGCTGCACTGACGCCTGTGCGACAGATTTATATCATTTTAATTTTTTGAACAGCAGGATCCAAACCTGCACTCTTCCACAATACTACAGAGGGGTTACTGTATGATGATACTTGCTGGCCTGGCATTAAAGGCACAATATCTGGGTGCACTGACGCCCATTACCACCAGATCAAAAACTTTTCAATATAGGACCACATGGTAAACCCCTGCACTCTTCCACCATAACACAGAGGGGTTACTGTATGATGATACTTGATGGCCTGGCATTAAAGGCACAATATCTGGGTGCACTGACGCCCATTAACAGATAAAAAAAAAACACTTTTCAATATAGGACCACATGGTCCACCCCTGCACTCTTCCACCATACCACAGAGGGGTTACTGTATGATGATACTTGCTGCCCTGGCAGTCTTGCACCAAAGGCAGAATATCTGGGTGCACTGACGCCCATTCCCAGATTCATATCTTTTTAATATAGGACTGCATGGTCCACCCCTGTACTCTTCCACAATACCACAGAGGGGTTACTGTATGATAGTACTTGCATGCCTGGCACTAAAGGCACAATATCTGGGTGCACTGCCATTGACGCCTGTATCAGATTCATATCCTCAGAGGGGTTACGGTGTGATGGCACTGTTGGGGACGCTAAAAGCCCAATTTTAAAGCACCTATTGTTACTTTCATCCAAAGCCTGCATAAGTTTCACAATAATTTAGCCAAAAAAAACACTAAACTTTTTCTGCGCGTCCTAAAATATCTTTTCATACAGGCTGCCACCCCAAGCAGTTGTTTATGGATAGATTAAAGGAAAAGCATTTACCGTCATATGAAACGTCATTTTTTTGTTTTTAAGTGTTTCTATACATCCTAGAAATCCGCCACTTCACGGGCAGGTTATGGGGACCTCCTAGGCACGATATTTGAAGGAATTTTTGGTTTTTATTTTTAACCCTTATTTCATGGAAAACTCACTGTCCCTTTAAAAAGTTTTTTTTAAAACTTTTTGTCCTTGTTTCCTGTCCCCCAGGGCACTACCCGGACCCCCATACACCTTTTATGGCAAATATGTAGCATATATGCCCTCTTGGAGGGCACTCTAAAAAACCGAATTTTCAGCCCCATTGACTTGCATGGGAGTTCGGGTTCGGGTTCGGACCCGAACAAATGGGAAGTTTGGGTTCGGGCTCGAACCGAACTCGGGGGGTGTTCGGCTCATCCCTACTTGGGATTACTCTCTTATGCGGTATTGTGTGCACATGCATGAATTATTGTTTTAACAGTATGTTTTTCTTACATAAGTGGGTTCTGATTAGATCCCATTGAGGCAGTAGGCGCTTTCCGTACCTATTTTCTATTACATTAAGGAAATAGCATGCTCATAGAATATTGCTCAGAAATAACTTTGTTAAATGTACAAGAACATTTCTGAAAAACAGAGATTCTATAAGAAAGAGCACAGTGGTGATATGTGGAAACATATGTATGTCATTCGTCCTCATAACTACATAGGACTATGATCGTCTGTCTAGAACAGTGGTTCCCAACCGCGGTCCTCTAACAGGTCAGGTTTTCCAGATAGCTGAAGCACAGGAGAGGTGATATGATTTGCTGCTCAGTGATTGCAGGATTCAGTCTGCATTTCCTCAAGGTGATCTGCAAAATCTGGCCTGTTAGGGGTACTTGAGGACCACGGTTAGAAACCACTGTTCTAGAACCCCAGCACCAGTCTGAGCTCCGGAATTGGACTAAGCAGAGAGTAGGGCCATAAATGTGTAAATTGAGTGCAGAACATGGGCATCCAGGAGGGTTCTGCAACTCAAATTTATTGGTATGAAACAGGAAGGTGATGTTTGGTCAATCAGAGGTGATCTTTTGATCTCCAGACCAGCCTGCACTGGGAAAGTTTAGGATTTACATACGGCAACTGAGAAGATTGTTGATCGCACAAGTTGGCTGTTGGCCCACTGGGCATTTGCAAACAAAGGAAGAGTTGAGCAAACAAATGACAATGTTTTTGGCCTAGAATTTTGGCCATTTAGACTCTTGGCCATAGAATACCCACATAAACACAGGTGGGTAGTTTCAAATATAATTTAATAGTGCACTTAAAAATGTGCAATCTGAACAAACAAAGAGAAAGGAGGCCACTTCAAGGAGTGCTTTAGTTCTGTTGCCCTCCTGAATAAAGCCTGGGTCCATCTAATAACTTCACAGACACACTGCGCCATCATTTGTTACAAATATTACATTAGGTACCCCAATCTATATAGTCATCTGGCATAGACCGAATGTCATGAACTCACACCTTATCATGTACATCTACAAGAAGCCCTCACTTCCTGCTTATTTTCATTCTTTTGAAACATAAAATTTCTCCTTAACCTGCTGTACCGCAGAGACTGCATTCATTTTCTAAACCTTGTGCCTTAGTAAAGTGATGAGTGACAGTCCTATGAAGCTAGAAGGGAAAACAAGTAGAATAAGGTCAGCGTGAAAAGATATTTCAGTTTGCCTATCGTATAGGAAAAACTCAGAAAAACAGCTGGGAATAATGAACATTAATCAAACTGTGATTTGATTCATTGATATCATAAAAAAGAATAATACTTGACATTTGCTTTAATTGTCAATAATGTCTGAACTTTATTCTCCCTTTCAATGTGTTACTCAAACCTCTTGACAAATAATCTCCATTGCATCTATACAAATTAATGTGACCACGGGGCAATGATTTTTGTTTATAAAGTTATATAATCCACAATTTAAGAATAGAATATTGACAAAAAACATATGACAAGAATAATGAACTTTAATACAAATGAAAGCCAATAAAAAAATGATTATTTTATGACACAGTTTTTGTTTAAATGCCTTGTTACTTAAGGCTAGGGTCAGACGAACGCATTTTTCACGTGCGTTTAGCCGCACGAAATCACGGCCGTGCTAGCAGCAAATGACGTCCAATGCCGGGGAACATACGACGAACGGCCGCACGAACGTTCGTCCGTGCAACGCAAGTGGCCAACGAACGCATTTTTTCGAGAACGTCAAACCGCTACTACTGACGTACAGAGTGCGCTGCGGCCGCATAGCGGCGTGTTTGTGTGATTGGGAGACGTCAGACGCTGCTAATGTCCGGCTAACATAACGTCCAGACACAAAAAGTGTTTTATTGACGATCCGTACAAAATCACGGACGAAAAGGCGCATCGTATGACCGCTATCGCGTATTCCGGGAAAAAATACGTACGTTCGTTCGAACGCACTTTTTCACGGACAACGTGAAAAGTGCGTTCGTCTGACCCTAGCCTAAAGGCTTTCTTTTGGCTTCATGATGGTTTTGTAATTTGGTTACTGAGTAACAAAGGAAATATAAGCCAAATTTCAGCCATCGTTGGTCTATTACAGGCTATTTCTGCAAATTGCGCATTTACCTTCAGCAATGCAACACAAAAGTCAGCTTTACCGGTAATGGAAGTGTAAGCACGCTGAGCAATTACCAAACGCACAGCTTTTCATTGCTAGCAACCATTTGTATTTCATTGTGTGCATAACCCTCTCTAATTCAATAAACCTTTAAACCGTAGAGAGAGTAGGAACCATTCTAAGGTAATAACACCCTTTCTTTTCTTCCCATACATTGCAAGTCCAGCTGTAGCTTTATTATCTCTGTGGCCTGACACCTACACAATTTTATTTGAAAGAAAATCCACTTTGCAGTAAATGGGTTGGCACGTGTGCTAATAGGAGCCATTCACAAATACTGGCACCGACGGGTGAGCATAGTATATGTTTTCCTTATGTTAGTTGTAAAACTGCAAACAGTCCCTTTCAGATGGAGAACTTTGTGAAATCATTAGAATTATGGACAGTATATAGCTCATAGTATAAACGTAAAATAAATACCCTTGATTTATATTTTATTAAATTAAATCCCGCTTTTTTTGTTTTAAAAATAATTTAAAACTTAAATTTATTCAACTTGAAAACCACCAGACATATCTGCACGCTGTGATGCCACCCAGCAGTTCTGATCATATTAACTTTTGTAAAGTTTCCCAAAAGGGAAATGCAAACCGTGACAGTGGTGTCGATCAGGTCTATTCAAAGAAAGGTGAAACTCAGGAGAATTGACTGGGGAAGTGAAAATTCTAGGTCAAAATAGCCAAACCAGAAAAATTCTCCCATTTATCTCGCTTTCCAAATCAGCTATTTGGTCTAGATTGTTCTCTTCTCCTGCCAGTTCTCCTCGTTTTCACCCTTCTCTGATTAGACTTGAATGACTTTTCTCCTGTTGCAGTTGGAATTTCCCACGGTAAACTATGGTGGTCAATCAATAACCATTGCATGTTAAGTTCAAGTGGTAAAATATTTTCAATTAAATTAGGATAAAGAGTACAAATATGTACAGCTAGAGCCATTATACATAACAGCTTGATCCGCTATCCTGCCCTTGCTAGAAGCTCAGCTTGCAGAATCAGAACAGAATTAGTGTCTCTCTGCTATCCATTAATGGCTCCTATACTTTATATACTTGCTATAGCTATTACAACATAGCTGGTTCACAACTGGAGCTGGTATTCTGTAAATACATTTCTTTACAAACCCACCAAAAAAGAAAATCACTTACTTATCGCCTATCCCATGGTGCAGAAGGCTTTGTGATCCACCACTTCCTCTGTCTGCAAACAGCAGTATATTAAGAACAAAATGTTCCCAGGTTTCTTTCACCATCCCTGTGTGACCCTGCTTGCACAGAGCTCACGGAAGGCTCATATTTGTCTCCATGGAATTTTATGGATCCCAGGAACCAATTCCAGTGATAGAGCATGGCAGCAGCGCCATTACCAGTTTGCAGCTGCCAACTATTCCGACTCAAGCCGCTAAAACAGTAGCTGCATCAAAATAGACCCAGCAGCAGGGACCGACTTAGGCTATCAGCTTACGCCAATTCTGTCCCTCAGTGGTTCCCTGTGACTGACAGGGTTGATGTAAGTCTCTTATTTTGCAGGAGATAACTGGATATCTGTAACCTTTTATCCCCTGTATCTTAATTCTTCTACTATTATCTACTCACCCATAAATTGTGTGTCACTGAATCTTCCATTTCCATATTTCACTACCACTGTCATGTCATCAACTGTGCTGTTCTTCAGACCTGGCTTTGTAAATTTCATGGCAGGACATTTTATTGAACCCTAGCGAGCAACAGCAATGCGCTGAGTGTGTGTACGAATGAAGAATGGGCATAATGTGTTATCATCTGCCCATCGCCCTATCCACACAAATAGAGTTTCAATAAGGAAACAAGGTAGAGAAAGTAGATAGCGAGATCTAAAGCAAAGATGCACGAGTAAGGCTAGGGTCAGATGAGCGTGATTTCAACGGACTGTACGTCCGTGCACACGGACGTACGTTAGTACAGAAGACGTAGTAGTGGCCACACAGTCCGTTTTTTCACTGACGTATTATTTGACGGATGTAGGAGGGAAAATAAGATAAAAAGCAAAACCATTTTGTCTGTCAAAAATGACAGACGTATAAATGCAGTCCGTCTGACCACGTTCATCACTCACACACAAAGCTATGCGGACGTTGCGGACGCAGCGCACTTTGTGCGGCCGTTCTAGGAGTTCTACGTTCTTGCGAACTTGCGTCCGTTTGCCGCGGCCGTTGTGCGTCCGCAGTTCAGTGCGGACATACTTCGTGTGTGGGACTCCATTGGCCTTTATGTCATGCTATCACGGACGTACTTTTGTGCGCCATCACGGACGTGAATGCTGCGCTCGTCTGACCAGAGCCTTACAGAGGGAAGACAGCATGATCACCCATCACAGAGCCCCCATTTCCATATTTTACACTGTGGAAAAATGTCCATCCTTACACATTTGACAAAGTTAGGCCGCGTTCACATTGAGCAACATGAAAATCGCATGTTTTTCCACGCGACTTTCATATTCGTGACATTGAGCGATTATCGCGCGGAAAAATGTGTGATATCATGGCAAAAAATGCGCAATAAATCGCTCAGTGTGAACGGAGCCTTAGTGTTAGAGATTGTGCTTGCTCTGTGAAACACTGTCTGAATGCAAAGAAAAATTGTTACACCTTGAAACATAACTTATTCTCCTGCTTTTATTCTTTCTTGCAGATACTATGCAACAATCCACCCCTTTAAAAAACGGATAACTGTCACAACGTGTGTCTATGTTCTTGGTGGTATCTGGCTTCTCTCCTGTGTCTTGGTAGGACCAGCCATTATACATACCTACCACATAGTGTTCCAGAAACAAGGGTTTACAATCTGTGAAGAATTCTGGATGGGCAAGAAAAGAGAAAGGCTGGCTTATGCTTACAGTACCCTGATCATCACATACATCCTGCCCTTATCAGCAGTATCACTATCTTACATCTGCATTACTGTCAAGCTGAAGAACAGAGTTGTCCCTGGTCACCCGACGCAGAGCCAGGCTGAATACGACAGACTGCGCAAGAGAAAAATATTCCGGCTTATTGTCCTGGTGGTAACTGCTTTTGGGATCTGCTGGCTCCCCATTCATGTGTTTAACATCATTCGGGATATTGACATCAACCTAATCAACAAGCAATACTTTTTGCTGATTCAGCTTTTTTGTCATTGGTTTGCCATGAGTTCCTCCTGCTGCAACCCTTTCTTATATGCCTGGCTGCATGACCGATTTCGTAGCGAGCTGAAGAAGATGTTTATGTTTAAGCGGAATATCATACCCACCAACAACTGTGTGGCTGTCAACGTGATGCTGTGAGATGACCCTGTTTGGGATGCAGATTATCTTCTATGATGATTAGGGCCAACTTTATGCAGATGTAGTTTGCAAAGAGGAGAATCTCTCCATAACTGCTTGATCAGCTACAATATATATTGCGAAAGTAACCAGTCAACAAACTTTAGCATCCACCATACCTACATCTATAAAACATAACAAGAAAAAAAAGTGTCATCTGCACTTATCCCTATAACACTGTGTGAAACAAAACACAATTAGAGGTTTTTGTTTACTTGAATGGCCATTGAAGTGTAAGCGCACCTGCCGCGGCAAGGCACCTCTACTAAAGGGTAGTCCTACCTAATGAAATCAAAGGCTGCTCTCTAGCAAGCCACTTATGTTCATGTTGCTTGAGGAAGACTGGTGGGCTTTCATTTATACCCTCCCAGAAACAGTTCCACCATGGGATCAAAAGCAAAACCACGGAACGGAATAGCTGCATGACCGATTTCCATAGCGAGCTGAAGAAGATGTTTATGTATAAGTGGAATATCATTCCCACTAATAACTGTGTGGCTGTCAACGTGATGCTGTGAGATGACCCTGTTTGGAATGCAGATTATCGTCTATGGTGATTAGGGCCAACTTTACACAGAGGTAGTTTGCAAAGAGGAGAATCTCTCCATAACTGCTTGATCAGCAACAATATATATTGCGAAAGTAACCAGTTAACAAACTTTAGCATCCACCATATCTACATCTATGTTCGAAAGAACTGACAATGCTTGGTTAATTAGAAATCACGAATGTTATGTTTCTCAAAAATGAAATTGCTCTTCTTAGTAGGCTAAATGATACTAAGAAGCTGTCGATTTAATCATTATATTGCCAATCACAGACTAAACAGATCAATGGAGAAAGTCAGGAGTTATTTTAGTAAGTTAAATAATGAGAATTATTGGCCAGCATCGATAAAGCTATCCAGAAGAGGAAAAGATTGGTGTACTACTTATTTGACTTCTTTGGAGAACAAAATAGTTGAAGCACTAAAAGAAAAGAAGGCACATATGTCAAATTCTTCTTATTAATAATACAGCATTAATTTGTATAAACCACATTTTCTTTTCTTGGTCACTAATTGCTTATATTTTGTTGATTTTACATTAAGTAATATGAATGTAGATATATATTTTTCCATCAGCTGCCATTTTTATAAGTATACAAGAAAATAATTAATTGGTTATTCCCCAAGTTGTGATTTGAAGGAAAAATGGAAGTTGATTGCAATTTTTTATTGTATGCAAGACTATAGCTTTAAATTCTCTTTAAAGTTCCAATTATCCTTCAGCTCAGCTACACTGGACTAAAATGTATCATTCTCCACCAATTCTTTGACTCGATTTGTCTTGATTTGTCCTGAATACAGTTGCAGTGTTCCCAGTTAACGCATGGATGGCCTGCAGAACATTCAAACAGTGCTCACCAACAGTTATTGGTTATCAATTCATTGGTTTTAAGTCTTTGATGTTCTCTTGCTGGATGAAAGTAATCTAAGAAGATGTGTCATCCAGCAAAAACTAATGGGCCAGGCTACAATACTCCATGCTTTACGTTCTTACCTCATTGGTTCTTGCACCCTGTTGTGAATGATGAGGTTTGCTATTAGTCAACATCCAGAAGATGACAACAGAATATATACATATTCCACAAGTTACTGTTAACTGTTGAAAGTATGTTTCAACAAAGTCATGTTTTTGTGGTTTTGGGATGGAGTACAGTAGAGCTTTGTATATTTGAATATATGTTGCATTGTCAGTCAACGGCAGCACTATCTGCATAGGAACACACATCTACATGCTAAACCAGCTGTGGCATATCACTGTGTAAATTATCACATCACTGTATGCACGTTGATATAAAGTGCCTAATAAATACAATACATTGCATTGAATGTACAGCTTCTAGCTTTTTTCTGTTTTAAAATGTTGGCATATGAGTATTATTTTATATAATGGAATATATAAAGGTACTCCACTCAACGATGAAGTCTACAGGTATAGTTAAAGGGAAAAGCATTAGATTGAAGAAATGAGCAGAAGCATTAAACTAAATTGAATTGATTGTTCATGGAAATGCAACAAAATTCAGAAGCAGAACTGATGAATTGACCATAAATACATATTTCAACTGGAATTTCGTATGGATTTCCATATTGGATTGGAAACCTTAAGGCTTTACTTTATGTAGAATAATGTTTTCAGCTTTGTTTATTTTCTGTATGTTAACAACATACTGTTATACAGCAGGCATCAGCAACCTTGGCACACCAGGTGTTATGGTCATGATACTCAGCTAGACATTAGGTTTGTGGAGACTCATGGGACATGTATTCTAAAGATCTGGAGGGCCCCTTGCTGCACACTAATGTAGTATTTATGTGATTGCGCAGAGGAGCACTGATTTAATTATCTAATTGTAGATGTGACAAACAGATAAGAGTAAAAGGTTCTTAAGTATTTCACAAACATAAAAATGTTGATTTTTCTAATTTTCCAAATACAGCTCATATTTGGGTATTTTAATACCTGAAAGCTGCAGATGACACCATAGAAAAAAATAAAAAAGTGACAAAAATAAGACTTAAAAAGATACATAATAAAACGGATAGTTTTAACAAGAAAGACATTGTTTGTATTGCACATTCTCAGTCTTTGCAGCGTCCTCATTCAGTATGCCGTGCGCACAGACATCAACACCTTGCAATTTCTATATTAATTCTAAAAATGTCTCTAGATCCAGATGAGTTATGAAGTAATGCTTTTCCTGGATTATGCAGGATTGGGGACTATCATTAATTAACAATACATGTGTTAAAGACTAAGGATGTGTTAAAGACTAAGGATAAACACACAAATGAACATATGAAGAAAAGCCTCGCAAGGAGGCAATTGGCCGGAACCATGTGACATGATTAAAATACAATCTTTATTGTTTCATTAAAAAACTATATATATATATATATATATATATACACACACAAAAACAGAAAACATGTAATCCTAAAAACCTTCTGGAAGTATGGCAGCAATGAAGAAAGAAAAAGACTCTAAATTAGTATCTACTTACTGTATGTGAAGTGTAAATTACACCAAAACTAATGCAGTGATTATAGTAAATATGCACATTTATTTATTACTTAATAGACAGTCATTTAAGACATACGATTTAGAGTAGTTCAAATTAATTAAAGATGTAATCAGTTCACATTATACAAGTGCCGAGTATACTGGTTAAATTATAAATAAGAGGCCTTATTGTTTAGGCATAGAGAGAAATTCTACATACTATACACTTAATTGTTGCAATACGATGTTTTTATTTACGCAACTGGTTCAAATTCTCAAGATTAGCCTTATTTAAACTCTATATCGCCTCTAGTCATATTATGCCACAGAGGACATTTGCCATATATCCAATTGCAATTGACACCCAGTGATAGAATAAATATGTACTTGTAAAAATAGGCACAAAAAACTCTATATCATTCGTATGTCAAAAGTTGGTCTAATTAGTACCTCATCACCGAACCATCCATTAAACACATACAGGGTTATTCAAAGAGAATCGAAAAGCCACCGCACGTTCGGTGACTTTTCGCTCTCTTCAATTCGGTTCGATTTGGCGATCCCATTTCGGCGATCCTGTGGTGTATTCAGCTAGCACCACAGGATCCCCGAATTGCAGGGAAAGGTCGCCGCAAACCCGCCGAAAACTCACCGCAAAACGAGGGCGAACGCACACCGAAACCCTAAAAACATCTTGACTAACCCGCCAAAAATGCCGGAAGATTTGGCAAACTGTCTGCTCTCTGAATAGCCGAATGGCCAGGAAAGGTAACCGTACCCTGAATTTCAGCATTCAGTTACCTTTCTCCAGCAATTCGGATCTCTTTGAACAACCCTGATAATGTTCTTTAGTGAATTACTTTTCAAGTGGATAAAAAAATACATCAAAAATGACCTTATAGATAGTTTGAAAATCGAGTAAGTGGATTTTTAGTCATAGTGATTAACGCTCATTATATATTTATTTTCTCTATCGAGAGTCGTTTAGCATTCATGATCAACTTCTCAATTCTAAATGGCGTTAATTCACCAAAGTTATAACACCTCAAAGTGACCTTATAAATTTGCAACAAATGAATTTAATTTGCAATGATACAGCATAACCCCAAATAGTGTTAACATGATCTGTGTTGCTGCATCTGCTACTGCTGATCGCGCATGCACCATTATGGTAGTGAAGGTGTTATTTAGGATTTTACCCTGTTATAATATTACATTTTATTATTTCAGCTGCAAGAAGACAAGAAGACATTGACGAGGACATAAACAAATATACCACTTATTTATATGAAGATAATGTCTTAATTCAAGAAATTCCAGAATGAATTTAAAATTAGAAAATACATTAACTGGTTTCTGCCTTTGTAATAAATATGGAAAAAAAACATTAAGGCAGAACTGAAAGTGTGATCCTGGAGTGATTTCTTAGATAAAGCTCATTCAGACATAAAAAATACTTTGCTTCTGTTAAACTCCTGGGAGCTAAATCCTAATACAATTTTTCTGCTTGCAACCAGTGAAAAAATGATGGTACACTTGTGAATTAGATGATGAAGCTCAGCGGAACAGAAACCTTTTGGATTTGTATTATAGGAACAATGGCTACTGCAGGATTAAATGAAGATATAGAAATCATTCTTTTTTGAAGAGCGTAAGTAATGAACACATGATTAATATCAGCAGGAAGAGAAAGATAAAAAAATAGACAAAAAATTAAGATTACGATGTAGGTCAAACTGAAAGAGTATTGAATTCTGCATAAATAGGAAGGCCCATGAATGCATATTATACTGAGCTCTTGGGGAATGCTCTAAATCTCTATGAAACTGAAGTTTTGCTTCTAGATAATTGGAAAAATGTGTGCCATTTCTATGGAAATTGGAATAAAGCTTCTGTAATTAATAATGGAATATACAAAGCATAATGTACTTACATAAGTGTTTAATCTGTCTTCACATGCTAAACCAATCAGTAAAACAAATATTATACAAGATTATGCACAAAATATGATTGGACTAGCATACATATAATCATGTTCTGACTGGCCATTGGGTACACCGACGGCCTTCGCGGCTGGGCAGTTGGGGCCCAGCTGGCTGTATCTAATTTTACAGCCGCCGGATTCCTTCATCCTTTTAGAAGGTACCCTGCAATCCCTGATGGTCTTAGTGGCCGTCGGCGTGTAATGCAATCTGTGCTTCCAGCACACACTGCAAAGCATGTCCCACGCTTGGCTCACTTACTCAGAGTTGCGCTGGTGCTCATTTGACATGTCTCCAGAGGGCACCGGCGCTCAGACTCAGCACTGGAATCCAGTGTGGGAGATTCGTCGCGGACTGTGCTGAAAGCACTAATCGCTTTGCGATTTCTGCCCCCCCCTTCTTCCTCTGTCTCTGGAAGACCAGGGATTCAGCCTCCTCCCTGCAAAAAAGGTAAGCAGGAGAGGGGGTATTTTTTATATATATATTTTTAAGCTATATGGTTAATAAGTTAGGTGTGTATGAGAGTAGTCAGGTGTGTGTTTATGTGTTTAAGTGTGTGGGAGTAGTTATATGTGTGTGTATGTTTAGGTGTATGGGAGTAGTTAGTTGTGTGTGTGTGTGTCAGTGTTTAGGTGTATGGGAGTAGTTAGTTGTGTGTGTGTGTCAGTGTTTAGGTGTATGGGAATAGTTAGGTGTGTGTGTTTAGATGTATGTGTAGAGGTGCACGTACAGGGCTGCTATAGGGGTACATATAGAGGTGTGAATAAATATGTATATGTCAGTGTATATAGGAGTACGTGTATATATATTTAGTGTGCATGTATGTGTTTCTGTATGGTGATAGACCAAAGTGGGCTGCTCAATTTAAAATGCCAGCCTATTTTTTTGTCCCAGTCCGGGCCTGAATATAATGTTGACCTCAATGTTTGAAAAAGAAAATTGTGTCTGACTGTGTTTTGATCAAAGAGCAGCACTAGTATTGTCAATATTACCTTCTAAATAGGTGGAAAGAGACAAAATATCAAAATGTATATTAAAATGTAAAAGGGGCTAACAGCAGTCGGCCATGGACTTGGAGTATGTCCATGCAGTTGCGTGTTAGTATCTTGTACACATCAAACTGGCAGAGAAAAGCAATATCAGTCATAGATGAAGAGGCTATATAGAAGAAGTCAATTCTGGTGTGTGAAAACATAATACGAGTATTGGAATCTTGGAGATGAATCAACACAGTCGAGTAAAAATGACACTGGTATATCAAGAGGTCCTTACACAGCTGCAAGGGTGATGAATATAGGGACAAGGCATTGTAACAACCACAGAGCTACAATACCATTCATGATAGATAAGCAGTACTATATGGGTTCTGCACACTTCATATAAACCAAGGCTAGAAATATAAAAGCAAAATAAAAACACCTATCTTGGTTGTGGAAAGGAAATATTTTCCGAGGAGAATGATACTTCTTTTATTTATGAAGAGACCCAAAAAAGAGATAATTTTTTTTAAATCAATTTTTAAACAGTAACTTGTTCACGACAAAGAACATACCTGTATATTAACAGAAAATAATGACAATCGTGTTATCAGAATAAATATATATATTTCAAGATTTTACTGTATCAACATAGCAGTAAAGCTGTTATTTGGTGTTCTCTTCTAGTGGGGTGGACAATCTTGGAGTGAGTCATTAAACATTGCAGATTTCTTTTTAGGGTAAAATGCTAATAATCAGCTGGAATAATTGGCATGTCAATAAACTGATTATACCGATGAAATGCTCAGATGCCACGATCCTAGATTTTATAGGAATTAATCCACACACGTAGGGCCCTATCACCTCCTTAACACTAGTGCTCATAAGTATATATATACATATATATATATATATATATATATACTTATGAGCACTAGTGTTAAGGAGGTGATAGGGCCCTACGTGTGTGGATTAATTCCTATAAAATCTAGGATCGTGGCATCTGAGCATTTCAGGAACCTGATACATATATATATTATATATATATATATATATATGCACACATACTGTACATACATACAGTATAGACTATGGACCCTATTACACACCTCGCGCACAATTTTACGCATGCGCAAAAACACATTAACGCGAGGGGAAAAACCCTTTGCGCTGAACGTCGTATTACGACGTTCGTGCACAAAATGCGAATTAACGTCTAACGCGAGTTACCCTGCACGAGCAAAGGTTCGTGAGCGCATCCCATACGTAACATTGTAATCGCAAATGCGTTCGTGCGCTGGTATGCGGATGGTATTACAATCGATGCGCAGATTTGTACGAACGACGTTTGCGCACATAATTTTAATGTCTGTAAAAGCTGGTGGTAACTGCAAATCTGAACGTTCTGGGCAAAACCAAATACACCAGCCCAAAAAAAAAATACAGCGCAGTATAGTTACATATTCTACACATACCCAAACAATAAAATTGAGAGGTTGTGCGTGTTTTTATTATTGTTGCAGCATATATACACAGATTGATTTTGACAGGCGCATAAAAACTGAACGGGAGACAATTGTGGTTCTTAATTCTGATTGGCTGAATCGCGTGAAAAAACAGTCTGCCCACCGATTTCTGCGCGCAGCGTTAATTTGCGCGTTCTCGCACGTATTTTTTACGCGCGATAGTTTTTGGACGGATGAAAAGATGTGCTCGGATCGTAATACCAGCGTTGATTTACGCACATTAACGTTTAATGCTGCGCGCAAAAAAATTGCGCTGCGCGTGTGCTTTTGCGTGGAGAATGTAATAGAACCCTATATTTCTATATTTCGGTTTCTTCATTATTTCTAAACTCACTCTTATACACTTTAACCACTTAAATATACAGTAGTAGTATGTTTTGGCCAGCACAGGGAACTCTCTGAATGTCAAAAAGGCCTTCTCTACATTGAACACACACAGAGGGACACACCTCTATATACATATTTACTGTGTGGGTATTGCAAAGTCATTTTCCATAAAACTACTAGCAGTGGTTTTATGGAAAGTCACTTGGTATTGAAGAGGTTAACATCAAAAACATGTTGAAAAATAGCTTATTAAGTAATTGATTAAAAAGAAAGATAAAAAACCTGATGTCTTTGTTTTCTAATGTTTACAAACAGCTCATGTGAAATTGATGCCATGATTATTCTTTAAAAAACAAATGATAGAGGTGTGGGAGGGGGTGTCACAATGTTCACACAATTATCTTAAATTGTTTTAAGATGAACGTTCACTGTTCTACATAATTAGAACACATAAAGGGATTTGTTGAAGAAAAATTATAGGACAGTGTCAGTGCGTCTCAGAAAAACAATTGAATTTTAGGACAGAATTGTAAATATGTTAGAGGTCTCCAGAAGAACCATGACACTTCAAACATGGAACAAAATCTGTCATCCCATTTTCCTTAGTCTAGAGGTGTGAAGTGAGTATAATACAGTTATTTAAAGTCATTTCTCAGTGGCTGGAACAATTTTCAACTGAAGCAGAAGATTGCTAAATTATTGGATCAGTAAAATTACATAAGCAATCTATCCTGTCTATTGAGGATTTAAACTTGACGAAATTGGATGTGAAGCTTGTGTAGGACACCAGTGGACTGCCAAGTATGTACAAATAGTTTTTTTAAAAAGAATTAGCAGAAAATACATTGAAGAACAAATAATCATATTTAGTGAAAGGGTGCATTAAACTTACAAGTTCATGAAATATTAATCATTAATTAATTACACTTGCATTTGTATCATGCAATACAAACAGTAGTCTTTTTTATTTATAGAAAGCTGTTTTAACCTATATGCACAGCTGAAGGTATCAATCTGCACAATAAAGTGCAACCATTGTTAAATCCTTCTCTAGTAATGCACCAAAGAAACACAGAGCAAGGATGAACTATATACACATAATTAAAATTCAGACCTGCGATATGCAGGCAAAATATTTTTTTCACATTTCTGTGTATATTAACCCTTTCACTGCTGAGCCATTTCACCTCTGTGTGCTGAGCTAATTTTTTGCTCATCATGTTTAACCGCATCATGTTTAACCGTCATGTTTTATTATACGACCCAGACATATTATATTTCATTTTTTCCAGCAGACTCGGCAGATTCAGAATATATAAATTTAATATGTATACGTCATATCCTGCCAGAATGCTATAACAAAAAAAGTGAATTTCCAATCATCTACATGGTGTAAAATATATTTTTTCATATTTTATCATTTTATTTATTCTATGGGGTATGCTTGTTAAACAAATTAGAACTGGGAACCCGTTACTTTTATTTTTCTGAGAAATTACATGATTATAGCTAAAATTATAAATGAAATGTGAACAATAATGCTCCATTTTTTTTTTTTTTATTACTATTTTTATTTTTTTTAATTTACTTATAACACGGTCATGTTTGGTATTTAGAAAGGCCAATCCAATGAGGACTGCAATCCGATGCCAGTTGGTGCTGTGGTTATGGGGTTAAAGGCAAGCACCGCCAGGAAGGACAAACTGTGCCCTTCCAAACGTTGCCTGTCATTTTCCCTGCCCCTTACCGATGGGGAGGGTGCAAAAGACCTCCCCACCCCTTCAGGCACTGTCCCTGATCTGGCTGGGGGGAGTGCCTGAAATAGACGTCATTGCTATTACGCCGGCTGGGGTCCCGGAGACTGGGCTGACATCAAAGATGTCAGCCCCCACCGGGATACCGCAGCGATCAGCTGAAATACCGGCCAATCACCACTAAGACAGGATGCGCTCAGCGCGTCCATAGCACAGAAAGCCCGTTCGAGAGGATGCGCTGAGAGCCTCCATAGCAGCGAAGCGGTTAAACCAATAATATGCAAATTTAATAATAAAACCAGGCTGTGGGTTTATGAAAGCCAAATGGCCATCTACATGTAATGGCTAAGACTCAATTCAAAATTTAAAGAGGAATAGTTATTTTCCCGGAAAGCATATTAGCAAACCTAGTTTAAAATAACTACCTATAACTCATAATGAGCTTTTTTTTTGGTTTGTAGAGTGGATTTATTTTAAATCAAGACAAAGAAGAAGTCGATAAATGATGCTCTGTTCAGCCAGGACCTCTAACCCTTCTCTTTATCAAGAGGTTTTGCTCAGTAGCTAAATATTCCAGACACTTCCATGTAAAATCCCAGCTGGTCCTCAGTTTTCAGATGCAGAGACTGCCTCTGTGATTACCATACAAAAATTAAAAACCAAGTAGACAGAGGAATATGTCACCTTATCTGGAGAGGCATGATACAACATCCTTATTCTCTCATAATCTTAAAATAGTAAAGCAAATGCATCATAGATGTGAGACAGAGGTAAAGAAAGCGTGGTTGTATTCAACACTTTTCAGAGCACACAGTATTAATATACTACAACGTTCAAAAGTGATAAAGAGACTTTTTGCTGCAAGTGAAAATAATAAACGGTTGAATAAGGCTAGGGTCAAACGAAAGCATTTTTACACGCGAACGTAAAAAAGTGCGTCCGAACGCATCGATGTATTTTTTCACGGAATATGCGAAAACGGTCATACGATGCGCATTTTCGTGCGTGATGTTTTACGAATCCAAACCAGGAAACTTTTTGCGTCTGGACGTTATGTTGGCCGGACACGAGCAGGGTCTGACGTCTCCAAATCACACACACACACCGCTAGCGGGTGCAGCGCACTCTATACGTCCGTACTAGCGGTTCTGCGTTCTCGAAAAAATGCGTTCATTTTCCACTTGCGTTGCGCGGCCGGACTTTCGTGCGACCGTACTTCGTATATTGGCTGTCATTGCCCGTCATTTGCTGCTAGTGCGGCCGTGATTAAGTGCACCTAAACGCACGTTAAACATGCGTTAGTCTGACCCCAGCCTTAATATTTAATAAAAACGGGGACTGTTTTTTACATTGAAACCTATGGGATTTTCCTGTTTAAACCTGTTGAACAAATCACCGAAAATCAGGGCATTTCACTGGCATTTTGGTGCTGTTCAGCGTTCGACCATTACTTGTCTATGGGGAATTTCACTGCCACCGAACGGCACCATGGCACTGTCTATGGCCTGTGGTGCTGAATACAACAGATTCAGCATCACGGCCAATGGACAGGGAATGCGGCACTGCTGAATCTTTGAAATGAAATAACGAATTGATTTGTAGAAATGGAATCAATTCGTTATATTCAGTTTTGTTTTCATTATGTTTCGGATGATACCAATTGTTTATTTTGGACATGTTTCCGAAATACGAACCAGTAAATTTTGTCTGAATTTTGATTTGGAACGAAACGAAACTCACATCTCTAGTGCTTGTATTAAAGACTACCCAAGCTGCAAACGGTGAAACAATGCGCCATAACCAAAAACAATAAACTTTCTGCTCCACAATATGTACATGTTTTGTTAATAACGGATGACTTAATTGGAACTTTCTTTGAGTCAATGTGTTTGTTTCAATTGATGCTGTGGTAACCAGCAATCAGCTATATGTGGTTCGTCAGCAACTCCATATGGATACATGATGCTATAGTTCTATTTAATTATGTTATACTCACTTGCAGGTTCTTACAGACATTTTTTGGCAACTTTCATGTTGAAAAGACCGATATGTAGTGCTCGGGATACGTTTCAGTTTTCTCACATCTGCCTAACATCTGCAAAGCCTCAACTGTACACATGTACGCAGACGACACCGTAATCTATACCAGCAAACCAAAACCAAAGAACAATTCACAGAGGTAGAAAAGTGGATCAAACACAACAAACTTTTTTTAAATACTGACAAAACTGTAACAATGCTCTTTGGTACAGCACCTAAACTACATAAATTGCAAACACCCCATCTATGTGTGGGGACAAAATCAAAAGGCACGCTGACCACAGTCACTTCTCTCAAATATCTAGGTAACATAGAAACATAGAAACATAGAAAAATGTCGGCAGATAAGAACCTTTCGGCCCATCTAGTCTGCCCAATTACATGGATACTTTACCTGGATTTATCTTTTGTTTAGGATAGCATTATGCCTATCCCATGCTTGCTTAAATTCAATTACTGTTTTGGCCTCTACCACTTCAACTGGAAGACTGTTCCATGTATCCACCACCCTCTCAGTAAAATAATGCTTCCTGATGTTACTTTTAAACCCTTGCCCCTCTAATCTAAGACTATGTCCTCTTGTTTTGCTATTTTGTTTCCTTTTAAATATACTCCCTTCCTCTACCTTGTGGATTCCCTTTACGTATTTAAAGGTTTCTATCATATCTCCTCTGTCTCGTCTTTTTTCCAAGCTGTACATGTTAAGATCATTAAGCCTTTCCTGGTAACTTTTCTCCTTCAAGCCGTACACCATTTTAGTAGCCCTTCTCTGAACTCTCTCTAAGATGTCTATATCCTTCTGGAGATACGGTCTCCAGTACTGCACACAGTACTCCAAGTGAGGTCTCACCAGTGCTCTGTACAGTGGAATGAGCACTTCCCTTTTCCTACTGCTAATACCTCTCCCTACACAACCAAGCATTCTGCTAGCATTTCCTGCTGCTCTATTACATTGACTACTTACCCTTAGATCCTCTGAAATAATAACCCCTAAATCCTTTTCCTCAGATGTTGAGGTTAGGACTGTATCAAATATTCTATATTCAGCCCTTGGGTTTTTACGTCCCAGGTGCATTATCTTGCACTTATCCACATTAAAACTCAATTGCCACAACTCCGACCATTTTTTTAGTTTACCTAAATCATTTGTCATTTAGCTGATCCCTCCAGGAACGTCAACCCTGTTGCAAATCTTTGTGTCATCAGCAAAAAGACATACTTTACCATTAATACCTTCTGCAATATCACTAATAAAAATATTAAAGAGAATGGGTCCAAGTACTGACCCCTGAGGTACCCCACTGGTAACAAGACCTTACGCCGAATAAACTCCATTTACCACAACCCTCTGTTGTCTGTCACTCAGCCACTGCCTAATCCAGTCAACAATATTGGAATCCAAGCTCAAAGATTGCAATTTATTGATAAGCCTTCTATGCGGAACAGTATCAAAAGCCTTACTGAAATCTAAATAAGCAATGTCTACTGCACCACCTGTGTCATATATAGGTATGTGGTTAGACCCAAATCTATCCTTTGCCCCCACATCGAAAAACTCTCATCTAAACTTTACCCCAAACTAGGTGCCCTGTACAGAACCAAATCCTGCCGGAGCCCTGCGGTAAGAAAGCAGATTGTACAACAAATGCTTATGCCGGGTATTGATTACGGCGATGTAGTGTATGCAGCCGCCCCGCAAACGCACCTTCAGAAACTTACTAGATTGTATAACTCATTCTGCCGCTTTACGCTACAATGTAACTACATGACCCACCATTGTGATATGTTAAAAGAGCTAAACTGGAATCTACACACACCCTTCACCTTTCCAACCTGGTGTTTAAGAGCTTTTCTGGGAAGGTGCCACCCTACCTGGATAGGCTGCTTCCCCTAGCAGTTCCCTCATCCTATAACCTCCGATCCAGGACCAGCACCTTACTTACAATACCACAATACAAAAAGACAGTGGCTCGGTCCTCATTTTCCTACAGAGCACCGCAGTTATGGAATAACCTCCCAGACGCCATCAAATCTTCCCCCAGTCTGAAGTCACACAAGAGCTCCCTATTAACCCTTTCGCTGCTGAGGCTTTTCCCGCCCCTATGCTGAGGTCATTTTTACCTGTTTTGCGCATCATGTTTAAACGTGTTTTGAAGGCTTATTTTAGTATATGACCCAGACATATTATATATCGTTCTTTCCGTCAGACTCGGTAGATTCATAATATGTCATTATTATATGTATACGTTATGTCATGTCTGTATATTATACAAAAATGCAATAAAATATGTATTTTCAATAATTTCCAATGTGTAAAGTGTTTTTTTCCACATTTTAACATGCGAGCAATTGCGGTTATATTTTGTATGGGGTGCGCTTGTTAAAAAAATTAGAGATGGGGTCTCGTTACATTTTTTTTTGGGGAAAATGACACTATTTTTAACAAACGCACCGCATACAAAAATCGTTAGTGCAGCATCATTGTTCACATTATAATTGAAATGGGAACAATATTGCTGCATTAACAAACCCAAAAAAATAAAAAAAGTGTTTAATTTTTTTTTTTTAATTTTTGTTTTTAATTTTTTTTTATTTTTATTTGTCTTTTTTTTTTTTTTTTACAAAATTTTTCACTGTAGTGTTTGGTATCGTTGGAACGGCCATGCTCTGGCCGATCCAACGATACCAAAATTTAACCCCTAGCTGCCACGGATCGGGAGATAGGGAGTTCATTGGAACTCCCTATCTCCACAGTTGGTGGCAGTTAGGGGTTAAGTCTAGGACTGGCGTCATCGTGCTACGCATGATGACGCCAGTCCTCTGGGGGAGTTCCCGGAGGCTTGGCCGACATCCAAGATGTCGGCCAGCTCCGGGAAAGGATCGCGAACCGGCGCTTTTCAGCGCCGATTCGCGATCCAGCTCCCCAGGGGTTAATGCCAGGCATCATTTGGAAGGGCAGGCTGTGCCTTCCAAATGATGCCTGGGTTAACCCCCTGTGCGCCGCCGATCGGGAGGGAGAGAGGTCCGAAGGACCTCCCCCCCTCCCTTTCAGGCGCCTCCTCCGCACATGCGGGGGGGGGCGCCTGAATTAGGTGTCATCGCGCCCCCGCGATAACACCTAATTCTGGCGGCTGCTGGTCCGGATGCCGGGCTGACATCCAGGATGTCAGCCCGCACCGGAGGGGCCAGCGATCGGCCGGAACCCGGCCGAACGCTGACCCCAATGTGAGGACGCGCTCAGCGCGTCCTCAGCACACCAGCGGGACTGCTGAGGACGCGCTGAGCGCGTCCTCAGCAGCGAAGTGGTTAACATACCTCAATACGGAATGCACCTGTGTAAATATGTAACATAATGACTATTTCCTACATATCTATTTTCTGTTAATCTGTATATTTGTGTTTTTAATATCTTGCATTTATTACTTTGTATTTCTGTAACGACTAACACTTTAATGTTCTTGAACCCAGGACATACTTGAAAACGAGAGAAATCTCAATGTATCCTTCCTGGTAAAATACTTTATAAATAAAATAATTTTTTCTTGCTGTAGTTTACCCATTTGTAGCTGCATGTGTGGGTTCCTCAGTGTTAATATGACTGGTCGCAACATTTTCTAAATTCTGCATATGCCTTGCTAAAGGTGTAGCATCACAGTCATTGCTTTGCAATGTGACCCGTTTTCTTTTTTCTGCATGCTCTGAATTTTTTTGTGGGTTTGTAAAACTTTTGGAGACGTATTGGTTTTTCCTGTGGTTTGTTTTCATTTGTTTCAGGTGCACTAGGTTAATTCAATTTTGGGAGTATTAGATTAAAAGCACCTCAAACTATTCTAGGTAGAGCGTAAGTCAACTTGCACCCACTGGCAAGAGTGGGTACCTATACTTACAGTATTATGGAAGGTATTTCGCTGGTGGGCAGCCTCAGTTCATAGTGAATATTGATGTTTTTTTGAGTACCATCAATACAAGACTTCAAGCTTCAAGGCTTAGTGAATCTAGGCCACTGACTTTAAATTTGAGTTTCAGGATTTCATTTTTTGTGTTTCGTTAATTAACTCCTGTCATCCAGTAGAAGAATTTTAAATAGAGAAAAGCAAACAGGAGAGAAGAAAAAACATGGCCTGTAGGAAACTACCTAATAGGAATCCTTACAATGGATTGTTGTATTATAATTAACTAATACTTTTTTTTTCGGAGAAAGGATTTTACCAGGAAGGGTACATTGAGATTTCTCTCGTTTTCAGGTATGTCCTGGGTGGCGAGTATGTACCGTTAGGTGTCTTGCCAAGGACACTTACTGGAGAGGTGCTCGTCGGGATCGAACCCATGATACTCCACAGGCTCTCTCCACGCAGAGCAGTGATGTTACCTCTACTCCACCCAAGCTTGTTTTGCCAGTTGGAGAATTAACGTTTTTAAGACTGAACATTAACAATGCTTTATTCTTCAAACATGTAATGCATGAGGTTGTAGAGAACTGGTATTTTTCCCACAATCATTGTTTTTCAGCAAAGGGCTCAAAGTTGATGTTTTTATATGCTCACGTAGCCGCGGACAGCCACTACAGAGAAGATATATCACAGAATATGAGGATAATACCATCAGAGAATTAAAGAAATCGTATATGGGATCAAATAACAATAACACTTATGATAAATAACTGAAGTTTTAAACAAGCAGCAGAGAAACTAAAGTATTTTTGAGGTATGAAAGTAATTTTTCAAGGAAAATAAACTTTTAAGAAGCACATTTAAAGGCTTTATTTAATTAAAATGTAATTTGTGGAGCTGCAAAGCTTTGAGACTGTGTGGGGATGGAAAGAATTATAACAATGGTTTGATTTCAGTTCCAGATAATGAGATGTGACTGTGTAAATACTGTGTATGAGTTATGTGTTCATCTAGATTTACTAAAATTATAACCAGCAGTTGCTAAAAATAAAATGTACCCCATTTAAAATCTTTAGAAACTGCGTCATGATTCTCTTTACATCTTTGAGAAGACCAAATAATTATATATAGTTGTGCTCACAGGTTTGTACACCCTGGCAGAAATCATGAAATTTTAGCACTGATATTGAAAATATGACTGAACATACCAAAAACTCTTCTTTTATTTTAATAAACTGATCATAAGAAGTCATTTATTATCACAGACCTGTTTGGCTCCTCTTTAAATCATAATGATGATAGAATTCACCCAAATGGCTCTGATCAACATTATACATACCGTGGAATGTTTGGCCTTGTTACAGACACACAAGGTGACACACACAGGTTAGAATGGCAATTAAAGGTTAATTCCACACATCTGCGGCTTTTTAAATTGCAATTAGTGTCTGTTTATAAATTGTATAAATGACTTTGCTAGCTTTTACGTGGATGCACTGAGCAAGCTAAGATTATCTTGGTCTCATAGACCACAGGACATGGTTCCAATAATCCATGTCCTTAGTCTGCTTGTCTTCACTCAGCAAACTGTTTGCGGGCTTTCTTTTGCATCCTTTTTAGAAGAGGCTTCCTTCTGGGATGACAGCCACACAGACCAATTTGATGCAGTGTGCAGCATATGGTCTGAGCACTAACAAGATGCCCCCCCACCCCTTCAACCTCTGCAGCAATGCTGGCAACACTCATACGTCTATTTCCCAAAGACAACCTCTGGATAGGATGCTGAACACATGGTCTCAATTTCCTTGGTCGTCCATGGCGAGGCCTGTACTGAGTGGAACCTGTCCTGTTAAACCACTGTATGGTCTTGGCCACGGTGCTGCAGCTCAGTTTCAGGGTCTTACTGATCTTCTTATAGCCTAGGCCATCTTTATGTAGCGCAACAATTTTTTTCAGATCCTCAGAGTTCTTTGCCTTAAGAATAGAATAGAATGTCTGACGAAGCCAGGAATCAGAGCCAGAAAGGGTAGTCATACAATGCCGGGAGTCAGTACACAGAAGGAGCAGAGAACATAAGGGTTAATAGAATAGTCAGGAAGCAAAGCCATGGGTCATACACAGTATATCATATATCACAGAAACACACTGATCAGGACAAACCAAAAAATAAACACATGCCAAGGACAAGGCAAACGGAGTAACAAACAAGGGAAACAGGGAACCAAAAATATTCTGATCCAAATATACAAAGGGCAAACAACAGAGAACTACTAGGAGCAGAAACAAAATAACGGGCAGCAGATAGACCCTTATTGCAGAGCTCTGCTGAATGAGAGAGATTGGCTTAAAAGGAAGCAGGCCAGTGCTAAGGGTCAGATGGTTGAGGACCTAGCAGGCTGCAGGAAATTCTTGGAGTGGAAGGTAGAGAGCGAAGGACCAAACAGTGGTAAGAGCCGGACCGGATCGGCTCATCTATATGCGTCAGAGATGGAAACGTGACACCTTCAGCTTTTTATCACATCGGCTACTGTGATTTTTTTGCTGTCTATCCACCATGGGTTTTGGTTCTCCTGCCCTCCCATGGCTTGTGCACGTTAGTCCTGGGACACCTGCCCCAATTTTCTCTTCCTTTATATACCATTCTTTCTTATAGAGTTCGTGAGTCTCTCTTTATACTCAGCATTGGTCCCTAATCATAAGCAAAAAAGAACGGATGCGTGAATTTGTAGGAGACTTTTGCTACTTTGGCCAAGCACCTGCAAAGGGAGATGGAGTGGACCTATTCTACCATTCCGCTCATTTATTTTCTTCCCATAGCTATATTTTAAGCCAGATGAGCCCTCTGTTACTCGCTCACTGGCTGTCACGGTTCCAATGTCTTGAGCAGATAGAAACCCAAATCAGCAGAATAGCAGCCTGTTCGAAGAAAACCAACGACTGCTGGATATATGTATGGCTCAGCAGGGACCGTGGGTGGTCTCAGGGCTAAGATAAATATCTCAGTCGCTGTAGCAGAGTCATATCCCGAAGAATAGTGGATATAAAGGTCCAATTTCAGAGAGGGTAATAACAAGCAATAGCAGCAGAAAGACAAGAAATGGGTCAGTTACCAGGAATCAGAATATCACAAGTACAATAGCTCGATAGAGGATACCGGTAATATTAAAACGATCACTCACTCCCCGACGTCTTCTTATATAGTGTAGCAGTAGCCAGGAGACATCAGAGCGTGCGGACGTGTCATTGCTGGGCACCAACTTCGTTCGCATAACAGAGCAGCAGGTGAGGCGCCCTACATCCAGCTTGATCAGTGGTCTCATGGGGATTTCGGCAGGCAGTGCAAGCAGCGATGACATCATGTAGCAGACACCACTATCGCTGAGCACTTTAGATGGGTCATTGGGGATACGTAACACTGGCACATCAGAACCAGCACACCTTCACACACTTTCTCTTTCTATATATACCACTCTTTCTTTTAGAGTTCATGTAGTTCTCTAATTATACTCCGCTTTGGTTCTTACCACAAAGATATACACTATATTGCCAAAAGTATTCGCTCACCCATCCAAATAATCAGAATCTGGTGTTCCAATCACTTCCATGGCCACAGGTAAATAAAATCAAGCACCTAGGCATGCAGACGGTTTTTACAAACATTTGTGAAAGAATGGGTCGCTCTCAGCAGCTCAGTGAATTGCAGCGTGGAACTGTGATAGGATGCCACCTGTGCAACAAATCCAGTCGTGAAATTTCCTCGCTCCTAAATATTCCACAGTCAACTGTCAGCTGTATTATAAGAACGTGGAAGTGTTTGGGAACGGCAGCAACTCAGCCACGAAGTGGTAGGCCACGTAAACTGACGGAGCGGGGTCAGCAGATGCTGAGGCGCGTAGTGCGAAGAGGTCGTCAACTTTCTGCAGAGTCAATCGGTACAGACCTCCAAACTTCATGTGGCCTTCAGATTAGCTCAAGAACAGTGCGCAGAGAGCTTCATGGAATGGGTTTCCATGGCCGAGCAGCTACATCCAAGCCATACATCACCAAGTGCAATGCAAAGCCGTGGAAGCAGTGGTGTAAAGCACGCCACCACTGGACTCTAGAGCAGTGGAGACGCGTTCTCTGGAGTGATGAATCGTGCTTCTCCATCTGGCAATCTGATGGACGAGTCTGGGTTTGGCGGTTTTCATGAGAACGGTACTTGTCTGACTGCATTGTGCCAAGCGTGAAGTTTGGTGGATGGGGGATTATGGTGGGGGGTTGTTTTTCAGGAGCTGGGTTTGGCCCCTCAGTTCCAGTGAAAGGAACGTTGAATGCTACAGCATACCAAGACATTTTGGACAATTCCATGCTCCCAACTTTGTGGGAACAGTTTGGAGCTGGCCAGTGGCGTCACTAGGGTTGGTGTCACCCGGTGCGGTAATTTATGGTGTCACACCCCCCCTTGTTTTACGGATTTTTTTTAACTACTCTTACTCCAAAATCAGTACTCCCATATAACACTGAATGCTCATACACACAGCGCACATTACTGTGAGGTTTATTGCTGTGCAGCTCTCTCATATGCTCACACAAATTTTTGCCAACTGCCAGCAAGTACGATGCCTGTTCGAAGGCAGTGAAAGCACACATGGATATATATTGCCCCCAGCAGCTCTGGATATATTGCCCCCAGCAGCTCACCCATGGATATATATTGCCCCCAGCTCACATATGGATATATTGCCCCAGTTCACAATTATATATTGCCCCCAGCAGCTCACCCATGGATATATTGCGCCTCAGCTCACATATGGATATATTGCGCCTCAGCTCACACATGGATATATTGCGCCTCAGCTCACACATGGATATATTGCGCCTCAGCTCACACATGGATATATTGCCCCAGACCAGCTCACACATGGATATATTGCCCCAGACCAGCTCACACATGGATATAGCCCCAGCTCTCATGGATATGCCCCCAGCACACATGGATACTGCCCCAAGCACACATGGATACTGCCCCCAGCACACATGGATACTGCCTCAGCTCACATGGATATGTCCCAGCAGCTCTCATGGATATGCCCCAGCTCCTCTCATGGATATTGCTCCAGCTCCTCTCATGGATATTGCCCCAGCTCCTCTCATGAAATATACTGCCCCAGCTCCTCTCATGGATATTGCCCCAGCTCCTCTCATGGATATTGCTCCAGCTCCTCTCATGGATATTGCCCCAGCTCCTCTCATGAAATATACTGCCCCAGCTCCTCTCATGGATATTGCCCCAGCTCCTCTCATGGATATTGCCTCAGCTACTCTCATGGATTTTGCCCCAGCTCCTCTCATGAATATACTGCCCCAGCTCCTCTCATGGATATACTGCCCCATCTCCTCCAATGGATATACTGCCCCAGCTGCTCTCATGGATAATGCCCCAGCTCCTCTCATGGATTTTGCCCCAGCTCCTCTCATGGATATTGCCCCAGCTCCTCTCATGGATATTGCTCCAGCTCCTCTCATGGATATTGCCCCAGCTCCTCTCATGAATATACTGCCCCAGCTCCTCTCATGGATATTGCCCCAGCTCCTCTCATGGATATTGCCTCAGCTACTCTCATGGATTTTGCCCCAGCTCCTCTCATGGATATACTGCCCCAGCTCCTCTCATGGATATACTGCCCCATCTCCTCTCATGGATATACTGCCCCAGCTGCTCTCATGGATAATGCCCCAGCTCCTCTCATGGATTTTGCCCCAGCTCCTCTCATGGCTATGCCCCAGCTCCTCTCATTGATATTGCCCCAGCACATGGATACTGCCCCAGCTCATGGATATGCCCCAGCTCATGGATATGCCCCAAGCTCATGGATATGCCCCCAGTTCATGGATTTGCCCCAGCTCATGGATACTGCCCCAGCTCATGGATATGCCCCAGCTCATGGATATGCCCCAGCACATGGATATGCCCCAGCTTATGGATACTGCCCCAGCTCATGGATTTGCCCCAGCTCATGGATATACCCCAGCAGATGGATATGCCCCAGCTCATGGATTTGCCCCAGCTCATGGATATGCCCCAGCACATGGATACTGCCCCAGCTCCTGGATTTGCCCCCAGTTCATGGATACTGCCCCAGCTCATGGATATGCCCCAGCACATGGATACTGCCCCAGCTCATGGATTTGCCCCAGCTCATGGATATGCCCCAGCACATGGATACTGCCCCAGCTCATGGATATTGCCCCAGCTCATGGATTTGCCCCAGCATATGGATACTGCCCCAGCTCATGGATACTGCCCCAGCTCATGGATATGCCCCAGCTCATGGATACTGCCCCAGCTCATGGATTTGCCCCAGCTCATGGATATGCCCCAGCACATGGATACTGCCCCAACTCATGGATTTGCCCCCAGCTCATGGATACTGCCCCAGCTCATGGATATGCCCCAGCACATGGATACTGCCCCAGGTCATGGATTTGCACCAGCTCATGGATATGCCCCAGCACATGGATACTGCCCCAGCTCATGGATATTGCTCCAGCTCATGGATTTGCCCCAGCACATGGATACTGCCCCAGCATATGTATACTGCCCCAGCTCATGGATACTGCCTTAGCTCATGGATATGCCCCAGCTCATGGATACTGCCCCAGCTCATGGATTTGCCCCAGCTCCTGGATATGCCCCAGCACACGGATACTGCTCCAGCTCATGGATTTGCCCCCAGCTCATGGATACTGCCCCAGCTCATGGATTTGCCCCAGCTCATGGATTTGCACCAGCTCATGGATATATACAAGGCCCCAGCAGCTCATGGATAATGGCCCCCCCAGCTCACCTCCTGCGCCACATGTTCACTCCCTCTGAGCGTCCAGTGGCGTGCAGCTTGGGCGCTCGCCTGGGGGAGCCATGTGACCAGCTGCGATCGGGTGGTCACGTGTTTCCCCGGGCGAGCACCGAAGCTGCATGCTTCGGACGCTCGCAGGGAGTGAACACGCGACGCAGGGTGAGACACCCGCCCTTAGGGTGACGGTGACCCTAAAGGCGGGTGTCACCTGGTGCGGGCCGCACCCCCCTGCCCCCACGTAGCGACGCTCCTGGAGCTGGCCCCTTCCTCTTCCAACATGACTGTGCACCAGTGCGCAAAGCAAGGTCCATAAAGACATGGATGACAGAGTCTGGTGTGGATGAACTTGACTGGCCTGTACAGAGTCCTGACCTCAACCCAATAGAACACCTTTGGGATGAATTAGAGCGGAGACTGAGAGCCAGGCCTTCTCGTCCAACATCAGTGTGTGACCTCACAAATGCGCTTCTGGAAGACTGGTCAAAAATTCCTATAAACACACTCCTAAACCTTGTGGACAGCCTTCCCAGAAGAGTTGAAGCTGTTATAGCTGCAAAGGGTGGACCGATGTCATATTGAACCCTATGGATTAGGAATGGGATGTCACTTAAATTCATATGCGAGTCAAGGCAGGTGAGCGAATATTTTTGGCAATATAGTGTATATATATATATATACACACGCATTCTCAGAAATTCCTTAAAATAGGTTATCTCTCTACAAATGGAGGCAGTTAGCCATGGTGTTCCCAGCATCTGAAGGTGAATATAACCATTTTCAGTTAATGACATGCCATGACAGTCACTCGTCCTCTAGGGACAGTTATTTGTGACTGCTATGGTCTGTCACTTGCAATGAAGGCATCAAAGCTCCAACTCTGTCTACAGAGATAGGACAGATTAAATAGGGACAGTAAAATGTTGCAGGCTCGTGTCAGACGAGCGCACTGATCACGTCCGTGTTGCCGCACATTTGTACATCCGTTATAGCATATAATTATGACCAATGGAGCCTCATTTTCTCTTCTACGTGAGTCCAAAAAAAGTCTGTCACAAAAACGGACTGTGTGGCCACTACCTTGTCGTCAGTCAGAAAGTACGTCCATTGTGCACAGACGCACAGTCCGCACAGAATGCGTTCGTCTGACCCTAGCCTCAGAGGCAATGTTCATGCAAAGACGACCAACTAAAGTGGTGGAGCATTTTTTTTCTTCTATTAAATATTCATCCTAGAAAGTGACGCTCGACTACACCCCCAACAGTGTGGGAATGGATACAAGCTGTCGAGGGAGTCCGCGAAATGGAGGAGATGTTCCTCTCCATGGACAATAAATACGACAAATATTTTGTCACATGGTATTGGTGGTTAGATTTTCGTGCCACGAGATCGCGAGGCTACACTCTGATGGCCATTCCTTCTGCTGAGAAGTCGGGTAGAATAGTGGGCTAAATAGGAAGTATGTGAAACGGGAAAATACGAAACCTCGAATTTGCAGATAGCTCTAGTGATGAACCATCCTCCTGATACCCTGACACTTATGTAAGCATTATGTGTCGACACCTGAGAACCCACAGACTGAGTAACTCATTTCTATTATTTGCAATGTGTGTTATTTGTTGACCCCCCTTCTCCCCTTGTTTAGCACATTCCTTAATCGTCCTTTTTACGTCATAAGGACATTCTAATTCTATGTGTTACCATGTTATTGAATGTTATTGTTACACTACGTATATTTGATAAAAAACAATAAAATTTTATTACATAAATGTTTTTAGATATTCATATAATTGTTGGATGGTTCAGGGAACTTTAGTAATGCGCAAGAATTCCACTCATGGTGAAGCAAAGCTATAATTTCTATGAGCGTGTATGCTTTCACAGATGACATATTTGTGACCTCTGCAGCTGCACAGTGACTTTACTCACATTATCCAGTTAGAACTGTGTAGGAGCTGAAAAGTCACCTTTTGGTATTGTGTTTATCTGCTCATCTGGCAACAATAAAATACAATTTTTATCTTTTAACTGCACTATTTTGATTTGCCACTGTCTGTAGAGTCAGTTACACAATTTAACCAGCGACAAACTGATCCTACAAAGTAAACATGTTAAATGATGCAAACGGAGATGCTTTATTGGAATGATAGTTTAAAGAGCCACTACCACCAAAAATATATTTATTTATTTATTTATTTATTTATAAAGGATTTTACCAGGAAGGATACATTGAGATTTCTCTTGCTTTCAAGTATGTCCTGGGTTCAAGAACATTGAGTGGTTACAGAAATACAAAATAGTAAAATGCAAGATATTAACACAAAAACAAATATACAGATTAACAGAAAAATAAATATGTAGGAAATAAAGTCATTATGTTAAATGTTTACAGGTGCATTCCGTATTGAGGTATGTTAATAGGGACCTCTTAACCCTTTCGCTGCTGAGGCTTTTCCCGCCCCTGTGCTGAGGTCATTTTTACCGGTTTTGCTCATCATGTTAAACGTGTTTTTGAAGGCTTATTAGTATATACCCAAACATATTATATATCGTTCTTTCCGTCAGACTCGGTAGATTCATAATATGTCATTATTATATGTATACGTTATGCATGTCTGTATATTATAACAAAAAATGCAATAAATAAAATGTATTTTCAATAATTTACAACGTGTAAAGGTTTTTTTTCACATTTTAACATGCGAGCAATTGCGGTTATATTTTGTATGGGGTGCGCTTGTAAAAAAATTAGAGATGGGGTCAAGTTACATTTTTTTGGGGAAAATTACGCGATTTTTAACAAACGCACCGCATACAAAAATCGTTAGTGCAGCATCATTGTTCACATTATAATTGAAATGGAAACAATATTGCTGCATTAACGAACAAAAAAAGAAAAAAAATGTTTATTTTTTTTTATAATTTTTTTTTAATATATATTTTTTTTAATTATTTTTTTTTTTTTAAAAACTTTTTCACATTCGAGTTTGGTATCGTTGGAACGGCCATGCTCTGGCCGATCCAACCATACCAAACTTTAACCCCTAGCTGCCACGGATCGGGAGATAGGGAGTTCATTGGAACTCCCTATCTCCACCGTGGTGGCAGTTAGGGTTAACTCTAGGACTGGCGTCATCGTGCTATGCACGAGGACGCCAGTCCTCAGGGGGAGTTACCGGAGGCTTGGCCGACATCCAAGATGTCGGCCAGCTCCGGGAAAGGATCGTGAACCGGCGCTTTTCAGCGCCGATTCGCGATCCAGCTCCCCAGGGGTTAATGCCAGGCACCATTTGGAAGGGCAGGCTGTGCCCTTCCAAATGGTGCCTGGGTTAACCCCCCGCAACGCCACCGATCGGGAGGAGAGAGGTCCAAAGGACCTCCCCCCTCCTTTCAGGCGCCTCCTCCGCACATGCGGGGGGGGCGCCTGAATTAGGTGTCATCGCGCTGCCGCGATGAAACCTAATTTCAGCGGCTGCGGTTCCGGATGCTGGGCTGACATCGAGGATGTCAGCCCGCACCGGGGGGGCCAGCGATCGGCCGGAAACCCGGCCGAACGCTGACCCCAATGGGAGAACGCGCTCAGCGCGTCCTCCGCATACCAGCAGTAATGCGGAGGACGCGCTCAGCGCATCCTCCGCATTGAAGTGGTTAAGGGATTTAGACTGAGGGAAGATTTGATGGCGTCTGGGAGGTTATTCCATATTTGCGGTGCTTCTGTAGGAAAATGAGGATCGAGCCACTTTCTTTTTGTATTGCGGTATTGCAAGTAAGGTGCTGGTCCTGGATCTGAGGTTATAGGATGAGGGAACTGCTGGGGCAATCAGCCTATTCAGGTAGGGTGGTAGCTTCCCAGAAAAGCTCTTAAACACCAGGTTTGGAGGTGAAGGGTGCGTCTAGATTCCAGCTATGGCCAGTTTAGTTCTTTTAACATGTCACAATGTGGGTCATGTAGTTAGGCTAGGGTCAAGACTGAGGCAGTGCGAACGCGCGTGCAGGTGCGCACTTAATCACGGCCGCACTAGCAGCAAATGACGGGCAATGACGGCCAATTATACGATGTACGGTCGCACAAAAGTCCGGCTGCGCAACGCAAGTGGAAAATGAACGCATTTTTTTCGAGAACGTTAAACTGCTAGTACAGACGTACAGAGTGCGCTGCGTCCGCTAGCGGCGTGTGTGCGTGAATTGGAGAGTGTCAGACGCTACTAATGTCCAGCCAACATAACGTCCAGATGCACAAAGTGTTTTATTGATGATCCGTACAAAATCACGGACGAAAAGTGCGCATCGTATGACCGGTATCGCGTACTCCGTGAAAAAATACGTCCATTCGTTCGAACGCACTTTTTCACGGACAACGTGAAAATGCGTTCGTCTGACCCTTGCCTTACATTGTAACACAAAGCGGCAGAATGAATTATACAATGTAGTAAGTTTCTGGAGGTGTGTTTAAGGGGCAGCTGCATACAATACATCTCCGTATTCAATGGCTGGAGGGGCTCAGGCAGGATTTGTTTCTGTACAGGGCACCTAGTTTGGGGTAGAGTTTAAATGAGCATTTTTCGATGTGGGGGCCAAAATATAGATTTGTGTCTAACCACATACCTAGATATTTGAGAGAAGTGACTGTAGTCAGCGTGTCATTTGATCTTGTCCTGACACATAGATGGGGTGTTTGCAATTTGTGTAGTTTAGGTGCTGTTCCAACCAGCATTGTAACAGTTTTGTCAGTATTTAGAAAACATTTGTTATCTGCGATCTACTTTTCTACCCCTGTGAATTGTTCTTGCAGCACTGCCTCCAGCTGCGGGAGATTTGGTTTGCTGGTATAGATTACAGTGTCGTCTGCGCACATGTGTACAGTTGAGGCTTTGCAGACATTGGGCAGATCATTTATAAATATTGTGAATAGCAGGGGGCTGAGTATCGAGCCTTGGGGTACACCGCACGTGACTGTGAGGGGAAGGGAAGTGCTGTCAGAAATGGACACATATTGCGACCGATCAGACACATATGATTGGAACCAGGTTAGTGTGCTATCACCAACAGCATTCGAACTCGAACAATTTCAAAAGTTCGAGTTCGAACTCGAACACGATCCGAACTCAATGCAAGTCAATGGGACTCGAAAGTTCGATTTTTAGAGTGCCCTCAAAGATATTTGCCATAAAAGGTGTATGGGGGTCCGGGTAGTGCCCTGGGGGGCATGAAACAAGGACAATAAGTTTTAAAAAAAAACATTTTTAAAGGAACAGTGAGCTTTCCATGAAATAAAGGTTAAGAATAAAAATGAAAAATTCCTTCAAATATCGTGCCTAGGAGGTCCACATAACCTGCCCGTGAAGTGGCGGATTTGTAGGATGTATTGAAACATTTAAAAACATTTCAGATGACGGTAAATAGTTTTCCTTTAATCAATTCATAAACAACTGCTTGGGGCGGCAGTCTGTATGAAAAGAGGAGACGTTTTAGGACACGCAATTATGGTGAAACTTATGCAGGCTTTGGATGAAAGTAACAATAGGTGCTTTAACCCCTTAAGGACCGAGGACATACCATGTACGTCATTGCAGCGGGTCTCTCTTAGACCCGCTGACGTACATGGTACGTCCTGCCGTTTTTTGAGCGCTGGAAGCGATCGGATCGCTTCCAGCAGCTCAAACGCCATTGCAGGCTGCCTGGGAGTCCAGGCAGCCGTGCAATGGCGTTTAGAAGTGCAGGGGCACCATGTGATCGCTCCCCGGGAGCGATCAACATCCGGTTTCACCGGAAGGTGCCCGGCACTTCTAGAGAGCGCTGGAAGCGATCAGATCGCTTCCAGCTGCTCTGAGTATATTACAAGGATGCCTCGACATCGAGGCATCCTTGCAATATGCTTACCTGCCGCCGGTCCGTCCGTGATCGCTCCCCCCGAGCGATCATTCCCGGTAGCGGCAGGAAGTACTGAGTGCCACGAGGTATCGTGGCACTCAGTACAAAAACGATCACATCAGTGATCAGGTGCTCTGCTGGGGCCCTCGAGGGATCAAGGCACCCAGCAGAGTAAAAAAAAGTGTAAAAAAAAGTGAAAAAAAAGTGAAAAAAAAAGTAAAATAAAAATAAAAATAAATAAAATAAACTGACGGTTAGGTAGGGTTAGGGGTAGGGTTAGGGTTAGGGTTAGGGTTAGGGGTAGGGGTAGGGTTAGGGTTAGGGGTAGGGTTAGGGTTAGGGGTAGGGTTAGGGGTAGGGTTAGGGGTAGGGGTAGGGTTAGGGGTAGGGGTAAGGGTAGGGTTAGGGTTAGGGGTAGGGGTAGGGGTAGGTTTAGGGGTAGGGTTAGGGGTAGGGGTAGGGGTTAGGTAGGTAGGGGTAGGGTTAGGGTTAGGGGTAGGGTTAGGGTAGTAGGGTTAGGGTTCTAAGGGCAGGGTCATCTTGGGGCTGAGTGGGATGTTCCTAGCCTGCCTCATCAGAGAGGCAGGCTAGCAACATCCAATCAGAAGTTAGAAAAAATCAAAATAAAATTTCTAATTTGTCAGGTCAGGTCAATATTTTGTAAATATTGGCTCTGACCTCTGTGATTCTCCCTCCCTCTCCTCACTTGTGTTTTGGTGAGCGAGAGAGAGAGATCAGATTTGACAGGTTAGAGATTTTAGTGAGATTTAGTGAGATTAGAAAAATTGAGGCAGATTTAGAGAGATTTTAGGGAGATTTAGAAGAATTGAGGCAGGTTTAGAGGGATTTAGAGAGATTTAGGTGTTTATTTGTATTTTCTTGTGAAACCCAACGGTTCTTCTAAGAACCAACAATCCGCTTATATATATATAATAATTATAAAATTTATAATCTATTATATATAATGTCTGAGAGGGTGTACAGCGCCGAGGAGGCATATGCCATCCTGGCGTCAGAATCTGAGGCATCTGCGTCAGACTCAGACCCTCATTTCGACCCCGCTAACTGCTCAGAGACGTCGCTAGATACATTATCTACGCTGGCTGATGTATCTAGTGATGTTTCTGATGCAGATCCTGGTCACCACCTGCCAGCAGGAGACGCACAGCTCCAGCTGAGGATGGGTAGTGCCTCATCGCCAGAGGCCAGATATCCCTCCTTTCACGGCAAATCCTGGCATCAATATTGATGTTGCAGGATTTACCGCCACACAGTTTTTGCAGGTGTTTATGGGGGATGATTTGTTGGGCCACATCGTGGCCCAATCAAATCTGTATGCCCATCAGCATTGTGCTGCGAAGCCAGACTCCTACTTGGCAAGGCAGCAATGGACCCCGCTAGATGTGCCAGAATTTCTGAAATTCTGGGCACTTACTATGCTGAGGGCATCATAAAGAAGCCCTCAATTCGCTCCTACTGGAGCAGTAGCCCCATCTGCTCTACCCCCATTTACCCCCAATCAATGTCACGTAGAAGGTATGAAAACATTTTGCGTTTCATGCACTTCAGTGACAACAGCCTGTGCCCCCCTAGAGAGCATCCCCAGTTTGACAGGCACCAGACTTTTACATTTTATTCGTACATTTTTATGTTCTACAATTGGTGCTGTATTTTGCCAAAATCTTTGCACACCTATGCATGGGGGGCATGGGTGTACTCAGGAGATCTTGCAGAAAACAACCTGGAGAGTTTTCATGCAGTAACAAACAACAGTGTCTCCTAAATCACAGTCCAAATCTAATGTGGGCGTAAAAATCTGAAAATTGAAAAATTACCGCCACACACCTTCTCAAATGTTTTGGGCTAAAACCGTTGCATCCATGGCATCAAAGCACTCCATATGCAATACCTTGGGGTGTCAACATAACAAATATAAACAATTTTCTGGCAATAATTTCAAACTGGGTATGCGGTTAGACCCAAAACCAAAGATAGGCCTAGCTGAAGAAATAATCTCAATTTCAACTCTAATGACAAAGTCAAAAAATTGTATTTGAACCTTCCCAAAATCCTGGCAAACCTATGCATGGGGGGCATGGGTGTACTCAGGAGATCTTGCAGAAAACAACCTGGAGCGTTTTCATGCAGTAACAAACAACAGTGTCTCCTAAATCACAGTCCAAAACTGATGTGGGTGTGAAAATGAAAAGTGACCACCAAACTGTATCCAATTTGTTTGGAGCAAACGGATGCATCCATAGCATTAAAAACACTCCATTTACAATACTTTGGGTGTTAGCTTACCAAATATATGCACGTTCATAAAACTGGGGTATGTAAAAAGGCCCCTAAAAAGAAGATAAGCAAAGAAGATACTGTATGTCAAATTAGAAAATTGACAAGCACATGTCAAAGATTGGCGTAGCACCCCAAAAACAACAGAACAAATCTATATATGGGTGGTATCAATTTACTCAGAAGATGTTGCTGAACATATTTTGGGTGTTTTTTGGCAGTAACCATAACTGGATTTGACAATTCATGCCTAAAGTACAATGTGTGTGAAAAAAATAACACAAAAAGTGACTACCTGAAAGTTTGACATAGAGCTAGTGCATGGAAA
Source organism: Leptobrachium leishanense (assembly GCA_009667805.1). NCBI lineage: Eukaryota > Metazoa > Chordata > Amphibia > Anura > Megophryidae > Leptobrachium > Leptobrachium leishanense. Next base: position 133,440,643 of record CM019065.1, read on the forward strand.
GTGTTAAAATACAACTCTTTGAAGCACCCTAGGGTGTGCCCTTTCTAAAAATATATGGTTTGATGGGGGTAAATTACTTTGGCCGGCTTCAAAAATGTCCCAAATAGGACATGGTGCATGATGACGAAATGTGAAAATTCCAAGTTGGAAAACTGAAATGCGCACCCCCCAAATAAGGCCTATTAGCCCCCAAATGACCCGACATACCTATACTTGGGTGGTATCAATTTACTCAGAAGATGTTGCTGAACATATTTTGGGGTGTTTTTTGGCAGTAACCCATAACTGGATTTGACAATTCATGCCTAAAGTACAATGTGTGTGAAAAAATAACACAAAAAGTGACTACCTGAAAGTTTGACATAGAGCTAGTGCATGGAAAGTGTTAAAATACAACTCTTTGAAGCACCCTAGGGTGTGCCCTTTCTAAAAATATATGGTTTGATGGGGGTAAATTACTTTGGCCGGCTTCAAAAATGTCCCAAATAGGACATGGGTGCATGATGACGAAATGTGAAAATTCCAAGTTGGAAAACTGAAATGCGCACCCCCCAAATAAGCCTATTAGCCCCCAAATGACCCGACATACCTATACATGGGTGGTATCAATTTACTCAGAAGATGTTGCTGAACATATTTTGGGGTGTTTTTTGGCAGTAACCCATAACTGGATTTGACAATTCATGCCTAAAGTACAATGTGTGTGAAAAAATAACACAAAAAGTGACTACCTGAAAGTTTGACATAGAGCTAGTGCATGGAAAGTGTTAAAATACAACTCTTTGAAGCACCCTAGGGTGTGCCCTTTCTAAAAATATATGGTTTGATGGGGGTAAATTACTTTGGCCGGCTTCAAAAATGTCCCAAATAGGACATGGGTGCATGATGACGAAATGTGAAAATTCCAAGTTGGAAAACTGAAATGCGCACCCCCCAAATAAGGCCTATTAGCCCCCAAATGACCCGACATACCTATACTTGGGTGGTATCAATTTACTCAGAAGATGTTGCTGAACATATTTTGGGTGTTTTTTGGCAGTAACCATAACTGGATTTGACAATTCATGCCTAAAGTACAATGTGTGTGAAAAAATAACACAAAAAGTGACTACCTGAAAGTTTGACATAGAGCTAGTGCATGGAAAGTGTTAAAATACAACTCTTTGAAGCACCCTAGGGTGTGCCCTTTCTAAAAATATATGGTTTGATGGGGGTAAATTACTTTGGCCGGCTTCAAAAATGTCCCAAATAGGACATGGGTGCATGATGACGAAATGTGAAAATTCCAAGTTGGAAAACTGAAATGCGCACCCCCCAAATAAGGCCTATTAGCCCCCAAATGACCCGACATACCTATACATGGGTGGTATCAATTTACTCAGAAGATGTTGCTGAACATATTTTGGGGTGTTTTTTGGCAGTAACCCATAACTGGATTTGACAATTCATGCCTAAAGTACAATGTGTGTGAAAAAATAACACAAAAAGTGACTACCTGAAAGCTTGACATAGAGCTAGTGCATGGAAAGTGTTAAAATACAACTCTTTGAAGCACCCTAGGGTGTGCCCTTTCTAAAAATATATGGTTTGATGGGGGTAAATTACTTTGGCCGGCTTCAAAAATGTCCCAAATAGGACATGGGTGCATGATGACGAAATGTGAAAATTCCAAGTTGGAAAACTGAAATGCGCACCCCCCAAATAAGGCCTTTTAGCCCCCAAATGACCCGACATACCTATACTTGGGTGGTATCAATTTACTCAGAAGATGTTGCTGAACATATTTTGGGGTGCTTTTTGGCAGTAAACCTTAAAGTTCACAGTACATGTATTCTTAAATTGCGTTCAAAAAAAAAAATCACCAAATTTTTTTTTTTTCTCAAACTTTGGCATAGATTTGTGGTAAAATGGCTTGCATGGAAAGAGTCAAAATACCCCAAGTTTAATACCTTGATTTGTGTACTTTAAAAAAATATGTATATGTGGAGGGTTATTCAGGAATTAGTGACAGATATCAGTGTTACAATGTCACTATCACTAGTTTTGAAAATAAACTCTTTGGAAATGGCAAAGTGCTACTTGCACTTATTGTTGCATAAAATAAGGAAAAAAGCGAGGAATATGTAAACATTGGGTATTGCTTAAACTCAGTACTAAATTAGAAACTACTAAGGAATTAATTTTTTTTGACAGTTGTTGATACATAAGAAATTTTGGGGGGTCAAAGTTCGAAAAAGTGGTGTTTTTTCAATTTTTGTGTCATATTTCACAATATTTTTTACAGTAAATTATATGAAATGATGAAAAAAAATGGTATCTTTATAAAGTCCATTTAGTGACGAGAAAAACAGTGTAAAATATGTGTGGGTACATAAACGAGTAAGAGGAAAATTTGACGTAAACACTAAGAGCGCAGAAACGTAAAAACAGCAGCGGTCACGAACGGACGGATTCGTGTAAAACCGCCCGGTCACTAAGGGGTTAAAATTGGGCCTTCAGTGCCGGCAACAATGCCGTCACACCGTAACCCCTCTGTGGTTTTGCAGAAGAGTGCAGGGTTGGACTCTGTGGTCCAATATTAAAATGATATGTGTCACGGTTCCCAGATCCCCCCACGCAGTACTTAACGCCCCACACTCCACAGAGCCCAGAAGCTACCAACAGAGTAGCCGTGAAAGATCTCTAACTGTCTGGTCCTTAGAATTGGCCAGGTAAACTAGCTAGACAGAAAGGATGAACAACACGGGGAGTAGTCAGCCGAGCCAGAATCAGGAATACAGAGTTCAGAATGGTCAAATGGAATAGCCGGGTCGATATCAGAGCAGTAGCGTAGTACAAGAAAATGGTCTAGGGCAACAGAAGGCAGAATAGTCAGAAACAAGCAGAGGTCAATAACGGGTTAATTCAATATAGCAGTCAGGTACAAGGAGCTCAGGTATGGATAACCACGATCTGGCAACTGCTGAGAATACACTGAGGGTTTTTAAAGACCTTCACCAGGCCACGCCCCCCACTCAAGCCACGCCTCATGCAACCACCTCCCTGCCTGTCTCCATTTAAACCGGGCTTTGGTCAGCGAGCAGCATCATACATGCTGCCCTCAAGCACACAGGTAGGGCTGGAAGCTCCCAACGTTACAATATGAATCTGGTACAGGCGTCAGTACACCCAAATATTGTGCCTTTGGTGGCAGCAAGTGCCTTCACACCGTAACCCCTTGGTGGTATTGTGGAAGAGTTCAGTGGTGGAGGTTTTAGGAATGCAGAAGAGATCCCCGATCTATTCAGTTACGTCAGCATCAGGGGATTGATAGCTGCCGATCCAGGACTGATTCATTTTTATAACTGTCAGCCGGTCTACAGAGTCAGTGGACAGACGCACTCTTTTGTCTGTGACAAAACCTCCAGCGGCACTGAACGTCCTTTCAGAAAGCACGCTGAATGAAGGGCAACCTAGTAGCAACCAAATAGCATATTGGCTAAGTTCTGGCCAGTGATCCAATCTCAACACCCAGTAAGCCAGTGGATCATCTGCTGTAGGTATCCAGGTCTGCCCTTGCCCCTAGGTAGTCCTGCACCATATGGTGAAGAAACTGGCAATGGGTGCCTACATTTGACGTCCCTGGGTGTCGTGGACTAAAAAAATTAAAAAGGCATCAGTCAAGCGGCCCCGGCCTTCCCCGCTCTTCCTCTGATCATCCGCAGTCTCAGAAGCACCTGAGTCATCACTTGGTAACCTAGCAGTGCCTGGAAAGGTGTTACACAAGTGTCGCATTAGAGCATCCTCTAGTTGTTTCATCCGGTCCTCCCTCTGTGCGGGCAGGATGAGCTCTGCAACTTTACCCTTGTATCGTGGATCAAGAAGGCATGCCAACCAGTAATGATCTCTCTCCTTGATAGCACGAATCCTGGGGTCCTTTAGCAGGCTTTGCAGGATAAGGGAGCCCATGCAGCGTAGGTTGGAGGTGGCATTAGCTTCTGAGTCTTCCTGGTCAATGAGGATGACCCCATCGTGCACTTCCTCCTCCCAGCCATGTACTAGTCCTTGGGTTTCTGGGCACACAAAACCCTCCCTTGAGGAATCCCCACCTTCAATGCCCCCACTACTTAAATATTCCTCCTCCTCCTCATCCTCCTCCTGTCTGATCTGAGAACCTGCAGGAATGCTGTCTTCGTAAAGACTGGGGCCTTGAGAGCTAGGGAAGGCCTCCTCTTCCTCCTGCTGCTCTGCCTCTAGTGCCACATCTATAATTTCCCACAGAGTGCGCTCCAGCAGGAACACTAAAGGAATTTTGTCAATGATGCATGCACTGTCCCTGCTCACCATCCTCATTGCCTCCTCAAATGGTGACAGTACAGTGCATGCATCCTTGATCATCAGCCACTGTGGGGGGAAAAAAACAAGTTGACCTGAACCTGTCCTTGTGCCATACTCACACAGGTACTCATTGATGGCCCTCTGCTGCTTGTGCAGATGCTGCAGCATTGCTAATGTCGAGTTCCACCTGGTGGGCATGTCACAGATCAGACAGTTTGTGGGAAGGTGGAATTCTCTTTGAATTTCTGCTAGGCGAACACTTGCTGGGAATGACCGTCTGAAGTGGCTGCAGACTTTTCTGGCCTGGTTGAGAAGCTGTGCCAGCCCTGGGTACCTGGTTAAGAAACGCTGTACCACCAGATTTAGGACGTGTGCTAGGCATGGTACATGCGTCAACTTACCCTGGTGTAGGGCGGAGAGAAGGTTTCTGCCATTATCACAGACGACCATTCCCAGCTCAAGCTGGCGTGGTGTTAACCATCTCTGCACCTGCCCCTGCAGAACTGACAGAATTTCTAGCCCGGTGTGGCTCCTGTCCCCTAAACAAACCAGCTCAAGCACAGTATGGCATCTTTTTGCTTGAGCCATTGCGTAGCCCCTGACACACGTCGGTTTAATTGCCACTTTGCGAGAGACAGAGAAGGAGGAGGAGGAAGAGGTGGTGGAGCAGACAGACCTCATACAAGCAGCTTTCTGGAGGCGTGGTGGATGAACAAGCTCCAGCACAGAGCCCCATCTTGGATCCCTCCCAGCTGCAATCAGAGTTACCCAGTGTGCCGTGAAGGAAATGTAACGGCCTGGTCCATGCTTGCTAGACCATGTGTCTAAAGTCATGTGCACCTTGCTGCTGACTGCCTTTTCCAATGACTCCATAACATTGTGTTCCACATACTGGTATAGTGCTGGAATGGCCTTCCGTGAAAAGAAATGGTGTTTTGGAACCTGCCACTGTGGTACAGCACATTCAGCAAATTCACGGAAGGAAGCAGAGTCCACCAGTTGGAAAGGCATCAGCTGTAACGCGAGTAATTTTGCTAAGCTGGCATTTAGACGCTGTGCTTGGGGATGGTTGAGACAATATTTTTTCTTATGCTGCGGCAGCCGGGGGAACGTAATCTGATGGCATAAATCTTCAGCTGATGGGATGCTGTCACATTCTGAGGAAGGACCTGGTACACCCATTACTGTAGCATCACCCCAGTCAGTGGAGGTTGTAGGCAATGACATGGCAGGACATATAGTGGGGGTATAGACAGATGAGAAGGAGAAGGACCTACGGAAAGTATTGTGCCAATGGGATGCGTGGCAGGTGGTCATATGTCACCTCAAGCACATGGTACCCAAGTGTGGGATGTCTTTCCCATGCTTGATCCTCATCTGACATAGATTACAAACAGCAACGGTGCGGTCTGCTGCACATTTCTTAAAGAACTCCCAGACAGCAGACTTCCTGTACATGTGCTTTGAGACAACAGCGCTCTGCACCTGAGCAGCTGTGACTTCTGATGCCTTGGACTGGCTACGGTTGGTCATAGAGGACGTTCTGCCTCGTTTTTGTTGTGCCTCCTCCTCCTCCCTTGACTCCTCTGTTCGATCAGGCACCCAGGTGGAGTCAGTGACCTCATCATCGTCATCACCCCCTTATCTCCTCGTCACTGGAGCCAACTTGGCAGTATGCTGCAGCTGCTGGGGCAACATGAGTGCCAGTTATTTGTGTTTCACTGGCACCCCCTTCCTCTAGGTTGATTATACTCTCTTCATCAACCTCAGAGTTTGAATCAGAGCACTGTAGTTGCTTCGCATCCTCAAGCAGCATGTCACTTTCATTGTAGTCAAACAATTCAGCTGACTCCTCCGTGTGTGATAGTGAGGCTACGGCAGGAGTAGCTGTGGACATGGAGGATGAATTTGATGTTTTGGCAGCTGAGGTGAACTGTAAACCACTAAAAGCCTGGCTGGCAGAGGACTCGGAGTATGAGGATGGCCTGGTTAGCCAATCCTGCAAATCCTCTGTATGTTGCTGCTACTTAAGACGCCAGTACCAGTTAGAAAGGACAAGCATGCCCCTGCAGAGGACGCACCACGTCCACGATGACCAGAGGCACAGCCTCCCGTCACAGAGGCTGCATGCCCTCTTATCTGTGTTTGGGAGCCTCTGACTGTCCTTTTTGGTCTTTCTGACATGGTGAGTGATATATAGATTAAAGATATACAGAACTCTGATTCAATTCTGTTATAAAAATTGGAGATATGCAGAACTCTGATTCAACTGTGTTATCTAGATTAAAGATTTCCAGAACTGTGGTATAACTCAGTGAGACACCCTGATAGCTGGCAGCCAGTGACAAGACACAGATTAAAATTCCCAGAAACCACATATAAATCAGTGAGACCCCCTGATGGGTGGCAGTGACAAGACACAGGTTATAATTCCCAGATATCTGCTACAAGTCTATGAGACCCCCTGATGGGTGGCAGTGACAAGACACAAATTACAATTCCCAGATATCTGCTAGAAGTATGTGGGACCCCCTGATAGTTGGCAGTGAGAAGACACAGATTACAAGTCCCAGGAACCTCCTATAAATCAGTGAGACCCCCTGATGGGTGGCAGTGACAAGACACAAATTACAATTCCCAGGAACCTCCTATAAATCAGTGAGACCCCCTGATGGGTGGCAGTGACAAGACACAGATTACAATTCCCAGGAACCTCCTATAAATCAGTGAGACCCCCTGATGGGTGGCAGTGACAAGACACAGATTACAATTCCCAGATATCTGCTAGAAGTGAGACCCCCCAATAGCTGCTGGCAGTGAGAACACACAGATTACAACAATTCACAGATATCTTGTAGAAGTGAGACCCCCCAATAGCTGCTGGCAGTGAGAACACACAGATTACAACAATTCCCAGATATCTTGTAGAAGTGAGACCCCCCCCCAATAGCTGCTGGCAGTGAGAACACACAGATTACAACAATTCCCAGATATCTTGTAGAAGTGAGACCCCCCAATAGCTGCTGGCAGTGAGAACACACAGATACAACAATTCCCAGATATCTTGTAGAAGTGAGACCCCCCAATAGCTGCTGGCACTGAGAAGACACACAACAATCTCCTCTCAGAACAGAACAATCTCCTCTCAAAAAACACGTGCTGGGGTTGTGTGAAGCCTTATATAGTGTGCTGCGGGAATTAGCTCTGTGAGCCCATGATTGGGCAAAATTTGCCCATTCAGGACTCTGAGCCGTGATTGGCATAGTCTTGCACATGTCTTGCACCTGACCTGCGGTCAGGTGCAAGGCTGTAGCCAATTACAAGCTTCAGGCCAGTGGAAAAGTGCATTGTGGTCCATTGTGGTGCATTGTGGGCGAACTCGAACCGAACACGCGGAAATGTTCGTAGTTCGGCGAACAGCCGAATGGCCGATGTTCGATGCGAACTCCAAACAGATCGAACCAAACAGCTCATCCTTAATCACCAATACCAGAGTTTTTAAGTTTTTGCAATAGGATGCCATGGTCTACTGTGTCAAAGGCCTTGGCAAAATCAAAGAAGATGGCTCCAGTTAGGTTTCCTTGTTCCATGCCAGCTTGGATATCATTACAAACTTTTAAAAGGGCAGTTGTAGTTGAATGATTTGTACGAAAGCCTGATTGATCTGGGGTTAGTTCCGACAATGATAATAATCACGTAATTGAGTGTAGACACATTTTTCCAGAATTTTTGACATTACAGGGAGCAGTGATATTGGGCGGTAGTTGGATACCAAAGTATTGTCTCCACTTTTATGGATAGGTACCACCCTTGCAGTCTTCCAGAGTTTGGGTATATATCCAGTTGCCTGTGATTCATTGATTAGGGTTGTGACAGGTTTTGCAATTGCTGGCGCACTGATTTTCAGCAGCATTGCTGGGATTTGATCAGGTCCAGACTGGTATTTCATTTTTTGGTTACGGAGAAGTTTAGTGATGACACTGACAGGCACTGGTCTAAAACTGAATTTCTCTGCGTTACAGGCTCTTTGCACAGTTGGTGGGGCCTGACCTGTGTGCGGCCTTTCTGATTGCATGTCATTTCCTAGCTTAGCAATCAGGGTGGTGGCGCATCCAACAAAATAATTATTAAAAGCATTTACTACACCTAGGGGGTGTTGTACAGTTTGGTTGTTTACTTTGACAGCAGCCGGTTGGGAGTGGACAGGGGGTGCTTGTATGTTACTTATGATTTTCCAAAAATTTCTATATGTCCTTATTGTGTTTATTTGATGGTGCTGATATCTTACATGTGCTTGGTTTATTTCTTTAGCTCTAATATTTACAGGGTTATTCAAAGAGCTCCGAATTGCTGGAGAAAGGTAACCGAACGCTGAAATTTAGCTTTCGGTTACCTTTCCTGGCCATTCGGCTATCCAAAGAGCAGTCAATTGGCCAAATCCTGGCGAATTGCCTGCACATACGGTGCCTGTTCGGTGCCTGTTTGAGGGCAGTTAATCCCCATAGAGAAGCAATGCTTCAGCTATTCAGAGTGCAAAACCAGCAGTGAAATGTTGCCGAAATGCCCTGCCATTCGATGGTTTTATTCGGCAGGTTTATTCAGGCGAATCCCGTTAGGCTTCAAAGTTAAAAATATTCCCGTTTTAATTTAATATCTAATAAACCGTTCATTATAGTATTCTGCAGTAAAAAGTCTCTTTATTATTAGATTTTTTTAGGACCTTTTAGGCATTTTTGGGGATTTCTTGCAAAAAAAAATTTCCAGGTTTTTTTTAATCGTTTTTTCTTTTTTATGTAACAGCCCTTTTTATTATCATTCATTGGACGTCATATGTGAATTTCAGATATTTTCGCTCAGTAGTTTGTTTGCAAGCAGCGTTTCATTTTCAAACATTCAAGCGTACTGTTTTTTTTTTCACTCCATTCATCTGCGGTGTCGGGTTTTTCCGGCGGCTGCTCTGCGCTCTAATTGGCTCCTGCTCGGGTTTCTCCGGCGTCTTCGGCGGGTTAATCCAGATGTTTTTGCGGTTTTCGGTGTGCGTTCGCCCTCTTTTTGCGGTTAGTTTTCGGCAGGTTTTTGGCAACTTTTCCCTGCATTATGGCGGCCCTGTGGTGCTTGCTGAATACACCGCAGGGTGGCCGTAATGGGATCGCCAAATCGCACCGAATTGAAGAGAACGAAAAGTCACTGAACGTGCAGTGGCTTTTCGATTCTCTTTGAATAACTCTCTTAGTTAAGAAAATATTTTACTCTACTGTATATGTGCCTATACAATCCCAGTATCTTTTTTGGTTCAACTGTAATAATTCAATGTTCTTGAACCTGGGACATACTTGAAAACGAGAGAAATCTCAATGTATCCTTCCTGGTAAAATCCTTTATAAATTAATAAATACACTAACAGGGTTATCCAAAGAGATTCGAAAAGTCACCGCATGTTCGGTTCGTGTTGCCGATCCCATTTCGGTGACCCTGCGGTGTATTCAGCAAGCACCACAGGGTCCCCAAATTGCAGGGAAAAGCTACCGCAAACCTGACGAAAACTAACCGCAAAACCTGCCGAATGCACGCTGAAAACCCACAAAAACATCTGGATTAACCCGTCGAAGACGCCGGAAAAACCCGAGCAGGAGCCGATCACACGCAGCGAAGCCGCCGGAAAAAGCAGAGAAAAAGCCGACACCGCAGACAGAGGGAGGTGAATAAATTAGCAAAACAGTTTGTATGAATGTGAAAGTGAAAAGCTGTTTGCAAAGAAACTACTGAGCGAAAATGTCTGAAATTTGCATATGAGGTCCAGGGAATGATAATAAAAAGGGCTGTTACAGAAAAAATAAGTAAACTTAAAAACAAATCGGACTTTTAAAATAAAAAAAAAATCTGAAAAATGCTTAAAGTATCCTAAAAAATCTATAAATAAAGAGACTCTTTACTGCAGAATTTTATAATGAACGGTTTATTAGATATTGAATTAAAACGGGAATATTTTTAGCATTGAAGCCTATGGGATTCTCCTGAATTAACTTGCCGAATTAAACCACCGAATGGCAGGGCATTTCGGGAACCTTTCACTGCTGGTTTGTGTTCTCTGAATAGCCGAAGCAGTGCTTTTTCATGGGGTTTTCACTGCCCTCGAACAGGCACCGAACAGGCACCGTATGTGCATTCAATTCGCCAGGATTTGGCGAATTGCCTGCTCTCTGGATAGCCGAATGGCCAGGAAAGGTAACCGAGCGCTGATTTTCAGCGTTCGGTTACCTTTCTCAAGCAATTTGGATCTCTTTGGATAACCCTGTAAATAAAGACTTGACAAAGACCACTGTTTCGAAACATTGTCCTTTGCTGCTCACTGTGGAATAAAATCCTCTTTACTTTACCACATTAAGGAGTTGATAACTATTTATTTCTGAAGTATTCTGGAATTGGAAACATGTCCACGCCAACTGGTGGATTTTTTGCTGTGTGCAACATATACTTAACCTGATAGTTTTTTTTACTTATTTTCTGTGAGTCTTTCTTTGTGTTTTTTCCAGTGAGACAGCAAAAACCACATACGTATTTTCATTTTGTTTGTTTACACACAATTATTATATCTGTATTGGGACACAGAATTTGTCTAGACACCTACACCTGTTGTTTTTATCTGAGATTTTGAATTTCTCTGCTGCCAGTCATCAGATAGGTCACTAATGACGTCAGAAGGTTCTGTGTACCAACGTCACTCTCTGCACTCGCGTAAGGGAGCGTTCGCACTCAGAGCAGCAGCAATGGATCGGATTTGTGCATGTGCGAGTAGCCTCGATCCATCGTTCTGCAAAGGGGCTACAGAATTTGCGTACGTAAATTGCACAAGCCCATGGCAGTGTGCAAGTTGCGTAGGAGCATAAATTATGTATTAAAGCTTCGGGGACAACCGGGTTCGGAAGTCCCTGAGCTGAAGAGAAGGAGCAGCAGGCAGTGAGAGAGAAAATATATTCACCCAAAATAAAAATAATAAATATAAAATAATTGGACAGAGGCTGTCAGAAACATCTGTCCAGTTATTTAAGGACCAAAAAGGAACTCTATTTTTAACTAAAAGGGTTATTCAGAGAAAGGTGAAAACCAGGAGAAGAGAACAATCTAAACCAAATAGCCGATTTGGAAAGTGAGATAAATGGGATAATTTTCACATCTCCAGTGTTTCACCTTGCTTTGAATAGACCTGAGAGTATCCCTACACCCCATTTTAGCCAATGTTGGGAATCATAACCTGTCAGAATCATGACTCCTGAAGCTGGTCTGCTCTAGACAATGCCTCTAAAAAAGTACAACAATAATATAGGAAGAAAATAAGATACATATAACAGGATGAGAATTGGTAACAATTAACTCTAATATTCATTCTCTAGTTCAGCTTTTATTAATTAGACCTTAAATGTTCTGCTTGTCTTATTTCTTGGCTTCTATGAAGCATTATTTCTGCTTGAATAAGTACTCTGTGACTTTCATAAGCTGTTATGACCAGTGTCTCAAAAGCACATATTAAGGAGATGGTGGCTGATATTAAAAAACAGTCTTAATTTAACAAATTAATATCCTCAAAGCACTAAGGCAATTAAAAAAAAACTTGGGCTGTTGCATAAGTGAAAACCAATATACCTACCTTGTGAAATGTTATTCTTCCCACTAGCGTCGCTACGTGGGGGTGGCCGGTTCAATAATCAAAGTCTTTGGTGACGGTGTCACCCTAACGGCGGGTCGTGTCACCCTGCGACCAAGCGGCCTCGGCTCTGGCGCCACGTGTTCGGCTCCCTGCGAGCATCCGAAGCCATGGAGCTTCGGCGCTCGCCTGTGGGGAACCACATGACCAGCCGAGTTCTCGCAAGATCACGGCTGGTCACATGGCTCCCCCAGGCGAGCACCCAAGCTCCACGCCGCCGGACGCTCAGAGGGAGCCGAAGACGCGGTGGCGGCAGGAGCCAGGAGGTGAGCTGGGGGCAATATCCATGTGCGCTGGGGCATATCCATGAGAGCTGCTGGGGCATATCCATGAGAGCTGCTGGGGCATATCCATGAGAGCTGCTGGGGCATATCCATGAGAGCTGCTGGGGCATATCCATAAGAGCTGTTGGGGCATATCCATGAGAGCTGTTGGGGCATATCCATGAGAGCTGTTGGGGCATTTCCATGAGAGCTGCTGGGGCATATCCATGTGAGCTGGGGCATATCCATGAGAACTGGGGGGCATATCCATGAGAGCTGGGGCATATCCATGAGAACTGGGGGGCATATCCATGAGAGCTGGGGCATATCCATGAGAACTGGGGGGCATATCCATGAGAGCTGGGGCATATCCATGAGAACTGGGGGACATATCCATGAGAGCTGGGGGGCATATCTATGAGAGCTGGGACATATCCATGAGAACTGGGGGGCATATCCATGAGAGCTGGGGCATATCCAGGAGAACTGGGGACATATCCATGAGAGCTGGGGGGCATATCCATGAGAGCTGTTGGGGCATATACATGAGAGCTGTTGGGGCATATCCATGAGAGCTGCTGGGGCATATCCACCAGAGCTGCTGGGGCATATCCATGAGAGCTGTTGGGGCATATCCATGAGATCTGTTGGGGCATATCCATGAGAGCTGGGGGCATATCCATGAGAGCTGCTGGGGCATATCCATGAGAGCTGTTGGGGCATATCCATGAGAGCTGTTGGGGCATATCCATGAGAACTGGGGGACATATCCATGAGAGCTGGGGGCATATCCATGAGAGCTGGGACATATCCATGAGAACTGGGGGGCATATCCATGAGAACTGGGGGACATATCCATGAGAACTGGGAGACATATCCATGAGAGCTGGGGGGCATATCCATGAGAGCTGTTGGGGCATATACATGAGAGCTGTTGGGGCATATCCATGAGAGCTGCTGGGGCATATCCATGAGAGCTGTTGGGGCATATCCATGAGAGCTGTTGGGGCATATCCATGAGAGCTGGGGGGCATATCCATGAGAGCTGGGGGCATATCCATGAGAGCTGCTGGGGCATATCCATGAGATCTGTTGGGACATATCCATGAGAGCTGGGGGGCATATCCATGAGAGCTGCTGGGGCATATCCATGAGAGCTGTTGGGGCATATCCATGAGAGCTGTTGGGGCATATCCATGAGAGCTGGGGGGCATATCCATGAGAGCTGGGGGCATATCCATGAGAGCTGCTGGGGCATATCCATGTGAGCTGGGGCATATATCCAGGAGAGCTGCTGGGGCATGTCCATCTGGTGCCCCGTTATCGCAATATCTCGTTATGCTGATCTGAAGCCCAAAAGCAAACTAAATTAGTTTGGTGCAAGCAAATTTCATTTGCTTTTGAGCTGCAGAAGGTGCCCCCAAAGTATTAGCCCTGTGGGCAAAATGCCCAAAGAGCTAAACCTGTAAAATCAGCTGCTCAAAGCTCTGAAATATTGGGCTTTCAGCAGCCGATGCAGGAGAAATAGAAGAAAAAAGACCAACCACTAAAACCTCTAACGCAATTTGGCAGTAGATGGTGCCATCTACTGGCCAAAATAGGTTATTAAATGATAAAATATAGTTTGCAAGGTCTCTTTCTCACTGCTGCCAATCCACAGAGATCACAATACGTCTCTTCATAAATAAAATGTCAACAATCGAATTGGATAGCGCATCTATCGTGTCCTTACTCCTTAGTAGTATCTGCCACAGGAAATTGACCTAAGCTTTCAATGGGGTTCCCCGTCACCTTCTTATCCGGCACCAACCTAAAATAATGATGATAGCGATATATGGTGTAGTAATTTAAAACTCAATTCATTTTATTTAAAATCAAAGAACAAACTCACATTTTGCAGAGCACATACAAAATGTGCATATACACATTGGTCTCAAAGACCCAGACCTCCCGATAGTGATCCTCAATTCAGTCTATAAACCGTCCACCGGTTATACTGGCCTCCTAGATGGATCTGGGGAACAATAATCTGCTCGTCTTTGTGTTCCAATACAGCCGCTCAACGCGTTTCGTGACAGTCTCACTTCATCAGGAGCATGATTGCAATTGTTATACTTAGGAATAAACTCAATTATTTCTTACTTTAAAATTAATTTTAAATGATTTTTCAAAAAAACACTGGTTTCTGACAATGTTTTTTTGGAAAATCACTTGGTAGTGAAGGGGTTAGAGATAATACCTATGACTTATGCATACAGCATTATGTTAGAGGGCCGAAGCTGCAGAAGATCCATTGCAGTTGGCATAGGCAGTGATATCTCATTACTCCAATATTTTATTTCTGTCAGCTGTCAGTTTCTACCATAAAAAATATTTCCACTTAATTTCAGCCAGAAGAGCATCTCTGTCTGTATTCAGATGTCATTCATGCAATGCTTCCTGCACTAGATGTTTCTCAATTTCAATTTCTCCCATATTGTTTGTGTGCCTCTTGAGGGAATGGTCTCAACATAAAACATAATTCCCCGGCTATCTTTTCTGCCGCTAACATTGCTGATATCAGACTTTCATTATGGGATGCATCTCATGTCCTGATCGCAATTTCGGTCTAGTGGAAAGTAAGGTAGCAAAAAACTGTAAATAAATAACTTGTTATGACAAAAACATAAAAAAATATATATTATTACTACCAGATATTAAAACCAATAGATAAATAAAATATGTATGTAGTCAAAAAGGCTAAAAAAATACTCTCACTGAAAACTATCTATTTAATTCAATACCAGATAGGGAGATGATACTGCACTTACCAATATTTCTGAGAACAGGTATTTTTTGACTTTCATTAACCCCTTCACTACCAAGCACTGTTTGCTGAAAAAAATTGACATCATAACATGTATTTCAAATATGGGATGAGAAGTGAACAATTAAATATAGAGAAAATGTCAGGGTTATTCAAAGAGATCCAAATTGTGTCCGAAAGGTAACCGAACACTGAAATTCAGCGTACCTTTCCTGGCCATTCGGCTATTCAGAGAGCAGGCAGTTCGCCAAATGTTGGAGAATTGCCTGCACATACGGTGCCTGTTCGAGGGCAGTGAAACCCCCATAGAGAAGCAATACTTTGTCTATTCAGAGAACAAAAATCAGCAGTGAAAAGTTGCCGAATTGCCCTGCTGTTCGGTGGTTTCATTCGGCAGATTTATTCATGCGAATCCCATAGGCTTCAATGTTAAAAATATTCCCGTTTTAATACAATATCTAATAAACCATAGATTATAATATTCTACAGTATAAAGTCTCTTTATTTATAGATTTTGTCGGATCTTTTAGGCATTTTTCAGGATTTTGTTGCGAATTTTTTTTCCGTTTCTTCTTTTTTTTAAAATCGTTTTTTCTTTTTTCTGTAACAGCCCTTTTTATTATCATTCATTGGATCTTAAATGTACATTTCAGACATTTTTGTTCATTAGTTTCATTGCAAACAGTGTTTCACTTTTCAAACATTCAAGCGTACTGTTTTTTTCTACATCCGTCAAAAAAACCAGACCGGAGGTGCGCCACAGTGGCACCTACCATGGCTCTGGCTGCCATAATTGGCCCTCGGGCACCTGGGCCTTGTGACATCACCCTTCCACGGCCTCCTTCGGGAGTGAGCCGGGAATGTCACGCTGTTGGCCTCTGCCGCTTCCCTATCTCCCCACCCATCCCCCCTCTTTTTTCTTTTCTTTTCTCTCTCTCTTCTCCTCTCTTTTTCCTCTCGCATCATCGCTGACGTGGGGCAGATGTAGCTCGCTACCGTTTACCTCCAGGCTTTGGTTTTCATTTAGGATGCATACCGTATTTTTCGGAGTAGCTTTTATGATGTTTCTACATAGAATGTTGCGGTTGGGTTTTTTCTGACCTTTATTGTCTTATATTTGATTGTACGATGACCCTTTCACTAAATAAAAATCGTGAATAAAAAAAAAAAAACAGACCGTGTGGTGTCTACAGTATCTTCCGTCAGTACGTATGTCCGTTATGCACGCACGCAGAGTGCGCTCAGACTGCGTTCGTCTGACATTAGCCTTAGCTGTAAAATCTGAAAACAAAAAAGGTAATAATTCTGCATTATTCTTATCCATAGATATTATAAAATGTATCTCAATGTAAGGCACATCAGGGGGTTGCAATGAAAGACATATTCTTCCTTAAAAAGACCTAAAAAAAAGTGCTGGAAGGAACTCAAAATGGTTTAAGTCCCAGTAATAACCAAAATGAGAAGTTATTCGATCAAGAGCTAACATACATTCTTTTCACCTATATTTATTTCTGGCCAGATGTTCAGGTGGACAGTCACCAGGGCCGCCATCAGGGCATTACGCCCAATACTGCCGTAAGGGGCCCGGGCCCGGTGGGGGCCCGGGCCGCTGGGGCCTGGGGGGAGGATCCCGGGCCCCCGACGGCAGCGGCGTCGCCCTTTAACAGCTCCGGTATCGGACTCGATGAGTCCGAATCCGGAGCTGTGTCCCTGCTGCTGCTGCAGGAGCCGAAGGAGACTGAGACACTGTGTCTCCTCCGGCTCCTGGCAGCTTCACTTCCTAGCTGGGCGGGGCCAAGCAGCGTGTGAGGGGCCTCCCAAGCACGTTGCTTTGGCTCCGCCCCTCCACTCAGTGAAGCTGCGCGCCGGAGCTGGAGGGACCAGGAAGAAGATCAGAAGAAAAGAAGAGAAGAAAATTAAAGAAAAGGTGAAGAAAAGAAGAGCTAAAGACAGAAGAAAAGAAGATAGAAGACAGCGAGTGGTGAGCCAGGGCCCAGACCCTAAGACCCAGGGCCCAGACCCAGGGCCCAGACCCCTAGGCCCAAACCCAGGACCCAGACCCCAAGGCCCAGACCCCTAGGCCCAGACCTCTAGGCTCAGACCCAGGGCCCAGACCCAGGGCCCAGACCCCAAGGCCCAGACCCAAGGCCCAGAGCCAGGGCCCAGACCCTATGGCCCAGACCCAGGGCAAAGGCCCAGGGCCAGACCCAGGGCCCAGACCCCTAGGCCCAAACCCATGGCCCAGACCCCAAGGCCCAGGACCCAGACCCTAGGGCCCAGGGCCGACCCCTAGGCCCAGACCCAGGGCCCAGACCCCAAGGCCAGACCCCTAGGCCCAACCCAGGGCCCAGACCCCCTAGACCCAAACCCAGGGCCCAGACCCCAAGGCCCAGGACCCAGACCCTAGGGCCCAGACCCCAAGGCCCAGACCCCTAGGCCCAAACCCAGGGCCCAGACCCCCTAGACCCAAACCCAGGGCCCAGACCCAAGGCCAAGACCCAGGGCCCAGACCCCTAAGCAAACCAGGGCCCAGACCCCAAGGCCAGGACCCAGACCAAGGCCCAGACCCAGGCCCAGACCCCCTAGGCCCAAACCCAGGGCCAGACCCAGGGCCCAGACCCCTAGGCCTAAACCCAGGACCCAGACCCCTAGGCCAGACCCCTAGGCCCAGACCCCTAGGCCCAGACCCAGGGCCCAGACCCCAAGGCCCAGACCCAGGGCCCAGACCCTATGGCCCAGACCCAGGGCAAAGCCAGGGCCAGACCCAGACCCAGGGCCCAGACCCCTAGGCCCAAACCCATGGCCCAGACCCCAAGGCCCAGGACCCAGACCCTAGGGCCCAGGGCCCAGACCCTAGGGCCCAGACCCAGGGCCCAGACCCCAAGGCCCAGACCCCTAGGCCCAAACCCAGGGCCCAGACCCCCTAGACCAAACCCAGGGCCCAGACCCCAAGGCCCAGGACCCAGACCCCTAGGCCCAGACCCAGGGCCCAGACCCCAAGGCCCAGACCCCTAGGCCCAAACCCAGGGCCCAGACCCCCTAGACCCCAAACCAGGGCCCAGACCCCAGGGCCCAGACCTCTAAGCCCAGACCCAGGGCCCAGACCCCAAGGCCCAGACCCCAAGGCCCAGACCCAGGGCCCAGACCCTATGGCCCAGACCCAGGGCAAAGGCCCAGGGCCCAGACCCAGGGCCCAGACCCCAAGGCCCAGACCCCTAGGCCCAAACCCAGGGCCCAGACCCCCTAGACCCAAACCCAGGGCCCAGACCCCAAGGCCCAGGACCCAGACCCCTAGGCCCAGACCCAGGGCCCAGACCCCAAGGCCCAGACCCCTAGCCCAAACCAGGGCCCAGACCCCCTAGACCCAAACCCAGGGCCCAGACCCCAGGGCCCAGACCCCTAAGCCCAAACCAGGCCCAGACCCCAAGCCCAGGACCCAGACCCAAGGCCCAGACCCAGGGCCCAGACACTAGGCCCAGGGCCCAGACCCTGGGCCCAGACCCCCTAGGCCAAAACCCAGGGCCCAGACCCAGGGCCCAGATCCCTAGGCCCAAACCCAGGACCCAAGGCCCAGACCCAGGCCCAGACCCAAGACCCAAGGCCCAGACCCAAGGCCCAGACCCCCTAGGCCAAACGCAGGGCCCAGACCCTAAGGCCCAGACCCAGGGCCCAGACCCCTAGGCCCAAACCCAGGGCCAGACCCTGGGCCCAGACCCCTAGGCCAAAACCCAGACCCAGGGCCAGACCCCAAGGCCCAGACCCCAAGCCCAAATACAGACCCAGGGCCCAGACCCTAGGGTCCAGACCCCATACCCAGGGCCCAGACCAGGGCCCAGACCCCAAGCCCAGACCCAGGGCCCAGACCCCAGACCCTAGGGCCCAGACCCCAGGCCCAGACCCAGGGCCCAGACCCTAGGACCCAGACCCCAAGGCCTAAACCCAGGACCCAGACCCCTAGGCCCAGACCCAGGGCCCAGACCCAGGGCCCAGACCCCTAGGCCTAAACCCAGGACCCAGACCCCTAGGCCCAGACCCCTAGGCCCAGACCCCTAGGCCCAGACCCAGGGCCCAGACCCCAAGGCCCAGACCCCAAGGCCCAGACCCAGGGCCCAGACCCTATGGCCCAGACCCAGGGCAAAGGCCCAGGGCCCAGACCCAGGGCCCAGACCCCTAGGCCCAAACCCATGGCCCAGACCCCAAGGCCCAGGACCCAGACCCTAGGGCCCAGGGCCCAGACCCTAGGGCCCAGACCCAGGGCCCAGACCCCAAGGCCCAGACCCCTAGGCCCAAACCCAGGGCCCAGACCCCCTAGACCCAAACCCAGGGCCCAGACCCCAAGGCCCAGGACCCAGACCCTAGGGCCCAGACCCAGGGCCCAGACCCCAAGGCCCAGACCCCTAGGCCCAAACCCAGGGCCCAGACCCCCTAGACCCAAACCCAGGGCCCAGACCCCAGGGCCCAGACCCCTAAGCCCAACCCAGGGCCCAGACCCCAAGGCCCAGGACCCAGACCCAAGGCCCAGACCCAGGGCCCAGACACTAGGGCCCAGGGCCCAGACCCTGGGCCCAGACCCCCTAGGCCAAAACCCAGGGCCCAGACCCAGGGCCCAGATCCCTAGGCCCAAACCCAGGACCCAAGGCCCAGACCCAGGGCCCAGACCCAAGACCCAAGGCCCAGACCCAAGGCCCAGACCCCCTAGGCCCAAACGCAGGGCCCAGACCCTAAGGCCCAGACCCAGGGCCCAGACCCCCTAGGCCCAAACCCAGGGCCCAGACCCTGGGCCCAGACCCCTAGGCCAAACCCAGACCCAGGCCCAGACCCCAAGCCCAGACCCCAAAGCCCAATACAGACCCAGGCCCAGACCCTAGGGTCCAGACCCCATACCCAGGGCCCAGACCCAGGGCCCAGACCCCAAGGCCCAGACCCAGGGCCCAGACCCCAGACCCTAGGGCCCAGACCCAAGGCCCAGACCCAGGGCCCAGACCCTAGGACCCAGACCCCAAGCCCCAGGGACCGGACCCAGAGACCAGGCCCAGGCTAGACCCCAGGGACCAGACCTCAGGGCCCAGACCTCAGGGACCAGACCCCAAGGCCCAGTCCCAGGGACCAGACCCAGGGCCCAGGCCCAGACCCCAGACCCAAAGGCCATCATACACAGCCCGTTTCTGTGAGATTTATTGCTGTGGATTCTGTGATATGTTCAGACACACCGCTCATTACTGTGAGTTTTATTGCTGTGGATACTGTGATAAGCTAATACACACTGCACATTACTGGGAGTTTTATTGCTGTGGTGCTATGTTATGTCCTTTTTTTTTGAAGGGGGAGAAAAGCTGTTAGAGGTTGAGGGGGGGGCCCTGGGGGGCCCCATCGTGAGGTTTAGTAAGGGGCCCCATCATTTCTGATGGCTGCCCTGACAGTCACTGATGAACTTCATTAAAAAGGATATCTACTGTGAAAAGAAAATAATAGCTAAATAAAGGATAATCACAGTTACAATAAATTACCAGGGAAGCAAGATTTGTTCTGAAAAGAAAGGCATTCACTCCTGTTGCCGGAGCTGATTTTTAGATAACATTGTTACACGATTAAAAAGTGATATGGTAAGTTAATATGACATATCATAGCATTGGATGCTGCATTATTAAAAAAAAATGACATGAGAACTTAACATGACACGTCCTAGCAAAGAAAATGTCATACGCATTATCAACCTGTACATGCATTTCTGCCGCTGAGCTGCTTTGAGCAGGAACAGAAAATGAACACGTTCTGTATTTTAACAGATTTTTGTGCCATTTATCAAATTCCAGAGAACATCTTTTTGATCATGTGGGCAATGTACAAAGCAGAGAATAATCTCAGCTTATTTAAGGCTAGGGTCAGACGAACGCATTTTTCACGTGCGTTTAGCCGCACGAAATCACGGCCGTGCTAGCAGCAAATGACGTCCAATGCCGGGGAACATACGACGAACGGCCGCACGAAAGTTCGTCCGTGCAATGCAAGTGGCAAACGAACGCATTTTTTCGAGAACGTCAAACCGCTACTACTGACATACAGAGTGCGCTGCGGCCGCATAGCGGCGTGTTTGCGTGATTGGGAGACGTCAGACGCTGCACACGTCCGGCCAACATAACGTCCAGACGCAAAAGGGTTTTATTGATGATCCTTACAAAATCACGGACGAAAATGTGCATCGTATGACCGCTATCGCGTATTCCGTGAAAAAATACGTCCATTCGTTCGAACGCACTTTTTCACGGACAACGTGAAAAATGCGTTCGTCTGACCCTAGCCTTAGAGAATAGAAAATGAAACAAGGCAACAATTAAATAGAGGCAGGCTTGTCATTAAAAGGACGTGCAGACAAGACAACGGTGAACCCCAAAGGGTATGTAAACCTTGGTTTATAAAATGAACACATTCAAATATGTACTTAAGCTCCTCACACCCACAAGCATAACAGAAAATAACATTTTCATTATCTTGTCCTTACAGAGCATTTTTTTGTTAATATTGAGGTTTAGTGGGCCAGCAACTAAAATCTATGGGCTCTATTACATTCTTCGGGCAATTTCGCTCGCGCAGCTAATTTTTTGCGCACAGCAAAATGCGTTATCGCGTGAAAATTAACGGGGTATTACAATCCTCGCGCATTTTTCATCCGTCAAAGAAATAACGTTTGTAAAACCGACGCGCAAAACGGCAGAAAAATACACGCGCAGGAACCTTTGCGCGCAGAAATCTTTGTGCGGACTGTTTTTTTTTTTATTTTAAAGACCATTCTTTCCATGGCCTCAAGATGGCAGCAGAAAGCAATTTAATTGCATATCAGTTAAGAACCACAATTGTCTCCCATTAATAGTTAATGCCCTGTTGTGGGTTGAGCTTAAGGTAGAAGGTGATACAATGAATATACAATGTAACAAGTCATTTCACTATTAGTTACCAGAATATGTTTATTTTACGTGTCCAAGCCCACACCCTAGCGATAAATCACTAGATGCACTGCACTGTATGTTCAAGCTGTGTGGCTCAAGCTGTCGCTGTCTATAATAGGTCATACATATGTATATGGAAACATATACCCATACACCCAGGACATACTTGAAAATGAGAGAAATCTCAATGTATCCTTCCTGGTAAATTCCTTTATAAATAAATAAATATACATATATATATATATATTAGCAGTGTTGTCACTTGCAAACCCACTGGTATCTGTAAAGATTTCTGTGAAACAGATGCTTAGTAAATATAAATCTCAATGCCTGCTTTTTTGAATTAGAAAATAAAATAAGAAAAAAAAAGGAATTAAATTGTATGTCATTTTCTAAAATAGAATTCCTGTATTTTCTTTGTTCTCAGACAGGATTCAGGATCTCATAACCTGTTTTTGTTAGTGGGGTAAGAATACTAAGGACTCTATTCCAACCCTGGTGAAAACCCAACAAGAGCCGATGCAATATTAACACAGCCATTACAGTCTATAGAGTTGCAACATTGACAATAGGGATGTGCGTTTCGGGTTTCGGAATTTCGGAATTTTCACAAAATTTCCCGATTCGTGTTTTCGGATGCGGCCGAATTTCCGAAAATTTTTAGATCCGAAAATGTCAGATCCGAAACGTTTTCCGAGCCGAAACGAAATATTTTCGGGTTTTTTCGAATGGACTTGAAATGTATCAAACGAGGAGAACAGACGTTCCGAAAAAACGAAAATTTTCCGAAAAACGAAAATTTTCTGAAAAAACGAAAAGTCGATACAAAAAACGAGCAAAGTGACACGAAAAATACGAAAAATGGTCGATATTCCGAAAAATGTGCAATTACGAAAAACGAAAATTTCCCAAATCACGAAAAGTCGATACAAAAACCGAACACAGTGACACGAAAATACGAAAAATGGTCGATATTCGGAAAAAAAAATGTACCCGAAAAACGGGCCGGACCGAATCGAATTGAAACCGAAATCGGTCGAAACGAACCGAATCGAAAAGTTTAAAAATCCGAAAAATCAAACCGAATCGAACCGAAAAAAAAAAAATTGGTGCACAAGCCTAATTGACAACAGCTTTGGCCAACACCAGGGCTGGCACACAGCCCCGAATTTACTAAAAGGAAGTCAAAGTTTATAATGGCAGCCCTGCAATTGGTGACTAGAATCCCTAATGAGGTCGGCTGCTGAATCAACTAATAAGCAGCAAGGCACGTTTCTGATTGTATATAAAAAGGCTGTTGACCCCTACACCAGAGGAGGACATGGTAAAGAGAGAGAGACGAGGTTTGTTTAATAAATGCCACCCACCCATTCCTCCAGATATTAGGATAAAAGGTGCAGCGCTGTGATGCAGAGAGAAAGAAGTTGGTTTTATGAAGTATACTTTCAGAAAAAGAATTACAAAAAAAAGTAAAGACAAATCATGTCGCGTGCCGCTTCCCATCCTTTACCTAGAACGAAGAAATCTGCTGATGAAATACTAACCAAGTGGCATCTTTAATCCAGCAGCAAGAGTGAAGATCTTAACATAAAATTGTTGTTGTTCTTTTTTTAGCATTTTGGTTTTATTTACAAAATTTATGATGTGGGCAATCCTTTAATTAGCCTTTCATACCCAATATTAGATTACAAACAGTCCTTGTGTTCTTATCACATAAAAAGGAATATATTTTAGAGATCTGGATCAGAAGAAGAATCGAAAACCATAAACAATGCTAATCTTTTCATAATCACCGCAGTCTCTTCACTCACCTACCCTCATCACTCTGCTTGGTGTGTTATGCTCTGCTTTGCACAAAGCCATATGCGCCCACGTGTCTAGCATAAAGGGTTAAAATTGTTGTTCAGGGAGTTGTTATTCTCTACTACTCTAGTATGACAGAAATTGTAAACCAAAATTATTAGGTGCAAAGGGTAAATTACGTAAAATATCAGGAAGGTTTGTGCTTTCAGTAAAAGTATGGTCAGCTAATTTACAATATTTTGCAGTATTTCCCATAATTGTGTATGTACATTTACCATCATGTTAAATATGCATTAATCCCTGGCTGCCAGGTCCCTGCTTTCACAAACCTCCAGGATACTAGAGGCTCTCTCCAGTGCATGCTGGGATAATGCTGCACTTTGCCAAACCATGTGGCTGTGCAAGATTTACTGCTGCGCTGCACCTTTACCCATAAAGCCTCTCCTTCTTTAATCTGACTTATCGCCTTCATCATCAGGTCTTCGATCACCATCGTGGCCATTCTTGTCTTCCTTGGTCAGGTGACCTTGAGAACCCAATGCAGACAATGAGAGCAGGCCGCTGCTAGCACTGAGTTGTAAAGAGGGTGCCTGAAATCCCACCGGCAGAGGTGTGAGAGGGAGTGCCAGAGCCTGGAGCTGGGAGAGCTGGTAAACCTGAAGCTGCTGACGGATGATGGAGTCCAGCTCTGGAGCGGTCACTTGCTTCGCCCGTTCTATTGCTCCCAGGACTTGCTGTTAATGCTCCTGTGAGAGAAAAGGTACTAACACCTGGGCACAGATTCCATTCAACCGCTTGACGATCTCTGCCTGTTTGTGCATTTCAATATTCAGCCAATAAGACATCTCATAATACATGACATAGTGCTGCTGCATCTCTGACTTCTCACTGGCCAGTTTATCACATTCCAGCTTGAGACTGTGATACTGTGCTTGGAGCAACTGGAACTCATCTTTAATTCTGTCACAGGAATCCAAAGTTGTGAATTTCAGTTGCTGGGGCAAGTGAGAAGAGCCCGAGTGCCAGCTGCTGCTTTGAGGAAACATCATGTCCCTCCCGAGCCCCGGTCTTTCCTGCTGTGGTAGCCGGGCTCAGAGAACCCACACCTGGCCGATCTCACTCCTCTCTCCGGGTGGGCTATCGGTCCGTCCTGTTCTTATGCAGCTGCTGGCCTGTCCGCCTCAAGGCCCCGGGCCTGTCCTCTTGTAATTTTTGGGTCGTTTGAACAATAAATCACAGTTCAAAACGGCACATTTTGGTGCTACGGCACAGTGGTTGTTCGTGCCTATGTGTATACAAGTTCTCCAACGCTGCAGCAATAATAAAAACACGCACAACGTCTCAATTTTATTGTTTGGATACGTGTAGAATGTGTAACTGTACGTTGCTGCGTTATTTTTTTTGTGCTGGTGTATTTGGATTCAGCAAGGACGTTCAGATTTGCCGTTACCACCAGCTTTTCAAAGACGTTAAGATTCTGCGCGCAAACGTTGTCCGTTACATTTTGCGTGAAGATTGTAATACCATGCGCTCACCAGAGCTCAAATGAATTTGTGCTCGCAATGTTAAGTATAGGACGCGCACAGTTCATCACGCTCACGCAAATCCATCCGCGTTAAACGATAATGCGCATCGTTTGCGCGAACGTTGTAATACGGCGTTCAGCGAAAAGGGTTTTGCCCCTCGCGCAAATGCGCATTTGCGCACGCAAAACTCACTGTGCGAAGAATGTAATAGGGGCTGTCGAGTTTTATTATTCAATAAGAAACTTATACGAGACACAAATATCAATCGTTTATATTTCCTAGAAATTCTACTAAATTCTTTTAATTGTCTGTGTTTTGCTTTGAAGAATACACTAATCAATAATCGGATAAAAATATATATATTTATTACGTATACAAAAAAGTTTCAAATCTCATATCATAAACAAAGATTTATAAACAACAACAACATCCATCCATCAGCACATAGTAGACACTAGCTTCTCAATATATGTATCTCCTGTTAGTAACTGCATATATGATTAATATCATTTACCTTATCAGTTAGTAACTATACACAAATGGTTAATAAACATTTCTGCTTAACGAAAACAATTAACATGTATTTCCCAGCAAACCAATGTTTAACATCCTAGATCTTATAGAGATATATGTATCTCTCTATGCTACGTGGATCAACAAAAGATGAGCTATCACTTATTCTATTTCTAGAATGATAAGTAATAAAAACTTATTTAGTGAATCCTCCCCTAATATCGAGAATTAAGTTTCTAATCTTCTGCTTCTTATATTGCAGTTATATAATTCCTTGCTTATTAATTTCAATCACAGTAATTTCCAAATTCAATATATATATATATATCCGTATATCATTGCAACAGTTGCTTTAGGATAAAATCCTTATATCCGATTCTTCTTCATATCTCTATCTGCAGATTTAGAAATATTTTGAAGACTCTGGATCTAACAGTAATCTGAGATATCTCAGTCTATCTATTGCAAGGAATACTCCGGATATATATAATTACATTAACCATAAATTTGCTTTCTCATACATTACCTCTCCAATCGGGATTCAATGAGTTATAGCAGCAATATTCTTCATGTAAGATATTGTTTTGGAATGTGAAAATTATCAATGTAGATATTCAATGCATGTGAGTTAGAGGTTTGGACCTGAATGTATTGGGTGTTGTCAGGGCCGGATTAACGTAGGGGCGGATGGAGCGGCAGCTCCAGGCCCCTTCCATTAAATAGGCCCACAGCTGCCCCAAGAATAGAGGAGCCACCGGCCGTCCGACAGATCTGCCACACGCGCACACACACAGCACACACACACCGTGATGAAGCCGATCCTCTCAAGCGGCCCCACCGTGTTGTAAAATGTGCAGGAGTATTTTGGGGCAGAGCAGCCACTAGGTGTCACTCATCAGCTGCTCCGTGAGACACGGCTGCTCCTCCCCATCCTCCAGCACCTCTTCCTGTTTCCAGCCATGTGGAAGGAAGGCGACTGGTAAGGAGAGCAGCTGAGCAGCAGCCAGGGAGAAAGGTAAGCTTCCCCAGCTGATGATTCACCCGGGCAGCTTTTTTTTTGTAATTTACCTTCACCCCTTATCCCCACCCCGCAGCTCTCCCTCTGAACTCATTCGGAAGGAGGGGGGGGCAGCATGCAGGGGGACTGTAAAGACACAGACAGGAAGAGGGATCACAGACACAGAGAGAGAGGGGGATGAAAGAAAGAGAGAGGAGGTGATGAAAGAGAGAGGAGGTGATGAAAGAGAGAGGAGTGATGAAAGAGAGAGGAGGTGATGAAAGAAAGAGAGGAGGTGATGAAAGAAAGAGAGGAGGTGATGAAAGAAAGAGAGGAGGTGATGAAAGAAAGAGAGAGGAGGTGAGGTGATGAAAGAAAGAGAGAGGAGGTGAGGTGATGAAAGAAAGAGAGAGGAGGTGATGAAAGAAAGAGAGAGGAGGTGAAGAAAGAAGAGAGGAGGTGATGAAAAAGAAAGAGAGGGGATGAAAGAGAGGGATGAGAGAGAGGGGGATGAAAGAGGGGGGTGATGAGAGAGAGGGGATGAATGAGAGAGGGGATGAATGAGAGAGGGGATGAATGAGAGGGGATGAATGAGAGGGGATGAAAGAGAGGGGATGAAAGAGAGGGGATGAAAGAGAGAGAGGGGATGAAAGAGAGAGAGGGGATGAAAGAGAGGAGGGATGAAAGAGAGAGAGGGATGAAAGAGGGGGATGAAAGAGAGAGGGGATGAAAGAGAGAGAGGGATGAAAGAGAGGGGGATGAAAGAGAGAGGGGATGAAAGAGGGGGATGAAAGAGAGAGAGGGGATGAAAGAGAGAGAGGGGATGAAAGAGAGAGAGGGGATGAAAGAGAGAGGGATGAAAGAGGGGGATGAAAGAGAGAGAGGGGATGAAAGAGAGAGAGGGGATGAAAGAGAGAGAGGGGGATGAAAGAGAGAGGAGGGAAAGATGAAAGGGGGGGATGAAAGAGAGAGGGGATGAAAGAGAGAGGGATGAAAGAGAGAGGGGGGATGAAGAGAAGAGAGGAGATGAAAAGGGGGGATGAAAGAGAGAGAGAGGGGGATGAAGAGAGAGAGGGGATGAAAGAGAGAGAGGGGATGAATGAGAGAGGGGATGAATGAGAGAGGGGATGAATGAGAGAGGGGGAATGAAAGAGAGAAGGAATGAAAGAGAGGGAGAGAGGGGGATGAAAGAGAGGGGTGGAATGAAAGAGGGGGATTGAAAGGGGGGTGAAAGAGGGGGAATGGAAGAGGAGTCACAGAGAGACAGGAGTCACAGGATGAGAGGAGTACAAAGAGAGTGAGGGATGAGAGGAGTACAGAGAGGGATGAGAGGAGTACAGAGAGGGATGAGAGGAGTACAGAGAGAGGGATGAGAGAGGCGTACAAAAAGAGCGAGGGATGAGAGGCGTACAGAGAGAGAGCGAGGTATGATTGAGGAGTACAGAGCGAGAGATGAGAGAGGCGTACAGAGAGAGTGAGGGATGAGAGAGGAGTACAGAAGAGTGAGGGATGGGGATGCGTACAGAGAGCAAGGGATTAGGGAGGAGTACAGAGAGCGAAGGATGAGAGGAGTACAGAGAGAGGGATGAGTGAGTACAAAGAGAGTGAGGGATGAGTGGAGTACAGAGAGAGCGAGGGATGAGAGGAGTACAGAGCGAGCGAGATGAGAGAGGAGTACAGATAGAGCGAGGGATGAGAGGAGTACAGAGAGAGCGAGGGATGAGAGGAGTACAGAGAGAGCGAGGGATGAGAGAGGAGTACAGAGAGAGCGAGGGATGAGAGAGGAGTACAGAGAGAGCGAGGGATGAGAGAGGAGTACAGAGAGAGCGAGGGATGAGAGAGGAGTACAAAAAGAGCGAGGGATGAGAGGCGTACAGAGAGAGAGCGAGGTATGATTGAGGAGTACAGAGCGAGAGATGAGAGAGGCGTACAGAGAGAGTGAGGGATGAGAGAGGAGTACAGAAAGAGTGAGGGAGGGGATGCGTACAGAGAGCAAGGGATTAGGAGGAGTACAGAGAGCGAAGGATGAGAGGAGTACAGAGAGAGGGATGAGTGGGGTACAAAGAGAGTGAGGGATGAGTGGAGTACAGAGAGAGCGAGGGATGAGAGGAGTACAGAGCGAGCGAGGGATGAGAGAGGAGTACAGATAGAGCGAGGGATGAGAGGAGTACAGAGAGAGCGAGGGATGAGAGGAGTACAGAGAGAGCGAGGGATGAGAGAGGAGTACAGAGAGAGCGAGGGATGAGAGAGGAGTACAGAGAGAGCGAGGGATGAGAGAGGAGTACAGAGAGAGCGAGGGATGAGAGAGGAGTACAGAAAGAGGGTGAGAGGAGTCACATAGAGGGATGAATGAGAGATGAGTCACAGAGGAGTCAGAGAGAGAGACGGACGGAGGAAAGGACTCAAAGATGTGTGACAGGGGTGGGAAAGAGTACACAGAAATGAGAGATACTACTTATACATACAGCACACATTACTGTGAGTTTTATTGCTGTGGAGCTCTGTGATACGCTCATACACTGCACATTACTGTGAGTTTTATTGCTGTGGAGCTCTGTGATACGCTCATACACTGCACATTACTGTGAGTTTTATTGCTGTGGAGCTCCGATACGCTCATCTGTGAATATATTATTCATGACTTCTCTATAGGACAATTTCACTGCCACTGAAGATTGTTGAATTTTGACGAATTGCACCGTATTTCGCTGTCAATGAGCCAGTATTTGGCGAACTGACAGTTTAGTAAATAGACGAACTGACACGAAATTGCACCATAGGGTGAAATTCACCGTTCGGTGCAGTTCGGTGGCAAGTTCGGGGCTTAGTGAATAACCCCTTCTGTTAACGCACTCCTACGTCAGTCGCCCAGCCACAAATCCACTCCTAGTTCACTCCAGCCACACACATTCATCAATCTCTATGACGCATAGCCCCCATTCACATCACATTCGGTCACTTTCACTCCTATGAATGATTTTTTTTCTGCAGCAGATATTTTTATTATTTATGGGACCTTTTTTATCATTTAAACACATTTTAATGCATTTTTATTGGTTTAAATACAAGAATAGTGTAGTTCCATTTATTGTTTTTGTCTGCAGTCCAGCGGGCTTCAGTGGCGTTCGGCTGTCAGTCCGGCAGCATTTGGCTGGGACCCTGGGTTGTCCATAGTCACTTGCAGTAGACAACCCAGGAAGTCTGCCATCGTACGACCTAGGTTGTCCGTAGTCTGACGACCACGTTGGACGTCAGAATATGGACCCAGTGGACGGTCAGCCTAAGTCATGTTCCGTTGTAGTGCTATAAGTAAATTTTTAAAAAAGGTGTAAATATCCTTTCAGATAAGCAAAGCAACGTGGATCGATGGTTGCCTAAGTATCTAAAAATAGGCCCACCGAAATCCTCAGCACCAGGCCCATGATACCCTTAATCCGGCCCTGGGTGTTGTAATGATCTGAATGCCTTGTGTCCTGGAAATCTGAATGACTTGCAATGAACAGTACAGCTCCAATTATAGTCAATTTGACGTCACTGACAATCTACCCTTTTCATTTAAATATTACATTCTTTATATTAATATAATATTTACTATGCCTCAAGAGGGCAGTGTTGCTCTTCAAATTAATTCCACCATTTAATTTTTATATATCTTATCTCAGGTCAAAAGATCAATCTGACTTAACAAAGACCCTATTTTCAATCCTAGACTTTGGGTCTCTCCTGTCAAAATTAAATTAATATCTATACTCCTCTCAAAGTTTTTACTGAGTCTCTTTATCAGTTAAATTCCTTTCTCTGGCACTTATAGAAAAAACATAACTCTTAAGGTTTCACCTAGCCATGAACGATTTAAAAAAAATCTCTGTCCATTTCTAAAACTAGGGAAAATTGAAAAAGAAAAACTTTACATTAAACAAGATGGCTACAGGCATCCATTGTAATATTTTTTCCATTAATATACCCGACAGGGCCTTTGTCATTGGGGATACAGAACCCTTCACCATATTCTCTAGTGGTCATCTCGTTCTATTACCTATATATATAAAAGGAAAAGTCCTGACTGACTGACTCATCAACACCCTGCTCAAACCTTTTAACCTAGGAAGCTGAAATTTTGAAGGTGCATTGGTTTTATGACATAGGCACCCACTGAGGAAGGATTTTTGGAATCCAGTTGATACATTGGATCAGCAGATCAAAGGGATGCTGCTACTTCATTCAGAATGGAGTCTCTATGTAGCTCCTCTCACAGCCAGGGCTCGCACACTCCCACACTGCTCCAGCATTTCTGCTTTGCTCTCACAACCAAGGCTCGCACACTCCCTCACTGCTCCAGCATGTCTGCTTCCTTCTAACAGCCAGGGCTTGCACACTCCCTCACTGCTCCAGCATGTCTGTTTTCCTCTCACAGCCAGGGCTTGCACACACCCTCACTGCTCCAGCATGTCTGTTTCCCTCTCACAGCCAGGCCTCACACATATCCTCAATGCTCCAGTGTGGGAGATCCTGTGATATTATTACAGAACCTCAATCCACCTAAACTCTGTAATGGCACCAGATTACAAATTAAAGCATTCTACAGAAATATGATTGAGGCTGCGGAGCTAACCAGTTCTGGTCGGGGGAGTCGGTGTTCATCAGGGGTAGACTGGGCCGGGGAGCAGGGTGGCAAGCATCCCCCGGGCTGCCGCAATGCGTGCCCGGCGTGACACACGAGTCCATATCTGCTGGCACATTGAGCGGCCGCTAGACCTCCTTGCTGGACGGCCGGCCGACATAGCCAGCCACCCAGCAAGGCAGTTTTAGTCACCTAAAGAGGGAGGGAGGGCAGCCGGCGAGATGCTATGAGTGGGGCCGGCTGCTTCTGATTACGTCACAGGGAGCGCCCACACACATGCGGCCTGGGATTAAGGCGCGTGTGTGGGCTGGATCCTCCCTGTGACAGGACGTGCATCTCCCTCCCAGCTCCTGCCGGCCAGCACGCGACAGCCAGGCCACTGCCAGCCATGAGGTATGCAGGGGTGGGAGCGGAGAATGCATTAATTGGTATGGGGGGAGAAAATTTATGAATATGGAATGCTGGGGGTGAATTAATTTGGAATGCTGGGGCTGGGGGGTGAATTAATTTGGAATGCTGGGGCTGGGAGGGGGTGAATTAATTTGGAATGCTGGGGCTGGGAGGGGATGAATTAATTTGGAATGCTGGGGCTGGGGGGTGAATTAATTTGGAATGCTGGGGCTGGGGGATGAATTAATTTGGAATACCGGGGGGTGAATTAATTTGGAATGCTGGGGGTGAATTCATTTGGAATGCTGGGGCTGGGGGGTGAATTTGGAATGCTGGGGGTGAATTAATTTGGAATGCTGGGGCTGGGGGGTGAATTAATTTGGAATGCTGGAACTGGGGGGTGAATTAATTTGGAATGCTGGAACTGGGGGGTGAATTAATTTGGAATGCTGGGGCTGGAGGGGGGGTGAATTAATTTGGAATGCTGGGGCTGGAGGGGGTGAATTAATTTGGAATGCTGGGGCTAGAGGGGGGGTGAATTAATTTGGAATGCTGGGGCTGGAGGGGGGGTGAATTAATTTGGAATGCTGGGGCTGGGGGGGGTGCTGTGGCAATATATATCCATGTGAGCTGGGGCCAATATATCCATGTGTGAGGTGGGGGCAATATACCCATGTGTGAGGTGGGGGCAATACATCCATGTGAGCTGAAGCAATACATCCATGTGAGCTGGGGGCAATATTTCCATGTGTGAGCTGGGGGCAATATTTCCATGTTTGAGCTGCTGGGGGCAATATATTTCCCTGTTTGAGCTGCTGGGGGCAATATATTTCCATGTGTGAGCTGCTGGGGGCAATAGATCTCCATGTGTGAGCTGCTGGGGCAATATATATATCCATGTGTGAGCTGCTGGGGCAATATATATATCCATGTTTGAGCTGGTGGGGGTCACTATATCCATGTGTGAGGTGGGGGGCCACTATATCCATGTGTGAGGTGGGGCCACTATATCCATGTGTGAGGTGGGGGCAATATACCCATGTGTGAGGTGGGGGCAATATATCCATGTGTGGTGTGTATGAGTGAGTTTTATTGCTGTGGAGCTCTGGGATACGCTCATCCACATGGCACATTACTGTGAGTTTTATTGCTGTGGAGCTCTGATACAGTAATGTGCGGTGTGTATGAGCGTATCACAGAGCTCTACAGCAATACAACTCACTGTAATGTGCGCTGTGTATGAGAGTAAGTTATATTGCTGCGGAGCTCTGTGATAACGCTCATAAACAAAGGGCCTGAGTTGCTGCACTATGGGCCTCTGGGTCATACTTGCCACCTGGGCCAAAAGTTGCCAGTCAGCCCCTGGTGTTCATACCACGAATACCTCTTATACCTTCAGAAAATCCATTTCAATTCAAAAGACTCCAGTTCACCCTAAAAGGTTTGTTTTGCGTTGTTCATCAATAAGTCTCAGGGACAGACTTTGAAGGTTGCAGGGATTGAGTAAGAGAAGAGTGCTTCTCACATGGGTAGTTTTATGTTGCCTGTTCTAGAGTGAGCTCACCTAACTCTCTCCTGGTCCGAGCACATGAAAGAAGAACCACTAATATAGTTTACAAAGAAGTACTCAAATAGTTTTTTTTCGATGTTCCAAATGCCAAAATTTTTTTGTCTGTCTCATTGTCTGTTTTGATTTACAACACAAAAAAATTAATGGATACATATGAATGAAACAACTTTGTTTTATAGCCAATATGCCCCCTGACTAACGTCTGCAATAAACATTACTTATTACTTTAAGACATCAACCTGTGAATTATATTTTGTACAGTTTATAAAAGAAACATGAGGTTTTTGTCCAAACAATTGTAACAAATCCCAAAATCCACGCGAGTGTAGTCTCGGGCAAAAGCTAGTATGTCATATAAACAAAATGACAGAATAGCCGAAAACAAGCATATCTTGGTCAGCCGAATGTTATACAGTGCAGAAGGAGAGGAAAACAGCTCTACCCAATGAGAGACTTAGGCTGGGGGTCAGATGATCGCAGTGTTAACGTCCGTGTAGCCACACTTTAGTACGTCCATGGTAGCAGATAATCATGACCAATGAAGGCCCACACACGAAGTACGTCCGCACGGAAGTACGGATGCACTACAGACACGGCAAACGGACACAGGTTAGCAAGAACGTCGAACCGCTAGGACGGACGTGCGGAGTGTGCCACGTCCGCAACGTACGCAACATCCGCATAGCTTTGTGTGTGAGTGATGGAACATGGTCAGACGGACTGCATTTATACGCCCAGCATTTTTGACGGACAAAATGTTTTTTCATTTTAATTTATTTTCACTGCTACATTAGTCAAAAAATACGTCAGGGAAAAAAACGGACTGTGTGGCCACTACCTTGTTGTCAGTTAGAAAGTATGTCCGTACTGCACGGACGCACAGTCCGTACAAAATGTGCTCGTCTGACCCTAGCCTTAAACACTACAGAAAAATATAGCACGGTTTGGGATAGTGCCATAATTTTTCAGAAACAAGTAAAACACCCGGCTGACTGTGTAGAGTGCTGCCGAACCCTCGAATATGAATTGAAGACAAGGAAGTGGACCAGTATCGTATATTGCATCCATAAACATGGTACAGGAGTCACCCTCACTTTATGGAGAAATTTATCTGGCATTCCTATAAATGTAATACTAGAGGATAAAACCAGGACAGAAGGAGAGAGACTTTAATTCTGCCTGGTAAGTATGTAGGGATGATGTTTACAAGGCTCAAAATTAGGTCTACAGGAATTGGTCGATGGCATGCAGTGCTATCGGAATGTTGCTTTATGTGTCTCTTGAATTTTAATTATAAACTTTGTCTTTCTCCAAGCGCTCTGTAACATAATTTTCTCCCTACCTCCCTCATCCTAATGTCTACTCCAGTGGTTCCCAATGCTGGTATTCAAGTACCCCTAACAGGCCAGGTTTGCCAGATACCTGAAGCACAGCATAATTGATATGATTTGCTGTTCAATGATTGCAGGACTCAGTCTGAATTTCCCCAAGGTAATCCTTAAAATCTGGCCACTGGACGGGGCAGGGCTTGCAGCCACTGGATTACTTTTGTCTTTCTCCTTGTCTGTCTTTGAGTCCCATCTCTTTAGCTATACAATACCACCTATAAACTGATGACGCTCAAGTATTCTTCTCCTCCCCTGATCTCTCTTCTGCTCTCCTGGATCAAGTTAATGACTGTCTTTCTGCCATCTCAAATTCAATATCTTCATGCGTCCTTAAACTCAATCTTGCCAAAACTGAAATTCTTGTTGTTCCTCCCTCCAAGAAAAACCCAATACCACCTATCTCTCTAGGAGTAAAAGGAACGCTCATTAGCCCGACACCTCAAGCTCACTGCCTTGGTGTCACTTTTGATTCTGACCTAACATTCTCTCCCCACGTCCAGACAGTGACCAAATCCTGTCACTATCAACTCAAGAACATTGCCCTCAAGAGAAAAGAATTGAAGTTATAGGTCAAGCAACTTTACTCTTTGCAAAAATTTATACAAAAAAAGAAATTGCAAGAAAGAAATCCAAAACCTCTATGGTTCGTCTAGTGTGACCACTAATACTTAAAGTCAAGACAAAAACATGAGTGTTGGTTTAGGTAAAAAGTTTCATTTAGATATTATGCCACCTATTTTAATTTTCCATTTCTAATTTCTTTCTAAAAAGAATATTTTAATTTGATCTCAAGGACTACTGTATTATGGTCTATGAATTACCACTGGAATTCCAGCAAAGGTCCATTCAAAAGGAAATATAGCCTTGAAATGTATAATGTAAATTCCAATAAATTCTTACTTCAAGAAACAGTATATATTAACAGATTCAAAAGTTGTGAAGTATCCACTTCATTAAACTGGATGAAAACAATATAGCACATGTTTTAAGATGCCGTATTAAAGTCAGCCGATGTTCTTTGGGTTGTAACCAAAACCAATAACTATTCAGTCGAACATTGCATTGCTCTATGTTAATGACGTCCCTGCAGCAAAGATAACCAATAAATGTCAAACTGTACAAAGCTTTAGCTACTGGCTGTAAAAACTAATTAACTCTACTGCTGAGTTTAGGGGCTAAGTGACTGTAAACCTAGGTTGTTATATTTTGTAAATCAGATTTAAGATCTTTACAGAGCCCTAATTCCATATAACATTCACATTTATTCTGTTCTGTCCTGAACACAGTGCAGTTATACTGTATATATGCTTTATTTCAAAATTAATTCTAAAAGGGATTTTTTTAAACAATGAATGAAGATGCCACAAGACACCCAGAGATCCCAGCTAAAGATTACAATTATTTATAAAATGCCAGCATACTCCACAGCGCTGGATGGGTAGTGCAAAACATACATTGCGCTTTGCAGCTGCGTCGAACGCACATCATAGCGTTTTAACGGGGAGGCTTTCAGCACGACTGCTGTAGCGCGCGTAATAGCAGGAAAAAAGCCAACAAATAATGCAAATCAAATACAGCTATTATAGAGAGGTGGCATTCTAATATGCAAAGAGGCCAGAGTCAAAGGTCAACTATGGGCACCAAGTCCCAAGGAAGAAGTCATATGAATCGTTGACAATCGCTGTAAATTCGTCCATTAGTCTGATGTGCCGCACTCGACGTTGTAGTAAAGAAAAGGAAGGGGGCTCCGGTGCCCTCCAAAGCTCACCAATGCTCTTCTGGCTGCCAAGAGAAGTTTGGATAAGAGCTTGTTCTCCTGATGGGAGAGGGAGCCCACAGATTGTGAAAGAAGACACGTCCAAGGGTCCCAGGAGATGGACCCATTCAGTACAAAGGTGCACATAGATAATTTTTGAGACCAATAATTCTTTACCTGTTGGTATGACCACCACAGGTGTAGAGGAGTGCCCCATCAGAGCAGCCCCTCTGTCAGGATCCTTGCCCAGGAGCATGCTGGGACCTCAAAAGGGACCATTGTTAGAGCTGCTCCTGCTGTTATAATATGAACCAACCTCAATAGAAATACCACCGAAATAGGAACCAACAAAGTAGTGTCACACATAAGAGTAATGAAGAAAGCAGCCAGGGCAAAGAAAGGGGAGTTAACCACCTGGGTCAATAGAAAGCTTACATAAAGAATCCCCCGCCTCAAAAAGATATACAGGGTTATTCAAAGAGATACGAATTGCTGGAGAAAGGTAACCGAACGCTGAAAATCAGCGTTCGGTTACCTTTCTTGACCATTCGGCTATTCAGAGAACAGGCAGTTCGCCAAATCCTGGCGAATTGCCTGCACATACGGTGCCTGTTCGATGCCTGTTCGAGGGCAGTGAAATCCCCATAAAAAAGCACTGCTTCGGGTATTCAGAGAACACAAACCAGCAGTGAAAGGTTGCCGAAATGCCCTGCCATTCGGTGGTTTAATTCGGCAGGTTTATTCAGGCGAATCCCATAGGCTTCAATGTTAAAAGTAATCTCGTTTTAATTCAATATCTAATAAACCGTTCATTAGAATATTCTGCAGTAAAGAGTCTCTTTACTTATAGATTTTTTAGGATATTTTAAGCTTTTTCTGGATTTTTGTTTTTTAAAAATTCCGACTTTTTTTATTTATTTTTTTAACTTTACTTATTTTTTCTGTAACAGCCCTTTTTATTATCAATCATTGGACCTCATATGTAAATTTCAGACATTTTCACTCAGTAGTTTCTTTGCAAACAGCGCTTCACTTTTCAAACATTCAAGCAAACTGTTTTTCTAATTTATTCACTGCATTCGTCTGCGCTGTCGGCTTTTTCCGGCGGCTGTGATCGGCTCCTGCTCGGGTTTTTCCGGCATTTTTGGCGGGTTAATCCAGATGCTTTGGCGGGTTTTCGGCGTGCATTTGCCGGGTTTTGCGGTGAGTTGTCGGCAGGTTTTCAGCGGCTTTTCCTGCACTTCGACGGCCCTGTGGTGCTCACTGAATACACCGAAATGGGATCGGCAAAACGAACCGAATTGAAGAGAACGAAAAGTCACCGAACGTGCGGTAACTTTTCGATTCTCTTTGAATTACCCTGATAGTCATTTTCCTGAGAGCTGTGTTTCTGACACTGGGTGCTGTTTATATTTGGCTTGTATAAGTTTATTGTTGTGGTACTTGGGCAGTCATTATTGTCATTTTTTTATTGATTTATTTTTTTGGGCTGATCCACTGAACAAGTCAGTACGATCACAAATTCCCTAGTGACATTGAATAAATGAAAAACTTTTATTAAACCAAATGAACATAAAGCTAAAATAAATCATGATTTAGAACGAACACACAACAACACGTGAATAAAACCAAAAAGCCTACTAACTTGGTGACCAGTACATTTAACAGTGAGTTACAGGGTAATTCAAAGAGATCCGAATTGCTTGAGAAAGCTAACTGAACGCTGAAAATCGGCATTCGGTTACTTTTCTTGGCCATTCGGCTATTCAGAGAGCAGGCAATTCGTCAAATCCTGGCGAATTGCCTGCACATACGGTGCCTGTTCGAGGGCAGTGAAATCCCCATGAAAAAGCACTGCTTCGGCTATTCAGAGAACACAAACCAGCAGTGAAAGGTTCCCCAAATGCCCTGCCATTCGGTGATTTAATTCGGCAAGTTTATTCAGGAGAATCTCATAGGCTTCAATGTTAAAAATATTCCCGTTTTAATTCAATATCTAATAAACCGTTCATTATAAAATTCTGCAGTAAAGAGTCTCTTTATTTATAGATTTTTTTAGGATATTTTAAGCTTTTTTCTGGATTTTTTTTTTAAAAAGTCTGATTTTTTAAAAAAAAGAATAATTTAAGTTTATTTATTTTTTCTGTAACAGCCCTTTCTATTATCATTCCCTGGACCTCATATGCAAATTTCAGACATTTTCGCTCAGTAGTTTCTTTGCAAACAGCGTTTCACTTTTCAATCATTCATGCAAACTGTTTTCCTAATTTATTCACTGCCTCTTCTGCGGTCTCGGCTTTTTCCGGAGGCTGCGATCGCTCCTGCTTGTTTTTTTCCGTGGTTTTCGGCAAGTTAATCCAGATGTTTTTGCGGGTTTTCGGCGTGCATTCGCCGGATTTTGCGGTTAGTTTTCGGCAGCGTTTCCCTGCAATTCAGGAGCCCTATGGTGCTTGCTGAATACACCGCAGGGTCACCGAAATGGGATCGGCAAAAGGAACCGAATTGAAGAGAACGAAAAGTCACCGAATGTGCAGTGACTTTTCGAATCTCTTTGAATTACCCTGTTTGTAGGTCATACACATTAGTCCAGAATAGACCACAATATTGTGTGGACCAAGTTTATTTACTCTATTAAGATGAAAAGAGGCAGTAGGTACAAAATAAAGCGCATATAAACCATATACAGTATATGTATCTGACATACCCAATTTATTATTTTTGAAGGGCAGAGTCCCACCATAAATACTCCTCATATTTCTTGAAAGATTATATATCTAGCCCCAACCGGCGCTCAATGTGCAGCAGCACCAAAGAAACCAAAAATATAAAATGCCAAAAGGTAAAAGTGAAGATGGCTAAATTGCTAAGGAGATTTGGGGATTAGGTTTTACTGCTATAATAACGCACCTGACGTGCGTTTCACCTAAACAATCTCATCAGGAGTGCTGCGAATCCAGAGACTGTTCCTGAGGGCTCTGTTATTGGCATCTTCCAAAGCTAATTCCAAGTGCCCCCCCATGGGCCTCCAAGGTCGCAACTTGATCCTACGTTGTGTTGTGGTGGTGTGCTAAGGCCTCCATGCGGTCCTCTAAAGCTGTGGTCCAGGTCCCCAGTGAAGGAGAACCAGGCTGGAAGATGGTTGCCACCATAAGCCAGGCAGCCATCTTGTTCAGAATATTGGTTCACTTGTATATAACTAGACAGGTTTGTAGCTGAGACTAGAATGAGGTATACGTAGAAATTTAGGAATGCGTTTAGATTAGCAGAAAAGCAATTAAAGCCTTATGAAAGATCTTTGCTGTTTTTAGCATGGAGAAGTAGATATTCCAAGGTCGTTGGGCCCGTGAAAAGACGAAGGAGTATAGAAGACCGGGCCCCAGGCCACCTGAATAAACATAGCCGATAGGGTGGGAGGCACTGCCCGGAGAAAGACAGCACAAACAAATCACAGACTGTCAAACTAACGAGAAGTGTATCAATTTATAGTTATATGTGGAATGTTCTTTGTGTTCGAATTAATGATGGGAGGTATTAACCCACGTGGGGTAGAATAGAGTGTCATAGGGAGGTGGGCTAATGGGGATGTACCTAATTATGTATTTGGGGCATAAAACCTCATGTCTCTGTGTAATCGGGGCTCACTCTAAGCGATTCAATCCTGTGTGAGCACTTGTGTGACGACACAATAAACTCTTGCCTTTCCTGAAGAGACTCGTGTTTGGACAATCCTTGCTTGTGTCTGGTCCGGCGCCGTTCTGAAAGTGAACCTGTCTGACTCCGGCTACATTTTCTGGGGTCTCAATAGCCGGGATAACGGGCCTTTTGCCAAGACACAGGCAACGGCTGCTGAACACAGTGCGGCGCTTGACTGCAGCAGTGCCAGAATCCCGATGGTTGGGGGCGCCCGTTGAAGGTGAGCTGACATCTGCAGGCGCCAAGCAGGATTTCCTGTACAGTGGACCTCATCTCGTCCCAAACAGACCCCCCTGACCCGGGAAAACTGGGACACCAACGAGTCTGAGGAAACAGCAAGCAGCGCCGGCGATAGGTAACGTGTCTTCTATGTTTTGTATGTCTAAAGGAAATACCGGTATCTAAGGGAAACGTCCGACTGCGATAGACGGATAAGAGGATGCGATGGCCACCATCCTATTGGCATA
Source organism: Leptobrachium leishanense (assembly GCA_009667805.1). NCBI lineage: Eukaryota > Metazoa > Chordata > Amphibia > Anura > Megophryidae > Leptobrachium > Leptobrachium leishanense. The sequence goes on from CM019065.1 coordinate 133,481,399, forward strand.
TCTTTCCCGCCGCTGGTAGCGCTGACATTGCTAAGGAGCCAGAGTGGCTAGCGGGCGTCTGGATTCGGGGGAATTGAATGCCAATCAAAGGGTAGTTCTGTATGAGAGGGAGAAAGTAGCTGCGTGGAGTTGCATAGTTCAGTGTTTGTAAATAGAGCTTCACCACGTGGGTAAACGGGAAAGGAGGAGGATTTTCTGTGACTGGGCTGAGAGCCTGAGTCAGTGCCTAGTGTGTACGTCGTATAGTGACAAGGGCTTATAGTGAAGCCAACGATAGCTGCAGAGATAGTGGTGCTGAGTGGGTAGATTATCCATAAAGCAGATTGGAATTGCAGACGGAAGTGTAGACAAGGAACGGGGTGCACATAGCCACAAGCAGTCAAGAGTTAGAGTTCAAATTACGGGGTATAAGGAGCCACTAAGGAGGGAATACGTCCTCGGCTAATGGAAAGAGTTGAAGTGATATATGTTCTATATTATGCTGAAAGTATCTGATACGGAATGTGTTGTGAATGAATTGATTTGAGTGCTGTGAGTGAACGTGCGCCTACTCGCTCCGCGAGGAAGCAAATTCGAGAGTGGACCCTGGAACGTACGGTTTCGGCTCAGGCGACTGCAGTCGGCTACTGAAGGGGGAAGCGTATGTGGATGCGGATAAATTGTTGACTGAAGTATCAGACTGTAGATTTTAACTGTTATTGAAATAAGATAATTGTATCGCAAAAAGTATTGTTTTCAGGAGTGACAATGGTTAACGGGTCATCTAAGCCCAAGAAGGTAAAGGAGGGTGAGATGCCCCTAGAATATATGGTGCGGAATTTCGAAGCATTATATAAAAACGTATGATTATGGTGTAGAATTGACAAAAGAGAAATTAAAAGTTGAGATTGAGCGTCGTCCCTGGTGTAATAGGCCCCCTCCTTTTTCTGACCGACTGTTTGCAGGAGGGAGGAGCAGGAGGGAGCAGTTTGTTTTTCTTTGCTCTCTGCAAGGTGGAAAAAATAACCCTTTGTGTACTTGTGCAGAGTACTATGTTTAGCTAATTTTAGTGTGTGTTACAATAGAATATTTGTCTGAAGTCGGTTGAGTGCAAGATATATGTTTATATTTTGTGTTGATATTATTAAAAAGGAGTCCTGTTTTTTTTTATATTATTGCATATAAATAATAATAGGTATGTAATGGTATACAATATTGCCTACTAAAATATAAAAATTTATTAACAAACTAAATTGAAATATATGAAACGGTTAGAAAAATTAATTCGAGAAATAATTAAAGTAATTTTTCTTTACTGTTTTTACAAGGTATGTTTTTGTTTGATTTTTTGATGGAATGATTTATTTTTATTGTTTTTTTTTTCAATGTAGTATTAAGGGTCTGTTTTGGGCTATGGGAAAATATTTCTGAGAATATTATATACACAATGTGTATATGTATATGCCCGAATGTCCCATCCAGCTCCTGGGGCGGGATATTTTTTTGCAAATTGCAAGCCCAAATTATGTTTTTTTTTTTTTTCCCGGGGGTCACGTTCAATTAAACCTGCCGGAGGGTGGCAGTTTTGTTCGGTTGTATAATCCAGCCAGCCCGCACAACCCCCAATCTGTGAAAATCGCAGTAGTTATGCCGAGGGAAGAAGAATGGCGCACGGCATCTACTCTGTCTGCCACGCTGGATCCGCACGCACTACTCCTTGGAATTCCTGAGGTGGGGGGCGGAGGACAACCCGCCCAGATTAGTTGAATTAAAGTCCGGCGCAATACCGGTGGCTCTAAGACAATATTATATCCCAAAGAAAGCCAAGCAGAATATACAAATATATTTGCAGAGATTTAAAGACTACGGTATATTGAAATTCTGTGTGTCACCGTGGAACACACCATTGTTCCAGCAAGACAACTTTTTTTTTTATTTTTCAGTGGGAGGTATCTACCATGGATGCGCGCTCAGCCAGGACCTCTTGTCCTTCCACGCTACAGTATGTTGATTAATTACACTGGTTTCCCCCACAGAAAAAGACTGTTTATCTGTCACAAAAGTTTTGCTACATCTGCTAAGCCAAGCAGGTTACAGAGTGTCTCAAAAAAAAAAAAAAAAAAGCACAAATATGTAAACAGAGTGTAAAATACCTGGGCTTCCAGTTAACAGGTACCAAACGTACACTAGGGAGAGGAAGGAAAGAAGCAATGTGCCGCATACCCCAACTAAAGACCAGGAGACAAGTCCGTGAATTCCTGGGAGCTGCAGGCTTCTGCCGCCTGTGGATCCCCAACTTCGCAGAAATTGCCAAGCCGCTTCATCAAGCAACCAAGGAAAGAGAATTAGACCCCTTTCATTGGGAAGAAGAGCAAACAGCAGCGTTCCTGAAATTAAAGACTCTGCTGATGGAAGCTCCTGCGCTGGGTCTGCCAGATCATAGCAAGCCTTTCCAGCTGTTCGTACATGAACATAACCAAACAGCAACAGGAGTATTGGTCCAGACCTTTGGCTCGTGGCTGAGGCCTGTGGCCTACCTCTCCAAGCAACTCGACCCTGTGGTCTGCGGCCTACCCCCATGCCTGAAAGCAGTGGCTGCCACCGCAATGCTGATAGCAGAAGCAGACAAGCTGACCCTTGGACAAGTTCTTTATGTCAAGGTGCCCCATGCTGTCAAGGCTCTGCTGGATGTCAAAAGAGGTTACTGGTTTAGCAACAGCCGGATGACGAAGTACCAAGCCATGATGTGTGAAAATCCACGGGTTAATTTGGACCTCATCGCTACCTTAAACCCTGCTACTTTACTGCCTGACTGTGAAGAGGATCCAAATTATGAATGCCTCCAAGTCATGGAAGAAGTGTTCAGTAGCAGGCCAGATTTGAAAGACGTACCCCTAGACAAATACGATCTACAGCTATATGGATGATGGGAAGGAAGTCTCCGGCTATGCAGTAGTCTCAACAGAAGAAGTTATCAAAGCAAAGCCACTGCCAGGCCATACATCGGCACAACTAGCTGAAATAACAGCTTTAACCAGAGCGCTTGAAATTTCTGAAGGCAAAAGAGTAAATATCTATATAGATTCCAAATACGCCTTTATGACAGTCTATGCACATGGCGCACTCTACAAAGAAAGAGGCCTACTCACGTCTTCAGGACAATAAATTAAATATGCTGCAGAAATCACGGCCCTCCTGGAAGCAGTGTGGAAACCAAGTGCTGTCAGCATCATGCACTGTCGAGGCCACCAAAAAGGCCGTGATGAAATTCCAAAAGGTAACAGACGCGCGGACCAACCCGCAAAAGCAGCTGCAAAACCGCCACCACCAACAGAAGCAGAAGCTCAAGCTAAAGTACTGATCTGCAAGCAAGAGCCTCAATCTTCCATGCCAAATTACGAGTTCTATATGAATTTAAAAAATAAAAAAAAATTGAACCCCACGGCGAGTTCATTGAAATAATATTGAACAAATGGCAAGATGATTATGAACTGTTAGAACTCAATTATGATTATATCCAATGGTTTTTTTCCAACTCGAACACAAGGCCGAAATTTCTACTCTACTCCCCTAAATCCGCAAGAGACATGTCTAATGGTTAACACCTCAGAAGTTCAGCAAAGACTGCGCAGAGTCTACAAGATGATGCTGAAATTCTTCGGCGTGAAAATAGTGGGGGAGGAGGAAGACAAAGAAATAACTGAAGTTGAACGAGCAGAAAATTGAAATTTCGCGTCACGTTTTGAAAATTTGACAATCAATTCTCACAATAATCTACGAATCACACGAATACTGCACAGTCTAGGAGAATTTATCTGGGGAAATTATGGAGACTTGGCACGATACAAACCAAAACCAGTGTTGGCTGCACTCCTACCGGCGCCACTGAGCGAATGGACATCTGTGTATTCAGAGAAAGAAAAGAAGTGGCTGACAGACGAACCCGGAGGGTATGGAGAAGATGGATGGTTCCAGATGGAGAACGGACTAATAGTCCTACCAGCAACACTGGCTCCTGAAATCGTAAGAGCACTTCACGCAAGTACCCATGGAGGAAGAGAAATGATGGAGCAACAGTTGGAGCCACATTTCTACGTACCAGGATTGTCAGCAATCTGCAAAGCAACAGCTCAGCAGTGTGTAACATGTGCCAAGAACAACCCGAGAACAGGCCCCAAAGTTCGGGAAAAGTTGAAAGAATGAACCGTACCCTAAAGACTTTGATGTCCAAACTGTGCCAAGAAGACGTCACTAGGCTGGTTGGACTTACTGCCGATAGTCCTTTTGCACATTAGGTGCAGACCAACCCCCCAATTGAAGCTACGTCCATACGAACTTATGTTTGGACAGCCAACCCCTCTGATTAATGGACTAAGGGGGACCTTCGGGCATTGGGAGAAATTAAACTAAATGATCAGGTAGTAATGCTGGGTAAATCAATGCAGAAGTTAAATATTTGGGTGGGGGATAATATACCGTATTCTCTGTATCCTTCACTGTATAAGTATTGTCCGGGTGACTCAGTATGGGTAAAAGAGTGGAAAAATGATCCACTAGGTCCAAAATGGAGAGGTTTTTATTTTGTCCTGTTATCAACCCCTATAGCAGTAAAGGTTGCCGAGGTGGTCCCGTGGATACATCACTCCAGAGTAAAAGCAGCTGCCAGTCCTGAGCTAACATGGAAGGTCGTCGCCAACGAGACCAATCCGCTGAGGCTGAAGCTGACAAAGACCACAGTCACGAGCACCTAAATGATCCTAACCCTGATGATTCAGAGGATCAACAAGTGGGTGTTTTGATGGGCACAGGCCCTGACCACCTGCCAACGGGGGATAACCACAGGGTGCTTTTTAGGGGCCCGGCCCCCACCCTTGATTATCCAGAAATGTTCTTTACTTTTGAAATTCCAGTGGGGAGGGATTGGGTTTATGTGACTGTAAAAAGAATTGCCCAAGGAATTCTGACACTCGGGGCATTTGTGGTGCTGATTTTATATTTTGCTAATTTGATTTATGGACTCTCGCGTGGAGTATGTTCTAATTGTACGGGCAATGTGGGGAAAGTGGATATTTCCCATATCTGGAATGGTACGCACCCGGTGATGGAGAACCGTACCATGTGGAGACAAAAACGAGAGGCGCTATCTGGAACCAACCCAAGAGGACACTTACTTGTGCAATTCAAATATGACTATGCTAAAAAGTCTGGGCAAACTGTATGCTGGGTGTGTAGTAGACTGCACCCAGAGACAATTTATATACCATTTGCCTCTGTTCCAATGAATTTGAGTATGTTTGTATCAGGGAAAAGGCAGCATCAGTCAGTCCCGGGTACCCTATAATAGGACCAGTGTATCCACCAGAATGGTGTTTTCAACTAGGACCAGATAAAGAAACAAATAACGAGGGTGGGTTATGTAACTCAAGTCAGTTCAACTGGACATCATATATTTATATATTAAAGCAGGACAAAAGGCGACTTATTTATACATACGATGCAGGCAACTCACTAGAGACCAAGAGGCGGTGATTGGGAATGTGACCAATGGGAGGCAGGGTGCAGTGGATATGATGAGACGGCTGAGACATTTTGCGATAGAGATATCAAAGGGAACACTACATTTATTGCTATTTATAGTGAAAGGAGGATACCAGGTGTGCTGTGAAAGGGTGTGTTACACATAGGTACCACCAACAATAACGGGAATGTGTTATTTGGCTAAGCTGGTCCCAATCCAGAAACTAAGGGGAGAAGACACAAACACAGACACAGAACTACACCCTAGGTACCCACTGGTGTTTGAAAGACCGAAGAGAGAATTGTTTGCGAAGATGGATCGAATATGGACATGGTTGCCAGTATGGACTGGATGGGGAGGAGAGATGATGAGGAGATTGAATAGCTATGTCAATCTGATAGATGAGATTCTGAATAGGACCAGTATGGATATCCAGCTGTTGAATCTGGAAATGCGTGAGTTATGAAAGGTGCAAATGATACATGAAATGGCGCTTGAGCAGATCAGTGCGGCCTTGAATGGATTGTGTGAAATGACAATGCACTATGAATGTTGCACCTTCATCAGAAACACTACACACGAAGTCCCAGACTATTACCAGGTAATTCAAGATCATCAGGAGAAGGTAGCACAGTTGCAGGGCACAGCCAGGAGGATTGCTGCCGAAGGCTGGAATCCGCTCCGGGGGTTTGGAGCAATGGGAGAATGGTTTGGTTCTATCTTGAGATTCATCTCAAAGGTTGGATCCATGATACTCATGATAGTGGTGATTTTGATCATAGGGATACTGATATACCGCATAGGGCTATGCATATGGCCACTATGCAAGTCAGCACTGACACCCACACAAACACAGAAGATACCATTGATAATTCCACAGGGAATGTTCCCAGTGAATGGGAAGCCCCCCCCAGTATGCAGAGTTTCGGAATAGTGAAGTGTAATGGCTACAAGTGCCAGGAAAAAGATACTGACACTTGAGCCAAGGGGGGAATGAAGGAGAACCAGGCTGGAAGATGGTTGCCACCATAAGCCAGGCAGCCATCTTGTTCAGAATATTGGTTCACTTGTATATAACTAGACAGGTTTGTAGCTGAGACTAGAATGAGGTATACGTAGAAATTTAGGAATGCGTTTAGATTAGCAGAAAAGCAATTAAAGCCTTATGAAAGATCTTTGCTGTTTTTAGCATGGAGAAGTAGATATTCCAAGGTCGTTGGGCCCGTGAAAAGACGAAGGAGTATAGAAGACCGGGCCCCAGGCCACCTGAATAAACATAGCCGATAGGGAGGAGGCACTGCCCGGAGAAAGACAGCACAAACAAATCACAGACTGTCAAACTAACGAGAAGTGTATCAATTTATAGTTATATGTGGAATGTTCTTTGTGTTCGAATTAATGATGGGAGGTATTAACCCACGTGGGGTAGAATAGAGTGTCATAGGGAGGTGGGCTAATGGGGATGTACCTAATTATGTATTTGGGGCATAAAACCTCATGTCTCTGTGTAATCGGGGCTCACTCTAAGCGATTCAATCCTGTGTGAGCACTTGTGTGACGACACAATAAACTCTTGCCTTTCCTGAAGAGACTCGTGTTTGGACAATCCTTGCTTGTGTCTGGTCCGGCGCCGTTCTGAAAGTGAACCTGTCTGACTCCGGCTACACCAGGACCTGGATATTTGCCTGTGGGCTGCACTCTATTCCAGAGACCAGGAACCCCTGGACTTCTGTCATCTTGTGGAGGAAGATGATGATGTTGTCTTGGGAGGAAAGAAGAGAGCGTCTGTCTCACTGTCGTTTAGTGGTCTGCCGGGGGATGGTGGTCTGCGACCACCATCTTGTGAGGCTGGGCCGGAGCGCCACTGCTGAAAAAGTGGGACTACCGGGCCACCGGGCCATTTCTTTTTTTTGAGTTTTCATCCCTGGGTACTCCCTGTGGTCAGGGCGCCAGAAGGAGAGATGTGTGCCACGGAGTGCAACGGAGTGGGGTGGCTGGGACCTGCAAGCAGGCACGTCTATTCAGGTGACTATCTTGACTCTGCCCCCTTGATAAGTGATTTTGGTTTTGGCATCAGACTCTGAAAGGTGGTGTTTTTTATCCAATACAGGATCCAGAGGGGAACAACAACATACCATGGAATAGCTCATTCTTCTTATTCTAGCCACAAATTAATTAACACTGTGAGTTCCGGCTGCTAGAGCCCATAGGACTTCATGTCTAGGATCCTTGAAATCTAGCCCACATGCTCTGCAACCTGGTGGTAACTCATCCTATTAGTTTTCCTACACAGCATGTAGTTCATCAATTTGTCAATGCTAGGTTAATCTTTCTCTGCTGGACCTTAATGAAGAAGAACAAGTTATAGCCAGCCGAATCATTTCCCGCGGAACTGTTTCTTTTCACGTGTATATTTATTGTTATTTAAGTGCAAAGCACGTACAAAACAGAACAATTACCTGTAAGTCTTCGGTTTTCATGGTTTGAATTTGTAGTACTATAAAGAAACGGATAAAACAAATGTGCATTTGGTGTCGCCATGGTAATGTACAATGATATATGAAGATATTTTACTTGTGTTTAACTTGAAAAAAGTATCTAATTAATTTAAAGGGATACTCTATTAAAAATAGAGTTCCCTTTTTTTCCCCTTGAATAATTGGGCAGATAATGCTGACAGTCTGTGCCCATTCATTTACATTTTTTTCTAGGTGATTTTACTTACCTTATGTCCCTCGACGTGCACTGCTCCTCCTCTTCAGCTCAGGTACTCCCAAACCCAGAAGTCCCTGCAGAATTTCTATGCAATTTGCACTACTACTCAACTTGGGTAGTGTAGGAACCTCAATTTGTGCACCGCTACGACACTTGCACACTTTAAGTATGCAAGTTCCCTAGCACCTGAGCAGAGCGATAGATCGGAGATGAGCACATGCGCAAATCCGATCCATCTCTGCCTCTCTGATACTGCTTGCTAATGCGGATGGTGTCAGAGAGGATGACGTCAGCACACTCTCTGCGTGCCGATGTTACTAGTGACCGATCTGGTGACCAGCAGCCAGGAAATTCAAAAATCATGGATGCTGGTGACACTGGATGGGGTGGAGGAAACTCCTCCACTTCACCCAGTATTTTCACCTGATCAGCGCAACAGGGAGGGGGGCTCCTTACATCCTGACCACGATAAAAAAGATAAAGTGGTCAGGATGCGTAGAGTATCCCTTTAACAGGTTCGAGTATACTGTGATTGTGTGATTGGGAACATTAGGCACAAAGCAATCATCCACCGTGTAATGAAAGAGGTCATATGAATCAATGGTAAATTGCTTGGTTACTTGGGATGTCACTTATCAGAAATTACCTCAGAGCAGATCGCACATCAACCTGCTCATTGTGCATAAATTCATGATTTCATATACTTGAAAGCACAGGTATACTGGGTGGTAAACAACATGATTATAGGAGATACATAGCCGCCAACATTTCAAACTCCCAGAGCAGGACACTTGTGTTTTACAGAGTGTTGGGAGTGTGAGAAAAAAGCCTTTTTCCAGACATTTTAGCTGAAACTATCTTAATCTATCAATGTAATTTATGTCAGAAATGTTTTCATTTGGATCAAGGGCAATGTAACTTATTTGCATTGAGCAATTTCTAACTTTTGTTATAGAGATCCAAAGACTCATTGCTGGAAGGTTTATTGTATTTCAGCTGTTATGCACACTCATAACTTGGATATACATAGGAGCCCCTTAAGGCTGGGGTCACACGAACTCACTGCATCCGTTGTGACCCCTCCTCCCAGCGTCCGTAGTAGCGTTATGACGGCTCGACTGGGAGGGCCACATGGTGTAACGTGCATACTAGTATTACACATTACAACGGGTGTGCAGTTTTCCTCCCCGTCAAAACGCTACAGGGGACGTTAAAAGGGTCTACAAAGCTCAAGCCTACATAGGAGGCTCACACTTTGTAGGGTTGAGCGCAATAACCAACTCAGTGAGGTGGTCACACGGGCGTCCGAGCGGAAAGAACTTCTGTTCTCACGGACATTCCATCCATGCTTGTGGGACCCCAGCCTTGAAGGGTACACTGAGAGTAAAGAAGGATTTGGGCCTAAAAAGGGACTGTCCCTCCTAAATAGTGACACGATGTACATGGATTTCATTTATCACAAGTGAACTGAAGACAGCTCTCATACACCTGCTCATAATGTATACACATGAAAGCACAGGTGGATTTAGGGATAGGTGCAGTAGGAAAAGTGCACCCCCTGAGCAACAGGTCAGGAAGCTGCACGCCTTGCTTGCCACCTCCTAGCCCAAGGCAAGGCAGTATGTGCCAAATATGCAGCTGCTTCTGTCTAAACCCTCATGCCGCTTACAAAAGAGCTGCCACTTCTTTGCTCCCAGTTTCTTACAAAGGAGAGTGCAGACTAGTAGGCTATGCTGCATGCAGTGGCATCACCAAGGGGTGTGGATTGCACTGGAAAAGCTTGGATCCCAGGGCTGGATTAAAATCGTTAGGTGCCTGGATCTGAGGATTTGGTGGGCCTATTTTTGGAAATTTGTGAAGTGGAAACACGTTTTACAAATCACTACCTAAAAGGTAGAACGTAACAAGGTAATACCAGAAATTGAAGAGTAACAGAGATTCTGAATGAAAGTGGTAGTAAGAGACCAAAGGGTTTACCCCTATATAATTCAAATGAACTTCAGTTACACTGATGAGAACATCAGGGTACTAGTGTCTCCCAGAGACCAAATTAATATTTAACTTTTATTAGACATAATTTAAAAAGGAGTCAAACATATAAACATAAATAGACAGCGCTCACAAAACAATAATAAAACCAAATCTGCTGAGAAAAAGTATATATATGTGACGGCAGAAGCAGTGATCAACAGTCAATACAATAAGTGACCTTCAAGGATCACTTCAAGGTATTGTAACAATGATATGTATATATAGGGTACTTATTGACAATATTAGACCACAAAATGCTACGCATAAAACAGCAGAAAACCAGAGGCAAGAATCCCCAATGGGGGAAATTAACTCAAATAGCCCAATGCAAATGTGCCCTAGAGTTTGCCCAGATATCCATTATCAAAAGACGTAAAGGTAAGTATAAGCATACATATGTTCGGGTCTCAAGGCACGTATTTGAAAGATGGAATTAGGGAGTTCTTGCCTGCGGTGAGCACCCGACGCGCGTTTCGCCAAAAATGTCTCATCAGGAGTGCTTGAAACACGTTTTATGTTACATAACCAGTCAAACAGGTATGTGCAATTGTTCAGATAGGCGTATTTATAACCAGGCAGACAGATAAATACAGCTGGATAAAATATATATATGTGTAGCGCTCACTCCCGGAGGAGCCGCTGAAAATGAACCACGGGTCAGTCTCCCCGCACTAGGGAATAAATATACTCCAGCACCGCTGTGGATTTTATAAATTATATAGTTTACTGAAGTAAAAGGCATATAATGAGACACGGTGTTCGTAGATATATTTACAGTATTTCGTATCGCGGTAAACGCGCAGCGGAAAAAGAAAAGAAGAAATGCGAGACTTCGTATTTCTGAAAAAAAATGCGCGACCGAACAGAAAATACAATGCTTCGTAATTACGAGAAACGCGCAGCGGAAAACAAAATAAGATGCGAATCTTTGCCCCCTTTTTCGAGTACTAGGGAGTGAGTCCCAAACAGGTTAAGTCCCGAACTGTGAGTGTATGTGTGTGTTATGGTACCCGGGTACTATTCAACTGGCCAGTGAATCTTTTAAACGATGTCTTCGACTAGTTAAGTTGGGGCCCTGTGGGTTTCAGAAATAAACAACAGCGCGCTTTCTTGAGCTTTGTAAAACCGGCCTTGGAGGCCTCTCACCCATCCGTTCGATTCACCAAGGCTCCGCTGACCCAGGACATCTCTCCGCTTGTTTCCTCGCTGGGATACCGGCTACTGGATCGGTGGTCAGGCTTTCTGTGCTCCGGCCCGGACTTGTCCAGCTACCGCCTGCTCTCCCATCCAATGGACTCGCGGTACTCCTTACTCGAGGTCCTCAGCTCGTCTGGATAGCAGCTTGGGTGATGTCTGTCGATAAGTAAGGCTCCTTCTGGCAAGGCAGGATAACCCCACTAGAATCCTGATAGGCCCCTAGTCACAGTTCCACTCGGCAATACTGTGTCCTCTCTCATGCACTCCCTGGCGCGATCTGCCGCGTTCTCCACGAGGCTCAGGATGTACAGCGTCTGTGTCCCACCCACTTCCTGTCTGTTTGCAAAGCATGCCGGGAAACGTAGTCCCAATGTTCAATGTCTCTCATCGCGCTTGTCTCCCTCCGGTGGCCAAAAATAGGTACTGCCACAGTAAGAGTTTAAACACAGCGCTACATATGTATTACACACACATACATACATACATACATACACGCACAGATAGGTATATACAGTTGATCATCTAGATATATAACCAGTAAGATATATGGCAGCATTGACAGGTATGTATCTGTGTAGCTATAGGTGGGCAGCTAGCTCTGTATAAATATATATGATGGCAGGTATAAAGCTGTGTAGAGATATTTGTTGGCAAATAAATATCTGTGTAGGTATACAGCTCAGTGGATATATTTATGTAGGCAGATAGATAGCTGTGTAGATTTATTGATGGATAGAAGTTAGACAAATAAATATATATAAAAGGATAAACAAGACCATACGGCGCATAAAACAGTGAACAGTTGGTTAAATGAACAACTGGTTAATAGAAGTAAAATGTGAAAGGTGTCCTTTAAGGTATAAAAAGTGTCCTTTAAGATGCAAGAAGTGTCCTTTAAAATGCCAAACAGAGGAGGTAAAAGAGTACAAAAAAGTTCCAAAAAAAATTATTAAGTCAATTTGTGCAAAATAAGTGTTCAAAAAGTGCAATGATTTATTACTCAAAGAGTGTTGTTGATTGAAGACAAATGCAACAATCTTCTCTGTGGTGTAGATATCGAATCTTCTCTTTAAAGGTGTCCCTCAGAGAGAAATAAAGGCAATAATAGTGCAGATGGTCATACTGGGATGAAGTAATTTAATAAAATGGATGTATCACTCACATTTATTAGAGCCTAAGGGAAATCCAGGCTCAAGGAAAATAGCTTGCGGCCAAGTATAGGGTGGCACGTCCCTCCTTTCATCTATGGTGGTTACTAGATAAAGCAGAGAAGATCGGGAGACGGCACTCCCATAGCGTAACTCTGTGCAATACAGGTGGAGGATTAAATTAAAATTAGTCACACTCACCAGTTATAGAGCCTCTCAATTCCAGGCTCAAGGAGTATCGCCTTGGGTCCTCTTAAGGTGGGGGCCCAAACCTCTTTAGTGTAGCAGCAGTTGGTCCAGATGTCCAAAAAAAGTGGGGAGATAAGGAAAAGTGGCGAATGCAAAAAAAATATATAGATAATGAATTTATTGGAATTAATAAAATCCTGGACAAATTGTACCGAGACGCGTTTCGGCTAAAAGCCTTCCTCAGTCGGTATGTTTAGTGTCCATAAAGTGCAAATAAAGTCTGGATAGCAGCTTGGGTGATGTCTGTCGATAAGTAAGGCTCCTTCTGGCAAGGCAGGATAACCCCACTAGAATCCTGATAGGCCCCTAGTCACAGTTCCACTCGGCAATACTGTGTCCTCTCTCATGCACTCCCTGGCGCGATCTGCCGCGTTCTCCACGAGGCTCAGGATGTACAGCGTCTGTGTCCCACCCACTTCCTGTCTGTTTGCAAAGCATGCCGGGAAACGTAGTCCCAATGTTCAATGTCTCTCATCGCGCTTGTCTCCCTCCGGTGGCCAAAAATAGGTACTGCCACAGTAAGAGTTTAAACACAGCGCTACATATGTATTACACACACATACATACATACATACACGCACAGATAGGTATATACAGTTGATCATCTAGATATATAACCAGTAAGATATATGGCAGCATTGACAGGTATGTATCTGTGTAGCTATAGGTGGGCAGCTAGCTCTGTATAAATATATATGATGGCAGGTATAAAGCTGTGTAGAGATATTTGTTGGCAAATAAATATCTGTGTAGGTATACAGCTCAGTGGATATATTTATGTAGGCAGATAGATAGCTGTGTAGATTTATTGATGGATAGAAGTTAGACAAATAAATATATATAGGAATTGATGTATATGCAAGTACATGTACTCGTGGGCAGATGTATCTGTGGGCACCCTCGCAGTGCTAGTGTGACTTCAACATAGAAACATAGAAAACTGTCGGCAGATAAGAAACTTTCGGCCCATCTAGTCTGCCCAATTACATGGATACTTTACCTGGATTTAACTTTTGTTTAGGATAGCCTTATGCCTATCCCATGCCTGCTTAAATTCAATTACTGTTTTGGCCTCTACCACTTCAACTGGAAGGCTGTTCCATGTATCCACCACCCTCTCAGTAAAATAATGCTTCCTGATGTTACTTTTAAACCTTTGCCCCTCTAATCTAAGACTATGTCCTCTTGTTTTGCTACTTTGTTTCCTTTTAAATATACTCCCTTCCTCTACCTTGTGGATTCCCTTTACATATTTAAATGTTTCTATCATATCTCCTCTGTCTCGTCTTTTTTCCAAGCTGTACATGTTAAGATCATTAAGCCTTTCCTGGTAACTTTTCTCCATCAAGCCGTACACCATTTTAGTAGCCCTTCTCTGAACTCTCTCTAAGATGTCTATATCCTTCTGGAGATACGGTCTCCAGTACTGCACACAGTACTCCAAGTGAGGTCTCACCAGTGCTCTGTACAGTGGCATGAGCACTTCCCTTTTCCTACTGCTAATACCTCTCCCTACACAACCAAGCATTCTGCTAGCATTTCCTGCTGCTCTATTACATTGACTACTTACCCTTAGATCCTCTGAAATAATGACCCTAAATCCCTTTCCTCAGATGTTGAGGTTAGGACTGTATCAAATATTCTATATTCAGCCCTTGGGTTTTTACGTCCCAGGTGCATTATCTTGCACTTATCCACATTAAAACTCAATTGCCACAGCTCCGACCATTTTTTTAGTTTACCTAAATCATTTGTCATTTGGCTGATCCCTCCAGGAATGTCAACCCTGTTGCAAATCTTTGTGTCATCAGCAAAAAGACATACTTTTCCATTAATACCTTCTGCAATATCACTAATAAAAATATTAAAGAGAATGGGTCCAAGTACTGACCCCTGAGGTACCCCACTGGTAACAAGACCTTGCGCCGAATAAACTCCATTTACCACAACCATCTGTTGCCTGTCACTCAGTCACTGCCTAATCCATTCAACAATATTGGAATCCAAGCTCAAAGATTGCAATTTATTGATAAGCCTTTTTAAGGGCCCTGTGAGCTTGCGCCCAAGAGATCACATAACCAATCTTTACAAAGAGTGAAACCTGAATAACACAAAAGAGTATGTAGTCTGATAGACTAAACAAGTGAGCGTGGCAGAGAATAAAATAAAATAAAACAGCCTATGCTTTTAGAGGAGGGTGGAAGTTATAATGCTGAACAATAAATTGCTATTATGGAAACACAATAAGTGCAGCTAAAAGCTAGCACTGCTATAAGCACCCTACAAAGATCCTTTGATTTTCAGGGTTTCCATCTTTATCAGATCACAGTGGAACAGTATTTCCTATACCCACTAAAATAAGACTTTTTTGTAAAGTGTTCACCGATCAACTTGAGATGAAATCACAGATCACTTGCAGGCGCATACAGTACCTCTGAGGCTAGGGTCAGACTGAGGCAGTGCGAACGCGCGTTCTGGCGCACATAATCACGGCCGCACTAGCAGCAGATGCCGGGCAATGACAGCCAATATACGAAGTACGGTCGCACAAAAGTCCGGCCGCGCAACGCAAGTGGAAAATGAACGCATTTTTTCGAGAACGTTAAACCGCTGGTACTGACGTACAGAGTGCGCTGCGGCCGCATAGCAGCGTGTGTGCGTGATTAGGAGATGTCAGACGCTGCTAGTGTGCGGCCAACATAACGTTCAAACAGCCGGATTTCCCTAGACTTCTTTTCACCCCGTCGTCATGAAATACGTCCAGAATTGCGCATCGTCTGACCACTTAAGCGTATTCCGTGAAAAAATGCGTGCGCACGCATCGACGTACATTTTGACGGTGGCCGCAGAAAATGCGCTCATCTGTCCCTAGCCTTACATGCCACAGGGCAGGCACAGCTGCATGGTCTGCTCTCCTCTGCTTATTCAAGTACCTGTGGTTTATAGCACTATTGACCCGCTCTACATAGAGGGTCAGCATGACCTGATTCCAGGCAGCCTGCAACGCACAAAACTTTATTCGGAATGAATCCTAATTGATGAAATTTGGTTTAATTCAAAAGAAAAAAGTCACAGGGACCTTCATGGCTGTTTATCCTATTAATTGACATATACTCTGCCTGATTAAAATAACTGTCTGCATTAGAATAGAAATAGCTGTTTGAAAATAGAAATGACAGGTAACTAATCGCTGGTTCCTATTGTTAAAGGTTAACTGAAAAAGAGAGCCTGGGCAATGTGGGGGCCCTGTCATGGCACTGAGGTTATTGGTATATTGAAAATCATCAGCTGTACTCGTTTAAGCTATATTCAAGGCCATCTGTCCTTAAGTGTACCTACCAGCAATGCCGCACAATGTTCAAATGCCAATCGCTCTGTAATAAACCTGCATGAATCTGGCGTAATGAAATGAATAAAGACACAGATGACTTTTTACATCATTTAGGAGTAAAGTAAAATTGCTTAGAAGAAATATAGACAAATTCCATTCAAAAACATTATATAACGTGATATTTGAAAGGAATACACGTGGTGACTCTGATTCTCTGCTACCTGTTTCTGTACCCCACTGTACTCGTAACACAGCTACGATGCTGTATGTTCAATTTAAATTGTCCAATTATGCCAGCAGCCTATATATTTGTGATCTATATTTTCTTTGGCACTAAACCAACGTTGGCTATCGCAGAAAATTGTATTGCCCTGGTTTTTCCCCATGGCTGGCAAGGCACACCTGCTAATTACAGTCAACAAGGTGAATACTTGTTTAATTAGGCACTAATTTGGAAAGTAAATAACAGAGTATCATTCCTAAGAAATTTCTAAATTAGTCAGATGATAGATGGACATATATAGGGATAGACAGACACATAGATATATGGATTGATTGATTGATAGATATAGTAGGAACAAACAAGCAAGCTGTCAAAGAGGGGGGAAAAGGAAAAGAAACAGAAGTGGTTACTTCTTCTACTGATTTGCCATAGTTTGTCGATCTCATACACCTGACTTCTGAAACCTGGACCCTCTGTAACCCATGCCCTTAAATAAACACAAGTAAACCAGTACATTTTGGAAGCACGAGATTGGCCACAGCTTATTTAACTTTAATAATAAAACACCAAGCATACCTTTCAATTTATTTGGACCCTGCCATCAAATGCAATGTGGTAGTAAGTTATCACTCAAACTAAAGCTTGTTGCTTTTGCCTGCCTTCCAGGAGCAGAGTTCGTCTCTCCCAGTGCCCACCTTACCGGGCGGCTGATCCAACTACTTTTCCTTCGTTGACCAAGGATACCGCCAAGCTGCAACCCAATAGCCACTCTACTCAAACAGTCGGGAGGTCGGGAGCATGAAGTCCTTACGCAATCCTGGAACAGGTGAACAGGTACCTATCCACCAAATGTATATATAGTCCCCATCTCATTAACATAATTGGCCAATAACCAATCACAAAACAAAACCCAAGACTGTCCGGCCCCGGCCAGCAGTGAAACCCCCTGCCAGATGTTTCCAGGGGGTTGCTTATCTATTGAATTTATACTGTGTACATTGAAAACTATGTAACCTCATCATTTCCCTTCAAAGTAAACACACAATTATTATAATAGTGTCAGCAATTTCTAAAAGTACGTAACAGAGCACTTAAATGGATCTGCAACCTTTGAGGTTTTTGACGTATCAGGAATCTCCATAGACGTTCCATGCTGTACGTTGGGTCTTTCCTTAAAGCATGTAATTGTGAGATATATTTAGGTCTATATGGTGAAGTCTTTAATCACTCTATTATTAGGTTTAATGCTTAATAAGTCGCCAAAATAACAAACAAATTGAATAGAAAAGCGGCACTGCTGAGCTGACCTGAAACCTGACACCTCTACAAGTATATAGCAGTACATCACCTACTCCTAGGCAGGGGCCTTCTATATTTTTAATTGTTGTCGATAAACCTGTTTCACATCATCTCTTTACATTGAAACCAATTAGGAAAAAATCCTAACATCCACATAAGTGCAGATTTATTTAAGGCAAGAGAAAGAACCCAATTACCCAATACTACATAAAGATTAATGTTTTATAACAAATGTTACCCTTCACTGTTACTTTTACTTAAGGGGTTATTCAGAAAGAGCCGATCTGGCCCTGAAATGTCACCGTAATATACACGGCAATCGTGATGTAGAAAGAGGATTAACATATAAGACCTTTGCAACTTCCAGCAAGCGTTTCTTCCCAACAGCACCAGATAAGAATGTATAAATAGTAAAAATTCTGGGAAATGCAACCTAGTAAAACAAATTGAAACATTTCATGGTGCAGCAGAAAAATATCCACATTTAAATGGCCCCAGTGAAAGTAACGCACAGGATATAAAATAGAGACAGGCACAGCACTAAGGTGTTACCACTCAAAAGATGGTTCCTCTCAAGTAGGTTCACCCCACCGCCACAGGAAGAGCCAGGAGATGTTCCTTCAGTTTAAAAGATTTTATTGGGAAACACAGCAACAAAACCCTGTAACTCCAATTCGTTTCGTCCTATACCATAAAAGGACTTCATCAGGGAGAGAGTGCATGACTGACCTCTCCACTTTTCTTAAATAATCAACCAATCAATCTAAATTGGCCACCGTCTTGTAAAATTGCTCCATCCGGTTCAATGTATAATCCCCATTGCGCATATCCGGAAGTGTCGTATCGAACCAACGATCCAGTGTGTGTCACCCATTGCGCATGTCTGGAACTGACGTATCGGGCCAGCGATCCTAGGCATATATACTTGATTCCAACTCGGCGTCTTCAGCTCCGGATGCTAGCAAAAGTCCTCCGGATGGCGGTGTCTGCCCAAGCCTTTCCTTGGGGAGAGCAGTCCAAACATTAACCCCTTACCAACTGGGAATTAATGTATAAACGTTCATACCATAAAAACAACTCCCAAATGGGTAAAAAAAAATACATTAATCCTTAAACAGGGAATTTACCCGTACAGTGAGATTTCGGGGCCATTTGACTTTTCAGAGAGAAGGCAGTTAGCCAGTACGGTGCCTGTTTGAAGGCAGTGAAATCCCCCATAGAGAAGCAATGGTTAATGTATTCAGAGAACACCGAACAGCAGTGAAAAGTTGAAGAAGTGCCTTGCTGTTCGGTGCTTTCATTCGGCAGGTTTATTCAGGCGAACCCCATAGACTTCAATGTTAAAAATATTCCTGTTTTAATTCAATATCTAATAAACCGTTTAATATTTTAATCTGCAGTAAAAAGTCTCTTTATTTTATAGATGTTTTAGGCTTTTTTATGTTTGTTTTTTATTTATTTTAACCCCTTCCATGCGGAGGATGCGCTGAGTGTGTCCTCCCCTTTGCAGCCACGATTGGCCAGGATTATGGCTGATCGCTGAGGCCCCCTGGTGCAGGCTGACATCTGGGATGTCAGCCCAGCCTCCGGGACCCCGGCGGGCAGGAATAGCGTCATCGCGCTGGGCGCGATGACGTCTATTCCACACACACCCCCGCCAGTGCAAGGAAGGTGCCTGTAGGGGAGGGGGGTCCTTTGGACCTCTCTTCCTCCTGATCTGCTTGGGGCAGGCACCGCTTGGAAGGGCACAGCCTGCCCTTCCAAGCGGTGGCTGCCTTTAACCCCTTGGGGGCTGGATCGCGATTCGGCACCAACAGGCGCCGGATCGCGGCCCTCTCCCGAAGCTGTCCGACATCTTGGATGTCGGCCAAGCTTCCGGGATCTCCCACTGCCTACTGGCGTCATCGCTCATAGCGCGATGACGTCAGTTCGGGAGTTAACCCCTATGGTGGAGATAGGGGGGTTCCATTGAACCCCCTATCTCCCTATCCATGGCAGCTAGGGATTAATGTCTGGTATCAATGGCTTTCCAATGATACCAAACATGACCATGTTAAATTTAAAAAAATTAAATTAACAAAAAAACTGTTTATTTTTGTTTTATTAATGCAGCAATATTGTTCCCATTTCAATTATAATGTGAACAATGATGCTGCACTAACGATTTTTTCTATGGGGAGCGTTTGCTAAAAATCACTTAATTTCCCCCAAAAAAGTAACGAGTCCCCATTTCTAATTTTTTTAACAAGCGCACCCCATAGAGAATATAACCACAAAGGCTTGCATGATAAAATTAGAAAAACAAACACTTTACACGCTGTAGATGATTTAAAATTAAGATTTTATTGCATTTCTTGTTATAATATTCAGGCAGGACATGACGTATACATATAATAATGATATATTATGAATCTGCCGAGTCTGCCGGAAAGAACGATATATAATTTGTCTGGGTTGTATAATAAAACGTGACTTCAAATCGCGTTTAAACATGATGAGCGAAAACGGTAAAAATTAGCTCAGCACACAGACATGAAATAGCTCAGCAGCGTAAGGGTTAATAGCGTTTTTTCTTTTTCTGTAACAGCCCTTTTTATTATCACTCATTGGATCTTATATGTAAATTCCAAGCATTTTCGTTCAGTAGTTTTTTTGCAAACAGCGTTTTTATCTTGAAACTTTCAAATGTAATGTTTTTTTTTTTATATTTACCCTGTTCGTCAGCTTGTCGGCTTTTTCTGGTGGCTGGTCTGTGCTGTGATCGGCGGCTCATCAGCTTTTTCCAGCATGTTCGGTGTGGTTTTTCTGGCAATTCGAGGGTTTTGGGTGGGTGTTCGGCAGGATTGCGGCGGGTTTTCCCTGCACTCTGGGGACCCTGCGGTGATTGCTGAATTCACTGCAGGGTGGGGAACTTTGATTCTTTGAAGTGCAGGGAATTGCGGGTAATGAGAGAGCACCGAAATGTTGGCGACATTTCGTGCTCTTAGAATAACCCCTTTAGTGATAAATGAATACTCATTGTGGATGTCTTAATTATGTGTCATAATGCACCACAATACTACTGATTTGAGAGGCATCGGATTGCATGCGTTAGCCATGTACACTAAACCATCCTCAACCAGGATAATCGATTAACCCCTCCAGAGCTTGTTTTTTTTTACCATAGAGTGTCTGTTTGTCAAGTCTCGATAGACGAGAACATACAAAATATGACCAAATATCGCATAAGTCTGCAAAACTGTCAATAAACCTGTACTCCATCGTGGCAGATCCAACTCTATGCCAACTTCATGACTGATCTTAAGTATACCTACTGACTTGGGACATACAGTAAATCCTCTTGGGTATCCCGGCAGATCAAGGTTTAAATAAAACCTGCAAGGACGCACCTGTGACAGGGAGGGGAGCAGGGGATGAAGTCGGGGAGCATGGGGTTCCTCCACTATTTTTACAGAGAGAACAAAGTTCGATACATTAAAAAACTTGTATTCAGGTGTTTAATCATATGATTCCCTTTTAAATCATATTTTTGCTAAGATCCAGATATACACAGTATCTGTATATATAAATACAATTTATTTGAGTGGTTTAGGTTTATCTTGCGTGTGAGATGATATTTGAGGCGGATGAAATCTTGGTAAATTCCCACACCAATCTTTTTTTCAATTTGAACCATGGAAGTGCGCAATACTAATCGGTGTCAAATGCAGGTTTAGGTTAGGTGCAGCCATACTAGTTTTGTAATAGATAGACTGATACAGGCTGCTAGTCAGCAACCCGAAGGCAATCATTCCAGCCTTCACTGGGTTTTATCAGGAAGCCATAGCTGATTCTCCTCTAGAGTCACCAAGTGGTCTCTTTAGCAAACAATAAGATTCCTTCCAGCATTCAAAACAACATTGAAGCTCAAGGGACTGAAACAAACACTTATTATCTTCATGATACATAGTGGCAGCATAATAACAGATGAGAATAATGGTACGCCCAGTACTCATCACGACAAGGCAAATTAGTGCAGATTTCTACATATAAGCCATTTACATATAAATCTGAGAAATTAAACCAATATGAATGAGAAAATGATTAAAATAGATTTAGAAAGTAAAGCGAAGACAGCATAGACAAGAGTTATAGAGGAAGGCAAACACTAAGCTTGCTTCCGGGCTATGAGCAATTGTGCCAGACTCCTCTCATTTACTGGCTTGGAAGCTGCAGGATCTTGAGGTTTTTATCTTCTACACCTGTTTTTCCTGTTTTCATCTCAGTAAACCTTAGCCATCTAAGCTGTGTGACCAATAGCAAAGTGCAAATAGACAGGCTGGTGCCCTGAAACCCTGCAGCTCCACTTCCCACCTTAAACGAGAGATTCAAAATATACAATCTTTAAACAACACAAGCTGAAATGTGCTGGAATGAAATCCCACAGTTGTACAAACTCATTATCCACAGGAGGATAAACCAAGCTCTTAATGAAGAGCAATTGGAATTAAAGTGAATTAAATATGCCACACAGCAGACACAACAACATGGATACTAAATGTATACAAATATGAATCACATCATTTATTAAGGAAACATTGTAGTGATATTGCTAATACATTCTAATAAATAATAAAAAAATAAGCGCATTTGCAATTTACATCAGTTATGCTTTTGTTACCGATCTCTAGTTTAGAGTCGTATCTCCTGAACTTGGCCGACCTTGGTGAATCTAGCTGTGTGCACTTCCTATTTGGACTGGGCCTGGAACGCTGCAATGCATATCATTATAAGAGCCAATGATCTGCCAGACCAGTGCATATCATTAAAATATAGAATAAAAAGTGCCTAAAGCACAATCAAAAGATGCATTTCCCTGGGTTTACATCTCGTGAATAAATTCAATATTAGGTGTTATAGTTCAAAATAAACCTGAAATATGGTCAAAAAAGGAACCACAGCGCAATATCCATAACTCAACAAGGAATTTTGTTTAGAATCACTCACATGCCATAGAGATATTAGGCTCTATGTTGCAAGCTCAAAGGTGACCTATAAAGGATTAAATAATGATATGTCTCTGTGGACGAGCGTACACAAATATAGGCATACTATTTAAAAGGTATTTTAATGAGAAAGTAGAAATCCATATGATAATACAATGCACCAAGCAAAGAGAGGATCCAACAGCTGTAATAAAAGCAAATGTGTTCTTTTTAAAACAGCAGTAACCCTCCCTTTGCACTAACTGACACATTTCAACATATTGTGACTCACACGTCTCGAGCATCCAACCAATCCAGAAGCTCTCTGTATGAAAGCCATTGGCTAGTCGGGAATATCAAAACTGTATATTCCTAACCTAAATACCAGAAAGCCGATCAGCTCAAATTGAGTGCATCTTCTGAGGTGGGGAAGAGAACCACTTTCCTCCGCTAGGAGAGCTGAAAAAGCCCCAACAGGACTCCTGTGTGTGGGGGGACTCTCAGGTTACCATGTCCTTGAGATGGTCTTGGTGCTTACAGTATCCTTTTAGAAGTCTGGAGAACATGGGGAATTATGTAACAAGGTAACACCTGGACCTATTATTGTTCCAGAAGAGCCACGCTTTCTTCTTTTTTTGCTGGTGGAGAGTGACAAAATAATCACCTCCTAAACGATTTGACATAAAAAAAGAAATCACAAGGTATGCACTTCTACCCTCTGATTATACCAACAGCCTTTACAGTACAATCTCAAAAACCCTAAGGGCACTATTCCCTATTGAACACTAACGGTAGCGTTTGGATAAGTGTTAACGCTAGGATAAGTGACTTCAATGCATGCCACTCATATTATCTTTCTAACAATAAACCTGTCAAAAATCACTTAGCACATCAGTGGTTGCTCTAGTTTGTGCGAGCTTACTGTACTTCGTGCATCCCATAGTTTACATGGGGAGCACAATCAGTAATTAGCCTTAGGATAAGTAAGGTATTACAAAGTGCTAGCGCTGAATACCGCACCGATGGGCTAACAGAAATGTTAGTGGCACCTAAAAGCTGGTGCTAAGTGATTCCATTTTTGCAGAATCATTTAGCAACCCCTAAACTCCCACCATAAATCAGATACTCACCTCTCATCCCGTGGCGAGAACGGTGGCCCACATTATTTGCTCTGCGGCACTGTGAGATCTCGCTGGAGTGAGATTGCGCAGGAATCGCAACTTGGGAGTGCAACACTCCATGGAGTCATATGGACTGCATGAGATGATGATACTCATGGCTGTGCTGAAGCGGCACATTGAATATCCCAGCCAGTAGAGCTGCGTTCCGGGGCAAGGTGCCGAGGTAGCGCCTGCCCTGGAATATCACACTAAAATAAGGGACACTACAAGGAAAACTGCAGGCGCAGTTAATTTCAGGTGCAGATTTAGCATTGACCAGGGAATACGGTCCTAAACCTTTACAGCTAACATATTTAAGGAACAGTTACAGGTACTTATACAGCGCCAACAGATTCCGTAGCACTTATCAATGGGGAAACACAGACAGGTGACATAATAAAAAAACATAAGGAACAGACGGCCCTGCCCGTAGGACAATTGTCCTGCAAATGCAGCACTTTATACGAGTGCTCAGCCAGACATCCTGTGAGCTTACAATCTAAGGGACTAAGGCAAGCGAAACAAAAGGGAACAGGGGGAGTGTGGAGATAATTACCAGAGAATATAGCAGACACTGCACAATAATAGACCAAGAGCTTGGGCATGATGAGGTTAAACCGAGCAAGGATTGAAGCAGCTGAGAAAAGGAGGCTATATAATTAGGATAGGGGCTGGGTGGGGCATGCGGGTCGAGACACTGGAGGGGAAAGATGGTGGTGAAGAGTGACTGTGGATAGAAAGAAATACAGAGTTTGAAGGGTAGCCATTTGTTCATGCAGAGTATTTACAACAGGGAGGGACAGAGCAGGCTGAGCATCCACACAGAATTAAACTATCAAAAAAAGAGGGAAGAAAAAAAATATGAAAATTATTAGAATATCTTGGGGGTCCCAAGAAGTCAGTATAGTGACCTGGAGGGACAGAGAGCCGAGCCACACTTTAACATGTAGAGCAAAGAAAAAGAATATAGCAGTCAGCCTCACAACTCTGCAGAAGTATCCAATTGCAGATGCTCAATAGGGATGGGCTGCCGGTTCGAATCGGTTCGATGTTCGCATAGAACATTGCCCGTTCGAAAGTTCATGAACTTCGAACTTTTCAGGCCGTTCGCAAAAAGTTTAAAAAAAATAAATAATTTAGAATTTTTTTAAAAAATGCAAAAAAAATGTAGAAATAAAGAGACTCTTTACTGCAGAATATTATAAGCAATGGTTGTCACGACCACTACGAGCTGCTGCGAAAAACGCCGGGTTGCGCCACCCACTATCTGTCTCTACGCACTTCTCTCTCGCAACAGGGTGTTGTCATGCCTCCGCAGATGGGGCGACCCCAGCGTCCCTCCCCGCGGCTCCGGGGTCAGCGTCTCCCCTGCATCCTTTTCCAGCGCTGTATGCGCGCGCGCCGCCGGCGGCTCCAGATTTAGCTCCTCCAGCGGCGCGACGTCATCACGCCTCCATCTGGGTCTCCTTACAGCATGTGACCCGTTTGGCCAATCGGAAGGCAGGGCGCGGGATTTAAACTTGCTCTGGTCATTCCTCTATGCCCTTTCGTGGTTCTGCTTGTCTGACCCTTAAGTGCTTGTGTATTTCACTCTTTGACGGATATTTTGTGTATGACCTGGCTTTCTATCTCGACTTGTGTACCTCGTATCCCCTTGACTCGGCTATTGTTACTCGACTCTGCTTTTTGCCTATCCCTTACATTGGCTCATAATTACCACTCCTTACCTACCTGTCTTCACACCAGTCACTCTAAGGACTGGTTTCTGTCCTCCTCGTTTGTGTGTCCCTGCCTTATAGGTTCACCTCTAGTTATTGTGGAACCCAGCCATTACAAGGACTGGTATCGCATCTAGGTTTAGGGTTACCTATTGTTTTATTAGTACTGCTGAAGCACACCTTCGACATTACGTGTGTTGGCCTGACATCAGATTCACCCCTCGCTATTGTGTAATCCAGCCAACTCAAGGACTGGTATCGCAATTAGTATTAGAGTCTTCTGTTATTTCATAGGGCTGACCGTTTTAACCCTCGAGTACGTGAGTGTGCCTGACAGGTGCAGAGCGCGATACAATGATCCCAAGATTGCAACGCAGTACAAATCTTCTCTTGAAGCGGGTAATGACTATGTCTCCCACAATCCCTGAGCTCACTTTCCTATTCTATTAGTTACGCTGCCATCAGTCCTCATGGACACTACGAGCGTCGCAATGGGAGACGCAGGGCTAAGCAACCGCACTATCTGCCTACCCTAGACTCGGACAGTGACTACAGACCCCACAATCCCTGCCGTCCCCGATGACCGCAACTCGAAATTTCTTATCTAACTGAGCTTAAAGCAAATAGCAATACTCCCAATCTCTTAGTTAGCGTGGATCTCATCAGCCAGAATCAGAACTTAAATAGGTTAGGTTTATTTATGATATAGAACAAAGATATATATAATCACAGTGCATTTGTTACAGGAAAATTATAGCTAGAATGAATCAATTAATTACACACTACACAGCAAATAAAAGAAAAGGGTTAACCACAGAGCATTACTTACGACAAACTAATCAGTAAGCTAGCATCGATGGCTCCTGGAGCCTGGAGATAGAAGCATGGACAGATCAGTCATCTTTCGAATGTACCCCAAGTGATCAGCCAAAGCACATGGCCAGTTTTCAGAATTTATACACTTCCTGGTCCTTCCAAAACCCACCCACAAATGGCCCAGCCTCCTGCACTACATATCCCAGAGTTCCCCTCTCCGGAGCATGCTCAGTACGCTTTGTCGTTAATTGCCCAAAGGTGTCCATCTTCCCCCCAGGGATCAAGGATGTGCTTCCTGTCTTGGAAGATAGGGCCTAAATCTTGGTGCCGGGTTGGCTCCCAAGGTGCGACTAACAGGTTACACGACATGGCAGTTCAAAGACATTCCCTTTTACAGCCACGTGTTATATCCTCCCCCCAGGGGAGAAAGCTAACCATTTTAATTACATTTTGGCACCCATTCTTAACAGCTGTGGACCCAGAGATACGCTTCCCAAATGGTCAGACACAAATATGAATCTATATGGAGGAGATATATATAAACAGGCACTTAGACACATATACACAGGCAGACTCTCATATAGATAGAAATACAGATCTAATCTGCTACAACGGTTTATTAGAGATTGAATTAAAATGAAAATATTTTTAACATTGAAGCCTATGGGATAAAACAATTTTGTTGCTAAAACATCAGGCAGATGAGGCCCACTAATCAGGCACTGTAGAGGGCAGCCAGCCAGGGCCTCCCAAGGATACCTTGAGGAGCATGCGGCCGCCGGATGACAGAGCTGCGACTGTGCGGGCAGGCCGGCCAGGTGCATGTGGCAGGGAGGTGGCGCAGGGAGGGAGCCACTGCACCTGCGGCCACGGCAGACCCCCCCCCACAACCAGGATCCAGGGAGCCTCCACTGACTGACCACCAGGCTAAGGTAAGGCGACACATTTCTAAAAAAAATAAAATACGAGGACATTTTTAAATGTCCCAAGGAACATAAAATAAACCCTTTTTTTCTTTCTGTTACTCACCTGATTCCTGGATCCACCAACAAGAGCAGCATCCCGTCTCCCACGCTGTTAGACGCTGCATACACCGGCGCGCTGTGTGCAGCTTCTGAGAAGATACGCTATTAGTGTAGATGGAGCGATGCAAAATGCACAGCCGGCTTCCTCGCTACACTAATAGCGTATCTTCTCAGAAGCTGCAAACAGTGCGCCGGTTAAAGCTAGCATCAGACTGTAGAGGTGCTGCGCGCCAGTGTGAGGATTCATATGCTGCATTAATTATTCTTCTTACAAATTTGGTTACTTAACCCGTTTGCATTTGGATTGTAATATTGTAACATCCAGGGCCCCGGGTGGCAATCGGGGGGCCCCCGGACGCATGGTGCCGTCAGCTGGCCGAATGCCAGGAGCTCCAGTGGCACCCGGCGCAGCTGTGAGTGATCAGGGGGCAGGACGCGGCGTGATGACGCAGAGCCGCCAGGACCTTTAAATCAGGAGCGCGCGCTTACACCTCGCCTTGTCGTGGAGTTTCATTCCCGCATCGCTAGCTTACCGAATCAGTTTGTATACTTGTTACTTACCCTGCTTGTCCTGAGGACCCGATCTGTTGCCGGCCTTGCCTGCCATTTGACTATTCTCTCTGTGTACTCCCTGCCTGTTCTGTTTGCCTCCTGTTGCTACTGGTGTGCGCCGATTCTCACCATATACAGTAGCGCAGTACAAGTGCCTAAACGTTGCTGACCCGGTTTTGTTATAACAACTACTCTCGCTCTGCGCCCCTTTCTGGTATGTTCCGCTGCTTGTTACTGCTGGTGCGCTTCCATCCTGCTATATACTATAGCGCAGTACAAACATATATTGATCTCAGTCTGTGGTGTATATTGTTGGTGCTGTTTCCCTGGCCTGTGTGGCTGCTAGAGGTTAGGTTTAGTGGTCCCGAGTCCCGACCATCCTAAGGATCGGAGGGTTAGAGGTCTGTTACCAGGGATCCTACCAGGTCTGTCCTGGGGAATCGTTACAAATATGCGGTGAACGCCGCAGCAAATGTTAATGCTCATGCAAGTGAGCGTTAACGTTTGCGTTAAGATCGTAATTTTACCCACTCGTTGTTGCTCAAACATTTCCCATGGCTTCAAATCGCGTTTAAACATGAGCAAAAGTGGTAAAAATTATCTTAGCGCACAGTGAAATGGCTCAAAAAAAGGTTTTTGGCTTAAAAACGCTTTTTTTTTTAAATTAGTTTTTTATTGTTTCCTGTCCCCCAGGGCAGTACCCGGACCCCCATACACCTTTTATGACCAATATCTTGAATATATGACCCCTTGGAGGGCACCTAATTTTCGAACGTTCGAGCCCCATTGACTTGCATTGCGTTCGAATCGTGTTCGCGTTCGAATTCAAACTTTTCAAATGTTCGAGTTCGAATGTGAACCGAACACGGGGGGTGTTCGGCCCATCCCTAATGCTCAATAGATCACTGAGGGAATCAGCTCCTCAGTATATCAGCAAGCATACAGATTGGAACTGGCAAACTGTATCTTCAAAAAAGGCACTTTATTTGGGAAGCAACGTTTTGACTGCTGATCAGGGCAGTAATCAGAAATGATGGGGCCCCTTACTGAACCCTAAAGATGGGGCCCCCCGTAAACTTCCTTGTGCGCTGTTGTGTATGAGCGTATCACAGAGCTGCACAGCAATAAAACTCAATAATGTGCAGTGTGTATGAGCGTATCACAGAGCTCCACGGCAATAAAACTCACACTAATGTGTAGTGTGAATGAGCATATCACAGAGCTCCACATCAATAAAACTCACAGTAAAGTGCAGTGTGTATGAGCGTATCACAAAATCCACAGCAATAAAACTCACAGTAATGTGCTGTTTGTATGATGGCCTTCGGGCTTGGCTGGGCCCTGGCCTTGGAGCTTGGTTGGGCCCTAGGGTCTGGCTGGGCCTTGGGGGTCTGGCTGAGCCCTAGTGTCTGGCTGGGCCCTAGGGTCTGGCTTGGATCTGGCTGGGCCTTTGGGTCTGGCTGGGCCATGGGGATCTGGCTGGACCATGGCTGGGCCCTGGGGGTCTGGCTGGGCCCTGGGGGTCTGGCTGGGACTTGGGGTCTGACTGGGCCCTGGGGGTCTGACTGGGCCCTGGCTGGACCTCGGGGTCTGGCTTGGCCCTGGGGGTCTGGCTGCACCTTGGGGTCTGGATGGGCCCAGGCTGGACCTTGAGGGCTGGCTGGGCCCTGGCATCTGGCTGGGCCCTGGCTGGACCTTGGGGTCTGGCTGGGCCCTGAGGGTCTGGCTGGGCCCTGGTTGGACCTTGGGGTCTGGCTGGGCCCTGGGGGTCTGGCTGGACCTTGGCTGGACCTTGGGGTCTGGCTGGGCCCTGGGGGTCTGGCTGGGCCTTGGGGGTCTTGGGGCCCTGGCATCTGGCTGGGCCCTGGCTGGACCTTGGGGTCTGGCTGGGCCCTGAGGGTCTGGCTGGGCCCTGGCTGGGCCTTGGGGGTCTGGCTGGGCCTTGGGAGTCTGGATGGACCTTGGGGTCTGGCTGGGCCCTGGGGTCTGGCTGGGCCCTGCCTGGGCCCTGGGGTCTGGCTGGGCCTTGGGGGTCTGGTTGGTCTGGCTGGGCTTTGGAGTCTGGCTGGGCCCTGAGGGTCTGGCTGGACCTTGAGGTCTGTCGGGCCCTGGGGGTCTGGCTGGGCCCTGGCTCACCACTCCACCGTGTTCTGTCCCTGTCCTCTGCTCCTCCTTCTCTTCTTGCTTCTTCTTTTCTTCTCTCTTCTTCCTTCTTCTCCCGGCCAGGCCCTCCATTGCAGGCAGCTTCTCGTGTGTGACGCGTGCGTCACACACGTGACTGGAGGGGGCGGCGCCAAAGCAGCATGCTTGGCCCGCTGCTTGGCCCGCCCAGACAGCCAGCGATGCCTGCCAGGAGGAGACACAGTCAGCCCCGGATTCGGACTCTATGGGCCATATTACATACTTGGTGCTAACTTAACCAGAGCAGTTGTAAACTTCCCAGAGCCATTATAGCCTATGGAGGTTTTCAGTTTACAACAGCTCTGGTTAAGTTAGCACCAAGTATGTAATATGGCCCATAGAGTCCGATACCGGGGCCGTTAAAAAGGGCGCCGACGGGGCTCCGGCGGGCCAGGCCCCGGGCCTCTTACGGCAGCATGGGGTGTAATGCTCTGATGGCGCCCTGCTGCTCATGCTTGAAAAAGGCTTCATCAGCAACTGAAACATTGCTTCCCAACTAAAGCGCTCTTTTGAATATATGGTTTGCTGGTTCCCATCTGTATGCTTACTGATATTTTGCATTGAAGACTCATGATAACAAGATGATGAATAGAAGAATTGTTAACAAATAGGGGGGAAACGTTTTTCTCGACAGGGTCTCTGGTTATATAATAACAGCTTATCATCTAGTTGTCCAATGATTATCATTGTGCTGTATTTGACACATAGCACATAGCTGACGGTTACCATTTGGTTGACCAAATTAAATAGTTTAAACTAATATATAATGGCAGCAGGAAGTCCAGCTGTGAACTATACAGATTAGACCAAATATGTCCCCACTTTTTTAAATTATTATCATATTTTAAAAAATGTATTTTCAAATTTTTCATAATCAGATTTCTGCCTGCTGACTGACCTTAACACTTTGAACATCCTGATCCAAATACTGTAATCATTTGCATTGGTTTTATGTGACTATTATTAAGTTAAAATAATTGATAATGTGGATCAGAGTAGGCAATTAAACCTATGTTACTACCATTTATTTACGAGGTGCTTTTAAGCGAGCGATGTTCTGACAGAAAAGGACAAAATACATTTCTGCATGCAATACTCTGAATATCACTGCTAGCAAACACAGTTGGAGAACAACACCACCATCTAGTGTTTGTTTGAGGTTTAAATGAATTTTACTTGTGAGAAAATGACACGCCTCGTTCCAAAAAGGGCTGTAATTTAACATGAATTACCCATGGTTGTGTGACGTGCTTCTAGTCCTGAATGAGGGGTTAAAAACTCACACTCCAGTTGGCAAAACCCGATTAGTGCTAAAAATAAACTACTTTAGGCCATGTGGGTTTCCCTATAAAAAATGAAATAAAGCATTTAATTTTCTGACTATAATAATCAATGTAAGAGAGAGGTAACCTTGTCCCTAGGATGTAGTGATGTAGACTTCTGGAGCTCTGATGGCTCAAACCAATAAGACATTCACTACATGGAACCTAAAGAGGATTCCTAACCTTAACCCTGATCCTTAGTGAGGTGACCCTAAGAAGCACTTATCACTAAGTTATACACTAACTACACTCGCGCCAAAAGAAGAAGCAGAAACTATTTCCTAAAAGTGGAGCAGAATCTGTTGGTTAGAGTTAGGGTTAATGCTTGCGTTGTTTTTTAAGGTGCAACTTATGCATACAGTGCAGTGAAATAACACCTTTTACGTTTATGGCTAAGGTGTATTTGTAGGTATTTTAGCGTTAGGTTTACTTTTCGTGATAACCCTGAGCCCATATCAACAAAGGCATAGCTTACGAACTTAACACTAAAATGGGGATGCTAACGGGGGAAAACCTGTGCTGCAGGTTTCCGAGTACCATCCCCATTTTAGCATTAGATTCTGGAACAGGTGCTACCACGACACCATGCCCCGGAACGAAGCGCTATCCTCAGTAATACTCACCCGCGTCAGTATCACCTCCTGGAGTCCATAGGACAGTGTCACGGAGGGAGACTGGGGACTATTTGTCCCCAGTCTCATTCTGGTCACAGCCAGGAGCAGCGGCAGATCGGGCCGCCGTTCTCGACATGGGATGAGAGGTGAGTATCTGATTTGTTGATGGTTTTTTTTAGGGGGTGCTAAATGATTCTGCAAAAGCAGAATCAGTTAGCACCAGCTTTTAAGTGTTGCTAACATTTCTGGTAGCCCATCGCTGTGGTAATTAGTAATAGGACTTTCTAATACCTTAATTATCCTAACGCTATTTAATGATTGCATTCCCCATGTTAAATATAGGATTAGCTAAATACAGTACGCTTGCGCAAGCTAGTGCAATCACTGATGCGCTGATTTTTCAGGGGTTTAGCATTAGGGGTGTAATATGTGGGGCATGTGATAAGGTCACTTATTCTGGCTTACTCACCCAAACGCTACAGTTAGCATTCACTATGTAATTTAGCCCAGATTCTGTTCTATTGCTCTTTATTTTTTAGGCAACAGATTCTGCTCCTGCTTTTGACAAAATGTTTAGCTTAGTTTAGCTAGAGCAGAATCTGTTGACTATAAATTAAGTGATAATTGTTAGAGATGTGCGTTTCGTTTCGAATCAAAATTTAGAAGAAATTTACCCGATTCGTATTTCGGAAGCACTTCTGAAATACGAATTGGATTCGTCCAAAACGAGAATTAAACGAGACAAAATGAAACAAAATACAACGAATTGATTCCATTTTTCGGAATTAATTCATTGTATTTCGTAGTGCACTCCGAAATTGTTCAGCAATTTCACCAAAAAAATCCTGTAAAATGCCTAAAAAAATCCCAAAAAAACAGACTTTTTGCTGCAAGTGTAAAGAATAAATGGTTGCATAAATATTTAATAAAAACAGGGATTTTTTTTTACAGTTAAACCTATAGAATTCACCTGATTAAACTTGTCAAATGAATCACCAAAAATCAGGGTTAGGATTAGTGTTACTGGGTTAACCTTAACCCTAAACAACAGATTCTGCTCCATTTTCCCTTCATTTTTAGGCAACAGGTTCTGCTCCTGTTTTTGACGCATAGCATGGAACAGAAGCTGTTGCCCAAAATGTAGTGAAAATTGAGTACAATCCGATGGTTAAGGGTTAGAATTGTCCCTAACAGATACCCTGAATGTAACTTTAACCAGGGGTTTAGTCCTAAAAAAATAAAGGGGTTATTCAGAGATTGCCAAATTGGCCACCGAATTGCACCGAACAGAATATTTCCTCGTACAGTGAAATTTCATGGGCATTCAGCTATTCGCCAAATAATGGCGAATCGCCAGCGAAATACAGTGAACTTCCCATAGTGAAGTAATGGTTAATCTATACAGAGAACACTGAACTACACTGAAATGTCAGTGAAATGCCCTGAGTTTCGGGGGTTTCATTTGTCAGGTTTAAGCAGGCCAATCCCATAGGTTGCAATGTAAATAAAAAAATCCCCGTTTTTATTAAATATTTATTTAACTGTTTATTCTTTTTTTCATTTGTAGCAAAAAGTCTCTTTATTTATCTTCTAGGATCTTTTCAGTGAAAATTAAAATTTCTGAATTATTTTCTTACATGGTGTTTTCTTTTCAATCCGATCAATATGGTGATTTTTCGATCCATTTTGGCTGCGTTTGAAGGGTTCATCAGCGACGTTCGGTGCATTGATTCGGCGCACTTCAGGAACCTTGCGGTGAATGCTGAATGCCGTGCAGAGTCAGCGAATTAGGCTGGGGTCAGACTAGCGCACTTTTAACGTGCGTTCTGGCGCACATAATTACGGCCGCACTAGCAGCAGATGACGGGCAATGACGGCCAATATACAATGTACGGCCGCACAAAAGTCCGGCCGTGCAACGCAAATGGAATTTGAACGCATTTTTTTGAGAACGCTGAACCGCTAGTACTGACGTACTGAGTGCGCAGCTGCGGCATAGCGGCGTGTGTGCATGATTAGGAGATGTCAGACGCTGCTAATGTCCAGCCTACATAACGTCCAGACGCACAAAGAGTTTTATTGACGATCCGTACAAAATCACGCCCGAAAATGCGCGTCGTCTGACCGTTTTTGCGCATTCCGTGAAAAAATACGTCAATGCGTTCGGATGCACTTTTTCATGTTCGCGGGGAAAAATGCTTTCGTCTGACCCTAGCCTAAAGGGTACCAAATGCGCTGAGGGAGCGAGCACCGAAATTTCTCTGAACTTTTGGTACTCTGAATAACCTAACAAGTGTGGGAACGCTCCAAGATTTCTGCTCCCTAACTGTTGACATGTCACACTTAAGCCATAATTCCACACTTAAAATTAACATCAGCATTTAAATGCAATGATATACATAACTACCATCCTTGACGGTGCACCCCCTACTACCTTCTTAACTAATCCCATCAACAATGCACCGGCTACAACTATAACTACTCCACTGCACAATTACTCTCCTCCTTTTTTATTTTAGGTGATTTTATTCACCTTTTGTCCCCTGGCATGCGATACTCCTCCTCTTCGGCTCAGGGGCTTCTGAATCTGGAAGTCCCTGCAGTTTTGCTATGCAATTTGAATGGCTACATTCTGCATGGATGCTATTTAATCTGCAGGTGATAATGTTCTATAGAACCTTGTGTTTGGTGAACAAGTAATGAGTACCAGCTGTGCACTGTAGCCTTGTAATGGGTTAAATTCCTCTGTCATCTGTTTCATGAAATTGGCTCCTAATCAGTGATGCTTTCTCCTGGACACATGGTGACTTTCCCTACTGTTACATGTATTTATACCCCTAATTCTGATCAAGAAAACCAAATAACACAACCTGTCTGTACTCGGTCAGGGGCAGATCCAGACACAAGGGACAGGAGAGACACGCTACAATTTCGGAGCTGGTGTTTGATTCAGAGTAAATATGTATTCAAATTTCAATCATTTGCACCATATGAATTTATATTAAAACCTGTTATAGTTCAAACCTCTGTTGTTATATATTTGACCCTTTTTTAAGAAAACCTCAAAAGGAGAACAATGGAGAGCACTTTTCTAAGGAAATATGCAATAATTTTATTCTTTTGTATTTTACTTTTTCTACTTTATTAAAATGGTTATGTGTGACATCATTAGAAAGACCAGGGTTAGGCCTTTCCAAACAATTCCAGACTTGACAATGTAGGTTGCATGGGACTGGAGGTACTGGGGTCCAAATATCCAAAGGTACATTGTATCACCTACAACAGGATTGCAGATGGAGGGGGGGAAATGCCCCCCTCTGCCCCTTCCGTGGATCCCCCTGTGGCGCTGACTCAAGATAAAGGCAACAGTTTGGCAGAGGCA
Organism: Leptobrachium leishanense; assembly: GCA_009667805.1. Classification (NCBI taxonomy): domain Eukaryota; kingdom Metazoa; phylum Chordata; class Amphibia; order Anura; family Megophryidae; genus Leptobrachium; species Leptobrachium leishanense. Next base: position 133,516,823 of record CM019065.1, read on the forward strand.
ATAGTAGGCTTACACCTAGGGACCTCCTCTCTAATTACTACATAATACTTCCTCTCCTCTTCTCCTTTCCCTGCAGCTTCACACAGAAACCATCCTCAACCTCACACATGATCAGAGCTCCCTTCAAATCACAGTAGCAGTTAGTTATCCAGCTGAAGAAGTTTTACCCTTGCAAATCCTTCTCGGTAGAATGGAAGACTAGAATGCATTGTGTCACAATTCCAGCCCTGAACTCTATAGATCCAAGTATTCCTTTAGTTCAGCAATCCATGCCGGCTCTTGCATTAGTCTGACCCTTTAGATCAAACCAGTGACATATCTGCAGCCTGCTGGTCATCCCAGGCTACACCTGCTCAGAGTATGCATTCATTGCTCTATCATTGAGACTCCTGAGTGTGTGGTATCTCCAGGTCCACCTCCTCAATGTTTGCCTTGAAGTTACTACCTGCTTTGCTTCTCAATGTCTACTACCTGATCCAGTGTATTCTTGAATTCCAACTACCAGCATGGCTGTGAGTAGCCAGCCTGAGCCTTGTTTGCTGTGCATCAACACCAGAGGCGGCTGCCGTGTTCTCTGCTAGATCCAGTTCCGTGTTCACCGCCAGAGCCAGCTGCTGTGTCCACCACCAGAGCCAGCTTCCGTGATCACCACCAGATCCAGCCGCCAGTTCACTGCCAGATCCAGCCACCAGGTTCACTGCCGGGACCACTGCCAGAGTTTGCCATCTAGTTCACTGCAAAGTTCCTGTCCACTTCTGCCTTGTTCATTTATTTACCATTATGCAAGACAGTCTGCCTTGTTGGTTTCTACCCCTTCCATGTACAAAGACTTCATTCCATTTTCCTTGCTCAAGATTACTATCCTTGGTTTGTTTATTTTTCATTACCTACAATGAACACTCTGTTTACCTTGTACCTGCCATATCCTCTGCTCACTGGCTTTAACCACTTAACATCGGTCCCACCTCAGCTCTTGTCTGGTGCCAGCATGACAGAATGGAACTAATCACAATAGAATGTTGTAACTATGTCTATAACACTTAGAAAGCCTTTAGAGAGAAAAATTGTTCAGCCGGAGAAGAACTAGTCACTACACATCCTCCTGCTGATGGGACATACAGTGGCTGCTGGCTGTGCCATGGAGAAGGGGAGTAGGAGCTTAACGAGCAGTTGTAACCCAATGGGAATGGAGTTTCTGCTGTGAAAAAATTTACAGACAACTTTCCCACAAAGTCTTGCAAGACACGACCTCTGATCATTACCCTAAGAACCAACATGGGCATTGTTTTTGCACCATACTCAGAAAAATGAGTATGGTGCTAAGTTGAATCGAAAAAATCAAAGCAAGTACACAACTATTTTCCCATCCGTCGAAATGTAAGGAATATTTTTAAATCGGGTACTTTTTTGACCTATTGTTTCTATCCATGTTCCAATTCTAAACAGAGTGTGAAAATGTATCCCCAGGAGGAATAGAAACTGCAGTGCACAGCACTCTCCACCAACGTGCTAAGGTATAGACGTATAAGAAAAAATAGAACATGCAGTACAATACAACCTTTTAGATGGTCAGATATTTTTGATGATACAGGATCTTCAAGGAAGTGCAGAGCCTCTATAATCAGAGCATACACAAAAACATAGCATAATACTGCCAGATATTTGATAAAACATAAAACCACAAAAAGAAGCCAGTCACAAAATTAGTGGCACACAATGTGTAAAAGTGTGCAAAAGCGCATATTAAGCCAAGATGTTCAGATAGTCACCACAGCCGGAAAGACGTTGTCCTTAAAGCGTAATTTCTGCAGGAGAGCCTGGCCAGGATACCACTCCGTGTTGAGAAGTCCAAATACCAGGTGGAGCCACAGTTCTTCAGAACGACCAATTGGGGAACCGAAGACCTGGATCCATCCGAAGTGAATAATGGACGATCCGACTCGCGGACGAAAAACGAATGATGGACGATCCGGCGGGCGAACTAACGAAATGGCGGAAACAAGCAAGTCAGTTCGACGCGTTTCGTCCTCTGACTCATGAATAAGTCAGAGGACGAAACGCGTCGAACTGACTTGCTTGTTTCCGCCATTTCGTTCGTTCGCCCGCCGGATCGTCCATCATTCGTTTTTCGTCCGCGAGTCGGATCGTCCATTATTCACTTCGGATGGATCCAGGTCTTCGGTTCCCCAATTGGTCGTTCTGAAGAACTGTGGCTCCACCTGGTATTTGGACTTCTCAGCACGGAGTGGTATCCTGGCCAGGCTCTCCTGCAGAAATTACGCTTTAAGGACAACGTCTTTCCGGCTGTGGTGACTATCTGAACATCTTGGCTTAATATGCGCTTTTGCACACTTTTACACATTGTGTGCCACTAATTTTGTGACTGGCTTCTTTTTGTGGTTTTATGTTTTATTAAATATCTGGCAGTATTATGCTATGTTTTTGTGTATGCTCTGATTATAGAGGCTCTGCACTTCCTTCTATCCATGTTGACAAGGTGGAAAATTTTTGACGGTAAACCAGAAATAATATGCTGCCTTCTAATTGTCTGCCCTAGGCTCAAGCCTAGTTGGCCTAGGTAAGAAAACACCCCTGTCAAAAACTCGCTGTCTACAACAGAACTTCAAAAAATGCTTCATTTTCAAATTCTAGACAAAATGTAAAGACTGTAGAATGTACCAGATTACGTGTGAAGTTTTGATTCTAAAACAGTCATCAACTGAGTGAATGAGAAGCCACAAGCTGGTAAACGGTCAAAAAACTGACGTAAACTTAATCTCTGCCTGTCTACAAGAGACCATGTAGCTGTGTGTAATTTATTGCTATGTTGTATCTGAATTATATCTTACTGAAAGGAATATATACATTTAAAATTCTAGATCAAGCCAACACATATTGCATCATTAAATTCTTGAAATTACAGCCCTACAGCTATCTACCTCAATGCACATCAGTGCCTCCCTCGTTTGATGTTTGGGACAAAAAAAAATGCATAAATGAAATGTCAAGCTTTTTCTCATTTGCTCAGCATTGATGTCAGAAATACAATCTTCTGCTATGCATATTGCCTGAAGGAGTTGTGGATTTCATGTAATTTTCTTATAAAATTACATAAATAGAAATCTAAATGATAATGGCCAAATTAATCAGTGTTAGTTAGATTGCAAACCGGATACTTTCATCATGAAGAAACTTGTAGTCAGCAGAATGATTTCTAGAGTAAAAGGTTAAAAGCTGGATATTAGTTAGGGTAATGTATTTCTGCTGAAGAGAGGCATAGGGGACAAGAACTGCAACGCTGGACACAATATTAAGGTTGGAAGTTAAGGGATGCGATTTGGAGTTAATTGTGTGTCTATGAGAATCATTATAGCGCGTCCTACTTGGCTCAAGCCGGTATTCTGCAAAACAAATGCTGTTTTTTGAGGGCATGGTTTTAAGAAATAATAAAACAAAACATTTTGGGCCATATTACATACTTAATGCTAACGTTAGTGCTCAGCTGTGTGAGAGTTAACGTTAGCCTAAGTGGCCCTAGCGCAGAGCGACCATATTACATTCTGAACGCAAAAGGGTTAAAAAACCCGTTAGAAATTCAGAGCTTGCCCTTTTCAGCGCTTGCTTACTGTACTTTGCACTCCCCGTGTTAAGCATAGGGAGCGCAAAGAGTTAATTAGAGCTAGGATTACAAAGTCCTAACACTAATTACGTCCTGCTGCGGTTAACTAAAAAGTTAACCACAGTTAGGAGCTGGTGCTAATTGATTTCTCTTCTGCAGAATCAGTCAGCACCAACTACAAATCCCCCCAAAAATCACATACCCACCTCTCATCCTGCGGTGAGAACGGCGGTTCAGTATGCCTTTTCTGGCCGCTGGGAGCAGAGTGAGCCTGGGAAAAAAAGTTCCCCAGTCTCCCTCTGCGATCACTCTGCCGATTTGCAGATTCTCGCGGGACGCGAGATCCTGCAGGTCATGTGACCAGTAGGGATGAGCCGAACACTCCCCGAGTTCGGTTCGAGCCCGAACCCGAACTTCCCATTTGTTCGGGACCGAACCCGAACCCCCATGCAAGTCAATGGGGCTGAAAATTCGGTTTTTTAGAGTGCCCTCCAAGAGGGCATATATGCTACATATTTGCCATAAAAGGTGTATGGGGTCCGGGTAGTGCCCTGGGAGACAGGAAACAAGGACAAAAAGTAAAAAAAATACGTTTTTAAAGGGACAGTGAGTTTTCCATGAAATAAGGGTTAAAAATAAAAACCAAAAATTCCTTCAAATATCGTGCCTAGGAGGTCCCCATAACCTGCCGGTGAAGTGGCGGATTTCTAGGATGTATATGTAAAAACCAAAAAATGACATTTCAAATGACGGTAAATGCTTTTCCTTTAATCTATCCATAAACAACTGCTTGGGGCGGCAGTCTGTATGAAAAGAGGAGACATTTTCGGACACGCAGAAAACGTTTACTGATTTTTTGGCGGTGAAAAGCAGGAGAATGACTGGAGAATGGAAAATTCTAGACCAAAGAGCCGATTTGGAAAGTGAGATAAATGGGCGATTTTTTCTGGTTTGGCTATTTTGACCTAGAATTTTCCATTCTCCAGTCATTCTCCTGAGTTCCACCTTTCTCTGAATAACCCTGTCAGGGTTATTAAGAGAGCGGTGAAGAGCAGGAGAATGACTGGAGAATGGAAAATTCTAGGTCAGAATAGCCAAAACAGAAAAGTTCTCCCATTTAGGCTAGGGTCAGACTAGCGAATTTTTAACGTGCGTTTAGGCGCACTTAATCACGGCCGCACGAGCAGCAAATGACGGGCAATGACGGCCAATATACGAAGTACGGTCGCACGAAAGTCCGGCTGCGCAACGCAAGTGGAAAATGAACGTATTTTTTTGAGAACGCAGAACCGCTAGTACGGACGTACAGAGTGCGCTGCGTCCACTAGCGGCGTGTGTGCGTGATTTGGAGACGTCAGACCCTGCTCATGTCCGGCCAACATAACGTCCAGACACCCAAAGTTTTCACCCAAAAAAACACGCACAAAAATGCGCATCGTATGACTGTTTTCGCGCAATCCGTGAAAAAATACGGCAATGCGTTCGGACGCACTTTTTGACGTCGCTGCGAAAAATGCGTTAGTCTGACCCTAGCCTTCTCTCTCACTTTCCAAATCGGCTATTTGGTCCAGATTGTTCTCTTTTCCTGCCATTCTCCTGTTTTTTAACCTTTCTCTGAACAACCCTGAGAGAGAGGTGAAAGCCAGGAGAACTGGCAAGAGAAGAGAACAATCTAGACCAAATAGCCGATTTGGAAAGTGAGATAAATGGGAGAATTTTTCTGGTTTGGCTATTTTGACCTAGAATTTTCACTTCTCCAGTTATTCTCCTGCTTTTCACCGCTCTCTGAATAACCCTGTGAATGTTTAATCCCGAGGTGAAAAATAACATTACTTTAGATTTTTTTCAAACACCAGTTAACCACTTGGCTGCTATGGACGTGCTCAGCGCGTCCAGCCAAGTGGTTCTCCTGTGCTATGGACGCGCTGAGCGCGTCCATGCACAGGAGGCAGCAATCCACCGGAATCCGGCGGATTGCTGCGCCCCCCGGTGCAGGCTGACATCTTGGATGTCAGCCCAGCACTCCGGGACCCCGGCGGAGCAATTAGATGTCATCGCGGCGGCGCGATGACATCTAATTCAGGCGCCCCCCTCGCATGTGCGGAGGAAGTGCCTGAAAGGGAGTGGGGGAGGTCCTTCGGACCTCTCTCCCTCCCGATCGCCGGGGGGCAGAGGGTTAATCCAGGCACCGTTTGGAAGGGAACAGCGCATGGCCTTTCCAAGGATACCAAACATGAGCATGATACCAAACAAAAAATGTTTTTAAAAAAAATAAAAAATAAAAAATAAAAAATAAAAATATTTTTAAAAGAAAATTCTAAAAAAAAATAAACAAGTTTTTTTGTTTGTTTTTGTTTTGTTAATGCAGCAATATTGTTCCCATTTCAATTATAATGTGAACAATAATGCTGCACTAACGATTTTTGTATGCGGTGCGTTTGTTAAAAAAAGCAAAATTTTCCCCCAAAAAAATGTAACGAGACCCCATTTCAAATTTTTTTAATAAGCGCACCCCATACAAAATATAACCGCAAACGATCGCATGTTAAAATGTGAAAAAAAACACTTTACACATATTAAATTATTGAAAATTCTAATTTTATTGCATTTTTTGATATAATATACAGACATGACATAACATATACATATAATAATGACATATTATGAATCTGCCAAGTCTGCCGGAAAGAACGATATATAATATGTCTGGGTCATATATCAAAATATGGCTACAAAACGCGGTTAAACATGATGAGCGAAAGCGGTAAAAATGACCTCAGCACAGAGGTGTGAAAAGCCTCAGCAGCGAAAGGGTTAAATGCAGCATATTAGGATGTTTTAGGGAAATTAATTCTCAAATCTCAATCAGAAGCAGACACCACCCCACCCCCTCACTATATTGTACAATGTATCAAATTGATTACCAAACTAAAAACACCTGGTGTTATGCCCGTTTGTGAACAGAGGTCATTTAGAGTTGATAATCTTTCCACGTACACATTAGTTTTTAATTCAATATCTAATAAACCGTTGCATATAATATTCTGCAGTAAAGAGTCTCTTTATTTCCAGATTTTTTAGTATTTTTTTAAGCATTTTCTATACTTTTTTCAAAATTTCTTTTTTTTCGAACTCGAATCGAACACGCCCAAAAAGTTCGAAATTTGCGAACTTTCGAACTGCCAAAGTTCGGGTCGAACTCCGAACCGTCCGAACCCGAACAGTTCATCCCTAGTGACCAGCAGTCGAAGGCTCAATGGAGTCCTAAAGACTCCATGGAGGAGATGCTTGCGGCGGCGCTTAGTGATGCATTGAGCATCTTGAGGCTTAGCGTTGCATTACGGGACAGGCTGCTGAATTAGCGCCTGCCCCGTAATTTGGAGCTAAAACTAGGCCGCTAAGGAGAAACCTTCTGGTGCAGGTTTTCCTCCTTAGCATCCCCGTTTTACCGGGCAGTATGTAATGCTGCCCTTTATCTGTTAATCCGTATGTTTAACGGTTATCACCTTGCATATTCATATTCTGTAACTAAAGATTTTTTTTAAAAAAAATAGTGGGAGAGATATTAAGACCTAATGGAAGTGAATTGGAGATACTAAGGGCAAGGCCAATGGGGGCCAAGACTCAAGGAGATGAGGAGAAATAGTGGTCATGTGTCATGTGTGCTTGTGTGAAATTAAGAGGATTGCTGAACAACATATAATTAAAATACTGCTGTTAAAATAGCTCTGACAGTATTTCCATTCAGTGACCTACATGTCAGAGTTGATTGAAATGTCAACCTCATAATCATGTTTCATCAGTGAGTTTCAGTAACTAACATTTTCTACACGGGATCATCTCTATCATAAAAACATTTATGATCCCAGAATTACTTTAGAAAACGTTACAGGCGATAAATTTCATTCATTTTTACATATACTGGAGGAAGCAAGGTAGAATACCTAAATACCTTACAGCATTTTCTCTCTAGCCTAGCCACCTTCCAGACAGCACCAATCAGCAGTGAACGATTTATATCCACAACTCTAGGATGAGCCTAACAATTTCTGAAATACTGATTCTGAGACATCCATAAGAAAGGTAATTTAGAAAATATGTATCTTTATACATCAGAATTGCTACTGCATACAAATACATTGCAATCCTGGATGAGGACTCCATATCCATTCTCAAAAATATTTTAAGAAGACTGAATATGTCATGCTTTCTAACTTGAGAAAAAAAATCTGTACTTCTATTTGTTTAAGGAGACACTCTTGCCACCAAATATTGGTGCAATTCCCCTTGTCTGGCGTTTCCTGGGTGCCATAACAGACGTTCAAAACAGAGGTCTTCCCCCAACTTAAAAGCTGTCACACAGCTTAACTTAATCAGTCAACACAAACAATGTCTCTCAATGCTTCTATTTTTGAGTGGCATCGAATATCGGGGTGGATGTTAGTGATGCCAGTGACTTCCAGCAGAATATGCCACCGATGGGGAATAGTCCTGAGGGAGACCGCAGCGTGAGAGAGTGCGTGAATTAAAATGTCTTAAGCTAAAACAGGACGGGGGGAGCAGGAGGAGTTAAAATCCAACCCCCCCCCCATTTTTTGTAGCCTTGACCGACCCTTTAAAGTATTGCAGGGTTATTGAAAGAGATCCGAATTGTGGCCGAAAGGTAACCGAACGCTGAAATTCAGCATACACTTACATTTCCTGGATATTCGGCTATGCTAGAGAGCAGGCAGTTCACCAAGTGTTGGCTCAGTGCCTGTTCGAGGGCAGTGAAATCCCCATAGAGAAGCAATGCTTCGTCTATTCAAAGAGCAAAAACCAGCAGTGAAATGTTGCCGTATTGCCCTGCTGTTCGGTGGTTTCATGCGGCAGATTTATTCAGGACAATCCCGTAGACTACAATTGTGTGAATCCTTTAATTCCCAACAACTCTCAGGTCCTTGAAAAAATGTATATAGATTACAGAAGTGTCAGGGACAGACTATTCTGTTTTATAACCAAGTGACGTAGCTAATCTTCCGAATGAAAATTTACATTAGAGCCCACTGACTATGGAGTACTTTGACATGGTGAGGAGTTCACAGCGTGGCCATATGGAACAATTAAATTTTCCTTTTCAGATAGGTGTTTTTAAATAACCTTTTGATTGCATATTTCTGTGTGTATTGATTTTTTTATATGTATTTTGCTGAGGCAGTGGTCATTGGGGGGTCTATTGCCCAGGGTAGCGGACTGGAGGAGACACCTTTTTCCCTACAACATACTTTTTTAGGTCTACTGTAGATACTCGAGTATACCGCTAGATTTTGGTGACAAAAATTTACCTTAAAATTGGAGGGGGTCGCGTTATATTCGAGACATCTGCATGGCGTGTAAAAAAAAAACCTTGGCTTGCTTGTGGATCCCAAGTCTCCCTGACTATTGGCGGATGATGTGGTGGATGAGCCTGCTTGCTGGAGTAGGAGGTCAGAAAAGAACACCTCCCTGCGTGCTGGCTATTGGTGAATGATTCACTGTGATGATTCACTGTGATTCATCTCGCTCTGCCGGACCTCTTATCGCAAGTAAGAAGACGGGTGGCCAGCGGCTTCATATTTAGTAACAACTACAATCATTCAAGAGCAACCTGGCCTGAGGGGGAGCCTGACTGTGTTAAGAAAACCTGGAAGGATTTTAATGGTTTCCCAGTAAAGTATAGTTTTATCATTTTGTTCCTCGCGTTATATTCGAGTCTGGAGTATTCTATCATTTCCATAATAAATCTCGATCCATCGTGTTATATTCGGGTCGCGTTATACTCGAGTATCTAGGGTAATATATTTGGTGGAACAGGTGTGTAGCAAAGCAGCACAGGAATAAAACTCCAAGCAGTGAATCTCTACATTATTATAAATTGTCCTAAATTAAATTTGTATTGACATAAATAACCCTGATAGGTCATACATATGTATGTGTATTTTCTTATTTCCAAGTTTATGTTCGTGTTCATATTTATTTGAAATTGGGTATGGGGCACAGTAGAATTTAGAGCACCTAGGGCAACAACAAGTGAACAGTTAGCTCAAAGAGAAAAAAAAAGATGCACTTGGCTGGAAAAAAAAAGCCTTGTCTTTTTAAATAAAAATTGGAACCCAAAATTTCACCTAAAAAATCCATAAAAATACCGAAAAATTAAAAAAAAAAAATCAATAAATAAAAGGGCTTTTTGCTTCGCATTAAAAAAAGAAACGTTTGAATGAAAATGAAAATATTTTATACAGTGAATCCTTTAGGCTTCGCACCCAATCACTTATACCCCTGCCACGACACGACGGTTTAACTATACAATTCATCTTTTTCATGTAATTTGTATCAGATCGTCCATTTTCATCTCAACAAATTCTATGAAAATTGAAAGGATCGCTGATCTGTTGTAATCGCATAAAATAGTCTGAAATCCTCCGATGGTGGTCGGATGCAGTGGAAGAAGGTTGATTCGCCTGCATGTTGTAGGATCGGCTTGACGACTTCAGATGATATCTGTTGGACGACTTCAGATGATATCGGTTGATCGCTCCTTCACACAAATACGGTGCCAGTGGATGGCCAGTCTAATGATCCTTTTGGTTCCATAGATAGATAGACAATGTCTCTGCAAACCATCTTTTCTCATGTCAGCCAAATCTCATTCATAGCTATTCTTCACCCCAATCTATACATGATATATGTAATATTTAACATAGTTGCTGTCACAGATCCCCCTGATAACATGATGTCGGCCCCTGTATACAGTACCCTATCTACCCCTCCAATCCTTGAATGGTCGGGACAGCTGAATACCTTCAGGGACTCGATCTTAATACACCCAGCAAGGGTTAACAGACCACAGAGTAGAATAACAGAGCAGACCCTAACCGCATAGATCTTAAAGCCAGGAAAGAGTGTCAGCCTTTTGCCAAGGATAGAAGTCAGAGCTGGGTTATCAAGACCAGCCGAGTCAATACACAATGCAGATTTCTCAGTAATAACCGGGTCAATAGACAATGCAAGATTCTCAGTAATAATCGTGTCAGTATACAATGCAAGGTTCTCAGTACTAATTGGGTCAGTGTACATGGAGGGTTCTCAGAAATAGCCAGGGTTAGTATTCGTCACCAAATATAACAGAAAGCTCTGGGGAAGTAACATTATTATTATTATTATTATTCTTTATTTATAAAGCGCCAGCATATTCCGCAGCGCTGTACAATAAGCACAGTATAGACAGGGTTACAATACATTGAACAACATTTGACAAACAGTACAGGAGGAGATGAGGGCCCTATTCCCGTAGGAACTCACAATCTGGGAGGGTTGGGGTTGGAAACAGGAGGAGAGGACTGTAAGGTTAGAGTGATTGATGATTGCGTCAGTGAGTTGGGTGGTAGGCTTCCCTAAATAGGAATGTTTTAAGGGAGCGTTTGAAGGAAGAGAAGTTAGGGGAAAGTCTGACAGTATGAGGGAGAGCGTTCCAGAGAGTGGGGGCTGCGCGTGAGAAATCCTGCAGTCTATCATGGGAAGAGGTGATGCGGTGAGAAGCTAGGCGCAGGTCACTGTTTGACCTTAGGGAGCGGGCTGGGGTGTATTTGGTGATTAGTGAGGACAGGTAGTGGGGAGCTGAGTTAGTGAGGGTTTTGTAGGTAAGGATAAGGATTTTGAACTTAATTCTGCAGTGGATGGGGAGCCAGTGAAGGGACTCGCAGAGGGGAGCGGCAGAGACAGAGCGGCGGGTGAGGTGAATTAGTCTGGCGGAGGCGTTCAGGATGGATTGTAGGGGGAGAGGCGGGACAGAGGGAGGCCAGATAAGAGATTATTGCAATAGTCGAGTCGGGAGATTACCAGGGCGTGTATGAGTTGTTTTGTGGCGACAGCGGTAAGAAATGGCCGAATTCTGGAAATATTACGCAGTTGGTATCGGCAGGAGGAGGAAAGAGACTTGATGTGGGGGATGAAGGAAAGAGCAGAGTCAAGTGTAACTCCAAGACAGCGAACTTGGTTTGATGGGGAAATGGTGATACCCTCCACCGTGATAGAGAAGTCAGGAGGTGGGGAGGCATTGGAGGGAGGAATAAGTAGGAGTTCAGTCTTCGACATGTTGATCTTTAGGTGGTGGGAGGCCATCCAGGAGGAGATGCCAGATAAACAGTCACTGACTTTTGAAAGGACAGGGGGAGAGAGATCAGGGGTAGAGAGGTAGATCTGAGTGTCATCAGCGTAGAGGTGGTAATTGAAGCCAAAGCTGTTGATGATTTTGCCCAGGGAGGAGGTGTAGATGGAAAAGAGCAGAGGACCAAGGACAGAGCCTTGAGGTACACCAACAGATAGAGGCAATGAGGAGGAGGAGTTACCAGCAAAGGACACACAGAAGGACCTGTTGGATAAATAGGATTCGACCCAAGCGAGTGCAGTGTCACCGAGACCCAGAGAGTTGAGGGTCTGTAGAAGGAGGGGGTGGTCAACAGTGTCAAAAGCAGCCGAGAGGTCAAGCAGGATGAGAATAGAATAGTGGCCGTGTTTTTTAGCAGTTAGGAGGTCGTTGGTGACTTTGGTGAGGGCAGTTTCAGTTGAGTGTAGGGGACGGAAGCCAGATTGCAGGGGGTCAAGTAGGGAATTGGAGGACAGGAAGAGGGAGAGGCGGTTGAAGACTAGTTTTTCTAAGAGCTTTGATGTGAAGGGAAGCAGGGATACAGGGCGGTAGTTGGATGGAGAGTTGGGATCTAGGGATGGTTTCTTTAGTAAAGGGGTAACTAGCGCGTGTTTGAAGGCGGATGGAAAGGAGCCAGTGGAGAGAGATAGGTTGAAGATGTGTGTGAGAGCAGGGGTGAGGGAGGAGGAGAGGGGAGGAATTAGATGTGAGGGAATGGGGTCGAGCGGGCATGTGGTGAGATGTGAGGAGGACAATAAGGAATTGACTTCCTCCTCAGTGGCTGGGAGGAAGCGGCAGAGGGTGGCAGAGGGGACCTGTGGGAGTGGAGGTGGCAGATAACTATCTTGTGTTGGGATGTTGCGTCTGATATTTAGAGTTTTACTGAGGAAGTAGTCTGCCAGGTCTTGAGCGCTGAAGGCAGCTGTGGGGGAGGTGCAGGTGGGTAGAGGAGGGTGTTGAAGGTGGACCAGAGCCGTTTAGGGTTGGAGGACAGCGTAGATATAAGAGATGAGAAGAAGGATTGTTTGGCCAAGTGGAGGGCAGAGGTGTATGACCGGAGAATAAACTTGAAGTGAACAAAATCAGCTTCAGAGCGGGATTTCCTCCAGGCACGCTCTGCAGTGCAGGAGCATCTTTGCAGGTAGCGTGTCTGGAGGGTGTGCCAGGGCTGAAGCTGGCGGCGTGGGGCCTTACAGAGTCGAAGAGGAGCAAGAGTGTCTAGAGCAGAGATAAGAGTAGTGTTGTAGTGATTAGTGGCAGCATCAGGGCAGGTGAAGGATGAGGTATGAGGGAGGTGGTGAAGTAGGTTGGAGAATTGATGGGGGTCCACAGCATGTAGATTTCTGCGAGTGTGTGTGCGGGGTGGGGGAGCAGGGTGTTTAGGAAGTCCAGATAGGTTGAAAGAGAGAAGGTGGTGGTCAGAGATGGGGAAAGGGCGACAGTTGAACTCAGAGATGGAGCAGAGGTTGGAGAAGACAAGGTCAATAGCGTGACCATTGCGGTGGGTAGGGAGGAGGGAGGATTGTGTGAGTCCAAGGGAGGATGTGAGTGAAAGAAGTTTGGAGGCAGCAGGGGCGGAAGGATCGTCAATGGGAATGTTGAAGTCGCCGAGAATTAGGCATGGAAGATTAGAAGACAGGAAGTGAGAAAGCCAGGTAGCAAAGTGGTCAAAGAACTGGGAGGTTGGTCCCGGTGGGCGGTAGATGACTGCCACCCTGAGAGCCAGAGGAGAGAACAGGCGGATGCAGTGTGTCTCGAAGGAGGAGAAGGAGAGGGATGGAGGTGGAGGGAGATGCTGGTAGGTGCAGGTGGGAGAGAGCAGGATTCCGACCCCGCCACCATTTCTCTCACCCGGTCTGGGGGTATGGCTCAAGTGTAGACCGCCATGTGAGAGAGCAGCAACGGAGGCCGTGTCAGAGGGAGTTAGCCAGGTTTCAGTTAAAGCTAGGAGGTTGAAGGAGTTTGAAAGGAAGAGGTCATGGATTGCTGTGAGTTTGTTGCACACAGAGCGAGCGTTCCAGAGGGCGCAGGAGAAAGAGGACAGGTGCTGAGGGATTATGGGAATGAGGTTGCTGGGCTTGCAGGGAGGTGATTTATGTGCGATGGAGATAGGATGAGAGGGAAGTATTGGATGTGTTGTGGGGCCAGGGTTAGGGGATATGTCACCTGAATAGAGTAACAGCAGGAAGGTGAGAAAGAGAAGGTGGGAATGGGATTTGTGGGAGTGGGAGTGATTGGCAGCACGAGAGTTAGAGGGAGACCATGTTCACATCACATCTGGGCAGTGAGTCTGCCTAAGCAGACTGATTTTGTACCTGGCGGCTACATACTAGGCTTGTGCACCGATTTTTTTTTCGGTTCGATTTTTCGGATTTTTAAACTTTTCAATTCGGCTCGTTTCGACCGATTTCTGTTTCGATTCGGTTCGGCTCGACTCGTTTTTCGTGCACATATTTTTCGGAATATCGACCATTTTTCGTATTTTCGGGTCACTTTGCTCGTTTTTGTATCGACTTTTCGTAACTTCGGAAATTTTCGTTTTTTCGGAACGTCTGTTCTCGTTTCAAAGCAATAAATTTCGATTTGACACATTTCAAGTCCATTCGAAAATTCCGAAAATATTTCGTTTCGGCTCGGAAAACTTTTCGGATCTGACATTTTCAAATCTAAAAATTTTCGGAAATTCGGCCGCATCCGAAAACACGAATCGGGAAATTTCGTGAAAATTCCGAAATTCCGAAACCCGAAACGCACATCCCTACGTGTCATCATGTGAGAGCCCCGGCTCCCACGTGACTGCCGGGGGCCGACATCTCACTCGGCACCCGGCCAGCGAGGACGGGGCTGCCGGGTGCCGGGGAGCTGGAACGGCAGAGGTGACAGTTGCATACCTATTATTGATCACTGAGCATGTCCATCTCCAGGACTATTCTGACAATAATACTAGATTATCTCAGAAAGTTTCCAAATGTTCGCAATATCTCGCACATTAGAAGTAATTATATCATGACAGGAGGTAGAGTAAGAAGCCTAATATGATGCAATTCAACAAGGTCACATTGTGGAGATAATTTATAGACCTGCCATTTACAATTTATAAATACCATGGAATGGCTTTAATTATAGCTGTTACATATACAGAAATTATAGAGGAAAGTCAGCTATGTGTTCTAATAAATAAAAAAAAAATGAATGAACCACAAATTAATATTCTCTTATCAGGTCAGTCTAATTTTTATTTACAGGTGAATGATCCAACATTATACATCTCCTTAATTGGTGCATCTTTAATAGGTCAAAGCCAAGCTTTGGGAATCTGATCTAGATTCTGCACCCTGAAGGACTCCCAAGCTCAACACTCACAGTCACCACTCCAGATTCTGCACCCTGAAGGACTCCCAAGCTCAACACTCACAGTCACCACTCCAGATTCTGCACTCTGAAGGACTCCCAAGCTCAACACTCACAGTCACCACTCCAGATTCTGCCCTCTGAAGGACTCCCAAGCTCAACACTCACAGTCACCACTCCAGATTCTGCACTCTGAAGGACTCCCAAGCTCAACACTCACAGTCACCACTCCAGATTCTGCACCCTGAAGGACTCCCAAGCTCAACACTCACAGTCACCACTCCAGATTCTGCACTCTGAAGGACTCCCAAGCTCAACACTCACAGTCACCACTCCAGATTCTGCACTCTGAAGGACTCCCAAGCTCAACACTCACAGTCACCACTCCAGATTCTGCACCCTGAAGGACTCCCAAGCTCAACACTCACAGTCACCACTCCAGATTCTGCACCCTGAAGGACTCCCAAGCTCAACACTCACAGTCACCACTCCAGATTCTGCACCCTGAAGGACTCCCAAGCTCAACACTCAGTCACCACTCCAGATTCTGCACCCTGAAAGACTCCCAAGGTATCCACGATTCGACCATGACGTCATTCAAGTCACTCCTCTGCTTCATTTCTGTCATTTTCATAGTCTGCCTGATTACTTTTCCCTTTTATGCCTTCCCTCCAATTTTGATAGGATTTGATAGTACAAAAAACGTGTTGTTCCACCATGCTTCTGCCTCCCCTCCCCCACTTCCTCCCCCTTGCATCTCATTACCTGCTTGCATCTCATTACCTGCTTGCATACAGTGCCCCTCTGCTAAATCTCTGCCTCTTCCTTCACCACAGCTCAACACTCACAGCCACCACTCCAGATTCTGCACTCTGCAGTGCCACCCACCCAGTCCTCGGTCCAAACATATTCATTCCCCTCCACCTGTAGCCACTTGTGGCTTGCTATTCTCTCTCTAGGCACCACATCCACACTCCCCAGCTCCCCTTCTGTTTCACTTCCCCCTGTCCTTTAGATTGTAAGCTCATGGGATGTCTAGCTGAGCACTTGTGTAAAGTGCTGTATCAGTAGGACAATTATCCTAAGGGCAGGGTCATCTGTTCCTTATGTGATTTAGTATGTCTCATGTCTTCACTCCCCCATTGTACAGCGCTGCGGAATATGCTGGCGCTTTATAAAGAATAATAATAATAATCTAGAAGTTTCTATAAAAAATCAATGATGACAATGAAAATCCACCATTTATGAAGGACATAGATTCAAAGTACAAAGAGGGTGCGCTTAGTACTAAAATCAACCCAATAGCACTACTAGAAATAGAGATGTAATATTTATTTATTTATAAAGTATTTTACCAGGAAGGATACATTGAGATTTCTCTCGTTTTCAAGTATGTCCTGGGTTCAAGAACATTGAAGTGTTACAGTTACAGAAATACAAAGTAATACAATGCAAGATATTAAAAAACAACACATATATACAGATTAACAGAAAATAAATATGTAGAACATAGTCATTATGTTACATGTTTACAGGTGCATTCTGTATTGAGGTATGTTAATAGGGAGCTCTTGAGTGACTTAAGACTGGGGGAAGATTTGATGGTGTCTGGGAGGTTATTCCATAATTGCGGTGCTCTGTAAAAAAAATGAGGATCGAGCCACTTTCTTTTTGTATTGTGGTATTGTAAGTAAAGTGCAGGTCCTGGATCGGAGGTTATATAGGATGAGGGAACTGCTGGGGGAAGCAGCCTATTCAGGTAGGGTGGTAGCTTCCCAGAAAATCTCTAACACCAGGTTGGAAAGGTGAAGGGTGCGTCTAGATTCCAACCACGGCCAGTTTACGTCTTTTAACATGTCACAATGGTGGGTCATATAGAAACAAGTAAGTTTCTAAAGGTGTGTTTGCGGGGCAGCTGCATACACTACATCTCCGTATTCAATAGCCGGCATAAGCATTCAGAGTTGGCCAATTCGAAACTGACATTACTGCTCTGGAACATTTATAAATAGTAATGTTTTATTGCTCAAACCTGTGTACCAATACAAAGGCAATATTAAAGGGACAATCTTAAAAAATATATTTTTGAAACATAAAACACTGGGGCACTATCACCTTGCCCTCGCTAAAACAGGGATGCTAAGGGGAAAAAATAGCATTCTCTAACCTCCCCTTAGCGCCTCTGTTTTCCCCACAAGATTACAGGGCAGGCGCTGAGTCCAGGCAGCCTGCTCGGAAGCAGCCGCTAGGGTCCTGGATGCTCTGACAGCGCTAAAGCATTAAGACCTCTTGTTCAGTCGCAGGAGGGAATGAGTTAAACGTGTGAGGGTAGACACTATTAATAACTTCTTGCATGGGAGATAGCGGCATTGTTGAGATTTCGGTTCTTATCTGTTCTAGTTTTGCTGTGAAAAAGCACATGAGGTCTCTGGCATTGAGGTCAGTGTGAGCAACAGCCACAGCAGGACGAAGAAGAGAGTTGAACGTGCGGAACAGACGTTTCGGGTTCCGGGAGTGAGTGTGTGGGCCGTATAATATGACTGCTTGTCTAGAGAGAGGGCAGAGCTGTAAGACTGAAGCATGAATTTATAGTGAAGAAAGTCCGAGTGAAAATGAGTCTTTCTCCAATAGCACTCAGCAGTTCGAGCACATCTTTGGGATACTGGGTTAATTTGTTATGCCAGGGTTGCAGGTTTTGTTGCCTCATTGACCAGGGTTTTGACCGTGCAAATTTATCGAGTGTGGATTAGGATTAGTATATAAATACTCTCTTTTAGGAAAAGAATTGTTTATGCACTCACACATTGTAAAAAAAATATTTTTAAATTTAATATATTTAAAAAGTTTATTAACCCTTTCGCTGCTGAGGCTTTTCACACCTCTGTGCTGAGGTCATTTTTACCTGTTTTGCTCATCATGTTTAAACGTGTTTTGAAGGCTTATTTTAGTATATGACCCAGACATATTATATATCGTTCTTTCCGTCAGACTCGGCAGATTCATAATATGTCATTATTATATGTATACGTGATGTCCTGTCTGTATATTATAACAAAAAATGCAATAAAATATGTATTTTCAATAATTTACAACGTGTAAAGTGTTTTTTTTCACATTTTAACATGCGAGCAATTGCGGTTATATTTTGTATGGGGTGCGCTTGTTAAAAAAATTAGAGATGGGGTCTCGTTACATTTTTTTTGGGGGAAAATTACGCGATTTTTAACAAACGCACCGCATACAAAAATCGTTAGTGCAGCATCATTGTTCACATTATAATTGAAATGGGAACAATATTGCTACACTAACAAACCAAAAAAAAGAAAAAAAAATGTTTATTTTTTTTTTATAATTTTTTTTAAATATATTTTTATTTTTAATTTTAATTTTAATTTTTTTTAAAAACTTTTTTCACATTCGTGTTTGGTATCGTTGGAACGGCCATGCTCTGGCCAAACATACCAAACATTAACCCCTAGCTGCCACGGATCGGGAGATAGGGAGTTCCAATGAACTCCCTATCTCCACCGTTGGTGGCAGTTAGGGGTTAACTCTAGGACTGGCGTCATCGTGCTACGCACGATGACGCCAGTCCTCAGGGGGAGTTCCCGGAGGCTTGGCCGACATCCACGATGTCGGCCAGCTCCGGGAAAGGATCGCGAACCGGCGCTTTTCAGCGCCGATTCGCGATCCAGCTCCCCAGGGGTTAATGCCAGGCACCATTTGGAAGGGCAGGCTGTGCCCTTCCAAATGGTGCCTGGGTTAACCCCCGCAACGCCGCCGATCGGGAGGGAGAGAGGTCCGAAGGACCTCCCCCCCTCCCTTTCAGGCGCCTCCTCCGCACATGCGGGGAGGCGCCTGAATTAGGTGTCATCGCGCTGCTGCGATGACACCTAATTCCAGCGGCTGCGGTTCCGGATGCCGGGCTGACATCGAGGATGTCAGCCCGCACCGGGGGGGCCAGCGATCGGCCGGAACCCGGCCGAACACTGACCCCAATGGGAGGACGCGCTCAGCGCATCCTCCGCATACCAGCAGTAATGCGGAGGACGCGCTCAGCGCGTCCTCCGCATTGAAGTGGTTAATTAACCTCCCTGGCGGTCTAATTTTTTCAAAATTTCGTGTCTAAAAGCGTCTCAATTTTTTTTTAAAGGAAACGTGTTTTTGTACATAGTTAGCCTGTATTAATTAGGAATCACGCACTGAAATCCGTGCAATCAAGAATCCTTACTGGTAAAATCCTTTATAAATAAATTAATAAATAAATAAAAAAGTCCGAAAAAGTTTGAAACATGACATAATAATTTATTATCCCAAAAATAATTATCCAAAATAATGCAAATAAATGATATTCAATAAAATACAACAAAAAACACTGAAATCTGTCTGCAAGGGTGAGACGATGTATGGTCTATTCCTTATCCTGTACTGCCACCTAGTGGCTGTTCATAAACATTACACTGTATAATCCAAAATGCTGTAAACTGTAAAAGAGATTTCTTTAATGCTAGCCCCACCCCCTGCACCATGTGACTCGCAGGGAGCCTTCCAGGAAGCAGCTCGCGGAGAGGGGGAGGGAGGGAGGCAGGAGGAGGTGAGTAAACATCCAGCCCGAGTGTGGCTCGGGGTTACCGTTCGCAGTAGCGAAATTTAACCCCGAGTTACACTCGGGAATACCGCCAGGGAGGTTAATGAATAAGTACAATTGACACATATTAATTAATATAATTAATTTATAAAGGTGGAAGAAAAGATGAAAGAATGTGTTATTAAGGATGCACACCACTGAGGGATAAAAGACTTTCGACTGAAAAAGCCAGATAAGGTGAAATGTGTCTTGGAAAGCTATTTTCATTGTTCCCTTATAAAATGTTAAGATTTCTTTTTAAAGCACATCTAAGACAATAAGTATTTGGAAGAATATATTTGCAAATATGATCTGTTGCTCGAAGAGGGATTGGCGTATCAGTGATGGAGGTCCAGTGCTCCTTACATAAGATCGTTTAAAAAATAAAAAGGGTTTTTGAAGAAAAAAAAAGAGAGAATTAACAGTCTTTAAATTTTTTTTTTAAAGATATTACTTTGCCTGTTTAAACCTGCCGAATTGAAACAACGAACGTCAGGACATTTCATTGGCATTTCGGCATTCTGTGAATAGAAAACACGCTATTTAACTATGGGACAATTTCAGTGCTGCCGAATTGCACCATATTTCGCTGTCATTCGGATACAATTGTTGAATTGACAGCTTAGCGAATAGATGAATTGCCATGAAATTGCACAGAACGGTGAAATTCACCGTCTGGTGCAACTCCGGGCCAATTCGTAGGTTAGTGAATTCGACTCCTCTTGGGCTGGGCAGTTCACACTGCAGCTACTGTGAGGCCTTGTTTTCATTTTTGATTTTCTTTTTTGCTGCTTTTGGCATTCAATAGTTGCATTCAGGAATTGCAAGACCCACATCGTCACCAAGCACCTTGTAGTGTGTCACCGTGAACATTTTCAATTAAAAGGGAATTGTCGTGAAACAAGAAATTCTCACCTAAACTTGTTTTGTTAAAACATATTTTTTAGAGCTCGATAAAACTGTATTTTGAATAAACAGCTGTGTAGTTATTGCACCTTGAAACTTGGTAATAATTAAAATAGGTTAGTCATTGGCGGGTGCAGCTCGTTACATTAGGGTGTGCACCCATGGAACATTTTTTCAATTGAAAAATTACCTTTAGAAGATTTTGTACCAAATACACATTTTTCATTAGAAATAGCAAACCAGTAATCAGAGATAGTCAGTTTTTATGCCATTCACCATGAACCAGATATGGGATACCTAAAATGTCAAGGAGGAGGAAATATGAAAGAATAGGGGAAAGAGCAACTCTTCACCCAACATTAGGGTGTGCTCGGCACACCAGGCACACCACCTGTGCACGCCTATGATATTAATGCAATCCTTTTTTTTTGAGAAAGGTTTTTACCAGGAAGGATACATTGAGATTTCTCTCGTTTTCAAGTATGTCCTGGGTGGCGAGTATGTACCATTAGGTGTCTTGCCCAAGGACACTTACTGGAGAGGTTGCTCGCTGGGATCAACCCATGTCTCCATAGGCTCTCTCCACGCAGAGCGGTGATGTTACCTCTACTCCACCCAGCCGGTAAGTTCTTACACCGTTACCTACAGATGTACATTCATTGCAATTTACCTGGGAAATTCAGTGAAATTACAAAATATGAATAAGAATTGTAAAATGTACGTGGTAAATGAGGCATATCATCAACCCCATGTTTAGCTATTGAGCATATACTGTATATGGTGCTGTGGGGATAAAATGATGGTCTATGATGATAGAGTCTCTGAGAGCCGTGGATGACCTGGTGGCTCAGCAGGAGGAGAAGACCCCAGATCACTTCCTTAAGTGGTTCTATTGGGACAGGTTTTGCATCTCCTCTGCTTTTCGACTGAGAGTATCGACTCTAATGGTAAGCTCTTTGTTCCTGAAGAAGAGAGAATACAGGTTATGATGGTCTATCACGATACGAAGCCCTTTGGGCACATGGGTATAACCAAGACCTTAGCTACTCTCGAAAATAAGTTCTGGTGGGCAGGTATGCAAAAGGATGTTAAGGAATTTATAGCTACCTGTGAGGTATGCTGTAGAAGCAAAAATCCTAAGACCTTACCTATTGGCTTGTTACAACCATTGCCGGTTCCTGAAAGACCATGGGCTCACCTATCTATGGACTTCATTACTGATTTGCCTGTGTCCCAATGAAAATGGCTCCAAGATACATAGGTCCCTATAAGGACCTACGCAGAGTAAACCCCATGTCTTATGCTTTAGCATTACACCCATACTTGCACATCCACAATGTCTTTCATGTAAGCCTCCTCAAGCCTCTCACGTGTAACAGGTACATAAGGGTCAATGTTCCTCCTCCACCTGTTCTGTCCCAAGGTGAGGAGGAGTACGAGGTTCGTGCCATCCTAAAGTCCCGTGTGGTCAGTGGAGTAGTCCAGTACCTGGTGGACTGGGAGGGTTATGGCCCCAAGGATAGGGCTTGGTTGCCAGCCAGTAAAGTCCATGCGCCTCGTTTGGTTCACTGATTTCATGCAGCCCATCCTTCTGCGCTTGGGGGTCATCCTGAGGCCAACCATAGAGGGGGGGTGCTGTGGCGTCTTCGGCGCCCGCCGCGCTTCCTGGGGGGTCAGGGCGACCGGCGGCATCGCTGGCTGGATGGATGCCAGGAGTTAGAGCTGGCCGATCGGCATCTGAGGGGGCGGGGCTTGGTGTGGTGACACGGAGCCGCCGGCCTTAAATGCAGGGTGCGAGGATCTGCTCGTCACCCTGACGTGGAGTTATTCCCGCATCGCCAGCTGATCTCAGTTTACTTTCACAGTGTATATTGCCTAGTTGCCGATTCTGTTTGTATGAGGACCCTGCTTGTGATTGACCCGGACTGCCTGCTTGACGATACTTGCTCTAATCCCATATATGTGTGTATGTTGAACTTTGTATACACAGAGTGTATGTACAGATCATAACGCATGGTCTCTGATTGTGGGTCTGTCCTGCAGGTCGCTATGTCCATCAACCTCTCATGTTATTTGTCTGGTACTAAATCTATGTACAGGTCATATCGCATTGTTTCGGATTATGGGTCTGCCCTGCAGGTTGCTGAATCCATCTAACCCTCGTGTTGCCTGTCTGTTACCAAGTCAATAGACACATCATACCACATTGTCACTGATTGTGGGTCTGCCCTGCAGGTTGCTGAATTCATTGTACATTCCTCCTATGTTACTGAGAACAAGTATATGGGAGTCCTCTCTGTTGCCAACCCTGCCTGTACAACTACCCTCTAGGTTGCCAACTCAGAACGTACTTTTGACCACGCGTTTGTTAAACCAAGTTATGTTTATATCTTGCTAAGTTATCTCTGTCTGTGTATAGTTAACTTGCCTCCACTCAGCAGACACTTGGTCACAAAATCATTTGCTGCTGAGTGGTATCTAGTATTCTATATCAACTCCCTGGCTGGGAGTGCTAGGTGTGGCAGTTCTAACTGCTATAAAGTCAAGTCTCTGAGAAATCTGTCTATAAAGATCCAAACCACACTGATCTGGGGTGAGCGCCATTGCGAACATGACAGAATCCTGCAATCACTTAGCAGAAATTCATATCACCTCTGCTGTGCTTCAGATATCTGGAAAACCTGGTGTTTCAGCAGGTCCTGAGGAGAGGTTTGGGAACACTGATATACACCATGGACAGAGGGTATAACCAGAGACGGATTTAAATAGGGGCTATTGGGGCGGCAGTTCTAGGCCCAAGCCCCAAAATAGGCCCATTGAATAATTAATTATGTCCTATTAGGGGTATTTGAGGACCAGGGATGGGAACTACTGAAGGAATCCTGGAAAATAAAAGGCTTTATAAAAGTCTTCTTGTGTTGTTGTTTGTAATCAGCACTTATAACTCTGCAATGCTTCTCATGTCACCAGAGTCCAAGAACTACTTTTAAAGTATGAAACCTGCTCAGAGCACATTTTTGAGATGCCAATACTTTCCCATGACATCAAGATTCAAGACGTTCAGTTACCTGCGTGGTAAATAGATCATCTCCCCCAGGCGAGGGTAACCCAGGATTTATTAAAAATAGACATTTACTGGTATACAAAGGAGACAATATTGAAATGCAGTCTTTTCTTTTTATTAATAATAATAAAGAATTGTGTTATCCTTTCACAGGAATCCACGTTTTCCAACCAGGGAATTTATTTTCTGCAAGGCACATTACTTGGGTGTTCTAGTTATGGCGGTTATTCTTAGCCATTTTTATAATTGTTAAATAATTATTTAAGGGTTTTACATTGTGTCCTAATCAGAGCAACAAATCCATCTTTAATATATTTCACTGTCAATAGAACCAGCATTCCAGATGGTTTCTACCTTACCATCACTGTTACCTTCCTGCTCTATAGTCCTGTGAATTTCTTGGCTACTTGACCTCAACTTTGCTCTAGACTGTTACCTGTCTATGGTTCCTGATCTCCCAGCTACCGACCTCAGTCTCCATTTTCACTTTGCTCTCTGTCTGATCTCCTGGCTACCGACTTTACCTCTGCACCAACCTTGCTTCCCATGTGATCCTCTGGCTTCCAAATCTAGCTCTGTATCGGTCTCTGACTCCTGTTGTTCTCGGACTGCCTACCTAAACTGCATAGGACTTGCCTATGTTCACCTTCCCGTAACTGACATTTAGTTCCATCTGAACTATTGGCCAACCATAGGCCCAAACATATACATGTAGATAGATAGATATATAATTATGTACCACTAGGTGGAAAGCCTGCCCAGAGGGCAGTCTATTGTTGTTGTCGCCAGCTCAGAATTCATGTCCACATATTTGTTTTTCAATGTCCTATCCAAGACTATCTCTCTATATAAATGCGTTTGGAACGCGTCCATCGCCATCCCATCCGCAACAGGAGGGCCAACTGAGCAGCTCTGATGGGTGCGCGCACATCTGACAGCCCATTACAAAGGCATTATATATTAGAGCAGGTTCCTCTTCCCTCTTAGATTGTAAACTCACAGAAACAGGACCCTCTTAGATTGTAAACTCACGGGAACAGGACTCTCAGATTGTAAACTCACGGAAACAGGACCCTCTTAGATTGCAAGGTTACGGGAACAGGACCCTCTTAGATTGTAAACTCGTGGGACCCCTTAGATTGTAAACTCATGGGACCCCTTAGATTGTAAACTCGTGGGACCCCTTAGATTGTAAACTCATGGGGCCCCTTAGATTGTGTTGGGCGTGGGTGGCCATTTCTTTGTAGCGTATATATTATGCGTATATTTACTTTATGCGTATATATAATGGCACGTGGTATGCATGGCATGTCAGGCTGGTAGTAGAGGCACACTGGTATTATGACGCATTGGTATTATGCATGGCAGACTGGTAATATGGCTGGCAGACTGGTATTGTGTATGGCAGACTGGTAATAAGGCTGGCAGACTGGTATTGTGCATGGCAGACTGGTAATATGGCTGGCAGACTGGTATTGTGCATGGCAGACTGGTAATAAGGCTGGCAGACTGGTATTGTGTATGGCAGACTGGTAATCTGGCTAGCAGACTGGTATTATGGCTGGCAGACTGGTATTATGCATGGCAGACTGGTAATGTGCATGTCAGACTGGTAATTTGAATTTAAGCAGGCATGGGATAGGCATAAGGCTATCCTAAACAAAAGATAAATCCAGGTAAAGTATCCATGTAATTGGGCAGACTAGATGGGCCAAAAGGCTCTTATCTGCCGACAATTTCTATGTTTCTATGTAATTTGCATGGCAGACTGGTATTATGGCTGGCAGACTGGTATTGTGCATTGCAGACTGGTATTGTGCATGGCAGACTGGTAATAAGGTTGGCAGACTGGGGGAGACTCTGGGCAGGGGGGATCCGTGAGGGACACAAAAAATCTGATGCATTTTACACAGCGCCTCTCCAATGGATTGGATGTCTTGTGTCCCTCGCGCACGCTGGGCGCATGTTGCGGTGGTTGGCTGCGTGCGCACCCAGTTGCGCTCGCATCGAACCGCCAAAACGTTAATACGGCGGAGTGTATAATGCGTTTGCGTACCCAGCAGTACGCTGGGTACGCAAACAACCGCCCAAACAGTACGACGGCGGAGTGTAGAATGCGTTTGCGCATGCATTCGACACTCCGCCGTCATACTGTTTGGCCGGTTGGATGTGCGCGCAGCCAGCTTGCGCTGGTTGCGAAGCATGCGCAGTACAGGCTTGCCGATGGACACAACAAGCCTTACTCTTTTATAGTATAGAAAGGACAGAGGTAGCTCTAGTGTTTGTGAGGTCTTTACAAAATGCAAAAATAAACCCAACAAATAAAATTTGTAATTAAATTATTAATGCAGCAAGAGCTCGCTCCGTGTCTTTGTTTTCGATCCCAAAGTGGATTTTGTTTCTAGGGGAGCATAAATAAAGGCCCACCAGTCTACCTCATGTCTGACAAGCAGCATGAACAGGTATGGTTTGCTATACAGCAGCCTGTGGTTTCATTTTTGGATAGGACTCGTCCTTATAGAGGTGCCTTGATGCTGGCGGGCGAGCTTAGTCTTATAATGGCCATTGATAAGAAAGCAAACCTCTAATTGTGTTTAGTTTCACACGGTATAATGGGAATAAGCGCAGATGACATTTTTTTCTTTGTTATGTTTCACACATGTTGTTGGGCTGGATGCATTTGGTGGTTGCAGCCGCCCCATCGGGGAATAGGCGCGACCCCTCCCTTCCTGTACTAATTAAATTATTAAGATACATGACACTGTCTTAGTAGATGGGAGTATGTATATGTATCTTGTCCAAAAGGCAATAAATAAATTGTAACAGTTAG
Source organism: Leptobrachium leishanense (assembly GCA_009667805.1). Classification (NCBI taxonomy): domain Eukaryota; kingdom Metazoa; phylum Chordata; class Amphibia; order Anura; family Megophryidae; genus Leptobrachium; species Leptobrachium leishanense. Next base: position 133,543,384 of record CM019065.1, read on the forward strand.
TTAGTTCAATGTTAAATTTTGTTTCTACTATTTATGTCTGTATGATCCCTGTGTGTATTGTGTTTCGGGTACATGTGTGACACTTACTGATGGATAACAGTCAAATCGACTTCAGCTATATGTAACGAAGTATCCAGATGGTGCAAGGTGACATAACCCAAATTTATGTCAGATCAGTGATGGTGGATACAAAGTGGGTTTGGGTCAAAATCCCTACAACCAGGTTCCCTAATGCCAAAATTACAACGGCCAACTTCCCTACACAGCCAACTCCTCTACACAGCCAACTCCTCTACACAGCCAACTCCTCTACACAGCCAACTCCTCTACACAGCCAACTCCTCTACACAGCCAACTCCTCTACACAAACAACTCCTCTACACAAACAACTCCTCTACACAGCCAACTCCTCTACACAAACAACTCCTCTACACAGCCAACTCCTCTACACAGCCAACTCCTCTACACAGACAACTCCTCTACACAGACAACTCCTCTACACAGACAACTCCTCTACACAGACAACTCCTCTACACAAACAACTCCTCTACACAAACAACTCCTCTACACAGCCAACTCCTCTACACAGACAACTCCTCTACACAGACAACTCCTCTACACAGCCAACTCCTCTACACAGCACAGCCAACTCCCTGACATCCAACTTCCAGACATCCAAAATCCCAGCAGTTAACACTAACCCTACTCCCTAAACCTAACCCTGACCCCCGTAAACCTAGCCCTAACTCCCTAAACCTAGCCCTAACCCTAGGAATGCCCCTGATTGTGGGAATCTGACCCTGCCTAAACCCTAACTGTACCCCCAAGATTCTGAACGTGCTCCATTTGACTCATGGGTCAAGTCCTAAATATAAGTGTGGGAAACTCCAAGGTCTCTGTCTCCCAATTAGTCGACTTAACCCCTGAATGGACTGCAGAATGCGTTGCCTGAATATGAAGTGAGAACAGAGCAGATTAACCCTAAATTTAACCCTATCCCTTATAAATTAGCAACGCATGAGAGGGTTAACTCCACAGGTTTCATGCCAAACTAGCTGCTAACCAGGCTGCATGGATGGATCCCTTTTTGCCTTTTTACTTGGAGCATTGTAAATAACGGGCTCCCGTTGCCGGCGCGCAGTGCATTGTGGGGGGGGGGTGGCAAGCTACCTGTTCGTGCTACACTGCCAGGCCAGATCCTGCACGCTCACCGATGCCTGTTCGCACTTGATTGGACATGCGCGTGTCACGTGACGCACCCTCCTGACCTGTCTGGCAGGCAGCGCGGTGCCTCTGGCACTCTGGCAGTCTCTCTTCGGTTGTTAGGGAGAGCAGTGCGGGCGGGGGGAGCTGCACATCCCACGAGCACCGCCTACCTGTGCAGAGTTTATAGCGCTGCTGGAGCCGCCCAGCCCGTCACACAGTCGCTGGGAGAGGAGCCGCCGGCAGGTGCAGTCACGCAGCAGGAAGATGTCGCTGGCCCAGCAGTCCCAAACTTGGTTTCCCACGCATGTCCAGGTGACCGTGTTACAGGCTAAATCCCTGAGGTCCAAGGGCAAGAGCGGCACCAACGATGCGTATGCCATCATCCAGCTGGGCAAGGAGAAGTACTCCACCACCGTGGCCGAAAAATCCGCCTCTCCGGTGTGGAAGGAGGAGGCCACATTCGAGGTGCCCCTACTGCACAACGACAACCAGGAGCGATGCACCGTGCGCGTGATCGTCATGCACCGGGCCCTGGTGGGCATGGACAAGTTCCTGGGGCAGATGGAGCTCAACCTGTGGGAGCTTCACCAGGCCAAGAACAGGAGGAAAGTGCAGTGAGTATCTCAGAGGAGGGGGGGGACCTGAATAAAGCCCACATCCCCAGCCAGCTCAAGATGCCCCCAAATCCCACACCCCCAGCCAGCTCTCTATGCCCCGGGGCAGTGCTCCTTATAGCCCCCCAATCCCACACCCTCAGCCAGCTCCCCATGCCCTGGGGCAGTGATCCTTACAGCCCCCACACCCTCAGCCAGCTCCCCATGCCCCGGGGCAGTGCTCCTTATAGCCCCCCACGCCCTCAGCCAGCTCCCCATGCCCTGGGGCAGCGATCCTTACAGCCCCCCAATCCCACGCCCCTAGCTGGCTCCCCATGCCCCGGGGCAGCGCTCTTTACAGCCCCCGGAATCCCACACCCCCAGCCGGCTCCCCCATGCCCCGGGGCATTGCTCCTTACAGCCCCCCAGCCAGCTCCCCATCCCCCGGTGCAGCGCTCCTCACAGCCCCCTGAACCCACACCCCCAGCCGGCTCCCCATGCCCTGAGGCAGCGCCCTCACAGGCACAGACTGAGCTGCCAGGCTTCTGATCTAGGACAAAGGGCTAAACCATAAACTTTCAGCATGAACTTTCATTGTTTCCATGGAGACTGCGCCACTGCTAGAGTTGCCTCATTGACCTGTATGGGGTTTTGACTCTTAAAATTCTTGTATTTTTTTTTTTCAGTCCCCCCCCCCCTCCCACCTAAAATATCAAGGCCACAACACATACTGTGTATCCATAAAGGAGCGCTGCACAGTAACAGTATCTTTCTCTTTTTTTGCCCTTAAATAATTGAATATAATCTTATTTTCCCATCTTTTCTCCCACGCCGCGCGCAGTTCCTTCTCTGTGGCTTAGGGGCTACTGATCCCAGAAGTCCCTGAGTCTTTTCTTCATAATTTGCGGTACTTGCGTAGTTTAGGAAACTCCAATTGCGCACCGCGACAGGACTTCGTACCGACGTTCCGTAGTGCTTGCTGCTTAGAATGATGGATCGGATGCACGCGTCTGCAGCTGTGATCCACCATGGCCTCTGAGACCGATCACTAACTCAAATTCCCTGGCTGCAGGTGACGCTGGGTAGGGTGGCGCACACTCCTCCACTTCAGTTTTTCTTTTTTTAGCCAGATCGGCTGTGCCGGGAGGAGGGGTGCAATCGTCATGTCTCGCCCACTTCAAAAATATGAAGTGGTCAGGCAGTGTACAGTGTTCCTTTTTAATAAACTTGAAATCCCATTAAAAAGAGCCGTATGTTATTATATCTTATTAAGGCATCTAGCTCTGGTCTCTCCTACTGTATAGCGGTGTCTTCTGGTGAAAGACCACGTGATTTTTACACTAGGAACTGAAAAAGCGAATCACCTATTTATAAAATATGGGAAGGATTCAGAATTGAGGTTTTGGGACAGGTTTAAATGTTCCAGGTCAGTTCACCATAAAACTCGGGTTTTAGTATATAGTCTTGTAAATATATCTAGATCAGCATGTCTGTCCAGAGGAGGAATGTTTTTATATATTAAAAAAAAAAACAAGCGCTCCATGTAAATATTGTCATAGTATCTGTGGTGAGTCAGGGCGCACAGTGAGCGTTGTGTAATGTTTGGTGCTGTAGGCATAACACCCTAATTAAATATAAAGGCTTAGAAGTGACTAATGAGTTCTGAAAGAACGATTTATGTCTTGTGGTTTTTCTTTCTTGTGTATTTGCAAATACTGTACTAATTTTTTTTTAATTCTTTCCATTTTGTGGATATTTTGAAACTTCTTAAAACCTAAAAGTGATTAACGCAGACTTGCTGAACATGCATTTACATGTTTAATGGTTGGCTGACGCACTCTGCCCGCTTTAACACTCAGAGCTGTAGCATTCATTACGACTTTTCCAACTCCTGTCCGTACGCGCGAATACTTGTGTATGAATCCTAGTTTGACACAAGCTTCAGGTTGTTTTTGAACACATTGGTGAATATTAAAAATGGCCACTTTGGGGAAAAATTTAATGATATAGTCTCAAAATAATCAGTTTTGGATTAAAAATTATTTTGATCTTCGTATTCATTAAGCCCCTGTTTGTATTGTTAAACCTGTGAGGGGGAGGGGAATAAAAGGTGCGTTGTGGATTCTGGCAGGCCTATCCCAGTAGCAGTCAGTTCACCTGGTGACCGGCCGGTCAGCTTTCAAGGACAATATGTTTGTTTTTTAGTGTTCCATACCATATGCAAAACACAGAAGGCCATGTTTGATGTAAACCAGGCAGGAGGATTTGTTTGATCTTCATTTAACAGGACTCCCAAGCCACCATGACTATTTGATACAGAGGTTGGCAACCTTGGTCCACCAAATGTTGTGGAACTATATTTCCTTTTGAGGTTCTGTCACCCTGAGTGGTGAGCACAGGGCTGCCACCAGGGTGGCGACAGCCCATGATCTGTTCAGGGGGCCCTAGCCTTTGCCAATCCCTTGTGCAGCTTGTCAAAGTGCCACAGATGTAAGGGTCCCTCCATGCCACCCAGGACTGACCCACCATGTTACCAACACATTCACTGGTGGGCCACAGCATCTTGGGCCAGTAGGAGCAATCTGACTCCTCACCGAGGGTGCAAATAGTACGGTCTACGCTCGTAAGGGGGGGCCCAAAATTTCTTAAGGCAGCTCGTTTGAGCATCATGGAAAATGTAGTCTCAAAACACCTGGAGGACCAAGGTTTCTGAACCCTAATTTTTAAGTTTAGTTTTGGGAGGCATAGTGGTTCCCCTGCTCGCCATACTACAGCAGCGTTTAGTTTGGGAATGCACAGCTCTGTAAATTCCAGTCCAGCCAATTTCGCTTGTATCTAGAGGCGTTATGTTCACTGGACTATAAAGTGAGCAACCAGCCCCCTATCGGTACACAGGGAACAGCTGATCCAGGACGTGGGATCTGGGTTTGTTCTGTATTTCCTGCAAGTGACTTTGCAAGGTTATTCAGATGTTGCAAACACTAGAGAAAATCACCCAGTGTTGTAACTTTCACGAAACTTAAATCCAAGGAGCTACAGAAGCTTTACAAACACTGGTGGTACCAGAATAGACACACTAGACCAAGTCCTGCCTGTACTGTGTGCGCAAACTCTTCTCACTCCAGGTTCATTTTCTAGAAGGTCTGCACTGTGTGTTGTGTTAAAGTGCTTCCTTCCTTTACTTAGAAACTGGTTAATATGTAACTTGCCTTTTATGCCGCCCTATTGATCCTGAACATGTAACTACTGGGGCGGTGCGTGTGCTTTCGGTGATATTCATAGAGAAGTTGAATGGAAGGTGATCTGTTCTATCTGGGTTTACATAAAGATACAATGCTGGATGAGATAATATGTAATTGCCTCCATGTACTCTTGATTTGAGCATATGGAGCAAGCTGTCCTGTTGCATGGGTTCAAATCCTCCAAAGTGCCATATTTTGGATGATCTAACCCAGGGATGTCAAACTTGAGTCTACTCTAGACCCCAGGTGTTTCTGAACTACCCTTCCCATGATTCTCTGACCCTCTATTGCATTGAAGGAGTTTTGGGATTGTAGACATTGGCAGCTGGGGGTCTCGCGAGTTTGACAGCCCTCTAACAAATCATGGCTCCAAACACTGTTGTTTTTCCCTGCGTGCACACACTAAGAAATCTAGGAAAACAAAATGTCATGCATTGTTCTTTAGACATTTGCAGTGGGGAAAAAATCTAACCCTTCTAGGCCAGTATAGTGTAAGCATTTATACCTGGCCAATTTTTTGGATGGTGCAGAATGAGCAGTCATCCTCAGATCAAATGTCACACTACTGATACTATATGGTCCTCCCAGTGACTATTTAATGACTTGAGGAGCCCATCTATCTGCATGTCTGGTTTATTTATAATGCATTGCATTGTCTGTGCACATGACTGGTCTCAGAGTATTCACTAGTTCAGAAGGTTCAGTTTACATCTTCTACTCAATTCGCTCTTTGTTCTTCTGGCTCCTCAGTTCTCTGTAGTTGGGTTTTCGTTACATAGAGCAGTGATGGTCAACTGTGGCACCACCAGGTGTTTCTAAACTACATATTCCCTGATGCTTATTCCAAGAAGGGCCGGCTTAGTATCATGGGTGATGTAGTTCAGATACATCCTAGGTGCTAAGGTTTGCCATCCTGACCTAGAGCCTTATTGCTACTTGTGGAAGCTTGCAAAGGGTGGATATCATATTGCTCATATAGTATGGTGTAATACAGGAGTCTCAAAGTACCGGTTCATGGGCCATTTGTGGCTGATGGACCGGTCCCCTGCTGCGGTAGTGCTCCAGTCCGGACATAGTATTCTGTAACGGGATGTTTTAAAAGTTTTGTCCCTGATTGTTCTGTGCTAGCTGCGTAAGCCTGAATTTGTACTTTCACAGGCTTGCCCCGTCCCCTATGAGAGCACTCTCGGTGGTGCGGACAGATACATTGCTGTTCGCTGTTCCCCCCCCCCCCGTTGTGTTTCGTGTGCAAGCTGCTGTAGCTGGCCAGAACAGTCGCGAGGCGAGTACTGTCCATGACGCCTTTGTTGGTATAACGAGGGAGAGAGGGCTGGCGGCAACACTGACAGAGCTCAGGGGGCCAGCTCATGTAATCCCTCTTTGCTAATTCTCCACCCTGTGTGCAAACCCCCTGCTGTGCATTTGGGGTAGTTTTGGTCTGTGTCCGTCCCAGCGTCTGTATTAAACACTGATCTTGCTCGCAGCGTGGGAAATTGAGTAATGGCAGTGGTATTGCTCATTTTCTAAGTGACAGATGGACAATGCCATTGCTTAGGAACAAAGACTTTTTGGTGTACATAAAATGAATGGACGGTTTGACATTTTGCATGCGGCCCCCCTGGGATATGAAGACTTGTCCAGTGGTCCTTTGAGTAATTTGAGTTTGAGACCCCTGGTCAATAAGATGTAGCAGACTTCCTACCAGGAGTAAGCATGAGCTCGATCCTAAGGAATGCCTTTCTGATGCCACATTCATGCTGGGTGATTATTATTTTTTTTCTTAAACTTTTTAATGGGGTTGCAAGATTACTCCAGTTTTTCTTGGTGTTCACACTCTAAGAGTGCTACATTTTATATCAAAGCTAGTGCCCCTTCCTAGGCATATACATGAATACTAACAACGTGAAGCGACCTGTAGTGAAAAGCTATATGTATGTATTTTTGCAAACCCAAGAGGCAACTCTGGCATCAATGTATAACTGTGCACCAAAAGGGAATAGAAAAAGGCTTACATGGATTGAGGCTGCTTTCCACCTTCACGGCCTTCTATTGCTTCTCATGATTTTCAAGGTCACATAAAAACTGAAGAGCGCCATGCACCGGAGGTTTCTTTGCAAGTTGACAATCCATGAAGGATAATAAAACATTAAATATCTAAAATTATAGCCAATGTGTCGGTTAAAAAAATATTGACACTGACTTCCACAGCGATTTAAAAAAAAAAAAAATCTGTTCAAATCACTTTTTTTTTTTATACCAGTCGCATGAAACAGTGGAATGCATCCTTGATCCATAACGGGTTCTGATGAGCCTTTTTCTATTCCCTTTTGGTGTGCAATTATTGTATATTGACGCCACAGAGTTGCCTATTGGTTTTGTAATATTACACTAGATTTTATTTTTCACCACAGGTCACTTTCCGTTGTTGCTTTTATTCTAGGTAGATCCTAACCCCCTGCCAATACACAGCATCTGGATTATATTTCACCAGAGAGATGTATTCTAATTTTATTTCTACCCTTTCAACAAACCATCTTATTTTTTATTTATTTTTTTGAAGCGGGTAAATGTGGTGGAAAATATGACCCAGCTGTGAAATAACACTCTTGCTCATGATCCCATGCTCTACTCCCACTAGGCTTGGGCGGTTTGTTACACTGTCAGGATTTGGCCCCACTCCAGAGAGACGTCATACATTTTGCTAGTGGAGTCGAGGCTGAATATAAAAGGTTTACACTTGCTTTATGTAAAACACAAACCATGGAGCTCAGAAATATGTCACCCCTTTGCCCAGAGTCGTTGGCCTCGGTCCATCAAGTCACAGTATACTATGCGTTTAAAGCCAATTCACAGATGACCTTTTTCTGTGAGTTTCCATGGGTTTGTTATGGCTTACAGCGATACATAACTGCACGCTAACCCCTCCAGTTTACTCTTTTTTTTTGTTTTGTGAGCCATAAGCGGCTGGCTGACAGAAACCAGCGGTGGAGCCATTCTGTGGTATCTGTTTCTGTACTTTGTTTAACCAGTATCTATACAATGGAATGGCTCATTATTACGCACGGGACAGCAGGTTACACAGCATTCCTCTCCTTGACGTTCTACAATACATCATTTGTTTGCTCACAACATGCTAATTTGTGTATGGCCTACTCGGAACGACGTCCATAAGCTTTATTAGCGAATGGTAAAGCAGACGCTGCACAATGATTGCTTCTTGGCGTGTTTGGTGGGTGTGGGTGTTTGTGGTTTACCCCCAACTGGCCACTGAAGCAATTTCTGCATATTCATCCATGAGCTCTTTTTTTTTTTTTTTTATGCCAATGATTGGGAACCTCAGCACCACAGATGTTTCTGAACTACAGGTCCCTTAATGCTTACTAAGACATGATGCTGGCTAAGCATCATGGGACACGTAGTTCAGCAACATCTAGGGTGCCAAGGTTCACAAACACTGATTTACATGATCTGGGCAGGTTTCTATTAAGCGGGGATCTCAAACTCTAACCTCCCAAAGTGTTTCTGAACTACAACTCCCATGACTCTGGCCATCTATTGCAGTAAAATCATTTTGGGAATTGTAGGCCATCAACATCTGGTGGGGGCACGGAGTTTGAGATCCATGCATTAAAGGATATGGCTAGCTGCAGTTTAATGCATTTTATTCTTGCCCTACTCATGCATATTGTGAATATCCACGTTTTAATTTTCCACCTAGAAGCAGTTTGAGCCGTGGTATGCTCGCTTGGTAAATCTGGCCACCTATGTTTATCCAGTAACACTGAAAAAATTGTGTTTTTAGTTGAACTCTATTTCACCTAGGCTTGTGCTGCTGCTCCCTCCCTCTGTTCCTGGCAGCAACTGTATCCATAAGCTGTACAAAACAAGCAGCGCTTCCAGAATTTACCTATGAAGGCTGGCTGTTCCTGTAATCCTGTGCCTTGTGTGACTGATACAAGGGCCTTTCATAATTAAATATTTTTCTTAGCAGGAGTAAGGTTTCCTGGCAAGTAACTTATCTGAGGGTTGCTTAGCCCTGCCTTTGTGCTGAACACCATCCGTCATTTACCTACAGTTGTGTTCAAAATTATTCAACCCCCACTGAAATTGAGTGTTTTGGCCAGTTTGACATGGATTTTGATCATTCAGTCATCTTGCTTACAATTAAATCAAAGAGGCACGTGTAGGTCAGACAAATATAACATAACATAACATTTATAATGAAATAACCACAAATGTCTTTTCTGTGCTCACATCATTATCAGTTTTATTCAACCCCCAAGTGACATTCAATCTTAGTACTTAGTACAACATCCTTTTACAGTTAAAACGGCTTTTAAACGTGAAGCATAGCTTGACACAAGTGTCTTGCAGTGATCTACGGGTATCTTCACCCATTCGTCATGGGAAAAAGCCTCCCAGTTCAGTCACATTCTTAGGCTTGCGCACTGCAACTGCTTTCTTTAAGTCCCACCAGAGGTTTTCAATCGGATTTAAGTCAGGTGACTGCAATGGCCACTCCAAAATGTTCCAGCCTTTAATCTGCAACCATGCTCTAGTGGACTTGGAGGTATGCTTGGGATCATTGTCCTGTTGAAAGGTCCAACGTCTCCCAAGCCTCAGGTTTGTGACGGACTGCATCACAATGTCATCCAATATCTCCTGGTACTGAAGAGAATTCATGGTACCTTGCACACGCTGAAGCTTCCCTGTACCTGCAGAAGCAAAACAGCTCCAAAGCATGATTGACCCCCCGCCATGCTTCACAGTAGGCAAGGTGTTCTTTTCTTCATAGGCCTTGTTCTTCCTCCTCCAAACATAGCGTTGATCCATGGGCCCAAACAGTTCTAGTTTTGTTTCATCAGTCCACAGAACACTATCCCAAAACCTCTGTGGTTTGTCCACATGACTTTTGGCATACTGCAGTCGACTCTTCTTATTCTTTGGAGACAGCAAGGGGGTGCGCCTGGGAGTTCTGGCATGGAGGCCTTCATTACGCAGTGTGCGCCGTATTGTCTGAGCTGAAACTTCAGTACCCACATCTGACAAATCTTTTCTCAGTTCCTCAGCAGTCACACGGGACTTTTCTCCACTCTACGCTTCAGGTAGCGCACAGCAGTCGAAGTCAGCATCTTCTTTCTGCCACGACCAGGTAGCGTTTCAACAGTGCCCTTTGCCTTGAATTTGCGAATGATGCTTCCTATGGTCTCTCTTGGTATGTTTAACATCTTTTCAATCTTCTTATAGCCATTGCCCTTCCTGTGAAGAGTAATCACCTCTTCTCTTGTCTTCCTGGACCATTCTCTTGACTCCACCATGTTTGTAACCACACCAGTAAATGTCTAGAAGGAGCTGAGTATCACAGTCATTTTAACGCTGCCTAATTGGTGCTTATTATACTTTATTGCTGCTCCGTGACATCCACAGGTGTTTTCAATACCTGATTGAAGAACAGAGGTTCATTCAAGTGTTTTCAGAGTGGTAGTCTTTAAGGGGTTGAATAATTGTGTCAATGAAGAATTCACAAAAGAAACATTTACTACTGTATTACAAAACCAATTGATGTCATTTTAGTTGCATATGGTTCTTTAAAAAGTCCTTGTAGGATTTTATTCTGAATACAATTACAAATGTACACTAAATTCCCTAAAACCCTTTACAGCATTGGGTTGAATAATTTTGAACACAACTGTATATCCTAACCTTGTCCTCTCTTCCTTTTCGTATAATCGAAGTATGCAAAGTAACGTTCCTATTGTATCCGATTCAGTGTTTCAGATCATTAAACATGGTTTCATTAAAAGTTCTCGTCCCTCAGCCACAATTTTCATTGCTTACAATGTTTGCCTTATTTTCGCAGTTGGTGTTTGCAATTCCCCTCCCCAACTCCCGCTCAATGCCCTTTTGACATAGAAAAAACAGATTTTTGCCAACACTGCAAACTTGCTAATGATATTGTGGTTACTGGTTTTTGAATTTAGTATTCAGATCTTCTTTTTTTTTCTTCTCCCTGTCTCTCCAGTCCTTCGCGAAGTCTCTGAAAACACATTACTTTAGAGAAGCCTATCATCTCACTCCCTAATCCCTTCTGTTTATTTCTTACTGCATTGTCCTACCCAGTCCACATGTGTCCTGCTACTTCATATTCTCTAACCCTCACCTAGTGTCACCCCTATCCTTTTAGATTGTAAGCTCTTGAGCAGGGTCCTCTCACCTACTGTACTGTGTTGAACCTGTATGTATATTTGTTGTCTCCCACTGTACAGTGCTACAGAACTTGTTAGCGCTTTATAAAAACTTGTAACTGTATGACACTTGAAATTTTAAACCACGACCACACATTGCAGACTTGTCTCTTTCGATTCCCAAAGCAGGTACGAGCTAGAGCACTTTAAACTCATTTAAAAATTGACATGTATAAATGCAATGTTGCAAGTGTGCTTAACCCCCATCAAACCAATGTTGTCCATACTTCACCATAATGGAGGGCATCTAATATCCCATAAGGCCTGAATAACCCCAAAAAAAAAGAATTTGAAGTATAGTATTTCTCAATTTAAATAACTTTCAATATGCAATGGATCAGCTCACAAAAAGTGCATAGCGGCCCTTGTTGCCCAGGCCTCCTGATTGCAGCAAATGGCTCCCAGTCCTCCTTCCACCTCATGCAGAGACACCTGTCAGTATGCTGTATTTTGAGCACAGGTGAAACAGAAGCCACATGTACCATAAAGTAAAATGAAATGAGAGAACGTAAAACCTGGGATACTTAATGTTTCGTGGAGTGATCTCCAACATCTTCAGGAGCATGTTTATAGTCCCCAGTGACTGTTTAAATATTGTAAATGAGACCAGCCACCAATCCATTTTGTCTGTCTGTCCTCCTTTTTTGCCAACCATCAATCCAACCATCCGCCTGCTAGCAAACCACATGGATGGATTGATGGTTGGCAACGAAGCTGCGCAGGCATGGGAGGAGAGATGTGCAGTATAGGTCAGTAAAATGTCATGGTGGGGGACTTACAGAAGAGATGGGTGGCTGATTCCCATTTTAGATTGTATTAATCTCATTTACAATATTTGAATTGTGACCGTAGACTCCGGACAATTCACTAATGGTGAAAATCAGGAGAATTGGCAGAAGAGAACAATCTAATCCAAATAGCCGATTAGGAAAGTTAAATGGGAATTTTTCTGGTTTGGCTGTTTTTGACCTGGATTTTTCACTTCTCGTCAGTTCTCTTGTCTATCCACTAAAAGTTGAAACTTGTATGAATCCTGCCCCTGAAGAAGTTGCAGGTCACCCCATGAAATGTATAGAGCTTCTTGGTCTTATTTTACTTTATGGTACATGTGGCTTCCCTTTCTGACCTATACTCCAAATACGGCATCCTGACTGGTGTCTCCGTACATGAGGTGGACGGAGGTCTGGGCCACAGAGGCCAATGTGCACATTTTTGTTATGTGCCATATTTTTTGAGTTGGTCCATGTTCTATTATATTGAGAAATACTATACTTATTTCTTTAAGAAAATTGCTCTTAAGTGTTGTTCAGGCTGTATGGGAGATTAGATGCCCTCCATTATGAAGTATTAACAACATTGTGTGTTTTATGAAATGTATGCCTTCTCTCTGGCTTCATGGCAGCTGTGATGTCAGGCTCGTTACCTGCCCTCCATTGGGCTTTCCAAAAGGGACAGCAGAAATACCATCAGTTTCCAAAAACATTGGGTTCCAATGTACTCCTAGAAGGTCCTTGTATGAATACTGATGGCTGTTGTCCCTCTTTCTATAACCCATGACAGTGTCACACATCCCACACCAGCTCATTCGATGCTCTCTGCCACAGAGGCTTTGAAGGTTACATGGAGCATGTCATACCTGCCTTGCTAATACACAAGGATACCGTTCCATTGGTCGCTTGATTACATGCCTTACTTTACAGGCATTTTAAAAATAACCACAATCTCTTCCCTAATAATTATATGCTCTATTTTAAGGTCTAACTACCCCCCCCCTTTCCCAGAACATATTGTCTTAAATTCTTTGTCATTGAAGCATGTAATGTTTCTGGTTTATCTTCTGTCCTCGACACACGTGGCTCGAGCAACAGCTTACTGTTGACTTTACGTGTTCTTTGTTTGCATATTTAAAATTGGTGTTGTGTACCCACGGCAGATCCATGTGACTCACTGTATTGACCACACCTTTTAGGTGTTGGTTTGGATCTTGGCACCGGCGTAAGACTTGTGCAGCACAATGCACTGATTTATACAAAGAATTCACTTTACTGGAAGGTGAAGACCATGATGATTAAAGGGGAAATGACTCTTCCCTAATATTTTCCGTGAACCCATACTGAACAGTCTCAAATTGGCACAGTAAATATCTATACTAGATCTCCCTCTATCTCCTGGCTCCTTTCATGGCGGTCGCCATGTCTGAAGTCTGATTTAATGTGCACCTGACATGCTTGCCTCAAGGACCACCTTGGTGATTGCTTTAGCAGGGCAAAGTTCCTGAGAATCTGAGTGGCCAATATTTACCTGTCGAGTGAGATCAGAAGAGCTGGCCTATGGGAGGCTGGCGATGGCACATGATTTATGTGTTACAGTAAACCTAAAGCATGCTACTCAATTCTCCAGAAAATGGAAGCAAAACACTCCACTCTTCCACTTTTTACCTTTTTTAAAGTACAGGCGGTTGTGTAGTGTCTCCACGCTGCCACCTTCTGGTTAAAAAGCTGTTATGGAGGAGCTCACGGGTAAATTGGAGCTCTGTGCATGCTATCAGTCCGAGACTCTACAGACCTTGCGTACTTAATGCGCACAAGTCCATCGTGCTACACAAATTGTGTAGTAAAGCTGCTTCAGGGACTTCTAGCAGACATTTGTTTAAAAGGTAGTGTTTTGTGGGGATATTTATGTTTCCTACAACTTTTTGATTTCAAGTAAATTCTTTATGTTCAGCCTTCTGATTTATTGTTCTTTCTGCGAGCAGTCTGAAAATACTCTTTGGGCTTGGTTCTAAAACGCCAGAACAAAATGGGTATACAATACCTGCACGTCAAGCCGGGAGATGATCGTCATGGAGTGTGGGCTGTAAAGGATGCTTCTATCTTTTCAACGAAGCAGAATTCCATCCTCCAACATGACAAGAAGTGTGTCCTGACCAGAAGGCTCAGACCAGTTAGTTTAATCCAGCGTGCTAGAGGATATTCTCTTAGATAATGACGGATCTAAAGGGCCAATAATGAGATTACAGCAAATCTGTCCCATGAAGTCATTTGCTATACTTATCTTGGCAATGATCTCTGACAGTATTTTAGAAAAGCAAGCCAAACTTTGTTTTACTGTAAACCTAGTGTGATGGTGGTTTTTTGGGGGGGCAGCTATGGGCCTTGTGCTGGTAGAACCTCAAATAACAATGAGAACCATTGACTATTAGTGGCTCACTTGTAAAAGGGACAGTATTATTGACACGACTCCTAATAACTGGGAGCCTCTGAGGCCAGGTGCACACAAGCGTTTTCTTCTGCGCACTAGCATGCGTTATGACACGCTTTATGACGTCCGTTGTAGCGCATAATTACGCGGATAGAGAAAACACGTAGTACGCGTGCAACGCGTAACGACGCTGAAGATGTTCGTCTTGGAAACCCCAAGGCTTTTTTGCGCTAGGATTGACGCCGCGTGCGACCGTCAAATGAGCGCACCAGCGACGGCAGGCACGTTGGGTAGGCCAGTGTTTCTCTGCAGCTGTAACAGAGTGATGAGAAATTCAGTTAACGCATCGTCTAGCGTCTACCAATCTCTTCTGTCATAAAGTGCGTCCTTTTTAACGCACGCTAGTGTGCACCCGGCCTAAGTCAGTGTCTCAACTCCAGGACTCGCTGACGGGCCAGGTTTGCCAGATAAGTGAAGCACAGTTGATATAATTAGCTGCTCAGTGATTGCAGGATCCAGTCTGCATTTCCCCAAGGTAATCTGCAAAACCTGACCTGTAGTGAATTCCGAGGACTGGAGAAACCCTGCTCTAAGTGATGCCAGCCGGTAGCACCACTTCAGCTGGTATTCTGTCCTGGAGAGCAACTGGCTGTGTTTCTTGCATGATTGTTCTTGGCGTCCTTCGGTCTTTATGTAGTGGAGACTGCATACAGGCAAGCTAATATGAAGAAATGTGCGTGTTCTATGTAGCATTTTAATGTATAGGGCTTGGTACAACTTCTAGGAAAGGGACACTCTACTCATCCTGACCACTGTATTGATTTTAAAGTCGCCAGGTTGGAGTTTCCTCACCCCACCCAGCAGCTGGGATTTTTATAATTTCGCAGCTGCTGGTCACGAGATCGGTCAGTGACGCGGAGGCATGCCAACCCCCCCCCCCCCCCCCCCGACAAATTGCTGTTGTGAGAGGCAACTGATGGATCGGATCTGCTCATGCGCACAGTTCCGGTCCTTACTGAGCAAGCGATACGGAGCTTGCCTGCGTAAAGTGCACAAGTCCCCTAGCAGTGCACAATTTGCAGTTACAATACGCAAGTAGTGTAGGTGTGGAAATTTTGCAGGAAAGATTCAGAGTTCGGAAGTCCCTGAACCAGAGAAAAGCAGCAGCTTGTGGCGAGGGAGTAAATGTGACCTAAAATGAAAAATACAAAATAACTGGGCAGAAGCTGTCGGCAGTATCTGCCCAATTATTTAAGGGCATAAAAAGAAACTCTTGTCAAAAATATAAAAAGTATCCCTTAGCTTCCCCCCCCCCCCTCCATAAAATGCAGACGATGGGTATTGGGCCTGTAAGTATAACAAGCACTCTTGACTACAAATCAAAGTTTGGCATACTGGTCAAACATGGGAACCTGCTAACGTTCTGGGGGTCAGCAACCTTGGCTCCCTGATGTCTTGAACTACATTTCCCGTGTGCCAGCCTAAAGGCCCCGTTCACACTGTGCGATTTGCCGCGACGCCACAGCAAAATCCACGCGACGTCGCGCTGTGTAGCTTCTCAATACATTTCAATGGAGCTGTTCATATCTTGTCGCGCGTCGCAGAAGCATGTCGCTGGCACATGACCCTTTTTTTGCTATCTGCGATTTTGCGATTTGTATTGGTGGTGCTTTGCAAAAATCGCACAAAACAGCGATGTTGCGCGACATTATCGCACCATGTCGCAAATATGAAAATCGCTTTGAAAGTCGTGCGATTTTCAAATCGCACAGTGTGAGCGTGGCCTTATGGGTGACTGAGCATCATGGGAGATGTAGTTCCCAAAACATCACCAAGCTAAGGTTGCTGACCCCTGTGCTAAACCGTATAGAAGAGTCTGCTACATGTTTTGAGTTTAGGTTTGTGCAGAATGATTTAAAGAGAAAATTGCTTGAAATTCTAGCTCTGGCATCTAGCTCAATATGTATATAAAAATCCTCTCCCGCCATGGTGTCAGCATGCAGTAGTTTTCTTTCCGTGTGAACAATGAATGGTGCCAAAGCCTTGTTTCATAGCATAAGGACTCAGATCTTTTAAGATCTGACGCACAATAGAATTGTGACATGGCATAGGCCCGTCTGTTTTGGATTCTGCGGTTATTTTTTATTTTTGCAGCTTTTCTCCTGTATTATTCCAAAGACCATAAAAAGAACGAGACCAACATTACTATGTATAGGGACCGGAAGCCGGAGGGTAAAGCCAATTTAACCGGCTTCTAAATATAGTGTGTCGCACAGCAGTACATCCCAATTATCGCAAGGTGGACATGACGAAGATTGCAGTATTTTTAGAATCTGGTTTTGCGTTCTTCTAATGGAGGGTGTGGTGCATATTTTTAAAGCGGTGTTCGTCATGTACACACAATGACTTAATGGCGTTCACATGACATGCCTATGATCTGGGCTATTTATGGCTGACGTGTGGAAGCATAAAACTGGTTTGCAATGATTAATGCGTGAAATTACATAAAGGCAATTTAAACATTCTTACCGATTTAATTGCCATATTCTTTTTCTGTGTATTTCTAAATGCAATCTCCTGTATAGCATGGTGCTTTTTGGGTTATATTTCTGGGAGTTTTCATGGAGATCATTGTTGGAGACAACATTGACAGAGTAGGGAAGTGACAGCTACAGCCATAGTATTTGTTACAGTAATCTATACAGCAGCATCTGGAACTTGGAGGGGCTCACTGTCATGTTTCCCTTGTGCTAGATGTGAAAGCAGACCTGTTGCAGTACACAGGGCTTTCCAGTAGGGAGTCCACCATGGTGCCTTTGCAAATGGGGGGGGGGGGGGGTTTGAGACACACGTACACGTTTTTAGAAGCAGTGTAACCTTTGGTTTTTATTTCTTAGATTTCTCTTGCCTTCTTCTCTCTGCACCTTTTGTGTGTATGATTTCTTTTTATTTTTTCTCAGCCGCCTGCAGTTTGCTCCGCTTGCTGAGTGGAGCGTTATGTTTTTGTAAGGGGTGGCAGAGGTGTCTCTTATTATATGGCTCCTTATCAGGAGGGCGTACATTCCTGGCCTTCCTCTCCTTAGGAGCTGGTCAGTGTCAGCAGTTTGGAGTGTAGGAGGTGCATGCCCACAATGCTTTGCTGCGCTAATGGTAGTCATGGCCTGGAAAGCCCCACGCAAGGGCAAGAGATTAACCTCTACTAGATGGAAAATCCGCTCTCTGGAAACTCGTAAACACTGCCTACATGTGGAATTTAGTTTTATGGACTCTAATCTGCATGGCACAGCTTGAAAGCCTTTATGTGCAATAGGTTTCCCTAATATATCCCAGATAGATGGATGCAATTCCCTTTCTGTGCCTACTACAAAATCTAGCTCCGAGGTACTTGAGGACAAGGGTTGGGAATCACTAACAGGCCGGATACCTGAAGCACAGGTGATTTGCTATTCAGTCTTAATTTCTCCAAGGTAATTCTTAAAGGGACACCCTACTTGCCATTGCTACGCTAGCGTTTAATGTCAGATTGTGTGCAGAGCCCCCCTCTGGCTCTAATATACAGAAGGGTGAAGTGGAGGAGTTTCTTGTTCCTACCCCACTTTCAGGATTTTAGAATCTTCCTGTCACCAGTGATGTTGGTAATCACCTCACACCTCTGGTGAAAGCTGGCTGCTTGAGAGGCTGCTGCTGGAACATATCTGCAATGCATGCGCAACTCCACTCCATCGTTTTGCGCACGTTTTCCGAATCCTATGCTATTACTATATGCATAGCCATGTAAATTACGCAGCAGAACTGCAAGGACTTCTGGATTTGGAACCCAATGGGGGAGGCAATGGGGACAAGCAGTGTGCACAGGGGGAGAAAAGGAAGTTATATTTAGTCTTTAAAATAAGTGGGCAGATGCTGTCCGCAACATGTACCCAATTATTTAACTGCATCAAATGGGGTTTTCTCATTTTTTTTTTCTTTTGCCAGATTTTAAAGGCAAACACTAGGGATATTGAGGACCAGCATTTGGAACCACTGATTTAGAAGGAAACTTGATTCTTGTCTGACTGCCCCAGTTTTTCATTCACCTACGTAAGGGGGCATTTGCTGTAGCGTTATCAGACATGCTCACGTTTTGTAGTCGCCCCACCAGTTGTTTAAGCTTCTGACTCTTCAAGTCTCAAGATTTGGTATGTCGGACAAAATGTGTTTTTTTTTTTTTTTTTTTTTTTTTTAAAGTGCTCGGGTTTTAATAACTGGTTGAAACCAGGAAATGGTGTGGGTGCCCCCCTCCTTTCTAAAACCTATTTACTGGGGTATTTTTACTTTTTAGTCCTTTGTCGTGGTGTAAACTTGAAATACAGAATGTCCCTTTTGTATGCCAGGAATGAAAGGGGAAATTTTCAGCATAGAGAATGTATAACTGAATACTGGTAGAACAGGAAACTGGTCATGGAACGTGATAACTAGGGATGTACCGATACACGTTGTCTAAAAAAAACAAAAAAAAACACCAACGCACTGAGTAACGATTATCAATAATTTTAATGTCATGTGACTGGTTTCCAATAAATAATTTGCTGAAAGCCTGTCCAGTTTAATATTGAAATGTATGGCCAGAGACCCCATTTACCCGCTGCATACACGCACACCAAGTGGCCGTCAGCTGGTGCCGCGCTCTTGCAGAGTTTATAACATCTCGCTAACTCAAAGAGCTTGCAAGAAAGAGGCTGGAGGCCCTAGTGGCTGTGTTACAACCTTCAATTGCCAGCGGCCACTCGCTGGAGTGTGGCTGGCCAGCGGGTGTCCTGCCTGCCACCCCAGCCCTCACATACCACCCAGCAAGCCAGCCCAGTTGTGGCTTCTGGTATTGTTAGAAGTATCGGGGGTGCATTTTCACAGGTAAAAGTACCTACACGCAAGAGTAACACCTGTCATACTTGCAGTCCTAACCATTGTCCCTTCATAAACGTCTGCTTACTTTCCTATAATCTTCAATTATGGTTTGAACTAGGGATGGACCGGTATCATTTTCCAGTACAGATTATCTGCTGTTTTTCAGGCAGCTATCATGTGCAGTTATTCTGTACATTGAGAAATTACAATTTAAACACAAATCTGGCGTCAAAATTGTAAACATTACAACTGAGAAAAAAATAAAATGCTTGTGAAATAGCTTTACAGAAAACAGAAAAATGGCAAAACTATGAAAGTCAGTACTAGAGGTAAACAATATTTTGGGCTAAATCATCGCAGTGCTTTGACTGGTAACTCCAGTAATGTGAGGGTTCTTGGGCGTATCCCAGAGCTCCACAGCAATAAAAATCCGTCATACACAGCATACATTACTGTGAGTTTTATTGCTTTGGAGCTCTGATTCACTCGTATATCACAGAGCTCCACAGTGTAGCATCATTGTCCACTTTATAATTTAATTTACTGCAGCATTAGAAGAAAACACATAAAAATAGAAAAAATGTGTTTATAAACCCTGGTCATTTTTGATATCATTGGAAAGGCCATGCTATGTCCTCTCCAGTGATGCCTTATATGACCCTCTATAGTCTGATTACAGAGATATGTGGGTCAAAATGGAATATCAGGGGGGTGGGGTCCAGTTTCTGATGTCATCACACCCCTGCACGATGTCAGTGGGTGGGGATAGACCCCCTGCGAGAGACGTCTGTGATTGGTGACTGGGCGTCGAGCCGTTTAAATTCTGCGGAGTTGTAGAGGAGGTTCTCCAATCAGTGGAGCGTCTGCCCTGCCAGTAGGTACTGAACGCATACTGGTAGAAAAAACCCTGGTTATCGGCAATGTAGCAGGTCGATAACAGGAGGGGGGATGCTAAATATCGGCCCTTGATTGATCAGTCAACCCCTAGTTTGAATCCCCCGCCCCCCCCCCTCATCCCGAAGGCCTAGAGCAAAATGAATGTCAAGAAGTCCCATCCTTTTTAATTATTTGTCAGCTCAAATCTTTATTCGCTTACAAGCCTGGTAAACAAGCAAATCGTGTATGTAATTACTAATGCGTACATAATTGTACTCTTAAATTGATGGATTAGTTTCCAAGGGTAAAACGTGCAAAATTATCCGTACAGGCTTTGTTGCAGTAACTTATTTTTTATCTTTCCAAGGTGGTATCCACTGAGATCGAAACCTGGGAAAAAGGAGAAGGAACGTGGTCAGATTGAAGTAGAAGTCCAGTTCATGAGAAACAACATGTCCGCCAGCATGTTCGACCTGTCGATGAAGGAGAAATCCCGCTCGCCATTTGGGAAAATAAAGGACAAGCTTAAGGGCAAGCATAGAGATGGGTTCTCCGACACTGCCTCTGCTATTGTTCCCAGCTCAAACCAGTTCCCTGATGACAGCGATGAAGAGATGCCAGAGGCTGAAAAGAAGAAATTTAAGCTGAAGACCATGTTTAACAAACCTGGACTGAAGAAGAACTCGATTTCCCAGTCCATGTCTGTTCTTCCAACGTTTCAGCCTCCCGGTCAGAAAACTGTGCTGAAGCCAAGTGATTTTTCAACAGATTTAAATCCGCCCTCTGCATCTCCAGCATCTGAACGTAAGTATTGGGTACATGCAGATGCTATTTGCTTCTTGTGTTTAACTTTCTGATTTATGAATCTAAAAACATAATCCGCAGTATCATGTCACTAGTAAAGGTTTTTTATATATATATACTATATACAACGTTGGAAAATCAGGACAAATATCACAGGAAGCCAGTCAATGTAAGGCAAACGATTTTAATTGTTCATAGTGGGGAAACTAAGCATGATGTGGGAAGGCACGTGAAGGACAGAAGTTTTTAACTGTAGAGGCTAAATGAGTTGATTGGTTAGGAATACATAGATTGCAGAAAGATCGCTGTTTTGGGTTAGTGATGACATTGGGGGTTAAGATCTCCAATAATAGTTTCCATAGGAATCAAAAAGATTTAAAATGTCATGCTTTACTTTTTCTTGAAGTGACTGTTGGCATTCAAAACATCCTGTGCTATGGAGTTGTAATGTGTTTTTCACAGCTGATATGGAAAACCCTTTCTCCATAGTCCATATGTATGTTGTGTATATAAACATAAAGCTAATATAGTTGGCTTTTTTTTTTCTTCTTTGAACTAGTTGTAAAATGTCCCCCCTCTCCATATAATCAGATTAACTGTCACTGGCATTTTTTTTCCCATATTTTTCCTGTTTTAGGGAGGTTTCCACACATTCCTGCTATAATGACCCACAAAAGAACAGCAAGTGCCGACACCAAGCAGCTGAATCAAATCTCTTCTAACAACAAAAAAGAAGGTCTCTCTCTCTTCAGCGGAATGAGGTCCAAGAATGATCCAATCACCCGTTCGAATTTATGCATCAATGGGAATCATGTGTATATGGAAGAGAACGAACCCAGAAGTGACAGTCCCAACGATGGCTCTCACGACGACTCCCCGCAGATCTCTAGGAAAACACCCCTTTATGCATCTGCTGAAAATCTGTCTATCCCCGCTAAAGAGTCCATCAACACCTCCAATAACCTGCAAGAAAAGGCAGTAGCTGGCTCTTCTGCAAGCGAATCCTTTAAGTCAATGACATTGCCAGCTCCACAAACCATCAGACCAGAGGAATCCAGGTCCAGAAGTCCTCCTTTGGTCCCAGATGTGCCAAAAGAAGTCAAGGAGAACAAAAAGCAGGAAAACAAGATGTCTTCCCTGCTCTCACTGGTAACAGGAAAAAAGGATTCTCCTAAAACCATAGAAAGGGAGAGTGTTCCTGACAGGCCCTTAAAGAATGACAAAGTAAAAACCACAAATGGTGGTGGAATCGCAGAGCCTTCCTTTAATGGTCAAAACAAGGCCTCATCAAACCCATTCCAGGAGGATGAGGTGGATGGTCCAGCACTGCAGCCACCCCAGCCTTTAGAGAAAAATTCAAAAACCTCAGCCGTTAAGCCCAGGTTGGTAGCTTTGCTCTGTACAATATGTGTCTGAAGATGTTCGAAATTATTACTTAATTTTAAACATACAAGCAAATATATTCTTCAAATAGGGGCTGGCTCGGAAATGGTTTATGCAGACTATAGGCACAACATATGTGTTGGTGTTACTACTACATTACACTGGTTTCCCAGTTTAGAGTAGGTAGATGTACTCAAATCTCTTGCAAAACCCACTTGTTCAACTTGGTAGAAAGGACAGCACAGATGCCACTAACGACCATTATCTTGCAGAGTATATGGCTGGTTACCCTAATGGTCAAACTAGTCCCTCTTGTAACATGAATTTATAATTTTATTTTTTTTGTACTGGGTTGCCAAAATATTAAAGTCTGTCTTTGAAAGCTAGATAAGAACCTGAGCTTTCTGGATTAATTTTGCCTGGGTAACCGCTACCTCAAAATTTCAACTTATTCCAAAATTATTATTTTTTTCCCATTAAAGTTATTCGAATTGAGTTGTTTAGGGCTGCAACTAGTTGGCTGATCTTTATTTTATACGATTTATCAGCTAATAAAAATCTTTGTGTAATGTACATAATTTGTAAAGTACATACACAAATTGCGTACTTTTCACAGACCAGTTTTGCGACTTAATCCGTGATTAATTGATGCTGCGTGCGTAACTCAAGCTTATGTCTCTTTTTTTCCTGCACAAACGCTGCTACGAGCGCTTGGATAGACATGTCAGCACGCAAAGCAGGGTGAGAGACACTCCAAGCAGCCTGACTGTGTTAATAAGCTAAAGTAGAAAGGGTGCGTAGGGAGTCCCTTTTTAAAAAATAAATTGAATTTAAAAAAAATATATTCATGAACAAACTCGGGGGGGGGGGTGGGATACTGGAGATGAAAGGGACGGAGTTTGGGCAAGCGTCTGAACCAGAATTTGGGAGGGTGGGGTGGTGATACAGGACTCCAGGCCAAAGGATAGAACACTGGTACAGCTCCAATCATCCAGCGGCAGTATCCCATGGTTTGTGTGCTAGCTCTGTTACTGGTTTAAACTGATAAAACCAAACTATATTAGGGTTATGTTGGCCACGACCAACCAAAGTCCTACAATCGCCTCCAAAGTAGTATCTGAGGTTGAAAGTGTTTAACTCGGTCTGACTCTATAAATATAGCGTGCTATACAGACGATTAATCAATGACAATAGTTGACAACTATTCTCATGAATTAGTTTTCTCTAGAGAGAGGAGTCCCTGTCTGAGGCAATCTTGTGTCATGAGAAATCTGACTTTACACCTGCTCTTATGTGTTTTAAGCCTTTAATGTGCTTTTCCTGGTCTGTTTTGCTTATCAGAGGCAAAGGGCAATAATTTAACATTGCTTTACAGACGCACAAACCTTTGCACGTCTTCAGTATCTGGCAGTATTGAAGTTATTGTTAACCGCTTAAACTACAAATACAACATCTTGCTGTCCTCACAATCTGATTCCTAGAGGGGTGGTTTTTTTTTGGGTTTTTTTTACCGGCAAGGCATTCGTTTTCAGGTCTATTCAAACACCATTACTCTTTTGAATACTCTCCTCCACATTTTCCCCATTGAGAATCTATAGCCTAACAGGAAAAAGGCCACAATAGATTTCTATTGCACTTTGCCTTAATTGTAAAAGTCAATGATTGTGGATATGAAGAAAAATAATATTTATTTGGAGTCCTTTATGATCAAGCTTAGTTGTATTCCAGGTTAAAATCTAACATATCCTGTGTTTTATATTTTAAATGTTATTCTTTATATAGCACCAGTATATTCTATAGCACTGATCAATGGGCACAATATAGACAGGGTTACAATACATTGAGACTGAACAACATTTGTTAAACAAGTACAGGAGGAAACGAGGGCACTATTTCCATTGGAATATACAATGTTCCACAACAAATGTTCTGCTTTTTAACCCATATAATATACAGTATATATACCTCCTATAATAGAAACGCATGTTAAACATGACGTTCAGTCCTCACTGGCTGGTGGGTGATGGGTATCCAGCCATGGGTTGAGCAATAGGTGTCAACATTAATCATTTACAGGAGCATTAAGTCACTCGGCCCCAGGCCAATTAACACCCCGAGCTGGATTTTTATTTTGTAATAAGGAAGTCCTCCACACCTTGGATTGTTTGAGTTTCTCCGAGCTGTAAATGTTCGGTTTGTAGTTGTTTTGTTTTTTTCTTTCAAACAGATACTGCTCACAATGGTTTCCTTCTCTCCTTTCCTCTATTGAGTGATTCCATGTCAGTAATGCGTGCCCTATTTCTAGATCGTTGTTAATCTGAGCATGTATACAGTGACTTTCAATGGACTACATAAAGTATTCCAATTATGTGTAGGTTTGTTGATGTTCTAGTCCTATTAGAAGTTAAGAAAATATAGACTGGACTTCTAGAAACCTACCATCCATTTATATTTGTGGCCAATATACCAATTTGATGCCATGCAAAAATGCCTTTTTCCTTACTAAACCTTATCAGATTGTTTGGTGTAGAAAAAGTGCACCATTCAAACCGTTTTGAGATCAACTATAACTGCCGGTAAATTACTCCATTCTACCAGTGTAGATCTCCAGCATTAATGTTTGGCATATTCTTACTACTAGTATTCTTGTCTGAGCGAGTCGTGCCCCCCCCCCCCCCAGGACAGGCTGCGCGCAAGGCACATTAAGGTACCCGTTGTCAGTGTCCTGTGCCTTCTTGACCTTCTAGCAACAATAGTAGCATCATTTGATATGGGTCCTTCTTATAAAGTCTAACTTGGTTTATATTCTAAAATAACTTGTTTCAAATTATTTCCTTGACTAAACTTTAATGAGAAAATCTTGCTTGTGTACCCAGTGTTATGGTCTTTTGGAAAGGAGTTGGCAGCAGTAACACTTGGATCCTTTTGTAAATTACCTGTTTGAGAGTGAGCTGCCATGTCAGATAAACAAAGTATTTCAACGGACAGTCTTAATTGATAATGTATCTGGCTATGTATTCCATCTGCTAGGTAACTGACCTGCAGATTTTATTCTGTCCTCTTTACAGACTGGACGTGTCTTCAGAGGCTGAAACCAAAGCCAAGCTTTCTTCTTCGCTTACTAACGCTACTTCAGCTAAAGATTCTCCCTCGGGTGGCCTAAATGCTCCGTTCATTAAGTTAGATGTGGAAATGAGTTCCCAAATTAAACCCTCATCTGGTCATGTTTCTGACCCTTCTTATGATAAAGAACGTAAGTCCCCAATTGAAAACTCTATTCCAGAGGCTGAGGACTCTCTTGAATCAGCTGAGTCACCTAATGCATATGAAAAACCTTCTATGCCTCTGTTTTGGAGATCAGGTGTAACGCAGAACAAACCGTCTGAACTCAAGGAAGTTCAGGTTGTTGCCCCATTCGGTGAAAAAATCAAATCCAAAAAGACATATGTAAAATCCCTTCTTGATCAGATTACAGGTAAATCCCCAAACACAAGTCCAACAGATGCTGTAGATGTTGATCTGGTTAAAGGTATCCTACCTGTAATCCATAATTCCTCCCTTGACCATGACATGGATACCTTCTTGGACCATAAACAACTATCAGTAAACAATGACTCTGTAAGTAGAGAGAGTGACACCGTTACTGCATGTAAAGATGATTGGCATGTTGAGCCAGATGCAGTTGATGGAAAGTCAGTTGATTTTGTAGCAAATAATGCAGTAGAGCCTCCAAAACCCACCCCTAGAACTCAATCCCTTCCAAGAAAAGAGCCTGTGGCAGATTCGAAACACATGCCACCAAAGCCAGCACCTAGAAGTGCCCCAAAAGTAAACAAATTCCCAGAGCCAGAGTCGAAGCATGAAGGTTCTTCTCCAACATCTCTGGTATTTGGGGAACCACTTGAGTATTTCAAAACCAATGAAGTCCCAGAGCAAGTATCTCGTTTTGGCACTTCAGGGTTTAACAATGCTGCTCATTCAGGGCAGTCAGCAGCTAGCATGAAGATGTCTGTGCAATTCACTGATGATATAAGTTATAGACTAGATGAACTTCCAGTCATCCCTGAGAACCCTGAAGGCACATCAGACGATGAACTTCTTGAAAGTAAAAATGATTTTCTAAGGGATGTCTCCATAATTAAAACATCTGATCTGCCCCCTGTCAAAGAAGCCAATACATACTCCTCAACCCAAACAAATGGCTCCCCAAAATCTGAGAGTGACCTTGATCTTGTAGAGAAAAAAAGTCAGGAGGTCACAAGCATCACAACAGACAAGCCCATAGATGATATTTCAGGTGGTACTATGGAGAAAATTTCTAGTGAAGTGGACGAGAGCATCCGCCCTTCATCTCCTTTCTTGCCTCTTAACTCTGCTTCAAACTCTGCCCTGGTCGCATCTGTAACTCTTTCCACTGCTAACGCTAGTACAGAGTCCCAGACAAACCCAACCACTGATGGTTCCCAAAAAATGGAAAACTCTGGCAAGAAGAAGCTGCTCCGGGCATGGGTTTCACCCTCTGAAACACAACCAATTCCTACTGTTCAGAGTGGTGGAGCACTGTCTTCGAGGCTAAGGTGAGAAAAAGATGCATTCTTTGTGTAGTCTGTCTTTGTAATTTAAAAAAAATACTTGCCCGTCCTAGAAATTAAAAAGGGGCAAGTCGTCAAATGCGTTTCGATAATAAAACGGCGTCCAACAGCGTAAAACCAGTCTGGATTCCTGGGCAACATTTTATGTAGCTCAGAGTTACAAAAATAAAACTCTACAAAAAATGAGACCTGCCAAAAACTGGGAAACGAATCCCAGGGAGCACTGATCTTAATGTTCAAATGCTTTTAAAGACTGGTTTTATGTAGCCTGTTGTGTTTTAATTCTAGTCTTGAGCGCAAATAAAAAAATAATTAGTTTTCTCCTAATGGGAAAGACCCATAATTTACTTTTAATTGCTAATTGTTTTCCATTACAGCCTTCGATCTTCCTCTTCTCCAAAATATTGCCATGGAAATGTCTGATTTCCAGGATCTGAAAGTACTAAAATTTCTACATTAATTCCATGAAAATCTATTTTAAAATCTTTTCCCTGCTCATAAAAATGGATAGTTTGCTTCAATCTTTCAAACTCCCATTTTTAAACTTGGGAGCTTAATTTCTGAATCCAATAATCCTTTCTTTTTGAGCAATTTACTTTTGTCCATGTAAAACGTCAGTTTTCTACATTGTCAGAACCGAATGCTGGTTTGCTTCACTGGTCCATAACCCGTGGTTTTTTTTCTTTTATGTTCTTACTACTACTCGAAGGAGATGAGCTATATTTGCTGCATTTCCTTAGTGGTCAGAGTAACCAAAAATGTTTCACTTCCTGCATAAATAAAACCGAATTGTTGCAGACTGTAAGTCTCCTGACTTGGCTCTTTCATTTGCTTTGGTGCAGCTTTTGGACCATGTGGTTCACGTGTGATTTACAGAAATTTTGTAGATTTTTGTGGGGTTTTTCTCGTGCTGCTGCCAGGGATGGGGGGAAAAAAATGGTTGTTTTTGAACATGCATGGTCATGTTAAAAAGATCCCTCTTCCCTGCCTCTCCACACTTTTATAGCTGCAGATGGACAAAATCCTACAACTACAAGCCATCCCTTATGGACGGCATATGCTAATGTACTGCTTTCTGTCCTTTTCACTTCCTGATGCCAAGTCATGTCTACAGCTTTATTTGCACAGACCTGAATGCAGCTGACGGTAATGCAAATGTCAGACATGCTGTAACCAGTGTCAGCTAGAATAGGTTCCCAATCCAGTTCTCAAGTCACCCTAACAGGCCAGGTTTGCCAGATATCTGAAGCACCGCGCAGGTGAGATGATTTGCGGTTTAGTGACTGCAGGATTCAGTTTGCATTTCCTCCAAGGTGATCCTTAAAACCTGGCCTGTTTATAGGGGTACCCGAGGACCAGGGTTCGGAAAAACTGAGCAACGTTTCCTTGATTTGCTGGAGTACTGTATTTAAAGGAAGACTCTACTCAAAAAAAATCACCCCGCCCCGTTTTTTTTCTCTCCTAACCTATCCCTATTCCCTTAATCTTTCGTTTTTATTTTTTTCTTGTAACTGTAATACTTACCCTAAAATCTCTTGTTTCCAGCGGTATGTATATATATATATATATATATTATTCGCCTTCCGCTCCCGTCCTCCTTCTTGCTTCTTGGCTTCTGGTTTACGTGAGATGCGCGCCTCTCACATAAGCCAGCCAATCGGCAGGCTTCCTCCCGGCTCCCTCTGAGGATTAGTGTTGCGCGCAAGAGGATGCGCGCAACACTAACCCTCAGAGGGAGCCGCCAGCTTCTGCGGTGAGTTGGAGACATCATCGCGCTTTCAGCGCGATGACGTCTCCTACTCGGCAAAAGTCGGCAGAAGCGGCAAATATGATTCCCGCTCTGCTGACAGCTGGGAGGGCGGAGTCAACTCCTGCCTCCCTCAGCTGTTTTCAGCATTTTCAGCTGATAGGCTGAGCGGAGGGAGGGGGGACAGAGGGCAGGATACTCCGGGCATCATGACCACCTAAAATAGCTTAGGTGGTCATGTTGCTTAGAGTATCCCTTTAAAGTCTCAAATACTTTGACAGAATCTGGCTTGTGATCTGAACTCCCTCATTTGCTGAGCCACTTCCTTGTTGCGCAGCACTTCGGACTCGAATCAGATGTTTAGATGTATTCTTTTTAATTTCCTTGTTTTGCATCTGCCTAAACTGTTTAACCTGGAAAGGCCCTTTTTAGGTTTGGTACTCGCAGGTACAACAATGTCTGAATTTACCTTTCTGAACGTCCTGTATTTACAAAATCGTCTTTTGTTTTGATTCTCTTGGTGAGATTTAAAGAAGTATTTGCTTTGGCATGTACTAAACTGAATAGATTTACATAAGGGGTTATTCAAAGAGTGCCGAACTGGCCCCGAACAGTGTATTTCACCCATACGTTGCAATTTCGTGGCCAATGGTCTATTTAAAAGCTGGCGTTTCGCCAAATATTAGCGAATTGGCAGCAGTGAAATCCCCATCGAGAAGTAATGGTTAATCTATTCAGAGACACCAAACAGCAGCGCAATGCCCTGAGGTTCGGTGGTTTCATTCGTCAGGTTTTAATCATGCGAATCCCATAGGTTTCAATGTTAAAAATATTCTCATTTCTATTGAATATTTATTAAACCATTTCTTTTAATCTGCAGCAAAAAGTGCTTCCCCCCCCCCCAGCTGTTTTTGCATGTGAAAGTTTTTTTTGGATGCGGTCGACTTTTCCCTGCACTTTGGGGACCCTGTGGTGAATGCTGAATTTACTGCAGGGTTGGGGGCATTTGATTCCCTGAAGTGCATGGAACAAAATTCCACTGGAACTGAATAACCCCGAAAAGATTTTGACCTATAATTCTTGTTTTTCATGAATGTCTCCTCCTCCCCCCCCCCCCATTTTCCTTCCTACATAATGGACCCCCCCCCCCCCCCCCATTAATTCTGACCACTTTGAGGGCTTACCTTCTCTCACTTATCTTGGCTCTACCAACCACAGATCATGTTGCTTTTTAGTATGGAGGTAGCTATGTTGGAATGCTTGGACTCTCCATGGCGTGACCACTCAAACTTCTGAGTGGTCACACTGTTGATCTCCTTCTCCACCCTCTTGGGAGGGGGGGGGGGAGTCATTCAAATGAAGATTATTATTTTATTTATAAAGCACCAGCATATTCCGCAGCGCTGTACAATGGGTTACAATACATTGAACAACATTTGACAAACAGTACAGGAGGAGATGAGGGCCCTATTCCCGCAGGAACTCACAATCTAGAAGGGTTGGGGTTGGAGACAGAGGACTGCAAGGTGAGAGTGATTGATGGTTGCGTGGTAGGCTTCCCTAAATAGGAATGTTTTAAGGGAGCGTTTGAAGGAAGAGAAATTAGTGGAAAGTCTGACCGAACGAGGGAGAGCATTCCAGAGAATAGGGCTGCTCGTGAGAAATCATGCAGTCTATCATGGGAAGAGGTGATGCGGGGAGACACTAGGCGCAGGTCGCTGTTTGATTTTAGGGAGCGGGCTGGGGTGTATTTGGGGATTTAGTGAGGACAGGTAGTGGGGAGCTGAGTTAGTGAGGGTTTTGTAGGTAAGGATTTTGAACTTAATTCTGCAGTGGCTTGGGAGCGGCAGAGACAGAGCGGCAGGTGAGGTGGATTAGCCTGGCGGAGGCGTTCAGGATGGATTGTAGGGGGAGAGGTGGAAGAGAGGGAGGCCAGATAAGAGATTATTGCAATAGTCAAATCGAGAGATTACCAGGGCATGGAGTTGTTTTTTGTGGTGACAGCGGTAAGAAATGGCCGAATTCTGGAAATATTACGCAGTTGGTATCGGCAGGAGGAGGAAAGAGACTGGATGTGGGGGATGAAGGAAAGAGCATAGTCAAGTGTAACTCCAAGACCACGAACTTTGTTTATTTGGGGAGATAGTGATACCCTCCACCGTGATAGAGAAGTCAGGAGGCGTTAGAGGGAGGAATTAGTAGAAGCTCAGTCTTAAACATGTTGATCTTTAGGTGGTGGGAGGCCATCCAGGAGGAGATGCCAGATAAACAGTCTCTGACTTTGAAAAGGACAGGGGGAGAGAGATCAGGGGTAGAGAGGTAGATCTGAGTGTCATCAGCATAGAGGTGGTAATTAAAGCCAAAGCTATTAATTTTGCCCAGGGAGGAGGTGTAGAGGACCAAGGACAGAGCCTTGAGGTACACCAACAGATAAAGGCAATGAAGAGTTACCGGCAAAGGACACAGAAGGACCTGTTGGATAAATAGGAGTCAACCCGACCGAGTGCAGTGTCACCGAGACCAAGAGAGTTGAGGGTCTGTAGAAGGAGGGGGTGGTCAACAGTGTCAAAAGCAGCCGAGAGGTCAAGCAGCATGAGAATAGAATAGTAGCCGTGGTTTTTTTAGCAGTTAGGAGGTCGTTGGTGACTTTGAGGGCAGTTTCAGTTGAGTGAAGCCAGATTGCAGGGGGTCAAGTAGGGAATTGGAGGACAGGAAGTGGATGAAGACTAGTTTTTCTAAGAGCTTAGATGTGAAGGGAAGCAGGGATACAGGGCGGTAGTTGGATGGAGAGTTTGGATCGAGGGATGGTTTCTTTAGTAAAGGGGTAACTAGCGCGTGTTTGAAGGCCGATGGGAAGGAGCCGGTGGAGATAGGTTGAAGGTGTGTGCGCGCAGGGGTGAGGGGGGAGGAGGAGGAGAGGGGAGGAATTAGATGTGAGGGAATGGGGTCGAGCGGGCACGTGGTGAGATGTGAGAATAAGGAATTGACTTCATCAGTGGCTGGGAGGAAGCGGCAGAGGGAACCTCTGGGAGTGGAGGTGGCAGATAACTATCTTGTGTTGTGATGTTGCTTCGTTTTTTTTGGAGTTTTTTGTTGAAATCTGCCAGGTCTTGAGCGCTGAAGACAGCTGAGGGGTGAGGTGTGGGTGGGTAGAGGAGAGTGTTGAAGGTGGACCAGAGCCGTTTAGGGTTGGAGGACAGTGTAGAGATGAGAAGGATTGTTTGGCAAAGTAGAGGGCAGAGGTGT
This sequence comes from Leptobrachium leishanense, assembly GCA_009667805.1. NCBI lineage: Eukaryota > Metazoa > Chordata > Amphibia > Anura > Megophryidae > Leptobrachium > Leptobrachium leishanense. The sequence goes on from CM019065.1 coordinate 133,575,403, forward strand.
ATGACCGGAGAATAAACTTGTTCTGTTGTGAATTGAACAAAATCCGCTTCATAATGGGATTTCCTCCAGGCACGCCCTGCAGTGTGGGAACATCTTTGCAGGTAGCGCGTCTGGAGGGTGTGCTAGGGCGGCGTGGGGCCTTACAGAGTCAAAGAGGAGCAAGCGTGCCTAGGATAGAGATAAATGTGGTGTTGTAGTGATTAGCGGCAGGTGAAGGATGAGGTGTGAAGGAGGTGAAGTAGATTGGAGAATTGATGGGGATCCACTGTGTGTGCGCACGCGCGCAGAGTCTGTTTGTGTGGTGTGGGTGTGTGTCCAGATAGGTTGAAAGAGAGAATGTGGTGATCAGAGCTTAGTCCTGCCCAAAACATGATCTCAGGTTTCAGGGTGTGTAGACCTTTTGCTTTTAAGGCCTCATTCACACTGATACGCACGTGTACTATATGCAACATATATACATAATAAATGGCTCCAGACACACAGCCGCGTATGGAGCCATATAGTTGCATCGCAAAAAATAAAAAACCAAATGGAACCGAACTGCATCCCGGCAGTGTGTTTACGCGTACAGTAAAGGTTTTTGAGTTTTAAAAAAAAAAAAAAACTTTTTTCATCTGGATATCCTGAGAACCTCATGGGATGGGTCCAGAATCGACCTTTCAGATTCTCTCAAGCGTCCCTGCTGCCTCAAATCAACCATTTAACATTGCGTGTTAACTTATGGGGGGGGGGGGGTCCATCTTTGCTATCACACCACAGTTAATAGCAGCTAGTACATGAGGCAGAGAACACGCTCTAGCAACAGGATGCCAAAACTGATGCTTTCTGGGACACACACTCACTTTGCGTTGTGTGTAAATGAGGCCTTAAGCTTGCATTATCCAATGGTATCAAGTCCTTCCTTCATTGAGAGCCCCTGGACTGGTTGGCGCTCTCAGTGGAGGTGCTGGAGAAAGAGCACCTAAAAGCTCAGTGAGGGTGGTTTTTTTTTTTTGTTTTTTTTTCGTTTTTGTGTAGAAGACCCAGGAGAGTGCAGTTCTGCTGAGCTAAAAGTGAATATTTAACAGTGCCCCAAAAGCAGCAGAATACTAAGCAGAGCAGCAACACTTAGGAATTTACAACAAAATAACTTGCCGCATTGGTCAGAACAGTATGATGGTAGCGGTTGACATTCAGGAAATCTGTGAGCTGAGATTAGGACAGATGTTCCTGAAGTTTGGAGGCAAAGAGAAAAGGGATGAACAGAAATGCAGTAAACATGTTTATGGTTTCCTTTTCTATCTTCCCCTTCCCTTTATCGGAGTAATGAATGCATCTTTTGAAGGGAATATGCCAGGGGAGAGGAGTTGACCATTTGAAGTAGAACAATAAGAGCTAAAACAGAACAAATGAGGTGAGGGGAATAGGATCAAGATGACACCTGATCGGACACGGAAGAAAATGCAGAGACCTCTTCAGAATCTAGGGGAAAGTGTTGAATGCCTGGGGGAGGAGAGTCGGGAGATTTGTCTGTTCCAGATGTTCTTGTTTTGTGCGGTGTTTTGATTTGGTCGGTTTAACCTCCCTGGTGGTGTCTTTCAGCAAATTCTGTGCCGAAAACTGTTCCCCCCCCCCCCGCGGCATCCCAAGTGTAGCTCGGGGGTTAAATTCCTATGTTGGAAGCGGTAACCCCGACCAACACTCAGGATGCCGCTGGATACATTGCCTCTCCCTGCGCTCCCTCGATGTCCCCAGCTGCCTCCTCCGGCGACCTCATTACTTCCTGGTTTCCTCCTCCGATAAGGAATCCAGGAAGTAAAATGCTGCAGGAGACTGCAGAGATTAGCGAGGGAGCACATGGAGAGGTAATGTATACAGCCCGAGTGTCTCGGTTACCGCTCTCAGCGGTGAAATTTAACCCTGAGACAGACTCTGGATCACCGCCAGGGAGGTTAATACACGCCACTTATAACTGCTTCTGGTCGCATTACACGGCCCTCAGAAAATTAATGTTGCTGCTTGGAGATGCCTGAAAATATTAATTTGTTTTTAAAGAGTTTCACCTGTGATGTAGCCAAAGGAAAGGAACTTGACCTACGCACGATGCATATCCAAACTTTGTGACAGACCATAATTGGGTTTATCCTCTTCTTGCAGACTTGTTTTGTAAATCTTACCTGTTCTGATCGGTGATTTTGGGGGGGGGGGGTGCTCTGTTTCTCTTGTTAGGGAGAGCAAATTATTTGCATAAGGAGTCATTTGTTAAGCTGTGTATTTATGCAGAAATGCTGGGAAGTGTAGAATAGAGGCCAAAATGGGAGGATCTGGGCATACTGGGAATTGTTGCTGATATATTTAACAAATGTGTAACTGGTTACACGAGCCCTAATTGTAGATTTTAAATCTAATTTTGCATTTGTTGTATGCTGCTGTACAGTCTGTCCATAAACCCAGGGCTATCTTGTAGATGAAGACATCTGGTTAATTGCATGGTTTGTGACACGTCAGTCTGTGCGGAGGCAGGGTGTTTAGGAACCCCAGTAATTCTTACTCAGAACATTGTGTGCAAGTGGGATCAACATTGTGTGCAAGTGGAATTCTCGTGTGAAAAACCTGGAGAAAGTTCTGACGTTTTCCCTTCAGATCGTTTTTTTAAGGTTTTAACAAATTGTCTTCGGACGTTGGTGTGTGGTGTTTTTCAGTGAATTTTCATCGCTTGTGGTTTTTGCAGCATCCTGCCACAGCTTTAGATATTAGCACAGGTAAACACAAAGCTCTTTTTGTGGGTAAGTAATCAAGCGCTGACCCCCGTACATCAAATGACAATTCTCAAATCTCTAACCAAATGCTCAGGTTCCAGTCTGCTGGGTTTATACGTGTCCAGTGGAGGAATGTGTATCTTAATTGCTTTCAGTAATTTTACTTTGCAATGAGAGTGATGTTCTACATAGAAGTTTTGATTCCTAGTAGAAGTTGATTGCCCGATACACATAATCCACCTCTTGGGATTTTAATCAAATCTGTTTCTTTTCAGAACAAATCCTGTGAAGCCCATGAATACTTCTCAGAGCAAAGTGTCTTCCAGTGTCTCCCAGCCAATTAAAGGTTATGAGAATGATCTGAACACTATGAACACCAAGGTAAGGCTATGTAATCATTTATAAAGGATTTTACCAGGAAGGATACATTGAGATTTCTCTCGTTTTCAAGTATGTCCTGGGTTCCAGAACATTGAACATGTCTTTTATATAGAATACTAAAAACCGAATACCTGGCCTGCTTTGGTATCTCCCCAGTGCAGCTGCCAAATGTTTTCAGAGCTTGACTCTCAAAGTGTACAGGCTATATTACAAAGTTGGTGTTAACTTAACCAGAGCTGTTGTAAACTTACCAGAGCCATTATAGTCTATGGAGTTAAGTTTACAGCAGCTCTGGTTAATTTAGCACCAGCTTTGTAATCTGCCCTACATCTTAGGTTCAATTAAACAGGCCTGGCCAATTGAGGTTATAGTGGGGCAAAAAAAAAAACAATGTATGTCATTTTCTATTAGGTTCACAGGATGTAAAGATCTTCCATTTGGGCTGTTTAGTGATTTTTGTGCCTTTTGCAGTATAAACCTGGACTCAGATTTTTTTTTTTTTTTAGATTGGTTCTCGGGTATTTTTCATTGGTAAGTATGTGTAGAAGACATTAACAGGGTAACCAGTTCATAAAGTGCAATACAATGAACTGTCAAAAAAAAAGGAAATCCTATCAATTGGACCCATCCAGTGTCTGAGGTCTTCATTGCGTTGGGAGATTGTGGTTAACCAGTGGTATTCGTGCTTTTTGTTTCTGGGGGTTAACTCTGCACCTAATGTTTTCAACACCTACGGCAGATTTTGTAAGATAAACTATAAATGTCTAGGACAACACTAGATATATTTGATAATGTATATTGTTTGTTTGTTACTTGAATTGTTAATCTTGCCTCGGTGCACAAGTGAAGTGTCTGCAATTGTTGACGTTGACATTCTTTCTGCCTGCAGAAATATGACCACTCCGACCCAGCCTCTGCTTATGCTCAGCTGACACATGACGAGCTGATACAACTGGTTTTGAAGCAGAAAGAAACCCTCACAAAAAAGGACACGCAAGTTCGAGAACTGGAGGACTACATTGATGCTCTGCTGGTGCGAGTCATGGAAGAGACGCCCAGCATCTTGAGTAGTGGAATGGGTCTAAAGAAGGCTAGCAGGTTTTAAATCCCCCCAGCTCACCAACGCTAGCTGCACTGGTCATTGTCCTCATGTGGACAATGAGGTCACAAGCTTGCCCTGCAGTATTGTGAGAAGAGCTGGGATAAAATGAAGTCAAATGATGTGGACTTTGACTGGAACTTGGTTTCTCTTTTAAGGCTTCAAATAACCACTGCACATGTTAAAGCTAAAATTACTTTAAAATGGTACCTTTTTACAAAGTAGTGCTGCAGGTATTCTTGCTACATCTGGGTCCTGACAAGAATACCTCTCGACCTTTTTACTACTGGTGGGATTGCCACCTTAATGATCACACTTGTCTAGTGCCTTTTTAGACTTTATATTTCTTTTTCTTTTGGATTAAATTGACTCTCAGAAAATGGTAAATTGGCAGTTGACCAAAGATTTATCTAAAAATATTTTACATTGACTATACTGAAGAGTTTAACTATGCAGTGATGTCCGAATGCAATTGTTACATCTTTTTATGCAAGTATATGGCTTCTCACAAAACCTGGTGTAATATCTTCCAGCTTGATATGCCAAACAATATCTGTCTTGTAGACCTAAGCGAGCGATCTGACCTTCAGATCTTGGGTTTGTTTCTTGCACCTTGTGCCTATGTTTTGTTTTCCTCCTTTTTTTTTTTTTTATCCTTACTCCAAACAAATCTATTTTGAGTTTATATTCCAGGTACTAGTTGCTATTAATTCTTCTGTCATTGTGTAACAGTGACTCGTATGCAACTGGTACATTATGGCTCTTTATTGGGAGGTGCAAGTATTTCAAATCTAATCTACCGTCGGTTTGATACTTGTATATAGAAAGGCTTTAACACTGTAAATGGACCAGAATGTCTGCCTTTTTGTCATGACACATTCTTATTAGATGAAGAATTATATATTTCTAGTAAAGATGATTTATTTTTGTACACCAATCTGCCTTTTTTGAAATGAACAAATTCTCCCAAGCCCAGCCTCCATGGACTGCACGGCAACTCTTCAGTGGAGACCACTTTATATTACGTGTTGCGAAGACAATCTTGACAGATCTTTCGTATGCTATATTCTCCTTGGTTTGCTAATTTGCAGTGTATGTATACATTTAATTTTTGGAAACTGTTTAATCCACTTAACTCCAGATACTCTTGTACCACTGGGGGGGTTGTTTTTTTTTGGGGGGGGGGGGGGGGGCTTTTTGAAAACTGTGGTTGTATATGGACTTAGTAACTGGGCACTTTAATTACTATGGAGGTAAAACATATGCAATTTATTTGGAACGGGTGAAGTAGGAACAGTTTTGAGGTTGTATTGGGTAAAGTAGTGAAGGTGGACTTAAACCATAGTATTACTGTTATGGGTAATATTTTGCTCATCTTACGATGATTGGGGGGGGGCTTATTTTTTTTGTTTAGGTTCGTGCTTGGTTTGATATTAAAATTAAATGGTAGAGCATCGGACAGAAGGTTTTAGACAACCGTTTTGAAGCTTTTTAGAAAGACTCTGCACTTGAACAGAGCCAATTTGAATGTTTAAATTGTGTTTTGTTTTTTCCTTTGTCACTTTTCCTCCTATGTTAACCAGGTTTTAATGCGACATTAAAGTTTCATTCCTGATGTTCACTGGCATTGTGCCTTCCAGCAATATACATCATGTTGGACCATAGCACTTTAGGAAGACTTCAAATAAATGTATACACTGGACTATCTTTTTGTATTAATGTTAATCTATTTATATAAATTGAATATGTATTTTGAATTTGAAAAATGAACCTATTTACCATATTGTTGTCTCGTGTTTTTTTTTAGTGATTCTAAATGTGCATTATTGCAGTGACTGCAGTCTTTCCTGTCATACAGAGATCCGCTTACGAAATTCTTCCACTCTACTTGGGTCTTTTTATGCGTTGCTTTCAAGGGAGTGTATTAACCAAATGTTCCCATAGGGATCAAATGGGACACATTAAAACATTCAGACATTTTTTTCAATTTGAACCCCTTGGCCTTAATGAAGTTTTTACAACAACTAGCATGCTCTGTTAGGACAATCTTATGTCAAGCTCCTTCCGACGTAAATTATGTCATTTCCAGGTGACCCCCGGCATTGCTGGGAGATCGCCTGGAAGGGGGGGTGGATATCCGTTCGGATCCCTCCCGATCGGGAGGTCCCACAAAAAAAAGCCAGGCACCGCTTAAAGGGGGAGAGTCTCCCCTTTTAAGCGGTACCTGGCTTTAACCCCTTAGGCACCGGGTCACCATGGGGGCTGCCATCTTGGATGGGGGCTCCACCCCGGGTCCCCCCCTCACTGCCTGACGTCCTCACTGCCTGACGTCCTCATGCATAGCGTGATGACATCAGATAGCCGGGGAACCCCTGGCTGCCCAGAATCCCCTGGTGGAGATAGTGGGTTTGTTTGAGATCTCCAGAACCGTGTCAGCTACGGGGTCATGGAAGGTGTCAATCAAAAGGCCTGAGCATGGCCTTTCGAATGATACCCAACATGACCAGGTATAAAGTATTTTTTTTTTTTTTTTTTATTAATGCAGCAATATTGTTCACATTTCAATTATGTGAACAATGATGCTGCACTAATGATTTTTTTTCTATGGTGTGATTTTTAGCAAACGCACACCAGATTTTCCCCCCCAAAAATTTAAGTCCCCATTTCTAATTTTTGTACAAGCGCACCCAATAGAAAATATAACCGCAAATGTTCATGTACATATATAAAAATGATATACAACCCACACATAGAATATAATAAAATGTGGCCTCAAATCGCGTTTAAACGTGATGAGCGAAGGCGGTAAATTAGCTCAGCACCAGCGGTGAAATGCCTCAGCAGTGAAAGGGTTAAAGGAACAGTGTTTTCCATGAAATAAGGGTTAAAAATTCCTTAAAATATCGTGCCTAGGAGGTCCCCATAACCTGCCAGTGAAGTGGCGGATTTGTAAGATGTATGGAAACATCGCCATCACAGACTCACACCTGACACCTAGCACTTCCAGTCTGCATACAATGTATCAAATTCATGAGACCGGACTAATTAGAAGCACATGTTATTTCCAAACACTAATTAAACACCTGTTTATGCCGTTTGAGAGCACAGGTCATTTAAAGGTGAGAATCTTTGCACCTAGACATTAGTTTTTAATTCAATATCTAATAAACTGTTGCTTATATTCTGCAGTAAAGTCTCCTTTTATTTCTAGATTTTTTTTAAGCATTTTTTTTATACTTTTCAAAAAAAAAAATCACATTCGAGCTGAACACTCCAAAAAGTTCGTTTGCGAACTGCCGATGTTCGAATCGAACTCTGAACTGATCAAACAGAACAGCTCATCCCTACTCACCATCAGTTAACCTACCTAACCCAGTCCCATACTGCCCATTTTCCCTGCAGTGATAGTGGCGAACCTATGTGCAGTGTATATATAGCACTGAAAGGGTGTCTAGGTCCAAAGATGAAATGCTACCCCCCCCCCCCTCAAACTATTACCACAATACACACCCCTGCTTATCACCAAGCTCCACAGCAATAGAACTCACTCATACAAACTGCACATTACTGTCAGAGCGCCACAGTGTAGCATCATTGTTCACTTTATAATTGAAAAGTGAACAAAAGTGCATTAGGAAAATAAAATAAAATGAAATTAGAATAAAAAAAGCCATTTCAAATGTATTGTTACGAAACCTGACCAGAATTTTTTTTTTTTTTAATGGCACTTTTTTCCTTTCTGTAACAGCCCTTCTTATTCATAGGACTTGCATATTAATTCCAGACATTTTTATCCAGTAGTCTTTTTGCACACAGCGTTTGACGTTTTTTTTGTTTCAATCTTTATTTTAAACCGTTTGTTAGCTTTTTTTGCGGCAGCTGGTTGGTGCTGTGTTCGGCTCATCGTCTGCTTTTTTTTTTTTTTTCCAGATGTTTGGCTTTTCGCGTCGTATCAGCGGTATTTTCAGAGTTTTTTTTTTAAATTTTGGCTTTTCCCTGCACTTCGGGGACCCTCCGGTGAATGCTAAATTCACTGCTGGGATGGGAATTTGATTGTCATTCCCTGCACTTCAGGGATTCAATGTCGGTGACATTTTTGTGCTCTGTGCTCCAATATTTTTTTTTTTATTTTTTTTTTTACATTAAAACCGAATTGAATTCACCTGATTTAAATCGGTGACTCCGTTTGACAGGTTTAATCGGGGCATTTTGGTGCTGTTCAGCGTTTTGTGAATAGAAGCCATGATGGAGTGGCGCATCCCTAGTGTTGTAGCAAATGATCACCCAGATACAGTATGGGTGACCCCCCCCCCCCCCCCCCACTAAATTTCCAAGTCCACTTCCAATCTGGAAAAATGGGGAAACGATTACGATTTATATAGAGTAATATTTAAAACATATTTATTTTAAAGCAAGAAACAAACTCAAAAGGCACATAACTAAATGTGCATATACACATTGGCCAAAACCTCCAGATCAGTTTCAAGTGGTCCATAAGCCACGTTCTGGGGGGGACATATATTAACTTGTTTTACTGGTAAGGGTTACTTGGTCCACACAAGCTGTTCCCACACAGCAGCTCAAAGTGTGTACAATCTCACTTCAGCAGGAGAATGCTTACAACTGACACCAGTCTCCCTTTAAAAATCCTTCCGATCAAGAAACCATTTAATTAACACAACTTCAGCTGTTTCACTTTAGAATTGTGATTGGGTACAATTTTAAACGTCCGATCCGTGTTTCCGCGCGTGCGCTCTGTAGCTTTCTCGATTGTGTATGCGTGAAAAGGTCCCTTCAAAGATGCGGTTTCACGTCAAACGTCGCCCAATCACCGTTCACTTTGTCTTTACCTGTCGGATCTTAACTTCCATGGATGCGCACCATCACCATCTTCCTTTCACATGTGTGAGGAAGTTCATTCCGGGACGCAATTTCACTTTCGCTTTGCACAGCACCCAAAATACACGATCAGGGTTATTCAAAGAAAATAAGTCACTGCACGTTCGGTGACTTTTTGTGCTCGATTTGGCGATCCCATTTCGGCGACCCTGCGGTGTATTCAGCAAGCACCACAGGTCTGTCGTAGTGCAGGGAAAAGCCACCGCAAACCTGCCGAACACTAAACGCAAAACCCGGCGAACGCACACCAAAACCCACAAAAACATCTGGATTAACCGCCGAACACGCCAGAGAAACCCAAGCAGCCGCCGATCAGAGCAGAGCAGCCGCTGGAAAAAGCAGACACCGCAGACGAAAGGAGTGAAAAAAAAAAACAACAGTACGCATGAGTGTTTGAAAAGTGAAACGCGAGGTGGCGTGGCTGACCACAGAAGGGAGAAGATGTGTTCGATTGAGCTCCGCATCGAACTCCCTGTACAGGGGGTTCTTTGAGTCTGATTTTCCTGCTGTGGTCCCTCCGCGGTCGGCCATAGGGTGTACCTGTCCGGAGGCTGTTTGATTCCCCCCTCCGGACCTGAGACTCACATCTTGGACGCTGAATTTGTTTGGGTGACTTGTGCTGACGGCCATCTTGCGGCCTAGTGCCTGGCAGACCCTGCGCTGACACTCCTCTGTCTCCTAGAAGAATTAACTCCTCGAGGGGAATGTCAATGCTGGCTGCGGAGATGGTGGGCCCACATCTCTCGGCCGACATAGCTGGCTGTGGAACGGAGGATGGAAGTGCGGGTAGCCTGCGGGGTGACTCCCCTCCTCCTGTTGGCAGGGGGGAGGCTATGCTGCGTGGTCTGGAAGAATGTCAAGATGCTGGAGGGGGACAACGAGAGCTCGGTTACCAGAGGTGACTGGCGTCGCATGATGGCCATACTGCGAGCATGCGGGACACCACGGATGAAGACAGAGGACGAGCCGGAGATGTTCTTACCTCCTGATTCCTCGACTGGTGAGCTGCTTTCTGAGACCTCCGTGGAGTGCGCTGCTGGTCCTGTGGACGCGGTTGAGGAGCTGACCCTGGATCGATGGCCTGTGGGGAGCTATGTGATCCTTGTGGCGGTGACTTTCCGGTGGACTGCGGTGTTTGGGGATCCGCCGGAGCTGCAGGCCTGATTGCGTTCGCTTCCTTCGGCCAGGTGTCAGTGGAGGCTTATGGCCTAAAGCGCGGTGCGATGCATGGTGGAGCACTTCGAGAGATGATACAGCGCTGGGGTTTCAGGACTGCTGATTGCCGAGTGGTTTCCTGGCTCGACACGGGCTGAGCTGGACTACTTAATTTGTTTTTGTCCCCAGCGTGCTCCGTGGTGCCCTGGCCTTCTTTTGGACGCTTGTTTCTGTTGAGTTTAACCCCCCCCCCCCATTTAATTTTATGCCACGAAGACTTTCTTGATTTTGCGTTTTTCATTCATGATGAGACTTTTTATTTTTTACCTCTTTGTCGACTCATTACCCGCTGAAGTCACTTTTCTTTTTGTTTACTCCCTAAGTGATTTACCTGATGACCTTATATTGCCTAATGTTTTTGTTTATTTTCGACGAGCTTATGCCGCTGTTTCTATGTGGCCTTGCGCGGCCATTTTCTGTCTGTTACCTTGCTGACTTTGTTACGAAATAAAAAAAATTGAAAAAAAAGAAAAGTGAAACGCTGTTTGCAAAGAAACTGCAGAACGAAAATGTCTGGAATTGACATATAAGATCCAATGAGTGATAAGGGCTGTTACAGAAAAAAAAAACAACAAAATATTTTGCAAAAAGATCCTAAAAAATCTATACATAAAGAGATTTTTTACTGCAGAATATTATAATAAACGGTTTATTAGATATTGTATTAAAACGGGAATATTTTTAACATTGAAGCCTGTGGGATTTGCCTGTATAAACCTGTCGAATGAGACCACCGAACAGCAGGGCAATTCGGCAACTTTTCACTGCTGGTTTTTGTTCTCTGAATAGACAAAGCATTTCTTCTCTCTGGGGATTTCACTGTCCTCAAACAGGCAGCGAACAGGCACCGTATGTGAAGGCAATTCACCAACATTTGGCGAACTGCCTGCTCTCTGGATAGCCGAATGGCCAGGAAAGGTAACTGTACGCTGAATTTCACTGTTCGGTTACCTTTCAGCCACAATTCGGATCTCTTTGAATAACCCTGTATATATTGTTTCCCTGTTTTTCCAGATTGGAAGTGGACTTGGAAATTTTGGGATCATTATGGGTTGGGGTCACCCATACTGTATCGGGGTGATCTCATTTGCTACAACACTACGGATGCGCTGTTACATCTTTTTATTATATTTATGTTTATAAGGTAATCAAGGTGACCTTCGAAATTGGCTGCAAAAAGTGGAGGACTTTAGTAATTTTTTTTTTACGTTAGAAGCCATGATAGTCATCTCTATGGGACAATTTCGGTGTCGCCGATTTGCACTGTAGTTTGCTGTCATTTCCCCTGTATTTGGTGAATTGACAGGTTAGTGAATAGTCGAATTGACCTGAAATGACACAGAACGATTTGGGGCCTTTGGATTTGGCAAAACTTTATTTTTAGCATTGTAAACCTAACGGAAACAAAATAACGTTAATGTCTGTTATTATAGGGTTTAGGGGGTCAGGGTTTTAAAATGCTTAAAACAGTTGAAATGGGTCACACAATTTAAAACACTAAAATACAGTTGGAATGTATATCACATCAGTTACACTGCTAAAATACAGTTTTACCCCCCCCTTCCTTAATTATTTTATGCTGTGTTTTGGTCTCCAGACAAATGGCCGCTCTGCACAACACACAAGTCGTCTTCTTTGTTGTTTAGAATGCTTCGCGTCAGAGCGCCCGTCACATGACGCTATCCACTGTCGCTGTTGTGTGGACGTACATAGCTGCGCTCTGTCGGGTGCGCTCGTAGATGTTCTCCTTCGCCCTGACAGGGTCCTTGATAGTCATGAAGTGCGCTCTATTCTCCGCCGCTTCCCCAGGCCCCAGCCTGCGCTCCCTGACCTTCAACAACCTGGCTTTGCCTTTGCCCGTGCAGCCAGGGGATGGCACTGAAGAGGCTCGGTTGTCGCGACAGGTTCCAGGGGCCTGCTTCTCCCAGGTCCAACCCACCCCCATGAACAATCAACGCCTTGGCAGTGTCATCGTTGGCTCTGGAGCTGCTGGGCCTCAGCCTCGAGGAGGACTAACAGGAGGAGGCGGCCAAGTACCTGAGCGAAAACAGTCTACTCCCGGGCTCCAAGCAAGCTGTGCACTGCTACTGCGGACACCAGTTAGGCAATTTCGCTGGGCAGCTAGGGGTCTGCGCAGCCATGTACCTGGGGGAGGTGCTGGGCCCCCCCAAGATTAAGGGAGCCAGACTCACGCCATTCTCCAGGCAAGTGACACGCTGCCAGGGTGCACCCTTTCAGCCCGTCCTGCAACCCTGAGCCACAAAGGGACGCCCTGTGTATCTTTACTGCAACCCTGAGCGGCTAGGGGGCACCCTTTGTATCCTTACTGCAACCCTGAGCCGCTGGGGGACGCTCTTTGTGTCCTTACTGCAACCCTGAACTGCGGTGGGCACCCTGTGTTTCCTTACTGTAACCATGAGCCACTAGGGGGTGCCCTGAGTCTCCTTTTTGCAACCCTGAGCCACTGGGGGGGCGCCCTGTGTGTCCCTACTGCAACCCTGACCTACTAGGGGGCACCCTGTGTGTCCTTACTGCAACCCTGTGTGTGTGGAATCGTGTTAAGTGATGATGAGTTTGCCGTTTATCATTTTGTGAAGTAACATGTACCCGCTCCTCCCCAGGGCTCATTACATGAATAAAGCATTTATTACGGCTAATAAGACAGGTGCTCTGTTTAGACGTGTGACCTGAACATGTATATTCCATAAAATGTGGGAGGGTAATCCGTTGCCTTAATCATCTGGGATTTCTCCTTGATTTCTTACCTGTAGCATATGAATCCTACATGCTTCAGGGCTGATTTATGTGTGCCAGATGTAGACAGGTATAAATTACATGTCCAGGAAAACAGCGGTATCTGTATTGCAAGAAACCTTTAATTATGAGATTTATGTTTTATCCTCTAATTTTTATGGTTTCACAAAACCAGATACACAATAAAATAAAGGCAGTTTCAATACGATACAGATTCAAACCATAGATAATTATGAGATTTAGTAATGGACAATGACAGAGACAAAAGTAAATTTAAAACTGTATTTTAAACATTTATTTAAAAATCCATGTTCAAAAGATGCTTTCCTTATCTTGTATGACAGGGGTCAGCGACCATGGCCCTCCAGATGTTATGGAAATACATCTCCCATGGTGCTCAGTCAGCCTAATACGTGGCTGAACATCATGGGAGGTGCAGTCCCAAAGCATCTGGGGGGGCCGAGGATGCTGACCCCTGCCAACTCCAGAGGAAGGCAAAAAAAGTGGACATCCTTCTAGCAAGGTGTCACAAGCAAGAAATTCCTTCCTGACCCCTTGTGAAGGCGATCTGCCTCACAGTAAACCTGTCTGTCCCTGGAGAGATAATTAAAAAGGAAAGAACCTTTTTGGACAAGAAAAAGAAAAATCTACAGCTCTTCATCCACCGCGCTGGTCTTTGATCTTATGTGATCTATTGCTCACCGCTCAAGGCTGGGGTCTTGTTGTGACACCCCCCCAGTGTCATTTGGTCCAGGCTGTCTCACTGCAGCCAGCGTCCTGCACCAGCTGCGGGGAGGGTCAGTGGGGCGTACCAGTATGACCTGTGTCTTCAAGGCCCACCTGCCGCACGGACATTATAGTATATTCCTTTGCGTTAACCAGTTAATATATTTTTTAAATATTTAATTTATTGCCATTCGAAGCATATTGCGTCCACACTTACTACCACAATCAGGAGGCTGTTCCCACACGTCCATTTTTCATCTGGACTGGTTTTGAACCCACTGCCGGGATCGTGATGAGAGTTGGGCTGCAAAAGCTGCAAAGCACCCAGCCATGCACATTCCTACTCCTAGTTTGCCCCCCCCCCGGGGCACTTACCATACATGACACAGAGTGGGCAATATGCAGCGCTCCAGCTGCAGAGTGTGGCAGTGTATCCCCTCTTTGTGTTCTGTCGAGAGGTTATTGGGTCTCGACAGAACACCAGCACCAGCGACAGGTTTTTGTGTGTGTCACTGTGCTAATTTGGGATTGTGAGTATAAGTGTTAATTAGGGTTTGTTTTTGTGTGTATCTGTTATTGCAGCATGCACACAGACTTATATCACACACAAAAAACTCACATATACCCACATTCCACACACAGAACTCATCACAAACACATATACTGACATTACACACAGAAATCACAAACACGTATACCGATATTACACACAGTATATGTGTTTTGTGATGCTTTCTGACATTACAAACAGAGAGAAAGCATCATAAACACGTATATTGACATTACACAAGTACAGAAACCATCACACCCAAGCAATAGAAATTACTTCTCGAGTAGGGGTACTTAGGAATTGGTTTTAGACCTGCAGGGGTACTTCTCCATAAAAGGTTGAGAATCGCTGCTCTATGTGGCGCTTTTAGTGATCCCTTATATATGGGATCGGCTGGGAGAACCACATGATGTAATGTGCGTACTTTTAGCACACGGTACAACAGAAGTGGATTTTCCCTCCCCGCTGTGACGGACATCATAAGTGACGACACAGCGTAAGCCTCCATAGAACACTCATGTTATGCAGAGCTGTGTGCAAAAATATACACACAGTGAGGTAGCCACACGGGCGAGGGGCCGAGCCTTGGGCAGTGAGACTTATTTATTTCTGTGTCTCTTGTGGGATCTGAGCTCAGAGGGTGCAAGGCGTGTCTTTTACACTGACCTGCCCACTGTGACATTACAATCACATTACTCTACTGTGATTCCATGTATGGTAAAGTGGGTGTGGCTTTTTATCCAACGTAGCAATGGTGCAACAACACAACAACATAACATGGAAACACAGGCCTCACTGAGGGGCATCACTGATTAAACTTCGTCTGGACGTTAAAGTCCTTCTGAAATCTGCGTTTTCATGTATATTTCACAAATTGTTAAAGAATTCCCTAGTAAAATGTGGATAAAGTCATTATTTTGATATACATGATCGCTTAAAGCCAAGTAAGGCAGAAATTTTATAGAAATGTGTTTTTTGCTATTTTCTGATCTCTAGCAGTGTCTTAAGGTGGTGGCAGACGGTGTCACAGAATTGTGCGGATAGAGGGATAAAGCCGGCTGGGTGGATGGTTTTTATAATGGATGATTATTCCCTATGCATTTATTAATGCTTTGTTTGATGAAGCATCTTTCACCACTGGGAGGTATTTACAAACACATCCTACTCTGACTGAAGTGAAACCCCAGGATCCATTCATACAGAACATCTATTGAAAACTATATGCTCAAGGTGTGTGGGTATCTTTTTCGGGGCTCCTCATTATATTTGGGGTGTGGGCGTCTTTTTGAGGCTCTTCTATATTTAGAGTGTGTTCTGGTTTCATTTCAGGGGCTCCTCCATATTGTCATGGTGTGCTAGTGTCTTTTTATGGGGTTTTTTAAATGACTATTTAGGGGCTGTCCCCTGTATTTGGGGGGTGCAGTTGTTTTATTAGGGCAGGTCTTTGCAATTTTCTTTACCAGGAAGGGTACATTGAGATTTCTCTCGTTTCAGTATGTCCTGGGTAGCGAGTGTATACCGTTAGGTGTCTTGCCCAAGGACACTTACTGGAGAGGTGCTCTTGCTGGGATTCACCCTCTGAGATTCCCCCTGCCCAGAAGTACAGGAGATACACATACACGTGTCCTTTAGACCCCTGTATCTTTGGATCCGTAGGAGCTATGGGAGCTATGGCTGCAGTGTCATTGGAAAGGCCAGAATCATCACTATGTAATGTGTAAAAACAAACAAAAAATAATAAAATAAATGGTTAAAAAGATTTTATTGTTCTGAAAGCAGCGGCATTGTTTATTTTCCCTCTTATAAAATGATCAATGCTGCTGCACTAATTTATTTTTTGATATATATTTTAATATATTTAAATTCCTTTTAATATAATTTTTTAATAATCTATTTTTATATTTCATTTATATGATATACAATTATTTTAATTTAATATATTTTATTAAAATACTGCATTTTGATATAACATTAGTTTAATAAATAAATTAAATATAATTGTTTTTGAGCTATGGAACTGTCTGTGATACGCTTATACACATTCGCACATTACTGTGCGTTTTATTGCTGTGGAGCTCTGTGATACGCACATACACACCACACATGACGGTGAGTTTTTATTGCTGTGGAGCTCTGTAATGTGCAGTATGTACAAGTGTATTAGTAATGCCTTATATCTTATAAGCCTGAAAAAGTGATCAGCAGCTTCTCACGTGTGCCACAAGGACATTCTGTGCTGCGGAACAGCCTTAACTGCAATGAATGGGTGATGGCTGCTGCAGCAGAGCGATGGCCATAGAAACATAGAAAAATGTCGGCAGATAAGAACCTTTCGGCCCATCTAGTCTGCCCAATTACATGGATACTTTACCTGGTTTTATCTTTTGTTTAGGATAGCCTTATGCCTATCCCATGCCTGCTTAAATTCAATTACTGTTTTGGCCTCTACCACTTCAACTGGAAGGCTGTTCCATGTATCCACCACCCTCTCAGTAAAATAATGCTTCCTGATGTTACTTTTAAACCTTTGCCCCTCTAATCTAAGACTATCAGGGTTATCCAAAGAGATTCGAAAAGTCACCGCACGTTCGGTGACTTTTCGTTCTCTTCAATTCGGTTCCTTTTGCCGATCCCATTTCGGTGACCCTGCGGAGTATTCAGCAAGCACCACAGGGTCCCCGAATTGCAGGGAAAAGCTACCGCAAACCTGACGAAAACTAACCGCAAAACCTGCCGAATGCACACCGAAAACCCGCAAAAACATCTGGATTAACCCGTCGAAGACACCGGAAAAACCTGAGCAGGAGCCGATCACACGCAGCGAAACCGCCAGAAAAAGCAGAGAAAATCCGAGACCGCAGACAGAGAGAGGTGAATAAATTAGAAAAACAGTTTGTATGAATGTGAAAGTGAAAAGCTGTTTGCAAAGACACTACTGAGCGAAAATGTCTGAAATTTGCATATGAGGTCCAGGGAATGATAATAAAAAGGACTGTTACAGAAAAAATAAGTAAACTTAAAAAGAAAAAGAAAAAAATTGGACTTTTAAAAAAAAATTCAGAAAAATGCTTAAAATATCCTAAAAAATCTATAAATAAAGAGACTCTTTACTGCAGAATTTTATAATGAACTGTTTATTAGATATTGAATTAAAACGGGAATATTTTTAACATTGAAGCCTATGGGATTCTCCTGAATTAACTTGCCGAATTAAACCACCGAATGGCAGGGCATTAGGGGAACCTTTCACTGCTGGTTTGTGTTCTCTGAATAGCCGAAGCAGTGCATTTTCATGGGGATTTCACTGCCCTCGAACAGGCACCGAACAGGCACCGTATGTGCAGGCAATTCGCCAGGATTTGGTGAACTGCCTGTTCTCTGGATAGCCGGTTACCTTTCTCAAGTTGCAGTTTCGGTTACCTTTGGTAACTTTACCTTTGGTAACCTTCGGTTACCTTTCTCAAGCAATTCGGATCTCTTTGGATAACCCTGTTAGTCCTCTTGTTTTGCTACTTTGTTTCCTTTTAAATATACTCCCTTCCTCTACCTTGTGGATTCCCTTTACGTATTTAAATGTTTCTATCATATCTCCTCTGTCTCGTCTTTTTTCCAAGCTGTACATGTTAAGATCATTAAGCCTTTCCTGGTAACTTTTCTCCTTCAAGCCGTACACCATTTTAGTAGCCCTTCTCTGAACTCTTTCTAAGATGTCTATATCCTTCTGGAGATACGGTCTCCAGTACTGCACACAGTACTCCAAGTGAGGTCTCACCAGTGCTCTGTACAGTGGCATGAGCACTTCCCTTTTCCTACTGCTAATACCTCTCCCTACACAACCAAGCATTCTGCTAGCATTTCCTGCTGCTCTATTACATTGACTACTTACCCTTAGATCCTCTGAAATAATAACCCCTAAATCCCTTTCCTCAGATGTTGAGGTTAGGACTGTATCAAATATTCTATATTTAGCCCTTGGGTTTTTACGTCCCAGGTGCATTATCTTGCACTTATCCACATTAAAACTCAATTGTCACAGCTCCGACCATTTTTTTAGTTTACCTAAATCATTTGTCATTTGGCTGATCCCTCCAGGAACGTCAACCCTGTTGCAAATCTTTGTGTCATCAGCAACAAGACATACTCTTCTGTAATATCACTAATAAAAATATTAAAGAGAATGGGTCCAAGTACTGACCCCTGAGGTACCCCACTGGTAACAAGACCTTGCGCCGAATAAACTCCATTTACCACAACCCTCTGTTGTCTGTCACTCAGCCACTGCCTAATCCATTCAACAATATTGGAATCCAAGATCAAAGATTGCAATTTATTGATAAGCCTTCTATGCGGAACAGTATCAAAAGCCTTACTGAAATCTAAATAAGCAATGTCTACTGCACCACCTGTGTCTATTATTTTTGTTACCCAATCAAAAAAATCAATAAGATTAGTTTGGCATGATCTCCCTGAGGTAAACCCATGTTGTTTCTGATCCTGTAATCTATGTGTTTTTAGATGTGCAACAATCCTTTCCTTTAACATGGTTTCCATTAATTTCCCCACTACTGACGTAAGACTAACTGGCCTATAGTTCCCCGATTCCTCCCTACTACCCTTCTTGTAAATGGGCACAACATTTGCTAATTTCCAGTCTTCTGGGACAACTCCCGTTAACAAGGATTGGTTAAATAAATCTGTTAACGGTTTTGCTATTACACCACTGAGCTCTTTTAATAATTTAGGGTGGATCCCATCAGGCCCCATTGACTTATTTGTCTTTACTTTAGCCATCTGTAAAGTCTGGAGGGGGCCCAATGGATTCCCCCAATTTGCTGCTGGGCCCGACTGGATTTTCTTAACACAATTTTAAAAATAATGATTTTACTGAGTTAATAAACTAATTCTTTAACACAACAATGTACATGTCGGTTAGGCGTGTTTTTTTTTTGTTTGACATTCTGTGGACATGGCACAAGGGGCTCTACGATCTCCCATTGCCCAGGGGCCCCATTAGTTGTCAGTCCGCTCCTGCTCCCACATAGCCCCCATGCATCCAATTACTTCTTACCTCATGTCACCTCTCTCCTCTGAAATTGTAAGCTTTGACCAGGCTCCTCTCCTCCTGTTGTTCTCAGTGTTTCTAACCTGTTTTTTAAAGGAACTCTCTAAAAATATAAAGTGGCCAGGATTAGAACAGCCTCCCCCCCCCTTTCCAGCTCCCTATGGCTAAAAAATCTGGGTGATGTGGAGGAGTTTCCTCCACCCCACCCAGCATCAATAGCAGTCGGCGAAACAGAATTTCCCGGTTGCCGGTTGCTAGTTCAGTTACTACTGACGTTGACACACAGACCACGTGCCGATGGCACTATCTCTGAGACCAATCGCATTAGTGTGCAGCTCCGCTTCATTGTTCTACATTGACGTTACAGAACTTGCGTACACACAGTTCGCGAGACCCACATCGGTACTCAGTTTGCAGTTCCTACGCTACGCATGTAACGTAAAGACGCAAATTGTTCAGAAAAGCTGCGCACGGCGAGGGACAAATGGTAAAAATCACCAAAAAAATAATTGAGCAGAGGTTGTCAGCAGCCACTGCCAATTTATTTAAGGGAAAAAAGGGCTTTCTACTCTTCATTAGACTGTTCCTTTATTTTGGTTTGGTTTGTCCTAGTCATTATACAGCTAGAATATTTCTAGCAAAATTATTAAAATTTAGAGACTCTGTGCTTGGGAGTTTTATTGTTCAGCAACTCTGTTACACATCCGCACACCTTAAATATATTTCATTTCTAAAAGCAGGGAGAGTAGGGTAAAAATGAGGGAACAAGTCTTGTCTTAAGAATTCTCTCTCTTACCAACTCTGCTTTGGCTAGGGTCAGACTAACGCATTTTTCGCGTTGTTCCGTGAAAAAGTGCGTTTGAACGAATGGACGTGTTTTTTCACGGAATACGCGATTGCGGTCATACGATGCGCATTTTCGTCCGTGATTTTGTACGGATCATCAATAAAACACTTTTTGTGTCTGGACGTTATGTTGGCCGGACATTAGCAGCGTCTGACGTCTCCTAAACACGCACACACGCCACTAGTGGACGCAGCGCACTCTGTACGTCCGTACTAGCGGTTTGACGTTCTCGAAAAAATGCATTAGTTTACCACTTGCGTTGCGCAGCCGCACTTTTGTGCGGCCGTTCTTCGTATGCTGCCTGGCATTGGACGTCATTTGCTGCTAGCACGGCCGTGATTTAGTGCTGCTAAACGCACGTTGATACTGCTTAGTCTGACCCTAGCCTTTCTCAGGCTCGCAATTTTTTTTAAAAAAAAATGCTGGTTCACGCCAATCTACTGCCCTAGGCATAGTTAGCCTGTGCAAGAATGCATCTCTTGGTGTGATCGCTTAATTCCTGCAGCCTACGTAGGCTGCTCTGCCAATTGTGTTGTCCAATCCCAAAGCAGGAAGGATTCATTTTTACGTATATTACACACATTGTGACCTGACAACAGATAAACAACTAACTCTTACACATGACAATAAGGAAAATGTAATCCCACTTGACGTCATTTCTTTCTGTGACTGTTTTCTATGACAATATCTATATTTAGGTGGCTCTACCTATTCAACACTAGCAACAATATAATCTCTCTCTCTGCTCTAAAATAAACTTCATGCACATTTTGACAGTTACTGACATTTTCAATGCGTCATCTGTGCTGGGACACTCTATTACTCTTACAGTTACATTTGTTTCGCTGTAAATACTTGCATGTTTTGTTGGTATGTGTAAATGAATTTATTTCTAAAGGATTTTAACAGGAAGGATACATTGAGATTTCTCTCGTTGTCCAGTATGTCCTGGGTTGAAGAACATTGAAATTTTTACAGTCGTTACCGAAATACAAAGTAATAAATAAATGCAAGATATTAAAAACATAACACAAATATACAAATTAACGCAGAAAATAAATATGTAGGAAATATAGTCACATGCACAATGTATGTAAATATAGGGTGCTCTTGCGTGTGTTTGAAAGTGCTGATGAATTTTAATGTAATGTCAATATGTGAATTCAGGATATTTGGAAATGAAGGGTAATATTTTGATTGTGGTATAAGTGGGTGAAGAGCAGTATGTGTACCACAATCAGGGTTATCCAAAGAGATTCGAATTGCTTGAGAAAGGTAACCGAACGCTGAAAATCAGCGTTCGGTTACCTTTCCTGGCCATTCGTCTATCCAGAGAGCAGGCAATTCGCCAAATCCTGTCGAATTGCCTGCACATACGGTGACTGTTCGGTCCCTGTTCGAGGGCAGTGAAATCCCCATGAAAAAGCACTGCTTCGGCTATTCAGAGAACACAAACCAGCAGTGAAAGGTTCCCCTAATGTCCTGCCATTCGGTGGTTTAATTCGGCAAATTTATTCAGGAGAATCCCATAGACTTCAATGTTAAAAATATTCCTGTTTTAATTCAATATCTAAAAAACTGTTCATTATAAAATTCAGCAGCAAAAAGTCTCTTTATTTATAGATTTTTTAGGATACTTTAAGCATTTTTCTGAATTTTTTTTAAAAAATTTAAAAGTCCGATTTTTTTTTTTTTTTTTTTTTTAGTTTACTTATTTTTTTTGTAACAGCCCTCTTTATTATCATTCCCTGGATCTCATATGAAAATTTCAGACATTTTCGCTCAGTAGTTTCTTTGCAAACAGCGTTTCATTTTCCCAGATTCATACAAATGGTTTTTCTAATTTATTCACCTCCCTAGTCTACGTCACAGCTGCTTCGGCTCTGTGTGATTCGGCTCATGTTCGGCTCCTGTTCGGCTTCTGTTCGGCTTCTTCG
Organism: Leptobrachium leishanense; assembly: GCA_009667805.1. Lineage (NCBI taxonomy): Eukaryota > Metazoa > Chordata > Amphibia > Anura > Megophryidae > Leptobrachium > Leptobrachium leishanense. Next base: position 133,597,611 of record CM019065.1, read on the forward strand.
AAGGTTAATCCAGATGTTTTTGCTTGTTTTCAGCGTGCATTCGGTGAGTTTTCGTCAGGTTTGCGGCAGCTTTTCCCTGCAATTCGGGGACCCTGTGGGACTTGCTGAATACACCGCAGGGTCACCGAAATGCAATCGGCAAAAGGAACCGAATTGAAGAGAACGAAAAGTCACCGAACGTGCGGTGACTTTTCGAATCTCTTTGGATAACCCTGAATGTATTAGTTGTGACTATCAGGGTTATTCAAAGAGCTCCGAATTACTGGCGAAAGGTAACCGAACGCTGAAAATCAGCGTTCGGTTACCTTTCCTGGCCATTCGGCTATCCAGAGAGCAGGCAGTTCGCCAAATGTTGGCGAATTGCCTGCACATACGGTGCCTGTTCGGTGCCTTTTCGAGGGCAGTGAAATCCCCATAAAGAAGCAATGCTTCGTCTATTCATAGAACAAAAACCAGCAGTGAAAAGGTGCCGAAATACCCCCTGCTGTTCGGTGGTTTAATTCGACATGTTTATTCAGGCGAATCCTATAGGCTTCAATGTTAAAAATATTCCCGTTTTAATTCAATATCTAATAAACCGTTCATTATTATATTCTGCAGTAAAGAGTCTCTTTATTTATAGATCTTTTAGGATCTTTTAAGCATTTTTCGGGGCTTGCAAATTTTTTTTAAACGTTTTTGCTTTTTTCTGTAACAGCCCTTTTTTATTATCATTCATTGAACCTCATATGTCAATTTCAGACATTTTCGATCAGTAGTTTGTTTGCAAACTGCGTTTCACTTTTCAAACATTCAAACGTACTGTTTTTTTTTTTTTTACTCCATTCGTCTGCGGTGTCGGGTTTTTCCGGCGGCTGCTCTGCGCTGTGATTGGCTCCTGCTCAGATTTCTCCGGCGTCTTCAGCGGGGTTAATCCAGATGTTTTTGCGGGTTTCTGTGTGCATTCGCCTGGGATTTACGGTGAGTGTTCGCAGGGTATCGGCGGCTTTTCCCTGCACTACAACGGCCCTGTGGTTCTTGCTGAATACACCGCAGGGTCGCCGAAATGGGATCGCCAAATCGCACCGAATTGAAGAGAACGAAAAGTCACCGAACGTGCGGTGACTTTTCGATTCTCTTTGAATAACCCTGTATATTTCTTCGATCCTCTAATTGCATTTTTCCTGTTTTTCTCCCCATATATATCTGTGTCATTTTCTCTTTCTCCCTTTGTCTTCCAGCTTGCCCTGTATTTTATCTTTTCTGATACTGTGTATCTATCACTTCCACCTTGTTAGTCTATCATCTCTATGTGTGTGTCGATTTCTCTGCCCTGAAAAACAGGATTACTTTAGAGGACATCTTGTCATTAGTTGAAAGTTGAACAACTTTAGAGATTATTCAGGTATCATTAGACATAAAAAAGAGGTTTGTGAGGGTCCTGAGAACGAGCAACAGCACTAGTGGCCTGCTCTACGGTGGGGCCCACTCAGGTCTCACAAGGTTTTTGCTCGATTGTGCCATTACAGGGATGAATGCTCCATATGTAAATCAGTCTGTTCTCACCCAAAAAGGGTGGCCAGTACTGACTGCCAAGGACGTCATCCTTGCACGAGAGGTGCAGCAACCCCCGATGATCGTTTTGGCCGTGTTGGGCCTCGTCAGGAGGGTATAGCTGACACCCCTCTAGGCACCTTGAGCAAGGGGTCCACATCTGGATTACCCTGTATACTTGTAGTGAGAAAAAAAAGAGGTTTGTGAAGGTCCTGAGGATGAGCAACGACACTAGTGGCCTGTTCTACGGTGGGGCCCGCTCAGGTCTCACAGGGTTTTTGCTCGATTGTGCCATCATTAGACATAAGCATGTAAGTATATAGAAGCATAGCGTAAGCATTGTGACTGATGATTGCAGAATGATTAATGGATGATTTTGGTAATTACTTAACAGAAATGAGGTTGTTGACAGAACTCTAGAGTTATCCTGTTTACATCTTGGAAATAAAGTTGCTAATTCCAGAAAAATTATTTTTGGGGTTTTCCCCTTTGACACGTTTCTCTTCATTTATTCTCCTTTACACATTTCTCTCCATTCATGTCTATTTTGTGCGCTCGTAACTGGACCCCACAAGCCTTGGGTGTGCCATGCATAACCAGTTTGTCTGTGTGAGTAACTGTCATAATAACTTCTTGCCTCTGTAAAAGTCTACCTCTGACATCTTGCACTTAAACCTTTCATTCATATTAAAAGATGATAATGTTAATTTAGAAGGATATGCATTCTAAGGATAAGCATATTCTTAGTAAAAAAAAATACATAAAAGAGAAACGTACATCACTCTTATTGCAAATCATAAACACTTAAGTAACATTCAGCTTATGACAGGAACGGTTAAGCTTTTGCCTCAGAATAGCTAGGTATTCATCTGATACAAAAACAATAAAATTCTATTAATTGTCACCAATAAACACTGTCATCTTGCTCATTTAATCCATATGTGAGTTTCACAAGGTTGTGTTAAACATTAACCTGTAAACACTTCCTTTATAGTCACTAGAATTACAATGACGACATAAATCATGTTCCTAAGGAATAATGCGGATTAATAATTAGCTAGTAAGATGAGCAGTAAATTTTTATGGTAAACAACAACGTAACATTAAAAATGTGTAACCAAGTAAACACTCAGAGCCACCATCAGTGGGGTGACAGCTACTGATATGTTCAGGGGCTCTGTGGCTCAAAGTGGCCATGGCATTTGCTAAATCCTGTGCATAGTCACTAGGTTCTAAAGATGTAAGGGACACCCAGGACTGTCCCAATGGTATATACCAAGCAAGGATTATCACAAACTCTCCAAAATAAAGCAAGCCGGAAAAGAGGCAAAATGTTTTATCAAAGGAACAGGCAGCTGAGGGAAGGATTGCCCCAACCAGAAATTTAATAAAGGGCTCCAAGATTTCTGATGGCAGCCCTCTAGAGAACTTATGGTTTCACACGGAGGAAAGTGGTTTCAAAAACAGAAGAACCTCTCTAATGTTACTAGGGAAACTGTATGTATTTTTATTTAAACACAAAGGGTTAAGTGCTTTGCATTATTTATGCAGACATACCATTATTGTTTAAGGCCAGGGTCAGACGAGCGCACCAGGTGCGCCCGTACTGACGTGTCTCCAGGCATCCGTCGCAGCGTTGTGACACTTCAATGGAGCCGACCACATGCTGTAGAGCTCGCACAAATTGCGCACGCTACAAGAGGCCGTGCTGGAAGCCTCCCCGTCGAAGCACTACGATGCACGTTGGACGGGGCTGCAAAGCACGATCCTCCGTAGGAGGATCAAGCCTTGCAGCGCTGAGTGCACTAACTGTACACAGCGAGGTGGCCAGACAGGAGTCAGAGTGGAAGGACGTACACTCTCACGGACGTTCCGTCCACTCTCAGAGACGCTTGTCTGACGCCGGCCTAAAGAGTAACTGTGATGAAGATAAATAAATAAAACTTTTATTTAAGGACCCTAACACTTATGTTTGCTTTCTTTTTGGAAGTTACAATAAGAGGTCCTAAAGATTGTAAAGTTTACAACATTTCTGGTTAAGTTAACAGCTCCATCGACTATAATGTCTCTGGTAAGATTACTGGTTTAGCTAATACCAAGGTTGGAATAGAGGCCAAAGTCTGTATGCTCATATTGCACCCATTTAGCAGGAACAGTTCGGTGCTATTTAGTGGTTTATTTAATTAATAGCACACTCCGGTCTGCCCCATTCCCTCCCTATTTTCCTCGTCTTTCTTAATTCAGCAATTTATTTATTTATTTATTCATTTCTAAAGTATTTTACCAGGAAGGATACATTGAGATTTCTCGTTTTCAAGTATGTCCTGTTACAGTCGTTACAGAAATACAAAGTAATAAATGCAAGATATTAGAAACAAAACACAAATATACAGATTTACACAGAAAATAAATATGTAGGAAATAGTCATTATGTTACATGTTTACAGGTGCATTCCGTATTGAGGTATGTTAATAGGGAGCTCTTGAGTGACCTAAGACTGGGCGAAGATTTGATGATGTCTGGGAGGTTATTCCATAACTGCAGCGCTCTGTAGGAAAATGAGGATTGAGACACTTTCTTTTTGTATTGTGGTGCTGCAAGTAAGGTGCTGGTCCTGGATCGGAGATTATAGGATGAGGGAACTGCTGGAGGAAGCAGTCTATTCAGGTAGGGTGGCAGCTTCCCAGAAAAGCTCTTAAACACCAGGTTGGAAAGGTGAAGGGTGTGTCTGGATTCCAGCGAGGGCCAGTTTAGCTCTTTTAACATGTCACAATGGTGGGTCATGTAGTTACATTGTAGCATAAAGTGGCAGAATGAGTTATACAAAGTAGTAAGTTTCTGGAGATGTGTTTGCAGGGCCGCTGCATACACTACATCTCCATATTCAATAGCCGGCATAAGCATTTGTTGTACAATCTGCTTTCTTACCACGGAGCTCAGGCAAGATTTGTTTCTGTACAGGGCACCTAGTTTGGGATAAAGTTTAGATAAGAGTTTTTCGATATGGGGACCAAAGGATAGATTTGGGTCTAACCACATACCTAGATATTGGAGAGAAATGACTGTGGTCAGCGTGCCATTTGAGTTTGTCCAGACACATAGATGGGATGTTTGCAATTTGTGTAGTTTAGGTGCTGGTCCAAAGAGCATGTGACAGTTTTGCCAGTATTTTAAAAAAGTTTGTTGTGCTTGATCCACTTTTCTACCTCTGTGAATTGTTCTTGCAGCACGGCCTCCAGCTGCGGGAGATTTGGTTTGCTGGTATAGATTACAGTGTCATCTGCATACATGTTTACAGTTGAGGCTTTGCAGACGTTGGGCAGATCATTTATAAATATCGTGAATAGCAGGGGGCCAAATATTGAGCCTTGGGGTACACCGCAAGTGACTGGGAGGGGGAGGGAAGTGCTGTCAGAAATGCACACATATTGCGATCAGTCAGATACATATGATTGAAACCAGGTTAGCGTGCGATCACCAATACCAGAGTTTTTGAGTTTTTGTAACAAGATGCCATGGTCTACTGTATCAAAGGCCTTGGCAAACTCAAGGAAGATGGCTCCAGTTAGGTTTCCTTGTTTCATGTCAGCTTGGATATCATTCCAGACTTTTAAAAGGGCGGTTGTAGTTGAGTGATTTGGACAAAAGCCGGATTGATCTGAGGTTAAATAGTTCCAATATTGATAATCACGTAATTGCGTGTACACACATTTTTCCAAAATTTTTGACATTACAGGGAGCAATGATATCGGACAGTAGTTGGATACCAAAGTACGGTCACCACTTTTATGGATAGAATTTGCAATTGCCAGCGCACTGATTTTCAGCAGCATTGCTGGGATTTGATCAGGTCCAGACTGGTATTTCATTTTTTGGTTACGGCGAACTTTAGTAATGACGCTGACAGGCACTGGTCTAAAACTGAATTCCTCTCTGATACAGGGTCTGTGCACAGTTGGTGCACAGCCGGCTGGGAGTGGACAGGGGGTACTTGTATGTTACTTATGATTTTCCAAAAATTTCTAGGGTTTGATATGTTTAAGGTTTAGATTTTCATTGAAGTATTGGGCTTTAGCCATTTTTGTTAGTTTTGTGCATGCATTCCGGCATTTTCGGTATTCACAGTGATCGTTCATGGAACCAGTACTAAATTTGACCACAGCGAATCTCTAAACTGGTACATTTGAGAAAGATCAGCTGTAACCCAGGGGAGATGGGCCCCTTTTACTCGCACTTTACGCAGCGGAGCATGGGAATTCCAGACTTGCAAGAGCTCAGACTGAAAGTATTGAACTGCCCAGTCCAGGTCTGGGATAAGGTTTAGTATGTACCATGGGTGCTGTTTGAGATAATTTAGGAAGGATTCTAGATTAAATTTCTTGAAAGTTCTGGTGATTATTACCTTTGGGGGAGATTTTGTGGTCTTTATCTTGCACACACAGTACACTAGACAGTACACTAGAAGCTATTAGCGAGAATGCCTGCCTCCTGTATTCTATCAGGACACAAGGAGACAATCCAGTCTAGCAAGGTATGGTTACGGCTTTTCATATTAATGCGAGTGTGGGAGGATATTAAGGCCTTGCAGGTAACACAGTGAGCAGTGTTTATTGTTTTTAGGATTCAGCCAATCTGTATTAAAATCGCAGAGGACCAGCAGTTCACTTTTTTGGTTTTGTGCAAGTAAGTTAAGGATTTATGTCAGAGAGGGAGTGCACTGGAGATATGCTCGGTGAGCGATAGAATCCAGCAACAATGATTGATTTACTGAATGCAATAACATTATATTTTTTAAAGCATCCCTTTAAGAAACAGGGACAGCAATTTTCAGCTTCTCTGTAGATGCAGGGGGACAACATGATGCCTTGGTATCAGTAGCGTGGGGGGCTGGGGGGCGGTGGTCCCAGGCGCAGTTTTTTTTAGGGGCGCATAATTTAAAAATAAATTTGCACCCCTAAAAGTTCCCAGCCAGCAGGCCCGGACTGACCCGTCGGGCCCTTGGGCGCTGCCCAAGGGCCTGTGGGTTGAAGGGGTCCAGATGCCATACAGGGGGGTGCCTGGTCCTGAATAGCGTTAGAGTCTGTGTTGAAGGGGAGGCGGCTGCTGCGTGTGCAGGTCACGCAGTCTGGCCAGTCAGGTGGTACTGAGTCTCTGTACGACCTGACTGGCCGGACTGCGTGACTTGCACATACACACACACACGCGCGCAGCCGCCCGCTCTTTCCACAGACTCTCACGCTATGCAGGACCGGGCACCCCCTGCATGGTATCCAGTCCCCAACCCCTGCATGGCATCTGGCCCCATGCCAATATATCAATGAGAGCTGGGCAATATATCCATGAGAGCTGGGCAATATATTAATGAGAGCTGGGCAATATATCCATGAGAGCTGGGCAATATATCAATGAGAGCTGGGCAATATTGGGGGGCACACAATTCTTGGCTGGCCCCGGGCGCTGACAACCCACGCTATGCCACTGCTTGGTAGAGAAATTAATCTTTTGTGTTTTGTCAAGTAAAAAAAAAAAGGCAAGTTTGCTTTCACCCAAGATATTATTGCTGTTAGCACTGGGATTGCTAAAGGACAAATGGACTGCTTAGAGTTAAAGAGATTTAGGAAAGTACTTAAAGGTAAGGATGAACTAAAGTTGAAGAGTTGTGGGGTACTGGTCATGACGATGATATACATGTAACTTGTGTGACTGTTTATGCAACATGAAATTATGCAATGTCACTTTTTATTAGAGACCGTTAAAGCACCTCTTGCAGAGTTTTCAGAAACACCAATCTGATTTTCTACAGAATTTCAAATGCAACTGTATCGCTGTGCCTGCTACTGAGTAATACTATACATTTAAACAAAAAATGGACAATACAGGACGTTAGTGCAACATCGCCACCTGCTGTCGGGGCCTAGTAGCACAATCTAACCTGCACACAGATCCAGCAAACACTGACATTGGATTAGCTTTAAAAATTTCATAATCTGCAACATATTCCTCAATCGTTTTCTCTAGGCCTACACACTCCAGTTCAGATAAAACCTGACAAATAAAAAAAAATGCATTCACATTGTTAGGATTCGGGAAAAAAATACCTTTATTATATATTTTTTATTAAAAAGACAAAAACACAACTTTCTGGTAAATTTAAAATAATACAAAACATGGTTTAGACATGATTTCTTTGGTACAATTCAATGATTTCATTCTAATGATGGTCCGTTAAACCTCTTTGGCAGGACAGCAAAGGGACAGCTGCATTCCCAGAAATAAGTTCATAAAACCCACTGTGTTACTGTATGTTATAAAAGTCATTAAACGGGGATACTTTTCAATGTGAGGTTGGTCTGGACTGCCTACTAATTCTCACATACAGGTATCTATATTTAGAGGGAACAGTGCGTTCTTCCCCATTATTATAGGTTTCACATTATGTATTGTCTATTGACGGTCAGTTCTATACAGTAATGTGAAACATTCTCTATTTTATGTTCTCTGCCTTCTAATACTTGCATGAAATATATATATATTAAGTGCATAGTGCAAGTATTATCCTAAAGGCCATACTTTGACAGGGATATAAATAATAGACCGTTTGGGCTTCATACTGGTGCATTTATAGGGTAGATGAAAAATGTTAAAAGCTATAGTTTGGCTGGGAGATAGGAACTTTTTACTTGAGATCCATTGATTTGATGGAGAAATAGAAAATAAATTTTATGCAAACTAAATCAGAAAATATTGCTAATTCTGACATTCCTTAAAGGGACACTACCACTTACATAAGCTGTGACAAGATTACTTCTGCATTGCAAACAAAATCACATTATAACATATGCTGCTGGTTTTTTTCCTTGTTTGAAGTAATTGCATGTAAAAAGGAAAAATAAAATAAGTTTTTGATATATAGGTTCCTTTTTTTAGTATTTTTTCCCATGATGCAACATTTACCAAAAGCTTTACGGCTCTTGTTTATTCAATCTACATTATTTAACAGTTAATGGGGTGGAGGAGGGAATGTTTAGATAAGGCAGCAGGAGGTCTAGTGTTCTCCAGGCTAACTGAGACAAGAGATGGCAGCTGAATGAGATATGAGAGAGAGCTTAAAAAACGTCTAATCTACGCCCTGGTGATGTCCTTTGAATAGATTCTACACAATGCAATGATTTGAGGCAGTGATCGACCATTAGACTCCATTATATGGCCAATGCCATACAGTGAGTGAGGTAAAGTTACTGGGGGGGGGAGAGTTTACAACACAAAAGATCAAAAAATGGATGCACCCAGGGACACATATAGAGTAAAATATTTTCAGAATAACAAGAAAAAAATAAAGCACATGTAAGATTGTAAGATATTGGCAACATTAAATAAACACAATAAGGACATTTCATTTTTGGTGGTAGTGTCCCTTTAAGAATATTTTGGTCTAGAACAGAGCTCAGTAACCTTGACCCTCCAGATGTTCTGGAACTACATCTCCCATGATGCTCAGCCACTCATCAGATTGGCAGCGACTCATGGTGTCGCGTGCGGATCAGCACCCAGGATAGGTATCCACATGCATAAAGCTCCCCTCGACCATCAGTATCCCTACGGAGTACTGATTCTGGCCCAAACCCACCCAATCAATAGCCGAAGCTCCTTGCAGGGTGAACACAAACCTGGGAATGACTTTATTCAGGGTTTACTGTACAAACACAGACAGGGGATGGTGCAGAATACAAAGGTAAAACACGTGCTGACTAGTCTACCAGTAGCCTTCCCCCTCATACACCCTGGTGTAAAAGACAATGACTGGGGAAGGTGGCATGGAGATCAGGTTTAAGCCAGTTCCTGGGGATGGTGTTGATGGAAGCAGGAAAAGACAAAGGAATCTATTACTTACAGATACACAGAGCGAAAACCACAAAGTATATACCATACGACACTCTGCATTAAATACATAAAGGAATAATAATGTAACACAGGGAATAGGGCACAGAAAACACAAATAACCTGCACCAAGAATTGCAGGCACAGGATGACGTTAACACAGGAGAGGGCAGGGAAACATTATAAAACATCATGCCCGCATCTCCAAAGTCCATGTACCCAATGTCCAAAGTGACTACCGTCACACATGGGACATGAAAGTTCCAAAACATGTAGAGAGTCGGGTTTGCTGACCACTGCCCTAGAATTTGCAGTTTGTTTTTGGATCTTGAATCCTTTCAGTTGATATATTGGACTTTGTCTTTCAGACAGGTCTCTAGGAGGTAGACAGGTCTACCAGACTTTTCTGATACCTAAGCCATTAAAAAACAGCATTTTTTTTGCTTTATTGATAAAACCATAAGGTGTCATAATTAGAGTTGTCAGATCAGCCATGTTTTCCTTTTGCACATATTACTCTTTCCTGTAGAGGAAGAGCACAGGTAAGGTGCTGTCCTGTAACAGGTATAATTCAAATGCAGCAGATGGGAAATCAGTTACTTGATCAGAGCAGGTCACCTTGGAATCCTCTTTGACTCCTTAGCTGCAGCATGTGAATTTTACATATGCATTTTGCAATACATGCATTGCCCATCAACATGAATACGTTATAAGTGCCTAGGAAAACATGGCTGATCTAGCAATCCTAGTCCTAATTTATGTTCTTATCAGAGCGCTTCATTAACGCTCTGTATATATATATAATGTGTTCAGGGCTATACATTAAAAATTTCCTAATACAATAAAACATTTTTGAGACTAGATACAGAAAAAACACATCTTTTTTACTGCATATGGGGAAAAAACAGCTTGTAAGGAACAAATCAGAATTTTACAAATTCTTTTAGTGACTTTCAATAATTAACAGAAGGGTTACAATGTTTGAAATATCCCACAATAAAGTACATTTTACACATACCAATTAATGAGCGTAAGTGACAGGGTCTATTTTTAAATCATCCACGGAACGTTCATATCATAAGAAAATAAATGAATTCTGTTACAATGTTCAGGGAATGAAAAATATTTATACTGGCCAGACATTCACAGTCCCGGGTGATTCATTTTTCCTTCTCCCAGTCTGGCTACAGTCCTAATCAACAGTATATATAGATATATTAATATATAGGAAAATATGAGATATAGCTTATAAAGCATTAAACAAATAGTTTTGGCAGATGTTCAGTAATGTTTATTACTGACCCCACAATTCCCAGCTTTATTTTGAGTCTTTGGCATACGTTGAATAAAATGATTAAAAACAACAAAAATGTGGACCGTGACAAACGCATTTTACCAAGGATTACATATAATGGACGGGCAATCACCACCTTAACTTATTCTAAATCCATGAAGAACTCACACACGTTTATGCAGCATAAGGGACCTATTAATTTGCACATACCGCATTTACCACTCATCAATTCTTTTTGGAATAAAAACAGGCAATCCAGTTATTCAAGACGATATTGTGGCAAAAATAAATATGCAACTTGTATGAATATATATATATATGTACCTGAAGGAGAGGCACTCGAGGACTTGTAAAAAATAAAATGCTTTTATTGTTTAAAAGTACATATTTCCCAACGTTTCGGCTCCGTCTGAGCCTTATCAAGATACCTTGATAAGGCTCAGACAGAGCCGAAACGTCGGGAAATATGTACTTGTAAAAAATTTTTTTTTATTGTTTAAAAGTCCTCGAGTGCCTCTCCTTCAGGTACCTATAGATTTTTTTACGAGAGATTAGTGCACTGGGCAATTGGAGTTTATTTTGGTGAGTGCTGTACCCAGTGTTATATATACTGTATATATATATATATATCCACAAACTCCGCTATCTATCACCTCAGCCTCTTTTAACTTGGGTGCAGGATTACAGTGTGAATGCGTTGATCTAAGATAAATCCGTTACTCTCAGATTTTGTTACACAGATAAGCATTATGGTGTACATCTGATGAAAGTGCCTAAATTGGGTCATTTACTCTTTCCTCTTAGGCACTGTCATCAGATGCTACCCATGATGCTTATCTGTGTGTTTTAGGGGCTTAAGATCTGTCATCTCTGTTTGTTTACCTTTCTTTACCTTACAATTCCACTATTAGTATTTACGACACCCCCTCCCCTTCTGCTTGGCCCTATATTGTTAAATTCCATGATTTTGCTCAGTATAGCTTCAAGTTCTGAGGAAGAGAGGTTATACTCTCGAAAGCTTGTCTTTCAAATGTAACGTTAGTACAATACAAAAGGTATCACTACGTACTGCTATACTCTGGTGATTTTTGGCATCTGGACTAAAACGGCTTTCTAAATCTACATTAATATACTGTATATATAATAAAGTATATTATTGCAGAGGTCATTTATACATCTCAGCAATTCAAAGAACTGCATCACAGCCCTTATGTGCTATATTCCCCATATGCAGCACAGAACTCTGGGTAAGACATGCAAATGACATCTGCAATTTCTCATTTTTTGCATCTGTGTGAAAACATATCCAGGATGCAAAAAAAAAGAGAAACTGCAGATGTAATTTGCATGTCTTACCCAGAGTTCCGTGCTGCATATGGGGAATGTAGCACATGAGGTCTGTGATGCAGTTCTTTGAATTGCTGAGATGTGTAAATGACCTCTGCAATAATAAAGTTTATTATTTGCAATGTGGAGGTTTTTAATCAAATTTTTTGCCCTCCACCATAATATACATATATACACACACACACACAAACAAAACTAGAATGGCTGCACTCAACTGGAACATACGTTTTTCATAAGGGTGCTTCTTAGATTTTAGTTTAGATCGTTTACATAACCTCCCAAATTCAGAGCAATCTGCATTTAGTTTGCTGTGTTTTATATATAAATATAAAATTTTCATTTTTACTTCTTTATTTTGTTCCAAAAACTTTGTAATACTCTTATCAGTAAAGATTAGTTAATCCTGGTAGTAGAAAATTGGTGAATTCATGTCATGGAGATACAGCAGTGCAACACATTCTACTTTTAGGTTTCATGTCATGTATTACTAAGGCATGACCGTAATGATGATCTATTGTACTTTTAGGATTTCTATCCTATATATAAAAATACCCTTTGGCCACTAACTGCATCACCTTCTCCGTTTCATTTGTTACATTCGCGGCTGCAGATCCGAACAGCAGTGCTCCAGAGAGGTTGGAAACCAAGATGCTGAACAGTGATATTTATTAGAGGGTTGTGCGATCAAGGCTTATAGCATTGGCGCACGAATCTGACATCCAATCAGAGCTGAGAATGTCTACCTGTCAGCTGAAATCAGAAAAACTGGCTCATATGACAATGACCAATGATGGAGCCCAGCAGGTAAGTATGATGGTTACACTTTAGGTGCTGCTTTTTTTTTTTCTTCACCTATATCATTGGAGTGATTAATGCTTTCGTAAGATATTTGTTTGGAAATATAAAAAAATAATTATCTTTTTAGGACAGGGGCATAAAATATTAATAAGGTAGATAATGAACCTTCCAGGTGTTCATGATTACTATTTTCTGCTTCAATGTAGTAACAATAAGCAGCATAAAAAGGATACTTCTGGTATTGCTGTGGCCCTCTAAGATTTACAGGGTTATTCAGAGAGAATTGAAAAGTCACCGCACGTTCGGTGACATTTTGTTCTCTTCAATTCGGTGCGATTTGGCATTCCCATTTCGTCGACCCTGCAGTGTGTTCAGCAAGCACCATAGGGCCGCCGTAATGCAGGGAAAAGCCGGCGCAAACCCGCCGAACACTCACCGCAAAACCCGGCGAATGCACACCGAAACCCTCAAAAACATCTGGATTAACCCCGCCGAACACGCCGGAGAAACCCGAGCAGCCACCGATTACATGGCAGAGCAGCCGCCGGAAAAACTCGACACCGCAGACGAATGGAGTGAAAAAAAAAACAGTACGCTTGAATGTTTGAAAAGTGAAACTCTGTTTGCAAAGAAACTACAGAACGAAAATGTCTGAAATTTACATATAAGATCCAATGAATGATAATAAAAAGGGCTGCTACAGAAAAAACAAAATGATTTAAAAAAAAAAAGAAAAATAATTTTTGCGAAAAAATACCGAAAAATGCCTGAAAGTTCCTAAAAAATCTGTAAATAGAGACTTTTTACTGCAGAATATTATAATCAATGGTTTATTAGATATTGAATTTAAATGGGAATATTTTTAACATTGAAGCCTATGGGATTCGCCTGAATAAATCTGCCGCATGAAGCAACCGAATGGCAGGGCATTTCGGCAACTTTTCACTGCTGTTCAGTGTTCTCAGAATAGACGAAGCATTGCTTCTCTATGGGGATTTCACTGCCCTCGAACAGGCAACTAACAGGCACCATTTGTGCAGGCAATTCGCCAGGGTTTGGCGAACTGCCTGCTCTCTGAATAGCCGAATGGCCAGGAAAGGTAACTGTACGCTGAATTTCACTGTTCGGTTACCTTTCGGCAACAATTCGGATCTCTTTGAATAACTCTGTTAGGTTTAGAACTCAGTATTCGGAACTGCCCTAATATTATTTTATTCCATACATGGGAAATAGATTAGCACCAAATATAGACCGGGAAAAACACAGACTAACTGGTCACACGAACCATCATCAACATAAAGTTCGCTGCATAAATTTCATATTTTAACAATAAGATAGGTATGCCCTTAAGGATCTGTTTCGGCTTAGCCGTTAATATTGAGCTGCTAATAAACAAATTTGCTGCTCCCTATTACCTGCTCTATTATGAGGGAGCTACCATGTAACATATGGGAGCTGCTAACAGTTACAGGCAGATTTTGCATCTCCTGGGCTCCCTAGATATGAGAGAGCTATCTGCAAATTTGCATGCAGGTGATCTTGCAGGCCTGGCTGAAGGACACTGAGCACAAATAGTTCCCAGTGTTCTTCTGCGATCAGTCAGATACGAAAGTGGATCATCACACTGTCCTCTGGACCAGAGATAAGCATAGATTTTTTTTAGTGATGTCATTTTATAGAAACATCACTTTACAATACTTTTTTGCAGCACATAAAAGTTTTAGGAATAAGACGAGAGCCATTATCATGAATGAGGGTAGCTGTTATCAGTTGTAAGTGATTGGAATAGGGCCCTGGATGCATACCCTTAATGTATACCTTTTTTTAAGCTCCCCCTCCCTTTCCACACTTATAAGACAAAATAATACTGATATGGAAATGTACAAAAATTTCAATGCTGATACTGATCTGTCTATACAAAATTCAATATAATACCTATATTTGAAAAATAAACATTTATCTCTTCATATATAACTAAAATGCTCTTATACCATGCTGACGTGAGTTGAGAACAGGAACATCTGACTGCCTGTGATTGTCAGTTAAAGTTCTTTGATGCAAATATTTTAGAAATAATTATTAGGGTTAAAAAAAATGTGTCCATGTGGACAGTACCAAGGTGCATATATTTGCATATTCCATCTCTAATCTCTGTTTCCCTATATGTAACAAGATTCAGGCACTTAATGTATTTTTGGAATTATTACATATAGACAACCCCAAGTGATTTTACAAAAACTCACAGGCTAAAGAGTTCCATGGTTATCAGACGCTGACGAATATCAAACATTAAAAGAATCCAGAGTTTACAAAAGTCGAAATCCACTGAAAGGTTTAAAGATAATGATGTAGATACTAATAAGTTAGCATTTCATGTTTTTGGAGAAGATGGTATAGTTATAGTGCTCATAAACACAACCGACAGAAAGAGAAGGAAATCAGGGTCACTGCGAATATCAGAAGAGGAAAGCAGAGGCCGGTTTAGGCAAATGTGAAAATTGTCTCTGTTGCATAGAAGACTGAAATTATCAGTAAGACTCATATACTGGTCATTTTTATGATGCAAAGAAAGGGTAATGACATAAATTATGTTCTCATCTGCACTGTAGCTAGAATTGTAGCTGATCACGTCAACGAGATCCTTGATGTTTTATCATCCATGAATAATATCTGCGATGTCTCTGATACCGTTTAATCCAGCAAGATTCACAGATTTCAAATTAAAACTAAGCCTTGGTGTCAGTTTTTTCACCAAATGTAAGGCCCCTTTTCCCTTATACAACCAAACACACCTTGGCACATCTTCCCTGCTTTAATCAGGACTTCGGCCGCCTCCACCAGCCAGTGTAAAAGTACAAGATGTGGCTGGGGAGAGCCCTTTTTCCTAGCATGTGTTGAGGTGGACTGGGGAGTCACTTCAGCATTGATCATTTAAGGCACCTGCCATTGACACATGTTTATAAACTACACAGTAGTCTCACTTTTCCAGAGGCCGGTCTTCATAGCAGCTGAAGTCTCTGTAGTTGTAAGGTTGATGTCATACTTGCTACCCTTGAGGACACCATTTTGGTTTGCGGTGTTAAGAGGGTATGATCTGCGTTTGGTCTCCCTTTCCATGCTGTTGGCTTGTTTAATGTTGTCACGACTTGCACTTTTCCTCTGGGCCTTGGCAAAGTCTTGTGTTGGGTGGCCACTGCTGTCACTCCCCTCAGACTGGGTCAAACCTCCTTCTGCATCTTTAACTGTACCCACTGTCCTTCCATTGTTTAAAGGGCTGTTTCTGCTGTTGTAGCTTTCAGAATGGCTGTTATGGATGCTGCCACTCTCACTCGAAGGCTGTTCAGAGGAGGGACCACGGAGAACTTTTAACCTATGGTGTTTCCCTTCCCGGTGCTGTTTCGTTCTGCTCTTATGATTCCTACGTCCATGAAGGTTGTTCATGCATCTGCTAGGAGCAGTTACGTTTTTGTTATTGATAGGTTCACTATCTTCACAGCTTGCTGGTTTAGGTGAGCAGCTCTCCACCTGATTCTGGGCAAGCTGTAAGTTTGTAATTTTACATGGTCCATTGTTAGAGTTACTGCTGCTACTTGGTGAAGATGTGGACTTCACAGAATTTGCGACCTCTGTGTTACACCCAGAATAAACTTGAGGAGAATCATACACCGGTGACCCTGTGTGAACATATGCCTGTATTGGCAAAGGTTCTGTATTTGATGGACAACAGGAAAACCAGGAATGCTGAACGTCCGGTCTCCGTACACAATGGTGAATGAAGATGAAAAGGCCTAGAGCAACTGCGGTGACTCCATAGAAGCAACTAAAGATTATATTGAAATACCAATCCTGTGATACAGCCAAAGCCCCAAAAACCCAGAGTATAATATACAGAACATGGATGATCACCAGAGCCCAGAACTGTACAGCCAAGGAATACACAGTGTCCACATCTGTTGCTGGGGATGCAGAGTTAATAGTTACTGATATGGAGCTTGAATCACTCAGCAGGTGGTTAATGCCGCTGGGTACCTGCTGAATGTCACCGGGTTCTGGAACGTCCTTTTGGTCGGCAGGTTGGCGCTTTAAGTTAATTCCTGCACACAGTAGGTAAATCCATGTGACAAGGAGAATGAGGGCAGCTGGAACATAAAAAGCACCAAGACTTGGCCTCCAAACTAAGCAGCAACTGTGGAAACAAAATATTATTGAATATATTCTAGTGTTATGGCTCACAATCACAATCGTAAAATTGCATTACAAGACATGCTACATGATGAGCAAACGTTTCAAATTTGGTAGACGACACTTTTTCTATTTTGTCATCTATCACACATGGAATATTGAATTTCACTAAGACATTTTCCCACAAAGGATCAACTGGGCACTAAACTCTGTACTATAAGGTAAAAGAACATTTTGAAGGTATTTATATACAAGATAATAATATAGATAATACAAGGCAAGTATGGTTAAAATCTGAATATGTTTATATGGAGCTCTACAACACTATTAGCCATTTAGGTAAATTTTGGGTTGGGGTTAATTGTAGTCAAGTCCTGAAACCTGGAAGAGTGGTTATACTCCGTGGTGCTAGAGATAATAAAAAAGAAGAGTGGTTATACTCCGTGGCTTAATAAAAAAGAAGAGTGGTTATTCTCCGTGGAAAGATTCTGCTGGAGATTCAATTCTATTTGGGGAGTAGATATTTGCTTATCCTTTACAATCCTGTTGGATTATATACAATCCATGTTCCTGTGCTTTTTTTGGAGGTCTGATTGCTGGAGTATGAGGCGAACAGGTTGGCCCTGAACACTTGTGAGGTCTTCATAGGAGAGCTAGCAGCTCTCATAAAGTGTGAGAAGTGAACATTACAACTTTACTATAACAGTATAGTTTGTGCAATACCGTACCATTGTCTGTATCTTTTTATTTTGAGGTCATCCTATTATGAAGATTTTGATTGATTTAGTCGACGTCTAATCCTCCTTAAGGGACCTACCATTGCTTGTGAGCATTTTTCCATATTTACCACATTACTTATACACTGCATCCTTTTAAGTTGAAGCGCTGTCCCTATTTCTTTACTTCACAAGTACTGAAACCTGCTGTGGCTGTGAGAGCTCATCGAGAGGTCTGCTCCACACTCCACATATTGTGGGTAGCATAGGAATGGGAAGATTCCCAGCATCAGTCTCGATCTGACCTTATCCAACAGAATTTCTTTGTAAAGATTGCAAGTAGACCCCTAACTATAGCTAAACTGGAAACCATCGGCTTATAAGAAATGCTGCCTTCAACACTACAAACACCACTTCACCACCCAACCAAAATCAGATAAATAACTAGGACCATAAACATAACCATGAAATTCGGACAAATATTCATGGCCTGTTGGGACTATTTACATTGCTAAAAAATTAAATTTAGAACAAAATCCCTAAGGTCAAACAGTGACCTGCGCCTAGCTTCTCCCCGCATCACCTCTTCCCATGATAGACTGCAGGATTTCTCACGCGCAGCCCCCACTCTCTGGAACGCTCTCCCTCGTACTGTCAGACTTTCCCCTAACTTCTCTTCCTTCAAACGCTCCCTTAAAACGTTCCTATTTAGGGAAGCCTACCACCCAACTCACTGATGCAACCATCAATCACTCTCACCTTACAGTCCTCTCCTCCTGTTTCCAACCCCAACCCTCCCAGATTGTGAGTTCCTACGGGAATAGGGCCCTCATCTCCTCCTGTACTGTTTGTCAAATGTTGTTCAATGTATTGTAACCCTGTCTATACTGTGCTTATTGTACAGCGCTGCGGAATATGCTGGCGCTTTATAAATAAAGAATAATAATAATAATAAAATTGAAGTATCTTATTTACACCAAGTGTCTGTTAAAATAATTATAGTTTAGACACTCATTGCTTGGGAGCTTTATTGCTCTGCAGTTCTGTTATACAAACGCACAGCCTCAAATCTACTAGACATCTAAAAGAAAGGATGTGCTGCCTCCCTCCAATCTGCTGCCCTGGGCTCAGGTATAGCTACTGATGCAAGAATACAACCCTGGTTAGTTACAGACTGGATATTAATAAAGAATATCAGATGTGAGATTCAACCAAAAAGCTATAATAGTTTAGGCAACTATACATACTAAGGGATATTATCTTACTGCCAATCAATCTCCTAAAGGCACATCACTAGCATTACAATGCATTTAGCTATACATGGAGAATTCTTTCATACTAGGCATACTCTTTGTATCATTCGGTTGGAAGGGCAAAAGCACTAAAGATATGATTGCCAAATGCATTAGTATTGTGCAGAACTGTTCTGTCCCTTACACTGGCACACGCAGCCCGTTACATTAGGGTATGCACCAATGGAACTTTTATTAATTTAGAAGTTATATTTACAATATTTTGCTCAAAATACCCATTTTTCATTAGCAATAAGAAGCCTGTAGTCAGAGATACAGTCAGTTTTTATGCTTTTCATCATGAACCAAGTAAGGGACATCTAAAATGTCAATGTAGGAGGTGAAAGAGGACCTCTTCACCCAACATTAGGATGAGCCTGGGCACACCATTCACTGCGCACACTTATGGTCCATTAATATGTAAACATGCATTGCTATAAGCTTATCCAGAGAGATGAGTGGGGATAGATGAAAGTAAGTTACTTACTAAGGGCTGTTCTCCCTTGAGTTGTTCATGTTCACAGCCGCTGTAATCCCACAGATTATTAAAGGTATTCCACCCGCGATAAGGTAAAACCTGGAAAACAGACAAGAAATCAAGGAATGGTATCAAGCAGCCATAAGGATGTGCAATATCTACAGGGGCTTTCTGGTTCTGACTGGAATGGGAAAAAAAAATGTTTTCCATTTTTTCCCCCAAAGACAGTTTTTTTACTTCCAAAAACTGAAGAAAAAAAAATGGAGTGTGGAATATGTTTTTTTTTAATGATAAATAATATGTCTATGACACAGTATTCATACTACAGCATATAACATGAAGACGTTAATGAAAGACTTTACATACAGAGTCAGATCTTTACACGTTCTCTCAGCGGAAGACAAGCGAATCCTGTAAATCAGACCCAGTACATTATACTGAGAATGCAATCTTCATGTAAGAAACATATGCATTTCTGTCTCCTGAGGCACGGCAGGGAAAAGGTGTTAGTTTAGTTTGCTTATATGTCCTCCATATTGTTGGTGTACAGTAGATGAATGTGTCTGTCTTCTACTCTCAGACCTTAATTTATAGATAAGAGGTTATATGTATCTCACAAATTAGTTTATCTTTATAACCTTTATCTAAAGGATTCCTATTAATGATCTCCCTAAAATAATGTTTACCTATAGTCTAGTCTGTAAATTGGTTTTGGGTTGTTTTTTTCCTCCTCTCAGAAAAATGGTGAGACCAACATTTAGATTTTGGAAACATTTCCGTGGTACAATTTGTGCGGAGAGCAAAGGTGTAATTTGCAAATCCTTTGAGAAGAGATATTCTTTTCAAAATGCTACTAGGATGATAACACACATCCTTGCATGCTAGAGGTGCCCTAAAAACATTAAACATACTTTGTGTATTTAAACGATGAGAGCCATAATGAAAGTGCAAGCAGATTTTCCTTCAAAGTTCTCATTCCAGAAGCACTCTATTTGTTCACTGAATAAGCTGTACATTTTATTCACGTATAATGCTGCATAGATTGTTATAAAAGCACTGGATGCAAGGCTCAGTACTCCCTCTTTCTTTTATTATTCACTCATAAAAGCAGCAGAGTACAGCAGAACATCAAATAAACAAACATAAAACAAATGCCTACTCCTTCTGTGGAGTCTGACTGAACATATAGGATTCCCCCTCTAGCTATTGGGCGGCTAGGCGGCGTGCCAATAAATGGTCAATGGGCAGGGCAGACTTAACCTCCCTGGCGGTCCGATTCTGACATATTTTATATGTCAGAATTGGTCCTATTTATTTTGGCCCCCTAGCGGTATTAGTGTGGCTCGGGGGTTAATGTTTAATACTGAAAGCGGTATCCCCGAGCCACACTAGGGCCGATACTTACATGTCCTGCGCTCCCTCGCTGTCCCCGCAGTCACACTGCAGCCGATCGCAATGTCACACTTCCTGGTTCACTCCTCGCGAGACGAGATCCAGGCAGTGTGACGTCGTGAGCGGCTGGAGGAGACTGCGGGGATCAGCGAGGGAGCGCAGGACATGTAAGTATCCAGCCTGAGTGTGGCTCGGGGATACTGCTTTCGGTACAAAAAGTTAACCCAAGCCACACTCGGGATTACCGTCAGGGAGGTTAATTAGGCATTGGTTCAGAATTAACCATATAGTGGGAAAATGGCATTCTCCATACGCCTACTAATATGTATATGGTCTACCACCCTGCCCCTCATCACACTGTCACAATATGCAATGCATTTCACGTTCCCAGCCTAACAAAATTACTTTCAATTTGTAAAACTAACCAACGCTACATTTTTTTTAAAAAAATTCCGAAAAATTTCCATTATTTCCAGAAAAAAATGTTTTTTTCCCACGGCTTCAAAATTTCTGGAAATTTTATATCTCTAGTCTTGACATATAAAACAATGTTTAGATCACTTTCTATCTTTATACTATGTGTAAGAACCAGATGTCATTTGAAGGTTCTCACGTATTAACAGGAAAAAATATTTATAATTGTATTTTCAACAAGGCTTTAATGGGTGACCTGAGAAACTTCAAAATGCATATTTTACTATATATTTTAATAAAATAAAGTTCTGTTAAAGCTGGGGCTCAAAGTAACATTTTTGTTACTGTCTACCTCCTTACCATTCAGGATAACATGTACTATACCCATTGCTGGATGATGGGCTTTATGAACCTAGAGCTGAAGATTTAGTAACCCTCTGTCATATCGAACTTGTCTCCATTTTTCACTTCTTCAATATTCTTTTCACTCCTCATTGTTCATCTATCCCATTCTGTTACCGATTATGTTTTGTATGCCACATTCTTCTCCCCTCCTGTTATTTCTTTGCTCCATTTTTCACTGTTCCTCTATCCCATACCACACACGCAAATCTCTGTTGTACCATTGCCCCATCCCTTTTGATCTTATTGTGTTGGTGACAAATGGTGCTGACATAGGTAACTATTCAGTGGGCCTATTTTTGGGCTTGGGCCTAGAACTGCAGCCCCAATAGCCCCTATGTAAATCCGGCTCTGGTTATACCCTCTGTCCATGGTGTATATGGTGTCGATTGCAGTGCTTCTTGCAGAGGGTTACATGGTTTCTTAACTCATTGCTTATTTTCTGTAGAGAGACACACTGGTCAGATGGATAGCTATGAACCACCATTTTTCCAAATGTTTTTGATAATGCAATCCATATAGAATGACGTGAACCAACGTCCTTTGCATACCTGAGCATTGGCCTCTGGGGTGACTGTACAGTCTCCCCTTCCGGCTGTGGCTGAGGTTTGTGAGTGAGCTCCTTGTAGATGACCCTGGCCTTCAGACCCATCCATAGCAAGGTAGACAAGGAAGAGTAATGCAGAATTATGCTGACCTGTAACAAAAAACAAAGAAAGTGAAAACAAGAAGGCTGGTGTCTTTCAGGTGAGACCGAGGAAATCACCAGGTATTGAATATTGAGTACGATTTTACATAGGAAACAATACCAAGCTAGGAAAATATTGATTATTCCATCTGTGAAACATCTGTAAATTTTTCATAATATTTATAATTAAAGGGGTCAGTCACTATGAGGTTTGGTCTTTGGACACTTTTCACAGGAATATTACAAAGTCTATCTTTTTCTCATGAAAATAATACTTACAGCTTGACATACGATAAGATATCCATTCAGGTTAATTCCACCGGCAAACACAGCTGATGTCATTGCAATATGGAAACACAGGTTTAACTGCATGTGCCACCCTTTTCTGGAGATCTGGATGGAGCTGGACACATAATATAAAATACTTTGTAAACAAGTATCACATTAACCTCTTAGCGCAACCTATTATTGCGTAAAATAATGTAATCTCTACCTCTGCTTAAACAGTATTTTATCTTTATGATTAAGAGTAGAACTTAATGTAAATCTGTCACATAAAAGTGTAACAACGTTGGCATAGACAGTTTTTCCTATAACTCAGACACACCGTGCTTATTTTACAGTATGCTCACTCACCTGTGGTGGACAATGTATGTAATGATGGTCGTGAAGAGGCAGAGTAGAAGGATGGCAGTGCAGGAGTAGATGACTGGATGAAGAACCTCAGTGCCGTTTTGAGATGGCTTGGAGAACGTATTCAGCTCCTTCGAAAATGTGATGAAAAACAAGATTAATAAAAAAAAACTGGTAAATACTTCAATAAGAAATAAACACTAATGAATAGAAAGCGTTTATGCTCTGTTTGTAATCTTCCTTAATTAGAAGGTATCTGAATAGATCCTATGGGTGATATTTTACCAAAACATTCAGCTTGAGGTTCCATCAATTCTAGTAAATTATTGCAGAGAGCATTTATTTGTAAATTATTCAATAGTTCATACTATTTATGATTTAAATGCAGAACATTAATATACTGCGGGTGGTGCTCCCTAAACTTCCTTCTCATTAGACATGTAGGGTGGACATCCAATATATAATGTTGTAACAGAAGAGGCATTAACTGATTGTCCTACTTAGATCTGGATATAAATCAGGTCTACTCTGCTGTTGTAGTACTACGACTCCCATGATACATTGCCAGTCCAGGGCAGTAGTTCCTGTTCAAGTACCCCTAACAGGCCATATTTTAAGGATTACCTTTGGGACATGCGGACTGAATCCTGCAATCACTGAGCAGCAAATCCTATCACCTGTGCTGTACTTCAGATATCTGGAAAAACAGGCCTGCTAGGTATACTTGAGGACCAAGGTTGGAAACCACTGATCTGGGCGATGGTACGACTGACATTATTTCACTGGAGTTCAAACCATTTGACCATTGCTTGTCTAACATATGTGCATGAAAAAAAGTGTTTGTTTTCTTGATATGATTCATATAGCATACATCTAATACACGTGTGAAGTGGTGCTTGCCCAACTACAAGACCAAAAGAGAAGGGTTTACAGAAAATCCATTCATAAGTGCATTAGATTTACAGTCAACAGTATCAATGAGGTAAAAATAAAGATTTTGCAGCACTAGATGGTACAGCAGCACCTTCACTATTCCGTATTTTTAAAAGGCAGCAAAGACGCATAACTGATAACTTGACTTAGAACAGACTGTGCAAGAATTTGGGAAATGTTCATTATGCTTAAAATGACAGACTAATGCTGAAGGAGCCTGGGCGCCTTACTGTCAAGATGGCAAAGTTGTTGAGCTGGTGACACTGCATGCTGGTTATGTTGGGCTCTTCGGACAAGAGATGACAACCCTCTGAACTCCAGCTTCCATAGCCCTCCAGGGATTTAAAGTTCCACTGTGCAGGGAGGGGATCAGATCCTTTCACGAGATGCCGGAGAGTAACTGTGACAGGTTCAGTCAAGTTACCAGTACCACAGTCTTCTAAAAAAGGAAGAAGATACGATCAAATAAAAGATTTGTTCATAAATCTGACATTGCAACAAGCTGTCAACAGTTTGCAAGTAAAGGATGTACGTCTCATTGCTATCAGTATTGAAAGGGCAAATGGCGAGAAATGGGAGCCTTAAAGCATACCTGTCAAACTTACCTACATGGTGCCACCATCAAGGTGTTATCATTGGCACAGCAGTCTGAGGTCTAATCAAAGCTGCTGCTTTTTTCCTTTCAGGTGAGATTAGAAGAGCCAGCTTTAAGGTGAAAGGCAATGGCAGCGGCCAGCAGTATGCATGACAGGTGCACGTTACACAAACTAGGTCATGGTCTTTGCTACTTAGTTTTCAAATGCAGTTGGTCTTTAGATATACATTTCAGAGACTTCAATAATGCCATTTTCCCGTGAGACAAGTGATCTTTCATTGCGTGCAAATCCTTATCACCAGTAATAGAGTAATAAAACCAATTTCAAGCCCCAGAAGAAAATAAATCATATGTGACAAATATTTGTCTCATGCCTAAAAAAAAAAAAAAGAAACCTTCATTTTGGTGGATTTGCAAAACCACCCATAACTTATCTCTCCTGTTCTTTCAGGATCACTTCCAATAGCACAGGGTCCTGGTTGTGACTGATATATGATGTGCATGGAAATTCACTACTTCTCTACCCCTTGTTCAAGGTGCATAGAAGGGAGGTATCAGCTATTACCTTGGCATTTCAGTTCTGGCCACATTTCTGGGTAATAGCAGCCTGATTTACATATGGTAACATCTTCTCTGTAATGGAGCCATCAAGATAAAACCTTAGGAGACCTGAGTGGATACATGCCAATGGGCAGGCCATTAGTATTGTCATAGTTTTGATTTCCTTACTTGTTCCCACATATATGACCGGGGTGGAGATGCTGCGTCTCTTCCCATCTTCAGCAAGTCTAGAGGTGTTTCCTACACTTCTGAACAGCTTCCCATTCCGGAAAGCTAAGACCTGTAACTTGCAACTCTGGAAGGTGGTGGATACGAAAAGGCTGGAAGGCAGCTGGACAGAGGCCAGGGCAAGGCTGTTCTGTAGAAGACAAATAAGTACATTCTAAACTAAAGCCAGCAACACTCATGTCAGGCATCTGAATTTCATCTTGATCAACCTAATAAACATATTCATTAAATATAAAATGATATTGTATCCTTACAAAGGTGATAGAGATTTAAATAAGTCAAGAAAGAACATGGAACCACCCTTCCTAATGTGACATTGCATTCTGTACCCATAACGTTTATATCACGCAATGTCCTTTCTTATGATTACCTTGACATGGAAGTTAGACAAGGAAACATTGGATTGTCCTGCGGTGCAGCGAAATTTCAGCCGCTGTTCAGCATGTGCATCAGCCCCCTGTTCCTTACGGTGAGTCTCCTGGCGGTGACCACTTTTTCTCTGGTAGGCAGTGCAGCTCAGACCCACAAAGCTGTCAGGTTTTATTAGATAGGCCTCCAGAGCAATGTTACGGGTGCTCTAAACAAAAGAGACATAATTTAAAACCCAGTCAAGATCTGCATGACATGTTAAAAATTACCTTCAAATATCATTTATTTATTTATAAAGGATTTTACCAGGAAGGATAGAAACATAGAAACATAGAAAAATGTCGGCAGATAAGAACCTTTCGGCCCATCTAGTCTGCCCAATTACATGGATACTTCACCTGGATTTATCTTTTGTTTAGGATAGCCTTATGCCTATCCCATGCTTGCTTAAATTCAATCACTGTTTTGGCCTCTACCACTTCTACTGGAAGACTGTTCCATGTATCCACCACCCTCTCAGTAAAATATTGCTTCCTGATGTTACTTTTAAACCTTTGCCCCTCTAATCTAAGACTATGTCCTCTTGTTTTGCTACTTTGTTTCCATTTAAATATACTCCCTTCCTCTACCTTGTGGATATAGAAATAGTGCATGGTCACAGAAGTAGAGTTTTTTATGGCAATTTATACCTTTATACAGTCACTAAGCCAAAGAGGGGACAGAGACATGGGGAGTACAATAATAGAAAAGCAACAAACAAAGAACAAATAGCAAAAGACACGGCTTCTAAATGTACACACAGCTCTTCTTTAATCTCAGTAGGAACATGGGCATACACCTGTACAAGGTATTGTAAGATCAACTTTTACTTAATATTAAATAAGGTTGTATTGACCTTCTACTATTTACAAAATCCTTACACACTGTCAATAGTCTGATACCCAGAAAAGCTGAAAACAGGCATGAGGTGAATGGAAGTACACAGATTTAATGCAATGTTCTTCTCAGATGTCTCTAAAATTATATAGGGACGACATTCAGTTCATGATGCCAACAGTGGTCTTTTCCCCTAATGTTACAGGTTTCAAGATTACAGCACGCACCTCTTCTGGATCACAATTTGTTCCCCGGTTGTGTAGAGATAACAGAATGCTACAGTATGTTGGGAAAGGCCAACAAGATTATTTAAACATGCTAATTCAGAAAACTCAATATGTCCACTCTGGAAAAAGCCCGGTATTGGGCGAAACGTGTTGAGTTCTCTCTCTATGTGTTCTTGTTTTTAACTGTTTGGGGTGCCCTTCAAATACCCATTTTTTTCAGTTACGTTTGGGTGGCTTTGTATGTATGCCTGACATGCAATAACTTTTGTTCCTCAATTGCTGGTATATGGCTAGGGGAGCCGGCCGTTGGTTTACAATGCTCTGATATGCTCTGAGTCGGCCATTGGATTCAGCACAAGCAAACTATTGGCATTAATGGAGGCTGATGCCTGAATATGCGCTGATTACGTTGTATTAACTAGATGGCTGGACTGGTTGAGGTAAATTAATGTTTAGAATGTATGATACCGGTAGCATGATCATTTACTAGGGACAGTCAATATGTCACCGTAGGATTTCTGGTCCCCTGCCTTGATTAGTTCATTATTATTTTTTTATGGTTTCACTCGGTAGCTGTATAGTACAGCATATATACAGACCTCCTTATTACTCTTTCACAGATTTTTGGTTTTTAACTATTGTGGTATTGTGTTTATGTGATGCGTAAAATAATAGAATAAATAATATTTTTGTGTAAACTTATGTAATAATTGTGTTTGAGTTGGGGACCCACATCCCCTTTATTAACATTCTGTGCACTTTTTGCACAGAGTTACATGTGTTGTGTTTAGAGTTAGGAGGGTCAGGCCCTGGGGATCGTGTGGTCTGAGCACCATCTAGTGGTTCTTTCCGGAATCATTTCTGTTTGTGTTGTTCTTATCTGCAAAATCTGGCCTGGTTGGGGGACGAGGAGAGGTTTGAGAAACACTGATCTGCCCAATATGTCACAGAATGTCACAGACTGAGAGGAACATGAGAGATCCCGGACTTATAAATCCCCAACACAGACTCGCCCCCATCCCACTTCACATTATCCCTTACCCCTGATAATGTCCATGGACTTGCCCATTTCCCCCCATATATGTCCCACTACCCCCCCCCCCTCCACCCCATATAACCTCCCCATATGCTTTGGCAATGCTAAAATGTATTTGGTCCTGCCAATAAAGCTTATTTTGATTTGATTTGATTTGATCTAAAGCATTACTCGGAAAATGATCTTACCACTGAAAGATCCTGTGAGTGACTGCTTAGAATGAGTCCAGCAATCTTCTCTACACTCTGGACAATACTGCTACATGCTTTATCTTCTACTTGAGCCATCCACAGGATGTGATCATCAACCTGCATTATATTACTGGCCATCTCCAGAATGACCTCAGCCAGCTGTGAGACCAATAAACAAAGGAAAACGATAAAGAAAAAATACAGATTATAGAAATCATTGTTGAGTATAGAATACTTCTGCCTCTTCTCAAATATAGTAGTTGTGGAGAATATACATTTATAATAACATTGATGAGCATGTATTCAAAGTGAAAATTGCACCACATTCACTGCAATTATAAACTCTAACGTTAATAGTTTAGAGAGACAAGGTGAGTTAATATTAGATATTTTAAATGGGCTCTCTAGCCACCATGACCACTTATGCTTATCTAGGTGGTTGTGGTGACAGGGTACAGTCTTCCCTTTTCTTTAACTGCTACAACAGCACTTCAAAGCAGAGATCCTTGTTGGCTGCCAATCAACAGGAGGTGTTAAGGCTTCCTTGCTCAGCACACTGGCAAAGTATGATTAGGATGGAGTGGGCAGGCTAACACCAATGAGATGGATTTGACTGACCAAGTGTATGCTGGCCACACACAAAATATCTTACATATCTCTACTTTGTCAAATTTATATTTTTTATGTACAAAATAAAATATTGTTTAGTGTTTTGAGTTTTTTTTTTCAATAATGGTGCAGGTTGAAAGGGAAATTACTTCAAACAAAGTAACCTTATTACTCCTTATTTATGTTTTATGGCCTGTATGGTCCCAGTCTTAAATTACGACCAAAAACAAAACAAAACAAAACCATGTTATCCTGTAAGATATACTAGTCAAGTTAAAAACTTTCTTATGGTTCATAATGTTTTTAATAGTGATAATAGATGTATCATCCAACAAATTTACAAAACTGAAATTTAGCAATTCAATACGATGGTCCGCTGCCAGGGTACCCCACTGCAGGTGTTTTAGGATTGTTTGTTTTAAACTTTGGGCACTCTGCAAATTCCAGTTACAAATTAGCCGTTACAACAGGTTTGTACGTTTGTACTTCCTATAACACAAATGTACTGGGAGTTAAATAATAACAAGCACTCACAGGGTCACTCATTATTCTCACTTACAGTCGGCAATGACAAGAACACTGACTACTGAACAAATTGTTCCTAGTGTCCTTCTGCCGTCGTTGAGAGACTGTGTACTGTGCAGAGAACTCTCTGGTTTTCATGGAGTTCTATGGACTGTCTGAGAGAAAAGCAGAGGTGTTGGGCTGCTTTTTCTTACAGGATGTGGTCACATGAGCGCATTGAGTGCATCCGTGTAACATCCTCCTCCCAGCGTCTGTCGCAGTATTATGACGGCTCGACAGGGAGGGCCACACGGTGTAATGAGCATAATAGTCTCGCACTTTACAACGGACATGCTGAAATCCTCCCTGTCGAAACGCTACGACGGACGTTCGATGGGCCAATAAAGCACGATCCTCCATAGGAGGCTCACGCTTTGTAGGGCTGAGTACACTATCATGCACTCAGCGAGGTGGCCACATGGGCGTCCGAACAGAGAAAATGCCTGTTCTCACAGACGTTCCCTCCACACTCCTGTGACCACGGCCTTAGCGACTCCCAACTGCTGATTGTTGTTACACCTTCAATAAATAATGTTTAGAAAATAATATACTAAATTACCTGTTTAACATTATCCACCAACTTAACAAACTTTTCCATTATCTGAGCCACATAAATGACGTCCATCATATCGGAGAAGGTGACAGCCTCTGCGGTGTATATCTGCAACTGGTGAGCCAAGCTCAGGACATTTGAGGCATTGATGTTCATCTGCATGACACAAAATATTCAAATCATTCTTTATCGGTTGTGACTGAACCATCTTTAACATCTAACAGCAATGCCATCTTCTATGTTTTTGTATCAAAGCACAAGACTTCCTTCCACAGAATAAAATTGCAATTAAGTTTGTTTCCAGTGTCTAATAACTTTATATTAAGTCACAGTAACAATTCTTATCCCAAGTCTTATCCCAAACATCAAATCAATGCTTTATATGCTTAATAATACCTTGGCCAGCCTGTATAGCACATTGGTGATGTCATTGGTGTACTGACAACTTGAATAATCGCCTTCTTCCCACTGTCCAGTGCGGTCACAGCGTCGGGATGCTTTCCTCTCGAGTCCCGGGTCACCCAGAGATATAGAAGTAAAGGGATATGGGGGACAGACTTGGTAGGAGGTGATACCAGCCAACGTTCGAGGCCACCTACATGGCAAACACACAACACATTTATACAGTATTACCACTGAACATTCATGAACATGCAATATATAGCACCGAGGGAGACAGATAGCTGGCAGGAGACTGGTACAGTTAAACATGTCTACTTTCTGGTAGAACCAAATGGTAGCCAAACAGGCTAGTAATTTTGGGATGAAAAAAAATAAAAATCTTAAAGAATGTAACAAATAATTTAAATTAGCATTGGATACTTCCTAAGCAAGAAAATAAAACAAATCATAACCACTCTCAGAATCCGTATAATATACTGTAAATTATCAGCTCAAGCAATTGCCCAAATAAGGACCCTATTACAAAGGTGACGCCAACATGGAGATGGAAAGCAGGATAATATGCGCTTGCAGATTTTCCTTTACCGTCTCCATGTTAACATCCTAATCTGAGGAAGGTGCTATCTCAGGTGCTACCACCCCCACGGTACCCGCAGTAGTGCTTCCGCAAGTATCAGCTCATGGAATCCATAGGACTCCATGGAGGCTTGTGCTTCCGGGCCGTGAGCTCTGCGCGATCTCACTCACGTGAGATCGCGCACTTCTGCAAAGTGGTCGTGGAGGAGGACTAGGAACTATTTGCCTCACTCTGCTCCCGGTGAGAAGAAGCAGATCAGACCACCCTTTTCACAGCGGGATGAGAGGCGAGTATGAAATTTTTAAGAGGGGTTTTACAGTGTGTTAAATGATTTTATATCTTCAGAATCATTTAACACCAGCTTTTAGAAGGCGCTAAATTTTTGCCTTGCGCGTCCCGATGGTAAATTATGCCAGGACTTTTAATACAACACTTGTCGAGACGCTAAAAAAATATTACGCTTCCCATGTTAAGTATGGGAGACGCTTAAGTGCAGTAAGCTCGCGCAAGCTGCAAAGAGCACAACTTTTTCACCCCATTGTACATTGTAGCATCAGGATCGGAATATCGATGCTAGACATTAAACTTACTTCTCCTAACACTACTAATGATTACTTATCGAGACGCTACATTAGCACCAGCTATATAATAGCGCCCTAAGCTGTTTACATATTTTTATGGTTAGACATTGTCTCTAATGCTTTATAAATGTAATAATGATAATAGTTCCATCACCAACCAAATATAGGACCAGGTCACAACTGAGACATTAAAAGGTAATTAAAACACAAATGGAAAACATTTGCGTCCGCCATTTTCCATTTGCAGCTCATGTTTAACTTACGGTATGTATTAGGAACGAGCCGCTTTGCCAGCAGCTTGAGTTGTAATACTTATAAACCGCAACCTGTTAACGCCAGCAGCACTAAGCTCTGCAGTTTTATTAACAGAAGAAAAGTGGCGATTCTCTGCGCTTCCCTCTTTAGTGTTGGATAGAGGGAAGCGCAGAGAATCGCCACTTTTCTTCTGTTGTTCAAGTATTTGACGGTTAGAGGTAAACCGTCTTGTGTGTGAACTTCTGCTGCTGACTGTTGAACTGCTATTATCTAGTACGGACTCTTTTTTGATCCTACATTGTATAACTGTTGCATTGTTCAGTTTGTCCACTAGGGGGCGCCAGATACTTATTTTTTTCTTTTTCTGCAGTTTTATTAGCTCCAGCAGTCTATAGCAGTGGTCCCCAAACATGGTCCTCAGGGCCCACTAACAGGCCAGGTTTGCCAGATATCTGAAGCACAGCACAGGTGTTATGATTTGCTGCTCAGTGATTGCAGGATTCAGTCTGCTTTTCCCCATGGTGATCTGCAAAATCTGGCCTGTTAGTGGGCCCTGAGGACCAGGGTTGGGGACCACTGGTCTATAGGACTCCATGAAGAAGAACGTGATATGGCGCGAGTGAGATCTGGCCAGGGTGGTAGAGGGATACACGGAGGAACAGTGAGAGCTATTTGTTCTCAGTGTTCCTCTGCCCGCAGAGTGAGGAAGCGGCGGATCCTGCTCTCTCCACCACATGAGTATGGGATTTTTTTGGTGGTTTATAATAATGTGTTAAATTAATATGCTGAAGCGCAATCAATCAATACTAGCCTGGGAAAGACATTCTTTTTAGTATAATGTCAGGCCCAGATGGAGAATGAGCTGGCTGGAATAACTCGTTCATCTGCTAGGGGCTCATTAATGTCTCCCATATACAGTATAGGAGACACTAATGTACAGTAAGCTGAGCTGAGATGTAAAAGGACCATGTAAAATTAAACACAGCACTTGAGCCTTTATGCTATATGGCTGCACTGTATATATCGCCCAGGTTGTGATGTGGCCCATAGTAAACTATCAGTTAGCAATGCAATTCCTCAGTTCACTGCCAGGGGGCCACAGCGCAACAGGCAGCCACAAAACACCAGGCATTGAATAACTTTCTGTACTTGCATAATAAGTTTGTTACTTTTTGGATAGGAGGACGGAATATCTATTATGTTTTTGCCTCCAGCACTGAATAATTCTAGTCTATGAACTGACCTTACCTCTTACACTATCAAGACCCTTTTGCTGATAAAAAAATATTTGAACATTTATTTGAAACATGGAATGCGTAATAATAATAAACACTTGAAAAGGGAAAAAAAAATGCATTTTTGCATAAAGAGTGTTACATTAAAATAATGTAAATGTGCCCAGTTTTAAATTTTCCTCTATCATTACAGAAATATTGCTGCAACGAAAGGTTCTAAACTCTAGATGGTGTCATTCATCTTGCACAATTTCACCCGGAGTCTGCAGGATTTGGCCTTTGCGTCAAATACAGTAAATGTGATAAAGATGGATAATAAAAATGTTCAGATATCCTGCTTACGGGGATACCTGTAGTACGATGTAAAAATAATCATAATGAAATTATTAGCAGTGCAACTTCCACACAGGTTGTGATGTGGCCCATAGAAAACTGTCAATTAGCAATGCAATTCCTCAGTTCACTGCCAGGGGGCCACAGCGCAACAGGCAGCCACAAAACACCAGGCATTGAATATCTTGCTGTACTTGCATAAATACTTGCAATAACGTGCATAAACAGTTTGTTACTCTTTGGATGGGAGGACGGAATATCTTGCATTTATTACTATATATTTCTGTAACAACTGTAAAATTTCAATGTTCTGGAACCCAGGACATACTTGAACACAAGAGAAATCTCAATGTATCTTTCCTGGTAAAATACTTTGCAAATAAATAAATAAATAAAGATACCAACAGAATATAAAAATGATATCTGTACAGTAATGATTGACCCCAGAGTTCTCATTGTATCCTGCCCTCTTCCTAGCTGTTGTAATGCAGCAGTAAAGTATGTTGAATTTTTTGTTACAGTGAGGGTTGGGCTGCTCCTTTTAGTTTATTTTACAGTAATAAAGGGTGAGAGGGGTGAGATCTCCTGCAGCATTTAGCTTCTTGCCAGGAGAACACTAATCTTGCATTACAAAAAAGTTATGAAAATAGGGTTGATGTGATCATTTTTATTGCAGCATTTCAATTCAAAATCATATATGTGTGTATGTGTTTGATAGTGAAAGTGTTAAGAATGAATTTAAGCTAAGACAAATAAAGTGTATTTTAAGACTATTTTATAGCAAATGCTCTGCTGCCCAGAAGATAATATATTTCCAAGTGCTGAGCATCAAAACGAATGTGTGTGAAAATATTTTCTGTAAATGTAAGCATATTTATTAGCCCGTGGTTTGGCCGCAGTCACAAACAAAGATTTGATTACACTGGTGAGAGATGGTCTGCTGGAAAGCATTCTGTTTCTGCTGTGACGCAATGCAATGAAAGCTGCTAAAGGCATTATGGATGAATATAACACTTATTAAAAGCCATCAACCATAGAAAATTGTTGTTAAACTCAAGCCCGAAGCTTCTCTGGAGAGTCTAACAACAACCCACAACCAAGCTTCTTCTTGAACAGAGACAAGAGTGCTCTATTATGTCACCAGTTAGTGTGTATCTTTATGTAGCGGACATTCAAATGAATGTAACCCAAGGTACAGGTCTGTATAGGCGGGTCTCAGAAAATATAGAGGAAAGGCACACACAACTCCTGAATATGCTATTAACAAATCTTTATCAAAAAGATAAAAATATATACAGGTCTATTCAAAGAAAGGTGAAACTCAGGAGAATTGGCATTAGAAGAGAATAATCTAGACCAAATAGCTGATTTGGAAAGTGAGATAAATGGGAGAATTTTTCTGGTTTGGCTATTTTGACCTAGAATTTTCACTTCTACAGTCATTCTCCTGAGTTTCACCTTTCTTTGAATAGACCTGATAAGGTTTATGAATACGACATTCAGTCAGTTCCTTTATATATCACAATAATCATCACTACTCTCCATAGGTGTCTCTAGGGGGGCCAGGGGGCAATTGCCCCCCCCCCTAGGTTATTCCTTGCCCCTACATGTGCCCCCCACCAGGTATCAGCATCCAGCTTCCCTCACATCTTTGGACCGTTGTATTTCTGGCCACGTGTGTTGAACGTGATTGTTCGAGTCTGGCCTTTCCAATGATATCCAACATGTCCACATACAGTGTAATGACAAAATCAGAAATAATAATAAAAACGCAACAATTTTTTTTTACAGGGTGGCAATGGCTCAGCAGTGACAGGGTTAATGGTCAGACTGTATATTACATTGTGTATTACTTTCATTTTTGTCTTAGTTCAGTTGTATATTAACCCCTTAGTGACCGGGCGGTTTTACACAAATCCGTCTTTTAGTGACCGCTGCTGTTTTTACGTTTCTGCGCTGTTAGTGTTTAGGTCAAATTTTCCTCTTACTCGTTTATTCGACCCACACATATTATACACCCTTTTTCCCGCCATTAAATGGACTTTCTAGAAATACCATTATTTCCATCATATCCAATAATTTACTATAAAAAAAATATGAAATATGAGGAAAAAAATGGTAAAAACACACTTTTTCGTAATTTAATCCCCAAAATCTACAACCACCCAAAAAGACCCCGGCTAAATAGGTTGAAAATTTTGTCCCGAGAATAGAAATACCCAATTTTTGCATGCGTTTGCTTTTTAACCCCTTCACTGCTGAGACAGTTCACCTATGTGCGCTGCGCTCATTCTGACCATTTTCTGCTAATTATTTTTAGATGACAGCCTAGGTCCTATTTAATTAAACTCCCCCAGACAAAAAAACTTTTGAAAAAAAATCTTTTTTTTATTTTATTTAATTTTTTTATTATTTTTTTTTATTTAATTTTTTTTTACATTTTTTTTTAAAAACCAAACCTGGTCATGTTTGGTATCATTTGAAAGGCCATAATCAGCCCTTTCAAATGATGGCAAATATGACCATCTAGCTGCCATGGATCGGGAGATAAAGGGATCCTTAGGATCCCCTTATCTCTACATGGCAGCTAGAGGGTTAACTGGCCCACTGACATCCTCACACATATGGTGAGGTTGTCAGTGGGTGGGGGGGGACCTGGAGGCTTGGCTGACATCCAAGATGTCAGCCCCCCTCCAGGTTTGAATCACGTTTTGGCGCCAATTGGCGCCGCAACGTGATCCGGCGGCGAAACAGTTAATGCCATACACCGCTGGAAAGGGGAGGCTCTCCCCTATCCAGCGGTGCAAACGGCATCTCCCTAGCTTCAATGGTTGGGGAGATAGAGGGCTCCGAAGGAGCCCCCCCCTCCCCTCCATTGAAACACATGGGGGCACCTTCTGATGACGTCACCACGCAGCGTGGCGACGTCATCAGCCTCGCCTGCCCATGTAAATCACATGGGCAGGCTTCCTCCCTGCCAGATCGCCGTGGGATCCGACGAGGGAGGTGAGTATCGGGCGGGAGGGGGATTTGGCGCCGCTGACGTACCCTGTACGTCCGCGGGTCTAAGGGAGACCCGAGAACAGGACGTACAGGGTACGTCAGGGGTCATTAAGGGGTTAAGAGTTAATGGGCAGGCTTCATCGCTCAGAGTATACATTGCTACATGCCTCACAGTGTATATATTTCACGTTTTCTCTTGATAACTGGCATTTTAGGAGTTAATGTATAGGCTGTCTCTCACAGTCAGCAGCCCGTTAGTCGGATAGGCATATAAAGAAAACAGATATATATAGAACATTATGGTGCAGTATAATATCGTAGACAAAACTGGTACTTTACAATGTAAATATTCAACTCAAAAATAGAGAGCCCCATCAATGCCTCTGATCAATGGATCTGTGCCTCCGGGTTGTTGTTTTCCCCCTTATCAGGTAACCCGCACCTCGCTAGAACTTTCTCTTCCACCACAAAGCACATGCGTGGGGGATAGGAAAGAAGAAAAAAGCAGGAAGATCCTCTCCTGGTGTAAATCCAGGCAATTTGGATAAGTGTGTATTTTGCAAATTTTTAGCTTACTATTTGGTGGAGCTCCCATAGCTCATTGATATGCGCATGTGGATTTTTCGTTCAATCGGATAAAGCCATAAAACCACAAATAATCCAAGAACGTGGCCGTAAAAAAGGTTTATTCATTAAAACATAAGTAAAATAAAACTGCACTCAGGTCTCAAGGACGCGTTTCTCCATGTCAAAC
The DNA here is from genome assembly GCA_009667805.1 of Leptobrachium leishanense. NCBI lineage: Eukaryota > Metazoa > Chordata > Amphibia > Anura > Megophryidae > Leptobrachium > Leptobrachium leishanense. Next base: position 133,634,541 of record CM019065.1, read on the forward strand.
GGCTTCATCAGTTGGTGATATAGTGCACCATAATGTTCTATATATCTGTTTCCTTTATACAGTCATGGCCAAAACTGTTGGCACCCCAGGCATTTTTCCAGAAAATCAAGTATTTCTCACAGAAAAGTATTGCAGTAACACATGTTTTGCTATACACTTGTTTATTCCCTTTGTGTGTATTGGAACAAAACAAAAAAGGGAGGAAAAAAAGCAAATTGGATATAATGTCACACAAAACTCCAAAAATGGGCTGGACAAAATTCTTGGCACCCTTAACTTAATATTTGGTTGCACACCCTTTGGAAAAAATAACTGAAATCAGTCGCTTCCTATAACCATCAATAAGCTTCTTACACCTCTCACCTGGAATTATGGACCACTCTTCCTTTGCAAACTGCTCCAGGTCTCCCTTATTGGAAGGGCGCCTTTTCCCAACAGCAATTTTAAGATCTCTCCACAAGTGTTCAATGGGATTTGGATCTGGACTCATTGCTGGCCACTTCAGAACTCTCCAGCGCTTTGTTGTCATCCATTTCTGGATGCTTTTTAACATATGTTTGGGGTCATTGTCCTGCTGGAAGACCCAAGATCTCGGACGCAAACCCAGCTTTCTGACACTGGGCTCTACAGTGCGACCCAAAATCCTTTGGTAATCCTCAGATTTCATGATGCCTTGCACACATTCAAGGCACCCAGTGCCAGAGGCAGCAAAACAACCCCATAACATCATTGAACTTCCACCATATTTGACTGTAGGTACTGTGTTCTTTTCTTTGTAGGCCTCATTCCATTTTTGGTAAACAGTAGAATGATGTGCTTTACCAAAAAGCTCTATCTTGGTCTCATCTGTCCACAGGACGTTTTCCCAGAAAGATTTTGGCTTACTCAAGTACATTTTGGCAAACTGTAGTCTTGCCTTTTTTATGTCTCTGTGTCAGCAGTGGGGTCCTCCTGGGTCTCCTGTCATAGCGTTTCATTTCATTTAAATGTAGACGGATAGTTTGCGCTGACACTGATGCTCCCTGAGCCTGCAGGACAGCTTGAATTTCTTTGGAACTTGTTTGGGGCTGCTTATCCACCATCCAGACTATCCTGCGTTGCAACCTTTCATCAAATTTTTCTCTTCCGTCCACGCCCAGTGAGATTAGCTACAGTGCCATGGGTTGCAAACTTCTTGATAATGTTGTGCACTGTGGACAAAGGCAAATCTAGATCTCTGGAGATGGACTTGTAACCTTGAGATTGTTGATATTTTTCCACAATTTTGGTTTTCGAGTCCTCAGACAGTTCTCTTCTCCTCCTTCTGTTGTCCATGCTTAGTGTGGCACACACAGACACACAATCCAAAGACTAAGTGAACTTCTCTCCTTTTTATCTGCTTTCAGGTGTGATTTTTATATCGCCCACACCTGTTGCTTGCCCCAGGCGAGTTTACAGGAGCACCACATGCTTGAAACAATCTTATTTATCCACAATTTTGAAAGGGTGCCAAGAATTTTGTCCAGCCCATTTCTGAAGTTTTGTGTGACATTATGTCCAATTTGCTTTTTTTCCTCCCTTTTTTTGTTTTTTTCCAATACACACAAAGGGAATAAACATGTGTATATCAAAACATGTGTTACTGCAATACTTTTCTGTGAGAAATACTTGATTTTCTGGAAAAATGTCTGGGGTGCCAACAATTTCGGCCATGACTGTATGCCTATCCAACTAATGGGCTGCTGACTGTGAGAGACACCCAAACCTTGAAAGCATTCAATTGCGCTGTATCAGATATGTATATGTTCTTGTATAGTTTTGGTTTAGGGGAACCACTATTTTCTGAATCAGCCTTGAGGTTTTGGTGAAGAAAAAGAAAATAGCAAGAACAAAGGACTTGCTTAAAGGCAGAATCATATATAGCACCAACATGTAGTGGGGACATAACCCCGGACAAGCCTGTTCGTAATATACCCGAAAAAATCTGTATGACCAGATGTGTATTGGTACTGCATAAACATATATAAAAACCTTTATTTAATTGGTAATTGGACAAAAAAACAACAGCAGCAAAAAATTACAAAACGTGAAAAGGCAAATATTAAGAAGAAAAAAGTGTTACAAAATTAATAAAACCTGGGTAGCCAAAAAATGAATGGCTTATAAAGCAGTTAATACTGTGGTGGTACCTCCAGCCAATAATACATGGAGAAAAAATAATTAGTAGTTCCTGCAAACTAACCTCGGCGGTTCGTGCCGCCTACTATACCCAGCTAACATTAACATAAATAGCGTAACAAGATGAAAAATAGTAGCCAGGTAAAAAAGCGAGAGGTAGTTAGAAATAAGTCATAGTGTAGTTAGAGGATGCCAACCATAACCCAGGCAAAAGAAAGTGACCAGCTAAAAACCACAAATAAGCATAACCACTTTCCGTGTTTCGCTGTTGAGGTTTTGGTGGAGGTCCATGTTGTGTGGCGCTAAACCATACTTTCTCAATACATTTAATGGATAGGCTACATGCCCCACAGTGTATACATGTCATGTTTTCCCTTGATTAATGACATTTTAGAGGTTAATGGGTAGGCTACATGCCACACTGTTTATTATTTTTTATTGTATTTCCCTGCTTTAATGGCATTTTAGGGGTTAATGGGTAGGCTACATGCCACACTGTTTATTATTTTTTATTGTATTTCCCTGCTTTAATGGCATTTTAGGGGTTATTATTAAGTAAGTTAGAATCTAAAGGGTCTATTCATCTTTAGATCCTTTGATTTTTCTCACATTTCGGGGAATCAATTCCGCCGAAAATATGGTGAATTCCCCTTTTAGCGAATGGTCACCGTAATATGCAAAAATTTGAGTTGCTGAAGCAGTTATCAGACATCGGCAAAAACCAACAAATTGTGGAAAATAAAATATTGAATTTATGTATCAGGTTAGTACAACAAAAAAGGTATCATTGCATCACATTACTCTGGGATTATGGAATCTTATTTATATGTATTTATTTTGTTTTTTCAGTGGTATGATTTAGTGGGGAAAATTATTAGTGCCCCCCAGTTTTGACTGTGGTAACTTATGTGCCCTCCTATATATTGTTCCTATGCTATTCTCCAGATAATAATTACTGCCATAGAGAATACCAAAATAGGATTGACATTCACATGCTATCCTAAGTGCCTCCACTCAATTTTTCCAACCATAATGGTGGTTCCCTGGGATGGGGAGAAGTATAAGAAAAAACTCCCAATAAGTTATAAACTAGAGGATTCTGAGTTGTCTGAAAGTGGGTTGTAGAACGAAACTCAAAAATATTGGCAGATCATTTAAGCAACGGAATTAGGTTTGTATTGGGGTTGGCAGGAATATTACAAATAAAAGACAAGAGGAACCATTTAAGGCTGGGGTCAGACCAGCGCACTTTTAACGTACGTTCTGGCGCACATAATTACGGCCGCACTAGCAGCAGATGACGGGCAATGACGGCCAATATACGATGTACGGCCGCACAAAAGTCCGGCCGTGCAACGCAAGTGGAATTTGAACGCATTTTTCTGAGAACGCTGAACCGCTAGTACTGACGTACTGAGTGCGCAGCTGCGGCATAGCGGCGTGTGTGCGTGATTAGGAGATGTCAGACGCTGGTAATGTCCAGCCTACATAACGTCCAGACGCAAAAAGAGTTTTATTGATGATCCGTACAAAATCACGCCCGAAAATGCGCGTCGTCTGACCGTTTTTGCGCATTCTGTGAAAAAATACGTCAATGCGTTCGGACGCACTTTTTCACGTTCGCGGGGAAAAATGCTTTCGTCTGACCCTAGCCTAAAATATGTTTATATGTGGCATCAACTTTCCTTCCAAAACATTTTAGGTAAAATTTCTGCCAAACAGGATTTTGAATGAAATAAGCTCTGCAGTCCATAATATATCTGCTGATTATCATTAATTGTGGGGCCTGTGGATCAAGTATATTGGCTCTTATGTGAGGCATTAATCTCCCAGTTTGTTTCTGCTTTCTCCACTCTTTTGTATTGCTCATGGAAAAAAAAATATTTCCTGCATTTATGTAATATATATATATATATATATATATATATAAAATCATAGTTAATTATTGCAGAGGCCATTTACACATCACAGCAATTCAAAGAACTGCATCACAGAGCTCTTGTGCTACATTCCCCCTATGCAGCAAGGGACTCTGGGTAAGACATGCAAATGACGTCTGCAATTTCCCATTTTTTAGCATCCTGGGTCTGCTTGCACACAGAACCCTTCAATCAATGCCATGCCATACTAGATGGCTTATTTTTTAGAAGAGATCAGCAGAGATTAACCTGATCTCTGCTAAAAAAAAAACCACCTAGACCTAGTATGGCATGGCATTGATTGAAGGGTTCTGTGTCAAAACAAACCCAGGATGCAAAAAAATGAGAAATTGCAGATGTCATATGCTACATTCCCCATATGCAACACAGGACTCTGGGTAACACATGCAAATGACGTCTGCAATTTCTATTTTTTTTGCATCCTGGGGCTGTTTTCACACAGAACCCTAAAAATCAATGCCTGGGGGGATGCGGGTGGGTATAGGAGAGCGTTAAAAGTGGACCAGAGTCGTTTAGGGTTGGAAGACAGAGTAGATATATGAGAAGAAGATTTGTTTGGCCAAGTGAAGGGCAGAGTTGTATGACCGGCATTGACCGCAGAATAAACTTGAAATTAATGGAATCCGCTTCAGAGCAGGATTTCCTCCAGGCACGCTCTGCAGTGCGCGAGCATCTTTTCAGGTAGCGTGTCTGGGGTGTGCCAGGGCTGAAGCTTGCAGCGTGGAGCCTTACAGAGTTGAGCAGGAGCAAGTGTCTCTAAAGCAGAGATAAGAATAGCGTTATAGTGGTCAGTGGCAGTGTCAGGGCAGGTGAAGGATGAGGTGTGCGGGAGATATTGAAGTAGATTGGAGAATTGAGAAAGATCCACAGCATGCATATTTCTGCGAATGCCTGTGTGGGATTGGGGAGCAGGGAGTTTAGGTAGCCCAGATAGGTTGAAGGGGAGAAGGTGGTGGTCAGAGATGGGGAAAGGGCGACAGGTGAACTCAGAAATGAAGCAGAGGTTGGAAAAAACAAAGTCAACAGAGTGACCTTCACGGTAAGTAGGGAGAAGAGAGGATTATGTAAGTCCAAGGGAGGACGTGAGTGAAAGAAGTTTGGAGGCAGCAAGGGCAGAAGGTTCATCAATGGGAATGTTGAAGTCCCCAAGAATTAGGCATGGAAGTTTAGTAGACAGAAAGTGAGAAAGCCAGGTAGCAGAAGTGGTCAAAGAACTGGAAGGCTGGTCCCGGTGACCGGTAGATGACTGCCACCCTGAGAGCCAGGGGAGAAACAGGCAGATGCAGTGTGTTTCAAAGGAGGAGAAGGAGAGAGATGGGAGTGGAAGGAGGTGCTGGTAGGTACAGGTGGGAGAGAGCAGAAGTCCAACCCCGCCACCATGTTTCTCACCTGGTCTAGGGGGTATGGCTGATGTGTAGACCACCGTGTGTGAGAGCAGCAATGGAAGCAGTGTCAGTGGGAGTTAGGAGATGAGTAGGAGATGAAAAGGTTGTGGATAGCTGTGAGTTTATTGCACACAGAGCGAGCGTTCCAGAGCGTGCTGGAGAAAGAGGACAGACGCTGAAGACTTATAGCACTGAGGTTGCTGGGATTGTGGAGAGTTGTGTTACTTGTGTGGGAGATAGAATGAGGGGGAAGTAGTGGATTTGTTGTGGGGCCAGGGTTAGGAGAGATATCACCTGCATAAAGTAACAACAAGATAGTGGGAAAGAGAAGGTGGGAATGGGATTTGTGTGAGTGGGGATGATTGAAAAACAGAGAATTAGAGGGAGACCGGATATTGAGGAAACAAAGGAGCTCATGGGAGGCCGTCATGTGGGTAGAGAGAAAGGAGGGAGAGATGTAGATAGTGGATAGTGTTCTTTCCCTACTGTATCGACTTCTCAGTTTAGGTCTTGTATTTATTGTACCTTTGCCACAAGACTATGCAATGACCATGCTTTCTTACAGGGCCACTGAATTAAAAGACGGTACAACCGACTTTCGACAGTTTCTATACAAGTTTCTATATAAGTGCTGCAACCATGGAAGAAGTTATTGATGAACTCTAAGCTATGAGCTATTGCAAATGAATTGTGACATTTCCACAGCTAACAAGGGAAGATAAATTGGGACTAGGTATACTGTAACCTCTGCAGACACCAAATGCTTTCTTACTGTGTTTGCAGATCGCTCATATCCACTGGTACAATCTACTACAGCTTTCCTGGTTTCAAACGGCACAAAAATGAAGGCAGTGGGGGGAGCCTACATAATTGAAGCCACATTGAGTGTACCGATAATTTATATTCCATAAAGGAACAGACTCCGCTTGCAACGCACGGCACAAAGCTCTTTATTCTGTAGCCAAGTGAAATTCCAACACCTTGAATTTTTACGCCCTGTGTTTTCTGCCAGGGGAGACTACGTGAAAGAGACCTTCTCTGTAGTGCCTGCTAATAGCTAACAGATGAATCCAAATCTGCTGCGTTTAACACCATCACTGCCAAAAAATGACTCCTGAGTACTGAAGCTTTCATGACATGAATAGGTTTCATATTGTATCAATGTAGTTTTTTTTTCATCATTCTGTTAGAAAAAAAAAATCTTTTCGGAAAGGGATTCTTTTTGCGCACTGACCTTGAAACAAAAATAGCCATAAAGCAAACTCTTTACTGGTAATATACTTCTCACCATTTCACCACAGCTGTTTCTACAGTTAAGAGAAAAAAAGCAAACCCTAAAGGATAAAATATGTTTCGCTAATCAGCATTTTCCTCTTTGCTCTGTAAAACAAATGTCATTTTTTTGAATCCACAATGAAGCTGATCAAAAGGTTCCTTACAAATCTAATTTTTTACCATGTAATTCCATATACAGCCACAGGGGGGACATAGCAGAAACAAAACAGTAACCAGACCGTAAATGGTCATTCTAGTGGTTTTTAAAGCAAACAATAATACAGTAGATCTAGTCTGGTAAACAAAAAGCATTTTAGCCATTTAATATATGGGTTTATTTTATGTCTACATGAGGTTAATCCTGTTTCTCCAGGAGCCTTTAGGAATGCATTCAAAGTGTCAGTAATCCACAAATCCTCAAATAATGACAAAAATGAGAAGGGCACTTATAATCACAGTTCATGATGCACTGAAAAGGGGTGCTACGGCTGTTTATGGCATCTGCTTCAGAACCAGACTGTAATGGACTTGATAGGATAAAAAAAAAATCAAATAAAGCCTGGTGGTGTAATGATGTAACTTACATTACTATGAAACATTATATCTCAAACTGCCAAATATCAGACTATTTTACACACTGTTAAGTGACAATTATTGTAATATAACGCATTTTTTCAGCTGTGTTTGTAATTAAATTTTTTAAAACGTTTGCTTTTCATCTAGATCTTCTATTATTTTGTCTGTATTACTTTAATTAATATAAACTGCCACATTCAGTATATAACAATTGTTACTGGACTAAGCATTCTCGTTCAATACATTAATGAATATGTGATATTCCTTACTGGGCCAAAACTGTCAAATTCACAAATTGCCGGAGAGGCACACATTTTCAGATTAAGCCATATTGATATTTTGAGCACTTCGACCCAGAATAGCTTTTAATATGTATACACCCACACAAATTTAGATACAGCCTATTCTTTCTCAAAATATTTATTAAAGTAGTAATAAAGTATCTCTAATAACCATTTCAAACTATATAGATGAACTTATATCTAGATATATTGTACAGTCTAATCTATCATCCATATGTGGAAAATAGAATATAATTTTAAAGTAGTAGAATTATAATTTACTTTACATAAACATGATTTAGTTAAAGAAAAGTTTAAAGGAAACTGTAATGGGTAAAGTGTTTTAAATAGAAGGCAAGGAATGTTTCAAAGTGTTTGCATTGTTTTGTTAACTATGTGGTTTTTAATATGTCCTCTTGTGGCTACTGGTAATTAAATCGGCAGCTGCATCTGAAACATTTGTTACAAGCTCTTAATTGAAACATTGCTTGAATGTGAAACTTTGCAATGCATAGAATATTAATGAAGCAAATATGTTGAACGGAAGCTTTGCAATCTTTGCTTGAACAGACCTGATACCCAAAAGAGAAATTGTGACAGATTTTTCTTTTGTTTTTGGGAGGGGGATAACTGACATTTTAATGATTTTCTCCGATCATTACTGAGGTATAAATGTGCAGTGTTGCCAAGCTATCTCTATTCTCTATCTTGACTTTTCCAGTTATTCATGAATGCTTAGTATCTTTTGGGGCGAACATGAGTATTTTGCCCAGGGCACAGCAAAAGTAAAGTTTAGACTTATTTTTGGGTCCCCAGATATCAGAAACATGCCTATGAGGCTACACTCTACTCTTGTACCCTCTGGTACCCTTGATAAAGAGTTATTTACTAAGCCCTGTTGTGTCACCTAAGTTCGCCATAGTTGGAAACACCAGTAAAACTCTTTGTTGCACCTACAGCTACCTAAGGAACCAAAATTCAAGAACAGCAGGTGAAGTTCCTGCAAATACTGGTGGACAAAGCTGAACAACAGGATAACAGATATTCTTATGTAAAATAAGTAAATTACAGCTATTCTCCATTCAGTGTCCTTCAGCTATTGTTAACAAGACAGGTGACTGTACTTCACTGATTTTCATTCCACTCCGAACACGATCATAGGAATGACACAATCAGTGACGTACAAAAACCCCTAAAAGATAGTGAAGTCATTGTCAAATAAAGAAAACTGACCATTTGGGAAGAAAGCCAATCAGAGGTGATGGTCAACGATAAATAATTGGAATGACTTCAAGCAGATGGTCTAAACATCTGACCAGCATGTTTTGCGGATCTTTAAATTATAAACAGATAAAATGTATTGGGAACATAATCATTCCAGTACAATACCTTAGAATACAATGATAGACAAGTACCTAAATTCTCCTCTGTTGTTGGACACCCTGTCAGCCTGACAGTACGAAGCAGTTGTCTCCAAAACGACCAGCTCCACCTTCTTGCTGACATTGCCATAATGGGTGGATACGATGCATTCCCACTCTCCATTGGCTGATAGATGAATGTTGTTTAGGAAGAGCTCACTGGAATAATACAAAGTTGGAGGTTAATTACTCATAATAAAGAGGAAGATCTTACTCAAGCATTAGTGTGACATCAAAAAGAAGGAAAGGGGAACATTTTGTATAATTTACTAATATAGCACCAACAGGTTGTTCAGTGGCACCGGTGCATCTTATAACAAATACTAATGGAAGAACTAAATCATGATTTTCTTTGGAAAGAAATGAAATCCAGTACTGAGAACTGTGAACTCTAGAGTGGAATTAAAGAGCTGTCTATTCTGTGATTAAAAATTGTGAAAATATAAGAAGAATTTTTAATTTGAGAGTAATATCTCCTAGCAGGTTATATGTAATAGCACCTTGTAACGTGGGGGTCCTGTACCCACGTGCAGAATGCTCTCCTCGCTGTCAGTATCCTGCAGGAGTACTGGCCCAGAACCCAGGCAATAACTGGAGATCCTCGCAGGGTGAAAATCAAACTGGGACTGGCTTTATTTTCATTTTACAATTGGGAAAAACACACACACAGGGGGAAGGTATAACAAGACAATATAAACATGGCCAGCATTTAAACAAAGGTTCAGAGGTAGCACAGCGATCCGGTTCAAGCTGGATGCTAGGGAAGAAGGGGGGTTGATGGAAGCATGTGAAAGCAAAGGAATCCATTACTCACAAACACACAAAGGAAAAGAACAGCACGGCATATACAGTTACAGTTATACAGTAAGGCTTTTGATACTGTTCCGCATAGAAGGCTTATCAATAAATTGCAATCTTTGAGCTTGGATTCCAATATTGTTGAATGGATTAGGCAGTGGCTGAGTGACAGACAACAGAGGGTTGTGGTAAATGGAGTTTATTCGGCGCAAGGTCTTGTTACCAGTGGGGTACCTCAGGGGTCAGTACTTGGACCCATTCTCTTTAATATTTTTATTAGTGATATTGCAGAAGGTATTAATGGAAAAGTATGTCTTTTTGCTGATGACACAAAGATTTGCAACAGGGTTGACGTTCCTAGAGGGATCAGCCAAATGACAAATGATTTAGGTAAACTAAAAAAATGGTCGGAGCTGTGGCAATTGAGTTTTAATGTGGATAAGTGCAAGATAATGCACCTGGGACGTAAAAACCCAAGGGCTGAATATAGAATATTTGATACAGTCCTAACCTCAACATCTGAGGAAAGGGATTTAGGGGTTATTATTTCAGAGGATCTAAGGGTAAGTAGTCAATGTAATAGAGCAGCAGGAAATGCTAGCAGAATGCTTGGTTGTGTAGGGAGAGGTATTAGCAGTAGGAAAAGGGAAGTGCTCATGCCACTGTACAGAGCACTGGTGAGACCTCATTTGGAGTACTGTGTACAGTACAGGAGACCGTATCTCCAGAAGGATATAGACATCTTAGAGAGAGTTCAGAGAAGGGCTACTAAAATGGTGTACGGCTTGAAGGAGAAAAGTTACCAGGAAAGGCTTAATGATCTTAACATGTACAGCTTGGAAAAAAGACGAGACAGAGGAGATATGATAGAAACATTTAAATACGTAAAGGGAATCCACAGGGTAGAGGAAGGGAGTATATTTAAAAGGAAACAAAATAGCAAAACAAGAGGACATAGTCTTAGATTAGCGGGGCAAAGGTTTAAAAGTAACATCAGGAAGCATTATTTTACTGAGAGGGTGGTGGATACATGGAACAGTCTTCCAGTTGAAGTGGTAGAGGCCAAAATAGTAATTGAATTTAAGCAGGCATGGGATAGGCATAAGGCTATCCTAAACAAAAGATAAATCCAGGTCAAGTATCCATGTAATTGGGCAGACTAGATGGGCCGAAAGGTTCTTATCTGCCGATATGTTTCTATGTTTCTATGTTTCTACCACAGGAGACTCAACAATGAATACATAAGGGAATATTAATATAACACAGACATCGGGGAATAGGGCACAGAAAACACAAACATCCTGCATCTACATTTGTAGATACAGGATGACTTTGACAAAGGAATGGGCAGGGAAATAATATGAAACATCAGGCCTGCACCTCTCAAATACATTTCTAGGCCCATGTACCCCAAATCCAAAGTGATGCACATCACACACCTCAATAAGGTTATTCCATTTAACTGTAATCCAACAAATATTAGATGGATTGTATCCTAGCTCTCTCTTCAGCAGCCATTTGATTAATGTATTGTTCAAGACTCATTGTCTATGTAAGCAGGTCCATATTTACATTAGACATTCTGTCAGTAATCTGTGATATTGTGGGACAGTACAGAAAATCCATACTGTGTGTCTCATTACTAACATTTAAACACTTGACAGAAACTGTCTGACTGTCTTGACTGTCAACAAATGTGACAGTTAATTTCACAAGATACTATACTATACTATAAGTACTATACAACACTTGCTTTGTAGTTTTAAAATACAAAGAACATTATCAAGAAATAAAAAAAAATTGTATTTATAATTTTAAAAAAAATCAAGCTTCTATGACTTTCATTCTAAGGAGCACTAAATGCTGGATAACAATTGAGGGGAGGGGTTGTTGAACATTTAAAATTAACAAGTTGTTAGTAGTAGAAAAAGAAAAACATTTCCGAGTGTATTTTTTGTTTTATTGCAAATTGCTCCTGGACACCTTGAGAGGTCACTAGTTATGAGGGTTTTCTCCTCTTGCCAATTTTGCAAAGCTAAAGAAAGGTTTTCCGGAGTTATTTTTAAAATGACAATGGTGTGAGTTAGTGAATAGGCTCTACGTGTGTTTGTTTGCAATCAATCACGAACAGTTCATTTGTTATAATAAAAAAAAAGCGTTTACTTGTGCTTTTGCGTTGAATTTAGAAGGTCTGGAAGAACCTGACAGCTGGATAGTTATTCACAGACTGAGAGAGAATTCTACTTTTAAGCCAAAAAAGCCATTTTATTATTATCTTCATCATCATCTTTGGTATTCTTCCAACTCAATTATTTTGGTTCTATATTCATCGCTCTTAAGTTCTCCGTTAAGTCACCACTCAAACGAAGGACCCTTACACATTTTTTGATGTTACAAAAACCTGCACAGTTGACATATATGTTATGTGCCTGCGGAAAGACAACAAAGCTAAAAAATACACTGGAGACTTACTTTAGTTAATAATGCAAGGGGTGTATAGATCACTTCAAAATAGTATGCCATCTTCACTCCCAACCCAGATGTTACACCTCCGATTGTTGAAGAACCAATACTCAGATGGTGACTAGCCTGCTAAATTAAACTTTTTTCTTTTGTAGTCATGATGATGACTTCCAACAAGGTGCAATAACACCAAGGTGAGTTGAGAAATAGAGTAATACTCTATGGTCTGGCCAAATGACCAGTCTAGCTACCTGTGCTTATTATTTACAGGGTTATTAACTAGAAACTGTAGTTTACCAGAAAGACTTTTACATTTTTCAAAGGCAAATTATAAAAGCAAATGGGGAAGCTTCATCAATGACTCTTTTCCTGCCGCTGTTTGAATTCACCTCTAAGCATTAATGAAGTTTATCGTTGTTGAACCAGTGGTAAACTACAATGTTTAAAGAATAACCCTCCACTCAATATGGACAACCTGCCTTTGGCTGGAGGCTCCCCTCCGTGATCTCCGAGCTGACAACATGGCTAGTGATGCATATATCAACTCTGGAACACATGTTGAAAGCTTTGTTTAAGCATGTGACTTGGGTCTCCAAACACGCCAGCACTTATTGCAATAGGAGTGATGGACACATTCTCTGATGCTCCAACCCCTGTTTTGCTTCCACATAAATCAACTATTTGAACTCAGAACATCTACTCCAGTCCTTGACAGAATGGGGACCAACCGAAAAAAGCTTGAAATGACTACACTATTTACAACAATCATACAGGGTAAATCCAAATCACAACTTAAGCTTCCTCAGTCTATACCCCTCTTTCAAGCACACAGTAGGATTATATTAATAGTCTATATGACACCGAAAAAGCTCAAAATATCCCTCCCAGTGCTCAGTTCAGTTTAAATCACACTGGAAGATGTAATTTCACTCAGTTTACACACCACATTGTTGTGGAAATGCCTGAAGGATCTATGTGACGTGTTTATTTTCCAGTGTTATTTTGCCTGACATGTAACAAAGACACATGTGCAGACTAGGTGGGCCAAGTGACTCTTATCTGCCATCAATTGCTGAGATTCTAGAGCACCTTGGCAGGAGAAATGCACATTCGATAGGAGGTCCTGGACGCACAGGATGTGCCTTCACGCTGAGAGGAAACGGCTGATTTGCCAGCTAGGAATAAACAGTTTATCAGCACTGGAGTCAGCAGGATGCAAAGTCGTAATAGCAAGACCATTTGCTAAATTTAAACGCAGACACCAAATGTAAACAAGACATTCCTGGTCTCCCTTAGCTCTCATCTATTATGCTCTAGAACTGTACGGACTAAGCCTAGAATGAAAAAGTCAAAATTTAGAATATCAAGGATCCATGCTGAGCAAAATAAATACGATATGTTATAAGATGCATAAAGTGTATTATCACAGTGTTACATTCAAAATTTAAATATAGAGACGCGTATGCAACCCCCCTCATTAAAATATACATTAAAAAAGTAATAAACAACAAATACTAAGGCTTTAACACTTAAGGATCCTGGGCTCTATCACCTCTATCAAAGCTAACACTACTGTCAGCGTTAGTGCTAGCTTAAAGAAGATCATAGCGCTGCGGCCAGATCGCCTTCGAATCGCTAACGAGTTAAAAAACCCGTTAGCGCTCGATAAATTGCGATTCGTAGCACGAGTTTACTGTACTTTGCACTCCCTATACCTAACATGGGGAGCGCAAAGTGCAAGTACATATTAACTAACACAGAAAAAATGGCGTCGCGCCCATACTCACCGGAGCGGCAGCAACTGCCAGGAGTAACAGCCCAGTTAATGTATAAACCATAACAAGGAAAAAAGGTGTCATCTGCGCTCGTTTCTATGTGTTCCATGTACAACAAAACTGAGGTTTTTGTTTGTTTCAATGGCCATTGCAACGTAAGCTCACTCGCCACTTCACGGCACCTCTTTACAGAGGGAGTACCTAACAAAAGTACCAAAAGGCCGCTCTACTGAGCAGCTCCAAGCCCCTCCTGCTGCTTTTCAGCCAAGGAGAGGCAGAGATGGTGGGTTTTATTTATACACGCACCAAACACTTCCCATTTGGGATTAAAAACAAAAACATGGAAAGAGGAACAGCTGCAGAACGACGGACTGGTGTTACAAGCATGATATACATAAATACAGAAAAAATGGCGTCGTGCCCATACTCACCGGAGCGGCAGCAACTGCCAGGAGTAACAGCCCAGTTAATGTATAAAACCTAACAAGGAAAAAAGGTGTCATCTGCGCTCGTTTCTATGTGTTCCATGTACAACAAAACTGAGGTTTTTGTTTGTTTCAATGGCCATTGTAACGTAAGCTCACTCGCCACTTCACGGCACCTCTTTACAGAGTGAGTACCTAACAATTGTAACCAAAAGGCCGCTCCACTGAGCAGCTCCAAGCCCCTCCTGCTGCTTTTCAGCCAAGGAGAGGCAGAGATGGTGGGTTTTATTTATACGTTTTATACGTTTTATTTGGTGCGTGTATAAATAAAACCCACCATCTCTGCCTCTCCTGGGCTGAAAAGCAGCAGGAGGGGCTTGGAGCTGCTCAGTGGAGCGGCCTTTTGGTACATGTTAGGTACTCACTCTGTAAAGAGGTGCCGTGAAGTGGCGAGTGAGCTTACATTACAATGGCCATTGAAACAAACAAAAACCTCAGTTTTGTTGTACATGGAACACATAGAAACGAGCGCAGATGACACCTTTTTTCCTTGTTAGGTTTTATACATTAACTGGGCTGTTACTCCTGGCAGTTGCTGCCGCTTCGGTGAGTTTGGGCGCGACGCCATTTTTTCTGTATTTATGTATATCATGCTTGTAACACCAGTCCGTCGTTCTGCAGCTGTTCCTCTTTCCATGTTTTTGTTTTTAATCCCAAATGGGAAGTGTTTGGTGCGTGTATAAATAAAACCCACCATCTCTGCCTCTCCTTGGCTGAAAAGCAGCAGGAGGGGCTTGGAGCTGCTCAGTGGAGCGGCCTTTTGGTACATGTTAGGTACTCACTCTGTAAAGAGGTGCCGTGAAGTGGCGAGTGTGCTTACGTTGCAATGGCCATTGAAACAAACAAAAACCTCAGTTTTGTTGTACATGGAACACATAGAAACGAGCGCAGATGACACCTTTTTTCCTTGTTATGTTTTATACATATTAACTAACGTTAGGATCACTTGGTCCTAACGCTAGTTACTGAGAACTGGTGCTACCTATAAAAGTTACCACCAGCTCACAGGTGTAGGTAACCGATTGTGCAGCTGCAGAATCTGTTACCTGCAGCTCAAAATCCCCCCCCCCAACAAAAATCACATACCTCTCATCCTGCGACGAGAACGGCGGCCCAATCCGCTGCTTCTGGCCCCTGGGAACAGAGGGAGACGGGGTAAAGGAAGACCCCCTGTCTCCCTCCGCAATCACTTTGCTGACCAGCAGGATCTCGCGAAAGCAGAGATCCTGCCGGTCAAGTGACCCAGCAGCACAAACCTCCATGGAGTCCTATGGATGCCATGGAAGGGATGCTGGGGATGGTGCTGTACCGCTCCCCCCAGCATCTGCGAGCTTAGCGATCACTAAGAGGCTGGCTGCCAGACTTGGTGCCTGCCCCTCGATCTGCTGGGGACACCGGGAGGCTAAGGGGAAATTAGTGAACGCTAATTTTTCCCCTTAGGGGATAGTGCCCCCTATGTTTAGGGCAAATCCCTATGGTTTTAAGTGTAATCTGTCCAGTCTAGGAATTAGCGGACACCTTCTGGATACCGGCAGTGCTCCACCTGTTGTATATGGGAAGGCAGAACTGGTGTAAGAAACCCACAACTCAATAGTAGTGTACAGTAGAGGTCGTCTTATTAGCCCTCCAGATGTTTTGGAACTACATCTCCCATGATACACAGGAACCTATTACATTGGTTGAGCCACTTGGGAAATGTAGTTCCAAAACATCTGAAGGGTCCGGGTTGATGACACCCGTTTTAAAAAAATTAACGCCATTTTAAATACAGCAAGAACCTGCTCACAAAAATCCCTCTAATGGTTACTCATTGACAATAGCAAGAGCAACCATATCCATTCCACGGTTCATTAGACACAAAAGTGAAACATTATCTACTGTACAGTGCTGTGTATATGATGGCGCATTACAGAAAAACTAATAATAGTAACAATAAAATCGCACTAACATGATTTTTGTGATAAAGCAGATTTCCAGCAGAATAATAAGCACATAAATAAATAAATTGTGCTTGCCAGTAAATTACAGCACAATCGCTCTCCTATTCTTCATATTCCAGTAAGACATTGTAGGTCAACTAGGCCCTCTATGGTTTTTCTGAAAATGAAGACACAAAGGATCCTGCTGTAATATAGGAGGAGATCTAACAGACACGTAGCTATATTTCTATTTTCTTCTTTTCCTGCATTCTTGAAATGGTGTTCCTATGGTATTTTTGGAGAATTGTTGGTACAGTTCAATGAAGCAGTGCATAGTGGGATAGGGAGGCTTATATCATTTCTTAGTCATATAAAATAAGCACGATCAGAGGTAAGTCCAGTACCTGGTAATTAAGGTGCAATCATGGATTATGGCCTCTTCTAGTATTATACCAAGATCCTCGTCCCTTACAACCTGTTTCCCATTATGGTACCAGATGATTTGGCTACTGTT
This sequence comes from Leptobrachium leishanense, assembly GCA_009667805.1. Lineage (NCBI taxonomy): Eukaryota > Metazoa > Chordata > Amphibia > Anura > Megophryidae > Leptobrachium > Leptobrachium leishanense. The sequence continues at coordinate 133,651,530 of CM019065.1, forward strand.
GCCCAAGTAACTTGCTGTGCACTGGAAAGGCATACGGTCTCCCTGAAAGACAACTTGCCGCAGGGATGGGATCAGGTAATGAGTATGAAGCTCGGGCACCCCCTCTGTAATAAAAGAGTAAACAATTTTAAAACTTAATTTTATAAGTGTGTTTAAGCAGAATGACAATGCTTACAGTTTGGGTTAATGTATTTCTGTAGCATGACAACATTTGCAAAGTTTGATGTAACTGTACACACTATATAGAATAATTACTTATTTCTACAATCATTTTCTTTGATCACAAGACACAAAGGGCACTATTACATACTGCCCGCTAAAATGGGGATGCCAAGGAGGAAAACCTGCACTTGCAGGTTTCCCCTGAGCTTCCTCGTTTTAGCTCCATATTACGAGGCAGGCGCTGATTCAGCAGACTGCCCCATAATGCAGTGCTAACCCTGAGGATACTGGAGGCAGCGCTAACGTGCCGCCCTGAGCATCCCTTCCTCGAGTTGACAAGACTCCATTGAGGCTTTGACTGCCAGGTCACATGATCTGCAGGATCTCACCTCTTGTGAGATCATGCAGGTCTGCAATGTGATTAGCGCAGGGGAAACTGGGGACTTCTTTCCCCAGTCTCACTCTGCTACCGGCGGCTAGAAGTGGCGGATCAGGCCGCTGTTCTCACCGCTGGATGAGAGGTGAGTATCTGATTTTTTGGGGTTATTTTAAACTGTGGTTAACTTTTCAGTTAGCAACAGCAGGACTAATTAGCATTAGGATTTTGTAATCCTAACACTAATTACTCTTTTGCACTCCCCATTTTAAGCATAGGGAGCGCAAAGTACAGTAAGCTCACCCTGGAAAGCGCAATCTCTGATGCGCCAACGTTTTTTTTAACCAATTTGCGTTTAGATTGTAATCTGGTTGACCCATGTTAGTGCCACTTAAACTAATGTTAACGCTCACACAGTTGAGCACTGACGTTAGCTTTAAGATTGTAATATAGCCCATAATATTTTCTGTTATGCCAATAGTTTCAAAACGTCGAATAATGTTTGACTTTGAGTAAATTATCATATTTTGATTGTAAGTGCTTAAGTCCACATATAGGTAAATATGTGTTGTCGGCTGCATATTTCATCTACACACATTGGTCCTTAGTCCGGTCCAGCTGGCTCAGATTAGAAAGCAGCAAAGATAAAAATTTAGCTCACGTTCTTATATTTAGCAGCTCCTTAACAGTGGCTCAGTTAGGAGTCAGCATTAGTAGAGGCCAAATTCTTAATTGTTTCCAGGCCAGCAGATCCAGACAATGTATTGGGCCTGGCCAGGAAAGTGCCTAGTGGGTCTCAGTAGCTATGGGTCAAATAACACATCTAAAACAAAAACCACAACTGGATCCACGTATAGCCATACTATGGGCACTACATGCATGGGGTTTGCCTCAAGATAACAGTATCCTACCTGCTCATGGACACACTTAATCTGGGCAACTATGCAGCCCCAGTCCATTCCTGCTGGCTGACTAGAGAATAGTGGTGCCATGAATCATCACTGATATTCCATATTGCAGTAGACACTAGACAGGACTCCATGGAGAGTTGTTTGAGATTGTGAGTATGCAAGATAACTTCACAGTGGAAAAGGACCAGAGAACATTTGTTCTCTGTCTAATAACATTTATGGAGAGAGGGGGCAGGAGAGCCTACTCCATTGTGTGAGGGATTAAAGATGTTATATTTGTTGATTTAATTGTGTTAATTGTATTAAGTAAATAACTATAATTATATGACAACCTTTACGGAATAATTCTTTACAGAACTCTTGTTCTATATGGTTGACAATCTTAAATATTCACACTTATGTTCGCAAAAGCTTGTTATGAAGAGTCCAAAGATAAAATGTCCTAAATAAAGCAGATTTTATGGTGTGGGTTACTTGTGTATAATGATTGTAATTAGAGATCTTGGGGCCAAATTACATACATGGTGCTAACGTTAGCGCGCACCTGCGTGAGCGTTAACGTTAGCCCAAGTAGTTACCGCAAATTACAATCCAAACTCTAACAGGTTAAGAAACCCACATAGTACAGGAGGGATGGGGTCCCGCCTATTCCCCGATGGGGCTGCTGCAACCACCAAATGCATCCAGCCCAACAACATGTGTGAAACATAACAAAGAAAAAAATGTCATCTGCGCTTATTCCCATTATACCGTGTGAAACTAAACACAATTAGAGGTTTGGTTTCTTATTAATGGCCATTATAAGACTAAGCTCGCCCGCCAGCATCAAGGCACCTCTAATGAGGGCGTGTCCTATCCAAAAATGAAACCACAGGCTGCTGTATAGCAAACCATACCTGCTCATGCTGCTTGTCAGACATGAGGTAGACTGGTGGGCCTTTATTTATGCTCCCCCAGAAACAAAAATCCACTTTGGGATCAAAAACAAAGACACGGAGCGGGATCTTGCTGCAGGGATGACCTGGCTGGAAGTACATTGAAACATACATGGTACAGAAGGGATGGGGTCGCGCCTTTTCCCCGATGGGGCGGCTGCAACCACCAAATGCAGGTATGGTTTGCTATAAAGCAGTCTGTGGTTTCATTTTTGGATAGGACTCGCCCTCATTATTATTATTATTATTCTTTATTTATAAAGCGCCAGCATATTCCGCAGCGCTGTACAATAAGCACAGTATAGACAGGTTACAATACATTGAACAACATTTGACAAACAGTACAGGAGGAGATGAGGGGCCTATTCCCGTAGAACTCACAATCTGGGAGGGTTGGGGTTGGAAACAGGAGGAGAGGACTGTAAGGTTAGAGTGATTGATGATTGCGTCAGTGAGTTGGGTGGTAGGCTTCCCTAAATAGGAACGTTTTAAGGGAGCGTTTGAAGGAAGAGAAGTTAGGAGAAAGTCTGACACCTCATTAGAGGTGCCTTGATGCTGGCGGGCGAGCTTAGTCTTATAATGGCCATTAATAAGAAACCAAACCTCTAATTGTGTTTAGTTTCACACGGTATAATGGGAATAAGCACAGATGACATTTTTTTCTTTGTTGGGTTAAGAAACCCGTTTGCGTTTGGTACCTTGTGCTTCTCTGCGCGAGGTTACTGTACTTTGCGCTCTCTATTCTTAACATGAGGAGTGCAAAGTGTTAATCAGCGTTAGGATTACAAAGTCCTAACGCTGATTATGTCCAGCTGCATTTAACAAAAAGTTAACCACAGCCTGGACCTGGTGCTAACAGATTCAGCTGGTGCAGAATCCGTTAGCACCAGCCAAAAAAATAGCAAAATAATTCATATACTCCTCGCCTGTCCTGCGGCGAGGACCGCGGCTCCGTACGCCTCCTCAGTCCAGCGGGAGCAGTGAAAGACTGGGGGAAAAAGTCCCCCCAGTCTCCCCCTGCGTTTCACTACGCTGACCGGCCGGATCTCGCGAGGTGAGATCTGGCATCTGGCTCAATGGAATCCTATGGACTCCATTGAGAGGATGTGCGTGGCTGCGCTTAGCGCTGCCACGCGCATCCCGGGGCTTAGCACCCAGTAACAATGCAGGCAGCTTTTTTAGCGCCTGCATTATAATCTAGTGGTAAAATGGGCACGCTAGGGGGAAACCTGTGGGCAGTGTTTTTCCTCCCTAGCGCCCCCGTTTTACAGCTAGGATCATAATTTGGCCCTTGGTTTTCTAGTGCAAATACAAGTCAAGAATACAATTGTGCACTGAATTGAAAAGAGTTTGAAAACATTTGGACACGAGACTTGCAGACTATGGGCCCTAGGTGCAAAAAAACATTAACGCGAGGAGTAAAACCCTTTGCGTGAATGTCGTATTACAATGTCAGCGCAACAAACGCACGTAATCGTCTAGCGCGGGTGAACCTGCGTGAATGCTGCACGAGCTTACTTTACAGCGCGCGTCCTATACTTAACATTGTGAGCACGAATGTGTTTGTGCACTAGTACGCGGATGGTATTACAATCTATGCGCTGGATTTAACGCATAGCCTTTGCGCGCATAATTTTAGCAACTCCTAAAAGCTGGTGTTAATGGCAAATCTGAACAACCTGACCGAACCCAAATACAGCAACCCAAAAAAAAAAAATCTGCAAAGTCTAGTTACACATTCTACTCATACCAAACCAATAAAATGGAGAAGTTGTGTGTACATGTATTATTGCTGCAGCATATATGCTCAGATTGGCTTTGGCAGGTGTAAAAACCTAATGTGAGATAAATGCGGTTCTTAATTCTGATTGGCTGAATCGCATGAAAAAAATAGTCCGGACACTGATTTCGGCGCGCAACGTTACTTTGCGCGCATTTTTTTGCGCGTCCGTTTAACGCGCATTATTGGTCGACAGATGAAAAAATGCACGAGGATTGTAATTCCAGCATTGATTTCCGCAAGTTAACGTTTAACGCTTGGCACACAAATTCACGCGTTGCGCGTGCGTTTTTGCGTGAAGAATGTAATAGGGCCCTATGATGGGTAGGATGTAGACAGATGGCAAGTCACAGCCTGTGGTCTAGGGTCTTTGTTAGAACTTATCTGAATAAGAGTTTAGGGTTCCTTCAATGCTTCATTGGAACTGTGCAATGATATCAAGCTGAAGATAGACCAATAAGGGCCCTGGAAAAACAATGGACCGTATTCTTATGTTGCCGCAAACCACACCACCGTGCTCTTTAATGTTATATTACATCCGGGATGCGAGCTGAACTTGCGTCTCGGATGTAGCATCAGATTACTCTACATTAGCGTCTGCTATACTTTGTAACTCCGATTCTCCCTCCACCCCTTGGCTAGATCTCACTCACACGCAGAGATCGTGTCCAGTCACCATGGAGTCCTATGGACTCAATCACCAGATGTGCTTAAGGTGGCTGGTGTTACCTTTTAACTCCTTGGCAGTATTATGTTTGGAGCTGCTGAGGAAACGGCTCCTTCGTAATATGGGTGTTAAAGGGCAGGTGCTAATAGAAAATGGCAGACACTCAGGTTTTCCATTAGTGTGTCGTCACCCACATTTGAATAGGGCTCAGTATTTTCTACACAGAGCCTTACTTCTAAATTTTCTCATGGGCACCACTATGTATATTAGGATCCAGTATCACTTGAAAGCATCCCTAAAAACACACTCTAGGCACTGTGATCATTCAAAACAAAGGGCGACACAAGAATGTCCTCCACCCCTAATGTTTAATCCCTCTGTTCCTTCCCATTCCCGTTTTAACACCAAAGTGTCAACCCAGGACATACTTGAAAATGAGTGTAATCTCAATTCCTGGTAAAAATACTTTGCAAATAAATAAATAGACTTTATTTAGGATTGCTTCCTAGTTCTTGACCACTTGGCTGCTAAGGACGCGCTGAGCGCGTCCTGCCAAGTGCACCTCCTGTGCTATGGACGCGCTGAGCGCGTCCTAGCACAGGAGGCAGCAATCAGCTGGGATTCCAGCGGATTGCTGGCTCCCCCAGTGCGGGCTGACATCTTGCATGTCAGCCCGGCACTCCGGGACCCCAGGGGGGAAGATAGAAGTCATCGCGGCGGCGCGATGACATCTATTTCAGGCCCCCCCCGCGAGTGCGGAGGAGGTGCCTGAAAGGGAGGGGGGGTCCTTCGGACCTCTCTCCCTCCCGATCACTGGGGGCCAACTGTGCCTAGCTTTAACCCTTTGGGTGCCGGATCACGATTCAGCGCCGACGACTGGCGACTGGCGTCATCATGCATAGCGCAATGACGTCAGTCCTGGAGTTAACCCCTAGTTGGCACCAATGGTAGAGATAGGGGGTTTCAATGAACCCCCTATCTCCCGATCCTTGGCAGCTAGGGGTTAATGTTTGGTATTGTTGAATCGGCCAGAGCATGGCCTTTCCAATGATACCAAACATGACCATGTAAAATTTTATAATAAATAAAAAATTTAAATAAAAAAATATTTTAAAAAAATTGTAAACAAAATTATAAAAAAATAAACAAGTTTTTTGTGTTTTTTTGTTTTGTTAATGCAGCAATATTGTTCCCATTTCAATTATAATGTGAACAATGATGCTGCACTAACGATTTTTGCATGGGGTGCGTTTGTTAAATATCGTGTAATTTTCCCCCAAAAAAAGTGACGAGACCCCATTTCTAATTTTTTTAACAAGCGTCACCCATAGAAAATATAACCGCAAACGATCGCATGTTAAAATGTGAAAAAAAAACACTTTACACATTGCAAATTTTTGAGAATTCAAATTTTACTGCATTTTTTGTTATAATATACAGACAGGACATGACGTATACATATAATAATGATATATTATGAATCTGCTGAGTCTGCCGGAAAGAATGATATATAATATGTCTGGGTCATATAATAAAATAAGGCTTCAAAACGCGCTTAAACATGATGAGTGAAACCAGTAAAAATGAGCTCAGCACACAGGCGTGAAATGCCTCAGCAGCGAAAGGGTTAAGCTTTCCTGCATGACTTACCACAGCTGAGTTGGTTTTCCGATAAACTCCTCAGAGGTCGGTCTCTAAGAGACCTTGGATACACACACATGGTCCTGTCAGAGACTTGGGTTGAGCCGTTCCTTGTCCAAGATGCCAACCAGCGCAGATGACAATCACAGGTAAGGTACTCTGTTGAAAAGTCCCTGATACATAAAAAGAGAATACATCAATCTCACAGTTGACATTCTATGCAATTCTATTAATGATCTAGAGCAGTGGCTCCCAACCCTGGTCCTCAAGTAGCTCTAATAGGTGAGATTTTAAGGATTACCTTGCAGATGTGAAGACTGAATCCTGCAATGACAGAGCAGCAAATCATATCACCTGTGCTGTGCTTCAGATTTCTGCAAACCTGGCCTTTTACGGCTACTTGAGGATCAGGTTTGGGAACCACTGATATAGAAGGAATTCTGAGACAAAACAGACATGTTAATAGATGCAGCCAGAATCATCTCATATCGTTAACCCCCATGTAAATCACACACCCATCCAACACCAATGGGTGTGGAATATAATAAACTGGAGAGAGACTTTTGAACAAAGATTATTATAGCCTCCACCCTTTGTGCATGTTGTGGATTTATGGACTTTCCTGCCCCTTCCCCATATAACATTTACTACTCCCCACAATATTAGCAAATAAGGACAGCAATAGCTCCACAGTTTTTAATATTTTATCCCCAGTGACATTAGGGAGAAAGTGGTGATATGTCCGACACATGCCATGTTGGGCAGGGGCATAGAGTGTTGTGGGAGTCATTAATTCATTTATTTTTACAATAATGCATGGGTACTAGCAAGTTTAGGTCAGCCACCACTAATTCAATCCCTAATCCCATGCTGATTATTGGCCCACCGGTGGCTAGCACATTCATACCACAATTTGTCCTGTCCGAACTGATTTTTTTTCTGGACGAACAAAATATAGTTAATCCGAATCTAAAATATAATGTGAACAAAACAAATTGTTTTTTACATGCACAAGTCTTTTGAACTCTCCCTGCATCATAATCTGATGAGCCTTAGTCTTGGACAAACAGGGCATTTAGATTGGTCTCATTACCACTCTGTTAATGGTGGCCCATTCTTTCAGTCCACTTTCCTCTCTCGCAGGTAAACACAGAGTTTAGAAAATTTTAACTAACTCTTTTTACAAAATTATGCCATCATCCACTTTCAATCTGTACTTTCTTATAATGACTAAATCCATTTATTTTATCTTCAGTCATTCGGGAAACATTATAACTTGATAGATCACTAAAAAACGTAAACTAGTTCAAGACAGGGGTTAAGTCAAGAAGGACACGTGGGAATGCAGATCATCCACTATGTTTGCATAGAGAATGGAGTTACCATACACTATACAGCTTATATTCAGATGTTCAATCATATCCTTCCTTGGTAAGCCAAAATAAATATAGAATTTATCATGTTTTTGCTAAAATCCACATATATACAGAAATATATCAGATTTGAGTGTGTGTTTGTGTTAAGTGCAAGATGATGATTGCGGGACAGAAATCTTGGTGAGTTCCCACACTCCTTTTTCAAGGACATGACCCCTGGTTCAAAGCCATATAAACTGCCAAGAGAATTCTGTTTCTGCATTCCCTTTGAGTGTTCAAAATGTGTTATTGCCCATACATATTGATTTCATTAATATATAATAATAAAAACAGTTATCCTCAAACGAACCCTGAAGAGGATCAACAAAGATCCAGGTCTTTAACCAACACAATTTATTTTTTTACTCTGATAATGCCGGAATCCTTGATGGTAATTTTATTAATGATGAAATATTTCAATTAGCTTCTGACTTCCAAATCAATAGTCAAACTGGATACTATTCTTTACTATAACAAATAAACATTATATGATATTTGGCGATAAAATGAAGACTGTATTTTCAAGTAGGGTTTAGAATCACTTATTTTTTTGCCTTTTGAAATACGTCTGCAGTTTTATAGATCTATTTAGACCTGGATCACTATGACTTATATAAAAGCTTCTTTTGATTGTGATGTTTTTTGGAACAAATTCGAGTAAAAATAAAATATATTCACCCTGACACCACCCTCATTTTTGCCACAAACGTCAACTATACAGGTGAAACTCGAAAAATTAGAATATCGTGCAAAAGTTCATTTATTTCAGTAATGCAACTTAAAAGGTGAAACTAATATTTGAGATAGTTCAAGCTGTGATTTGTCATAATTGTGATGATTATGGCTTACAGCTCATGAAAACCCCAAATCCACAATCTCAGAAAATTAGAATATTACCTGCAATCAACAAAACAAGGATTGTACATAGAACAATATCAGATCTCTGAAAAGTATAAGCATGCGTATGTACTCAGTACTTGGTTTGGGCCCCTTTTGCAGCAATTACTGCCTCAATGCGGCGTGGCATGGAAGCTATCAGCCTCTGGCACTGCTGAGGTGTTATGGAAGACCAGGATGCGTCAATAGCGGCCTTCAGCTTTTCCGCATTGTTCGGTCTCATGTCTCTCATCTTTCACTTGGCAATGCCCCATAAATTCTCTATGGGGTTCAGGTCAGGCGAGTTTGCTGGCCAATCAAGCACAGTAACCCCATGGTCATTGAACCAGATTTTGGTGCTTTTGGCAGTGTGGGCAGGTGCCAAGTCCTGCTGGAAAACTAAGTCAGCATCCCCATAAAGCTTTTCTGTGGAAGGAAGCATGACGTGCTCCAAAATCTCCTGGTAGACGGCTGCATTGACCCTGGACTTAATGAAGCACAGTGGACCAACACCAGCAGATGACATGGCTCCCCAAATCAACACAGACTGTGGAAACTTCACACTGGACTTCAAGCATCTTGCAGTGTGTGCCTCTCCATTGTTCCTCCATACTCTGGGTCCTTGGTTTCCAAATGAGATGCAAAAGTTGCTCTCATCAGAAAAAGAGGACTTTGGACCACTGAGCAACAGACCAGGTCTGTTTTTCTTTAGCCCAGGTAAGACGCTTCTGACATTGTTTGTTGTTCAGGAGCGGCTTGACAAGAGTAATACGACATTTGAAGCCCATGTCCAGGATCCGTCTGTGTGTGGTAGCTCTTGAAGCGAGGACTCCAGCCTCAATCCTTGTGAAAGTCCCCAACACTTTTGAATGGCCTTTTCCTGACAATCCTCTCCAGGCTGCGGTCATCCCTGTTGCTTGTGCACCTTTTTCTTCCACACTTTTGCCTTCCACATATCTTTCTATTAATGTGCTTTGATACAGCACTTTGGGAACATCCAACTTCTTTTGCAATTATCTTTTGAGGCTTTCCCTCCTTATGGAGGGTGTCAATGATGGTTATCTGCACAACTGTCAGGTCAGCAGTCTTTCCCATGATTGTGATTCCTACTGAACCAGACTGAGAGACCATTTCATGGCTCAGGAACCCTTTGCAGGTGTTATGGCTTAATTAGCAGATTAGAGTGGGACACTTTGAGCCTAGAATATTGCACCTTTTTACAATATTCTAATTTTCTGAGATTGTGGATTTGGGGTTTTCATGAGCTGTAAGCCATAATCATCACAATTATGACAAATCACGGCTTGAAATATCTTGCTTTGCATGTAATGAGTCTATCTCAAATATTAGTTTCACCTTTTAAGTTGCATTATTTAAATAAATGAACTTTTGCACGATATTCTAATTTGTCGAGTTTCACCTGTATAACACGAGCCCACCGATGCTTACCAGTGTTGGCTTTCTAATGCACATTCAATTTTCCATTGAAATTTTATTCTGAATTATATTATCTTGTCATCAATATCATGCCAATGATCCAATAAGCACTGAGCTCTGTCAACTTTGTTAAAGGGACACTACCACTTACATAAGCTGTAACTTGATTACTTATGCATTACAAAACAAATACACATTATAAAACCTTACTAAAAAAGCCAGGTTTTTTCCATTTTATAGATTTTTCCCATAACGCAACAGTTGCCAAAATCTTATGGTGAGTTTTACTTTACAGCTGTGGTTTAACTTCTACAGTATTTTTAAAAAAATATGAAGGTTTTTTATTATTATCACATTTTGTAAGAGTACACAACACATAAAGTAAACACTGTAGGGTACAGAAAGGAGTAAAGAGGGAACACATCCCAGAGTTGTGACAACCCGAAGAAATGCAAGTTCGATCAGCAGTCAATGGGGAAAATGGCAATAGGCAAACCCGAATTTCAACGTGACTTTAAATGTATCCCAAATAAACCAGTGGTCCCTCTTACCAGGACCTGTGCCCCAGGAGTCTCGGACCAAACCCTTGATTCGTCGGAGCTCTGCAACACGGTAGCTTCTACAGTATTAAATAGTCAATGAGGTCTAGTGTGTGGTGTATTCTACCTGGGATAAGAGCTGGCAGCTGAATGAGATATGACAAGGTGCTTAAAAGACTTCCAATCTACCCCCTGTTGATATCCTTTGCATACATCAATACAATACAATACTGTGAATCACTTTCCATGACTACAGGCCCATTCACTCTATTCTATGCTCAATGTCACTCAGTGAAGAGAAAGTGATGTAAAGATACTGTTGGGGGGGCATTTTACAACACAAAAGATCACATAATGGATGCACAGAATGCCACGTATATAGTAAAATATTTTCTTAACTAAACAAACAAGAGAAAAGAGCGCATGTAAGATATCAGCAGCATAAAATAAACAAAATAATTCATTTTATGGAGGTAGTGTCTCTTTAACAGACAAAATTTGACTTAGTGCAGTGTATAAAATAGACTGTTATGGTCTACATCAGGGGTCAGGAGCCATGGCCCTCTGGATGTTTTAGAACTACTTCCCCAATGATGCTCAGGGGCTCACTAGGTTGGCAGAGCCTCATGGGGAATGTAGTTCCAAAACATCTGGAAGACCAAGGTTGCCATTTTGGAAACTATTAAAGATGTGCATTCGTTTCGGAAAAATTTGGAATTCGGATCAAAATCCATTAATTCGTGTTTCGGAAAAACGTCCGTAATAACGAATCGTTACGATACGAATTCGAAACGAAACAAAATGGTACATAACAAATTTATTTCGTTTTACACTGTGTCATCATCATCAAATAAAAATTTGAATAATTTTTTTTTGGTGGTCCGGAATTCGAATCGATATCAACTACCAAATCGATACCGAATTGATATATCAACTATCGATTTGATCTTAAATTAAAATACAGACAATACAAGTAATGCAGTCAGTAAACAACTTTATGAAACAAATTAATTTCGAGTCACAAGCACCTGTCCCTGTTAAATTGACTCAAATACTAACAGGGTAATTCAAAGAGATTCGAAAAGTCACTGCACGTTCGGTGACTTTTCGTTCTCTTCAATTCGGTTCCTTTTGCCGATCCCATTTCGGTGACCCTGCGGTGTATTCAGCAAGCACCACAGGGCCCCCGAATTGCAGGGAAAAGCTGCCGAAAACCTGACGAAAACTAACTGCAAAACCCGGCGAATGCACGCCGAAAACCCGCAAAAACATCTGGATTAACCCGCGGAAAACCACAGAAAAACCAGAGCAGGAGCCGATCGCAGCCACCGGAAAAAGCCAACACCGCAGAAGAGGCAGTGAATAAATTAGCAAAACAGTTTGCATGATTGATTCAAAAGTGAAACGCTGTTTGCAAAGAAACTACTGAGCGAAAATGTCAGAAATTTGCATATGAGGTCCAGGGAATGATAATAAAAAGGGCTGTTACAGAAAAAAATAAGTAAACTTAAAAAAAAATAAAAAAACTGGACTTTTAATAAATAAAAAAAATCCAGAAAAATGCTTAAAATATCCTAAAAAATCTATAAATAAAGAGACTTTTTACTGCAGAATTTTATAATGAACGGTTTATTAGATATTGAATTAAAACGGGAATATTTTTAACATTGAAGCCTATGAGATTCTCCTGAATAAACTTGCCGAATTAAACCACCGAATGGCAGGGCAATTCGGGAACCTTTCACTGCTGGTTTTTGTTCTCTGAATAGCCGAAGCAGTGCATTTTCATGGGGTTTTCACTGCCCTCGAACAGGCACCGAACAGGCACCGTATGTGCAGGCAATTCGCCAGAATTTGGCGAATTGCCTGTTCTCTGGATATCCGAATGGCCAAGAAAGGTAACCGAACGCTAATTTTCAGCGTTCGGTTACCTTTCTCAAGCAATTCGGATCTCTTTGAATTACCCTGTAAATCTGTGAGAGAGCTTAATTTAACCCTAGCTTGTCTTTTAACAGCAAAATTTGATTAATTGGGGTTTAATTTAGTGATCCGAAATTCGAATTGATATCAACTATCGAATTGATATATGAAATGCGAATCGATTTGAAATTTCAAATCGATACGAAATTTTGAATCGATCCATAACGAAACGAAATATGAAACAAAATTAGTTACGAAATTCCGAAAACGAAATTATTTAAAAACGAGACGAAACTAAATGAAACAAATTTTTCAGCCATGCACATCCCTAGAAATTATTTAGTCAAATAGTTTTGCACAACTCACAAATTTGTAAAACTTAATACCTGAATATTAGTTTTCAGACGCTATAGAAGAGATTAATGTGCAGTGAAATGAGAGCAGATCTCTACATTTCTTACTTATGCAAAAGTAGCTCAGTTTCTACACATGCATTTGTAATGATAATATAGTGAGGTAATATGACTGACAAGAATCCACATCTGGTCTTCAAAGCATGCCGTTTGCAAAGACATAAATACTTACACAAATTTCAAGGAAGGCAGTTCATCAAACACCCCTGGATTTAGGCTAGAGAAGATATTTCCTGACATGATCCTACAAAAGAGAATAGCAATATGGCAACAGTTATGATCTGAAAACTCAGATAAAATCAACAACCTAACCATATGTTCTGAGAAAATGGGGGTGATGGCTTAGATCAGAATCATTTAATTAGATATCTTTATGGTGCATCATTTGCAGAATAGTCCTGCCTCGAGGTAAAATAAACAGCGACACTTCTTTAATACATGATAAAAATCTCAAAAAATGCTTGTAAACTGCAGTTCAGTCAAAGAGATAGAATTAAGCCAGTGGTACACATCTTACATGTCGTTAAAATCATTCAGAATCCTGATCCCAAACTGATGCTCTACATTACTCAAAATTCGAAAGCCACGATTGTTAACGTTCCATAATTACATGGTCTTCAAAATCCTACCCTTAATTCCACATTTCCAGTATGAAGACATTAGCCAAATATAATATATTCAGGGCTAAATTACATCGTGAACCGTAACGTTGGCGTTCGGATGAGTTGGTGTTAATGCAAGGATTAGTGATTTTAACGCATGCTACACACATTACATCCCTAACGCTAAACGAGTGAAAAAAAACCTGAACCCCCCCCCCAATAAATCTGATACTGACCTCTCTTCCCGTGGTGAGAACAGTGGCACTTCTATTTATTATTTCAAGCTATTCAAAATTACATTATTCTTGAAAAACCTTGGATTGAGAGGAATTTGGTTTAAGACCATTTTCCAAAAAGAGCAACAATTTTTTATAAATTCTGACTTAGGTTTTTTGTTTTTACACTTTGTTTATTTTGTAATATTTTGGCACTTGTGGCTTCCTGTATCGTCATGTCTGTCTAATGTCATTGTGGGCTTTAGTCTTTAGATGGACCATAATTCAATGCATAGCCGGTAACTTGTCTTGATATACAAGCGATGTGAAAGTACGTACGCTTTGTCTGCCGAGCGTCACGTCACAACTGAGGCCATGGTCACCTTTCCTCCCTGCATCCGTTGCAACATTTTGGCAGCTTGACGGGGAGGGCCACACGGTTTAACATGCGTAATAGTATCACACATTACACCGGATGTGCTGAAACCCTCCCAACAGATAGCAGTGATCGCATTGGTGATAAACGTCCTGCACAATAACCCTCCTCCTCCTCCTCCTCTCTCTCCATCCCTTCAGCCACATTTCTTCTTAAAGGTAAAGTGCAGGTTAATTTATACTGTACAGTATTTCTTTATTTGCAAAGTATTTTACCAGGAAGGATACATTGAGATTTCTCTTGTTTTCAAGTATGTCCTGGGTTCAAGAACATTGAAATTTTACAGTCATTACAGAAATACAAAGTAATAAATGCAAGATATTAGAATCAAAACACAAATATACAAATTAACACAGAAAATAAATATGTAAGTAATATAGTCATTATGTTACATGTTTACAGGTGCATTCTGTATCGAGGTATGTTAATAGGGAGCTCTTGAGTGACTTAAGACTGGGGGAAGATTTGATGGCGTCTGGGAGGCTATTCCATAATTGCGGTGCTCTGTAGAAAAATGAGCATCGAGCCACTGTCTTTTTGTATTGTGGTATTGCAAGTAAGGTATCTTGTATTACTGTAATCATTACAGAATCATTACAGAATCATGGTATAACTCATTCTGCCACTTTGTGCTACAATGTAACTACATGACCCACCACTGTGACATGTTAAAAGAGCTAAGCTGGCCATCACTGGAATCCAGACACTCCCTTCACCTCTCCAACCTGGTGTTTAAGAGGTTTTCTGGGAAGCTACCACCCTACCTGAATAGACTGCTTCCCCCAGCAGTTCCCTCATCCTATAACCTCCGATCCAGGACCTGCACCTTACTTACAATACCACAATACAAAAAGACAGCGGCTCGGTCCGCATTTTCCTACAGAATAATCTCCCAGACGCCATCAAATCTTGCCCCAGTCTTAAGTCCCTCAAGAGCTCCCTATTAACATACCTCAATATGAAATGCACCTGTAAACATGTAACATAGTGACTTTATTTCCTACATATTTATTTCTGTGTTAATCTGTATATTTGTGTTGTTTTTTTACTATCTTGCATTTTATTACTTTATTATATTACTGTATTTCTGTAACAACTGTAAAAATTTCAATGCACTTGAACCCAGGAAATACTTGAAAACGAGAGAAATCTCAATGTATCTTTCCTGGTAAAATCCTTTGCAAATAAATAAAATAAATTTTGTATTTGTAATCATTTTCATATGAATAAATGGTTGTGGAACCAATCGTCACAGTTTCCATTATTTCTTATGGGGAAATTCGCTTTGATATAAGAGTGCTTTGGATTACAAGCACGTTTCCGGAACGAATTATGCTCGCAATCCAAGGCATTACTGTAATTGTATATTTTGTTTGACAGTTATATTTAAATAAACCTTTATTTAAAATGAAGAAATTAAAATGATCATTTGTTTGGACTTATGTAAATGTGAAACAGTAGTTGTCATCTAAGTCTTTATGAATATAGAACTTCTTTTTTAATATAATACATATATATATATATATAAAAATCCACTGCATACAGCACTCTCCATATTACCGTTCATTGCCTGGTGCAATCATCTTGAAAAAGACTCTGCGAGCCGAAACGTTGATGTCCATGTGAGTTTTGTAAAATAAATTCTTTATATTTGTTTGGAAGACCGTGAGTGCATCCTCTATTGCCTAATTCTAATATATATATTTATATATATATATATATATATATATATATATATATATAAAAGGAGCGAGAAGTCAATGACATTCAGCCTAGATCTCCCACTCCTACCACTAGACCAGCAGGGATATGACTCAAGTCTGAACTGTGTAAATGACACAGCTGTGGGTGATGGTATTGGAGAGTCCAGGAGATTGTTTCTATCCACCCCCTTGCCCTAGTCCATATCATTAGAGTTGAAATTAAAAAAGTACTTGAGTGCTATATGTTCTGCGAATGACAATGAGGTACACATATTTTTTTAAAAAAAACATAGAAATAGATGTCCCATAACATCATTCAAGGAAGTTGGCAGGACAATTCAGGTTGTACTGTCCGGCCTTATAGGGACAATTTATTCAGGGAAAAAGTAATACATGATCAGCCTGTAGACCCTTAGTACAAGATCAGTGGCGGAAGTACCAGGGTCGCAACAGCCACGGTTGCGACCGAGCCCTGGCATTCCGCCACCTGAGGGGGGCCCAACGCCGCTGTCAAGGGAACCTTGCAAGGATTGTAGGTGTGAGCCTAATGCGCAGTGAGCCATGAAGTATGCAGGTTAAGGGGTTCAAACAAGATATTTATTATAAACAAAACAGCAGAAAATACTGAACTGAAATGATAAAGTCCAGAGCAAGGTATCAGATATAGGGTGAGCCAGTCTCGTAGTCAGGTATCAAGCAATAATCGTGGGGTACAGAGAACAGAATATCCAAAGTCCATAGCCAGAGGTCATACACGTGAATTCAATATGGGAGCTGAGTAGCAAAACAAATAGGTTACCAGTAGAGTAGGGGTAGTCCAAAAGGATCATAAATCGGGTACAGATGAAGGTCCAGAGGGAAACAGATAGGGGGTACAGCGGATCCAGGAGCTTATCCAAAACCAGGTCAGCGTGGTGCAAGGTTCAGACTTCAATGGGGAAGTCAAGCACATGGGGTGTGACCTCCTTAAATACAGGAAAAACTGGGCAGGATGATTTGCAGGTGATGGTCTGATTTGAATATACGAAATCAAAGTCCAGAACTGAACGTGGAAAAAAAAAAAGAAAAACAAAACAAAGTCCTGGCATCTGCATAAATCATGCAAGACATGGCAAAAAGGGCAACAGCTGGAGGTGTCAGAGGATCAGGGGGTCCAGACCATGACAGCACCCAGGTGGGCATGACATCACCCCCCTCCTGACGGGTGCACTCCGGGCACCGAAGCTGGAACGGGGGCACAGAGTCCAGAACGGTCAACTGGAGTCAGACGATATATCAAGGTTTCTCCAGAGTTCCGGGAAGCGCCTGACCACTGCTAAGTATTCCTGCCGGACCAATACTCCAGAGGGCGTCATGGAGTAACCCGTAGGGACAGGTCCCGAACTAGCGTATTTCGTGCCAGTTTTACTACTTGGATCCTGGAAGTCCTCATACAGAGCCATGAGTACAGCCCTGTCAGACCCAATATCGGGAATAGAGTCACGGGCACAACTCGGCGGAGACTCTATAGTTACAGGGCTCGGAGGGGCAGCGCCTCAGTGAGGCTTTGCTGGGTACGGAGAGACTTGGCTCGACGGCGGCGACTACGACCCTTTGGCGGTGACGACTTGGGGACCACTGCTGGGCTCTGCGGCGAAACTGTGGAGCGACAGCTGGGCTCTGCGAAGACACTGTGGAAGCGACAGCTGGGCTCTGCGAAGACACTGTGGAAGCGACAGCTGGGCTCTGCGAAGACACTGTGGAAGCGACAGCTGGGCTCTGCGAAGACACTGTGGAAGCGACAGCTGGGCTCTGCGAAGACACTGGAAGCGACAGCTGGCTCTGCGAAGACACTGTGGAAGCGACAGCTGGGCTCTGCGAAGACACTGTGGAAGCGACAGCTGGGCTCTGCGAAGACACTGTGGAAGCGACAGCTGGGCTCTGCGAAGACACTGTGGAAGCGACAGCTGG
Source organism: Leptobrachium leishanense (assembly GCA_009667805.1). Classification (NCBI taxonomy): domain Eukaryota; kingdom Metazoa; phylum Chordata; class Amphibia; order Anura; family Megophryidae; genus Leptobrachium; species Leptobrachium leishanense. The sequence continues at coordinate 133,669,508 of CM019065.1, forward strand.
GCTCTGCGAAGACACTGTGGAAGCGACAGCTGGGCTCTGCGAAGACACTGTGGAAGCGACAGCTGGGCTCTGCGAAGACACTGTGGAAGCGACAGCTGGGCTCTGCGAAGACACTGTGGAAGCGACAGCTGGGCTCTGCGAAGACACTGTGGAAGCGACAGCTGGGCTCTGCGAAGACAGCGTGGAAGCGACAGCTGGGCTCTGCGAAGACAGCGTGGAAGCGACAGCTGGGCTCTGCGACGACAGCGTGGAAGCGACAGCTGGGCTCTGCGACGACTCGGTACCAGGGGCCTGAGAGGCTTAGAGATGGAGGCCTCGGAAGGCATAGGGACAGAAGCCTGAGATGGCTCACGGACAGAAGCCTGAGATGGCTCACGGACAGAAGCCTGAGAAGGCTCACGGACAGAAGCCTGAGAAGGCTCACGGACAGAAGCCTGAGACGGCTCACGGACAGAAGCCTGAGACGGCTCACGGACAGAAGCCTGAGACGGCTCACGGACAGAAGCCTGAGACGGCTCACGGACAGAAGCCTGAGACGGCTCACGGACAGAAGCCTGAGACGGCTCACGGACAGAAGCCTGAGACGGCTCACGGACAGGGCTGAGAGGCTCACAGACAGGGGCCTGAGAAGGCTCACAGACAGGGGCCTGAGAAGGCTCACAGACAGGGGCCTGAGACGGCTCACAGACAGGGGCCTGAGAAGGCTCACAGACAGGGGGCTGAGAAGGCTCACAGACAGGGGCCTGAGAGGCTTGGGGACAGAGGCCTGAGAAGGCTTGGGGACAGAGGCCTGAGAAGGCTTGGGGACAGAGGCCTGAGAAGGCTGGGGACAGAGGCCTGAGAAGGCTTAGGAACAGAAGCCTGAGAAGGCTTAGGAACAGAAGCCTGAGAAGGCTCAGAGACGGAGGCCTGAGAAGGCTCAGAGACGGAGGCCTGAGAAGGCTCAGAGACGGAGGCCTGAGAAGGCTCAGAGACGGAGCCTGAGAAGGCTCAGAGACGGAGGCCTGAGAAGGCTCAGAGACGGAGGCCTGAGAAGGCTCAGAGACGGAGGCCTGAGAAGGCTCAGAGACGGAGGCCTGAGAAGGCTCAGAGACGGAGGCCTGAGAAGGCTCAGAGACGGAGGCCTGGGAAGGCTCAGAGACGGAGGCCTGAGAAGGCTCAGAGACGGAGGCCTGAGAAGGCTTGGATACAGAGGCCTGAGAAGGCTTGGATACAGAGGCCTGAGAAGGCTTAGATACAGAGGCCTGAGAAGACTCAGAGATAGAAGCCTGAGTTGGCTTGGTGACAGAAGCCTGTGAAGGCTTAGTGACAGGAGCCTGAGAAGGCTTACGGACAGAGAGCTGGGAAGGCTCAAAAACATAGGCCGGAGTAGTGAGCGTGGTTCCTATATAGGTGGTCCTCATGCACCCAATGAACCTGCCAGGTTGCCCTCGAGGGTGACGTGCAGTCTCTTTAGGGAATTCCTCTTCTGAATCCACAGAATCCCATTCGTTTGACGAGTAGTTCTCAGAAGCCGATGAGTAACATGAGATACGCCGACTGGAAGGCGCTGGAGCGGTGAAACAGTTAGCCGGGAGGTGCTGGCTTGGAGTGGTGGGTGTCATACCAGAGGGTAGGACAGACGCAATCTCCATGGGCACAACGAGGTCAGGCTCTGTAGGTCCGCTGGGCTCTTCCTCCATCGGTAAGTACTCTGAAACGGATTCTGTGGGCAGTGTGGATTGGGAATCCATTGGTTCCACTTGGGACTCTTGCTGCACGGTTTCAGGACCATCACCAATAGGCACCTCTTTCATGGTTTGGATTCGGTGACGGATCTCTCGGGCAAGGACCTGGCAGGCAAATATTCTTTCTTGGGCCTGAAGAATGTCGTGTCTCTGGGAGTCGATGTCTTTTTCGGCTTGATGGGCAGTACTTTAGGAGGAATCAAGGGCACTGCCTTGACGGATGCTGGTCTTTTAGGCTTCGAAGCAGACTTGGCAACCAAAGGCTTTTTGGTTGACGCGGAGTCAGGTGGGGTGCTAGAAGATTTGGGGGGCGCAGAAGGCAGGCTGATAATTTGTGCTGGTCACTCCCACAATAGAAGCACAAATTGTTTGATCTTCTTCTCTCACGCTCCTCCAGGGTTAGGGGTTCTCTGGGCCCCTTTTCAGTAACTGGGACACGCACCTTAGCTGAGATGCCCCTGAAGCCTTTAAGCAGGTCAACAAATAACGTGTCCACTTGTTGCAGGATCTCCTCCATAAACCCCTTCACATACTCCTTTATAGCTTGGCTCACTGCGGGTTCACTGTTTAAAGACTTCCCCATTCTGTCAAGGGAACCTTGCAAGGATTGTAGGTGTGAGCCTAATGTGCAGTGAGCCATGAAGTATGCAGGTTAAGGGGTTCAAACAAGATATTTATTATAAACAAAACAGCAGAAAATACTGAACTGAAATGATAAAGTCCAGAGCAAGGTATCAGATATAGGGTGAGCCAGTCTCGTAGTCAGGTATCAAGCAATAATCGTGGGGTACAGAGAACAGAATATCCAAAGTCCATAGCCAGAGGTCATACACGTGAATTCAATATGGGAGCTGAGTAGCAAAACAAATAGGTTACCAGTAGAGTAGGGGTAGTCCAAAAGGATCATAAATCGGGTACAGATGAAGGTCCAGAGGGAAACAGATAGGGGGTACAGCGGATCCAGGAGCTTATCCAAAACCAGGTCAGCGTGGTGCAAGGTTCAGACTTCAATGGGGAAGTCAAGCACATGGGGTGTGACCTCCTTAAATACAGGAAAAACTGGGCAGGATGATTTGCAGGTGATGGTCTGATTTGAATATACGAAATCAAAGTCCAGAACTGAACGTGGGAAAAAAAAAGAAAAACCAAAACAAAGTCCTGGCATCTGCATAAATCATGCAAGACATGGCAAAAAGGGCAACAGCTGGAGGTGTCAGAGGATCAGGGGGTCCAGACCATGACAGCACCCAGGTGGGCATGACATCACCCCCCTCCTGACGGGTGCACTCCGGGCACCGAAGCTGGAACGGGGGCACAGAGTCCAGAACGGTCAACTGGAGTCAGACGATATATCAAGGTTTCTCCAGAGTTCCGGGAAGCGCCTGACCACTGCTAAGTATTCCTGCCGGACCAATACTCCAGAGGGCGTCATGGAGTAACCCGTAGGGACAGGTCCCGAACTAGCGTATTTCGTGCCAGTTTTACTACTTGGATCCTGGAAGTCCTCATACAGAGCCATGAGTACAGCCCTGTCAGACCCAATATCGGGAATAGAGTCACGGGCACAACTCGGCGGAGACTCTATAGTTACAGGGCTCGGAGGGGCAGCGCCCTCAGTGAGGCTTTGCTGGGTACGGAGAGACTTGGCTCGACGGCGGCGACTACGACCCTTTGGCGGTGACGACTTGGGGACCACTGCTGGGCTCTGCGGCGAAACTGTGGGAGCGACAGCTGGGCTCTGCGAAGACACTGTGGAAGCGACAGCTGGGCTCTGCGAAGACACTGTGGAAGCGACAGCTGGGCTCTGCGAAGACACTGTGGAAGCGACAGCTGGGCTCTGCGAAGACACTGTGGAAGCGACAGCTGGGCTCTGCGAAGACACTGTGGAAGCGACAGCTGGGCTCTGCGAAGACACTGTGGAAGCGACAGCTGGGCTCTGCGAAGACACTGTGGAAGCGACAGCTGGGCTCTGCGAAGACACTGTGGAAGCGACAGCTGGGCTCTGCGAAGACACTGTGGAAGCGACAGCTGGGCTCTGCGAAGACACTGTGGAAGCGACAGCTGGGCTCTGCGAAGACACTGTGGAAGCGACAGCTGGGCTCTGCGAAGACACTGTGGAAGCGACAGCTGGGCTCTGCGAAGACACTGTGGAAGCGACAGCTGGGCTCTGCGAAGACACTGTGGAGCGACAGCTGGGCTCTGCGAAGACAGCGTGGAAGCGACAGCTGGGCTCTGCGAAGACAGCGTGGAAGCGACAGCTGGGCTCTGCGACGACAGCGTGGAAGCGACAGCTGGGCTCTGCGACGACTCGGTACCAGGGGCCTGAGAAGGCTTAGAGATGGAGGCCTCGGAAGGCATAGGGACAGAAGCCTGAGATGGCTCACGGACAGAAGCCTGAGATGGCTCACGGACAGAAGCCTGAGAGGCTCACGGACAGAAGCCTGAGAAGGCTCACGGACAGAAGCCTGAGACGGCTCACGGACAGAAGCCTGAGACGGCTCACGGACAGAAGCCTGAGACGGCTCACGGACAGAAGCCTGAGACGGCTCACGGACAGAAGCCTGAGACGGCTCACGGACAGAAGCCTGAGACGGCTCACGGACAGAAGCCTGAGACGGCTCACGGACAGGGATTGAGAAGGCTCACAGACAGGGGCCTGAGAAGGCTCACAGACAGGGGCCTGAGAAGGCTCACAGACAGGGGCCTGAGACGGCTCACAGACAGGGGCCTGAGAAGGCTCACAGACAGGGGGCTGAGAAGGCTCACAGACAGGGGCCTGAGAAGGCTTGGGGACAGAGGCCTGAGAAGGCTTGGGGACAGAGGCCTGAGAAGGCTTGGGGACAGAGGCCTGAGAAGGCTTGGGGACAGAGGCCTGAGAAGGCTTAGGAACAGAAGCCTGAGAAGGCTTAGGAACAGAAGCCTGAGAAGGCTCAGAGACGGAGGCCTGAGAAGGCTCAGAGACGGAGGCCTGAGAAGGCTCAGAGACGGAGGCCTGAGAAGGCTCAGAGACGGAGGCCTGAGAAGGCTCAGAGACGGAGGCCTGAGAAGGCTCAGAGACGGAGGCCTGAGAAGGCTCAGAGACGGAGGCCTGAGAAGGCTCAGAGACGGAGGCCTGAGAAGGCTCAGAGACGGAGGCCTGAGAAGGCTCAGAGACGGAGGCCTGGGAAGGCTCAGAGACGGAGGCCTGAGAAGGCTCAGAGACGGAGGCCTGAGAAGGCTTGGATACAGAGGCCTGAGAAGGCTTGGATACAGAGGCCTGAGAAGGCTTAGATACAGAGGCCTGAGAAGACTCAGAGATAGAAGCCTGAGTTGGCTTGGTGACAGAAGCCTGTGAAGGCTTAGTGACAGGAGCCTGAGAAGGCTTACGGACAGAGAGCTGGGAAGGCTCAAAAACATAGGCCGGAGTAGTGAGCGTGGTTCCTATATAGGTGGTCCTCATGCACCCAATGAACCTGCCAGGTTGCCCTCGAGGGTGACGTGCAGTCTCTTTAGGGAATTCCTCTTCTGAATCCACAGAATCCCATTCGTTTGACGAGTAGTTCTCAGAAGCCGATGAGTAACATGAGATACGCCGACTGGAAGGCGCTGGAGCGGTGAAACAGTTAGCCGGGAGGTGCTGGCTTGGAGTGGTGGGTGTCATACCAGAGGGTAGGACAGACGCAATCTCCATGGGCACAACGAGGTCAGGCTCTGTAGGTCCGCTGGGCTCTTCCTCCATCGGTAAGTACTCTGAAACGGATTCTGTGGGCAGTGTGGATTGGGAATCCATTGGTTCCACTTGGGACTCTTGCTGCACGGTTTCAGGACCATCACCAATAGGCACCTCTTTCATGGGTTTGGATTCGGTGACGGATCTCTCGGGCAAGGACCTGGCAGGCAAATATTCTTTCTTGGGCCTGAAGAATGTCGTGTCTCTGGGAGTCGATGTCTTTTTCGGCTTGATGGGCAGTACTTTAGGAGGAATCAAGGGCACTGCCTTGACGGATGCTGGTCTTTTAGGCTTCGAAGCAGACTTGGCAACCAAAGGCTTTTTGGTTGACGCGGAGTCAGGTGGGGTGCTAGAAGATTTGGGGGGCGCAGAAGGCAGGCTGATAATTTGTGCTGGTCACTCCCACAATAGAAGCACAAATTGTTTGATCTTCTTCTCTCACACGCTCCTCCAGGGTTAGGGGTTCTCTGGGCCCCTTTTCAGTAACTGGGACACGCACCTTAGCTGAGATGCCCCTGAAGCCTTTAAGCAGGTCAACAAATAACGTGTCCACTTGTTGCAGGATCTCCTCCATAAACCCCTTCACATACTCCTTTATAGCTTGGCTCACTGCGGGTTCACTGTTTAAAGACTTCCCCATTCTGTCAAGGGAACCTTGCAAGGATTGTAGGTGTGAGCCTAATGTGCAGTGAGCCATGAAGTATGCAGGTTAAGGGGTCAAACAAGATATTTATTATAAACAAAACAGCAGAAAATACTGAACTGAAATGATAAAGTCCAGAGCAAGGTATCAGATATAGGGTGAGCCAGTCTCGTAGTCAGGTATCAAGCAATAATCGTGGGGTACAGAGAACAGAATATCCAAAGTCCATAGCCAGAGGTCATACACGTGAATTCAATATGGGAGCTGAGTAGCAAAACAAATAGGTTACCAGTAGAGTAGGGGTAGTCCAAAAGGATCATAAATCGGGTACAGATGAAGGTCCAGAGGGAAACAGATAGGGGGTACAGCGGATCCAGGAGCTTATCCAAAACCAGGTCAGCGTGGTGCAAGGTTCAGACTTCAATGGGGAAGTCAAGCACATGGGGTGTGACCTCCTTAAATACAGGAAAAACTGGGCAGGATGATTTGCAGGTGATGGTCTGATTTGAATATACGAAATCAAAGTCCAGAACTGAACGTGGGAAAAAAAAAAGAAAAACCAAAACAAAGTCCTGGCATCTGCATAAATCATGCAAGACATGGCAAAAAGGGCAACAGCTGGAGGCGTCAGAGGATCAGGGGGTCCAGACCATGACAGCACCCAGGTGGGCATGACAGCCGCCTGCCAGATTCCGGCAATCAGCGCCAGAATCTGGGGGCAGTGTGGCCGTTCCTCTCCCTGCGAGCGGCCTCTGGTTTGTAGCTTGGCCGCTCGTGGGATGGGAACTACCTGACCGGCATGAGATCCTCTCGCGAGAACTCGGCTGCGCTGGTCAGGTGGTTTTCGGTGAGTGGCAAGGCTGCATGCTTTCAGCAGCTGCTCGTCTCGGAGGGGAACAGAACGCCGATGGCAGCAGAGGAAGTGAGCTGGGGGCACTATATACCCATAAGAGCTGGGGGCACTACTGTATATACCCATGAGAGCTGGGGCAAATATATCCATAAGAGTTGGGGGGCAAATATATCCATAAGAGCTGGAGGCAAATATATCCATAAGAGCTGGGGGCAATATATACCCATGAGAGCTGTGGGCAAATATATCCATAAGAGCTGGAGGAAAATATATCTATAAGAGCTGGGGGCAAATATATCCATAAGAGCTGGGGGCAATATATACCCATGAGAGCTGGGGGCAATATATACCCATGAGAGCTGGGGGCAAATATATCCATAAGAGCTGGAGGAAAATATATCTATAAGAGCTGGGGGCAAATATATCCATAAGAGCTGGGGGCAATATATACCCATATGAGCTGGGGGCAAATATATCCATAAGAGCTGGGGGCAATATATACCCATGTGAGCTGGGGGCAATATATACCCATAAGAGCTGGGGGCACTATATACCCACGAGAGCTGGGGCAATATATACCCGTGTGAGCGGGGGCAATATATATCATTGTGAGCTGGGGGCAATACTATCTTTTTTTATATTGCAGGGGAATAAAAAGTAAAAATATATAGATCTTTTTTGGGGGGGGCCCTTCATGGATTCTTGCACCGGGGCCCTCAGGTTTCTAGTTACACCACTGGTACAAGTACAGCTGACCATGGCACGAGGTGGCAACACCATGGGCGCAGTGAATGTGCTGGCAGCATGCCTGGGGGTATTAGAATTACAGGCTTTATTTCATGCTCCAGCTGGAAAGGAGCAGTGCGGTGAGGGTGAGAGCCAATCCTTCTAAGGCCACAAATAGTACAGAAGCTTTAAGGGGGATTGAATGAAACAGAAAGAACGGTAATTTTACTATCCCAGAATAGAACTCGGTCTAGCAAATGCTTAGTAAGGAGGTTTTATGACTATGGAAGTGTCAGATGAGCAGTGGCATTTTAATAGTGGGTGTATTTTAAGGAATGGGCATTCGATCCTCTGCTTTGTGGTTGATAAAATAAGAGGGTATATTCTTGTCTCTGCGGGTATCTGCAGCCAAGATAAACACTTCTTAGTTCGCTACATTTTCCATTTTTGAAAAGTTCCTAGACTGAATGTCCCATGAAAGCATGTACAAATAGAATGGGCTATATTCAGATTGCTCAATATAATAGCCATGTGTAGAGATGCTAAAGACATCCTAAACAATGTACACACGTTCCTCATCCATCTTTGCTTAGAGATCTAGAACATGTACATGCAGTACTCTTGCGGTAACAAGACAGCAGATGTTATTATTATTGTCATCATTTATATAGCGCCAACAGTTTCTGCAGCGCTTTACAATAACCAAAGGGAACGAGATAAACGGACATATGATGGGAACAAAGGTGTAGAGGGCCCTGCTCATAGGTATTTTACAATCTAGAGGGATTGGGGTTGAGGAAGATAAGAGGAATTTTACTAGACAGCAGGATCATTGGTGCCAGTGGTTTGGGAATGGTGGGGTCATAGAAGCAGCTTCAATCATGTGTGAGTCGATGAGCAGGGGGATGAGTTGCATCAGTGATGTGGTACACTAATCTGAAGAGATGGGTTTTGAGGGATTTCTTGAAGGCCTGAAGATTAGGGGAGAGTTTGATAAGGTGCGGCAAGTCATTCCACAGGACCGGTGCTGCCCTTGATTAGTCTTGGAGGCGAGAGTTGGCCGTGCGCGTGTAGACAGATAACAGGAGGGGATCACCTGCTGATCGACGTTGTCTGGATGGGACGTGCTTGCGGAGTAATGAAGAAATGTAGGGGACTTGAGTTATTGACCGATTTGAACGGGAGCATCAGTATTTTAAACTGTATCTTGGAACGTACAGGAAGGTGTGCAAACAAAAATGCGTATCTGTAGAGTGATAGTGACAAAGTGACATTTAGAACACCGCAGCATCAATTGTAGATTGAAAACAAAATCTACATAAAATAGGGATTGGAGAAAGAAAAACAGGGGGCAATTTCTAACCCCACGTGATCTCCAGACCCATTTTCTTTCTCCCTCATTTTTTGCATATTTAGTAATATATAGTATTTAGTATATCCCGTCCCACAGCCACTCTTCTGGTTTCCAAACATCTTGCTGCAGGAAGCAGCTTGGCACCGGTCCACTGTATTATGCATGTCCACCGTTAGTGCAGAGACAGCCAGACAGATGACTCTCAATGCAGAAGAAATGCGAGACAACACAAAGTTGGCTGATTCAAACAGTCACTAGTTTTACAAAAGCTGGGGATTCTCTTTTTTGCGCAAATTAGACAACTGGGGACAGTATGTGGTGGTAATAAATAAAAACCAAGGAGCAAACTGAAAGGTCAGGCAAATCAGACCTAGTCAGGGATCCAGGAACATAGAGGTGACCGTCATTGACACTTTCAAAATTCTTTCTGTAAGTGTTTCATGTCTCAATCACAGAGGAGATGGCTAAAACCTTCTCCATGGTCAAGGCTTGATTCTATATGATTGTCAAGGAGGTTGTAAGAATTTCTGGAGTGAGAATGGGTAGAACCATAAGTTAGAAGAAGAGGAATGTATGGGTAATATCATGAAATTATATATTATTATTATCATTTGTTTTTTACATATAATTTGTAGATGTATGGTAAAATCATATGTAAAAAATGACAGACTTGTTGAAAAGAAGAGTTTGAGAAGATAGTAATGATGAGTAGGGATGAGCTGTTCGGGTTCGAACGGTTCGGTGTTCGACCCGAACTTTGGCAGTTCGAAAATTCGCGAATTTTGAACTTTTTGGGCGTGTTCGGTTCAGGTACGAAAAAAAAAAGAAATTTTGAAAAAAGTATAGAAAATGCTTAAAAAAAATACTAAAAAATCTAGAAATAAAAGAGACTCTTTACTGCAGAATATTATAAGCAACAGTTTATTAGATATTGAATTAAAAACTAATGTGTACGTGGAAAGATTATCAACTCTAAATGACCTCTGTTCACAAACGGGCATAACACCAGGTGTTTTTAGTCTGGTAATCAATTTGATACATTGTATACCATACTGAGGGTGGGGTGGTGTCTGCTTCTGATTGAGATTTGAGAATTAATTTCCCTAAAACATCCTAATATGCTGCATTTAACTGGTGTTTGAAAAAAATCTAAAGCAATGTTATTTTTCACCTCGGGATTAAACATTCACAGGGTTATTCAGAGAGCGGTGAAAAGCAGGAGAATAACTGGAGAAGTGAAAATGCTAAGTCAAAATAGCCAAACCAGAAAAATTCTCCCATTTATCTCACTTTCCAAATCGGCTATTTGGTCTAGATTGTTCTCTTCTCTTGCCAGTTCTCCTGGCTTTCACCTCTCTCTCAGGGTTGTTCAGAGAAAGGTGAAAACCAGGAGAATGGCAGGAAAAGAGAACAATCTGGACCAAATAGCCGATTTGGAAAGTGAGATAAGGCTAGGGTCAGACTAACACATTTTTCGCAGCGACCGTCAAAAAGTGCGTCCGAACGCTTTGCCGTATTTTTTCACGGAATGAGCGAAAACGGTCATACGATGCGCATTTTTGTGTGTGATTTTTTACGGATCCAAACCAGGAAACTTTGGGTGTCTGGACGTTATGTTGGCCGGACATGAGCAGGGTCTGACGTTTCCAAATCACGCACACACACCGCTAGTGGACGCAGCGCACTCTGTACGTCCGTACAGCGGTTCTGCGTTCTCGAAAAAATGCGTTCATTTTCCACTTGCGTTGCACAGCCGTACTTTCGTGCGACCGTACTTCGTATATTGGCCGTCATTTGCTGCTAGTGCGGCCGTGATTAAGTGCGCCTAAACGCACGTTAAAAATTCGCTAGTCTGACCCTAGCCTAAATGGGAGAATTTTTCTGGTTTGGCTATTTTGACCTAGAATTTTCCATTCTCCAGTCATTCTCCTGCTCTTCACCGCTCTCTGAATAACCCTGACAGGGTTATTCAGAGAAAGGTGAAACTCAGGAGAATGACTGGAGAATGGAAAATTCTAGGTCAAAATAGCCGAACCAGAAAAATTCTCCCATTTATCTCACTTTCCAAATCGGCTTTTTGGTCTAGAAGTTTCCATTCTCCTGCTTTTCACCGCCAAAAAAATCAGTAAACTTTTTCTGCGTGTCCGAAAATGTCTCCTCTTTTCACACAGACTGCCGCCCCAAGCAGTTGTTTATGGATAGATTAAAGGAAAAGCATTTACCGTCATTTGAAATGTCATTTTTTGGTTTTTACATATTTCTATACATCCTAGAAATCCGCCACTTCACGGGCAGGTTATGGGGACCTCCTAGGCACGATATTTGAAGGAATTTTTCGTTTTTATTTTTAACCCTTATTTCATGGAAAACTCACTGTCCCTTTAAAAACTTTTTTTTAAAGCTTTTTGTCCTTGTTTCCTGTCCCCCAGGGCACTACCCGGACCCCCATACACCTTTAATGGCAAATATGTAGCATATATGCCCTCTTGGAGGGCACTCCAAAAAACCGAATTTTCAGCCCCATTGACTTGCATGGGGGTTCGGGTTCGGGTTCGGGTTCGGTCCCGAACAAATAGGAAGTTCGGGTTCGGGCTCGAACCGAACTCGGGGAGTGTTCGGCTCATCCCTAATGATGAGCAAACAAAACCAGGAGTAAAGTCCGTGCTTTCAGATATTATACTTACAGACGTGTAAGACTAGTCAGCCCTTGAAAGGCAGCAGGATTCACACAGCCGATGCGGTTGTTGGAGATGTCCCTAGAAATGCAGAAACATAGGAATAAATAAAGAGGCAAATAATTTTTTCTCGATTTCATCATATTGCGCTACTTTACTTAACAAAGGATAGATAATGAACCAGACTGACGATTCAATCAATGAAATTGTGACCACAGTGACACTGGAAAAAATAAAGCACAACTAATAAATATGGAAAATTTATACTTTAAAAATGACTATTTTCATTTTATTTTATAAAATGAGCTCCTCTATATCAGGGTTATCCAAAGAGATCCGAATTGCTTGAGAAAGGTAACCGAACGCTGAAAATCAGCGTTCGGTTACCTTTCCTGGCCATTCGGCTATCCAGAGAGCAGGCAATTCGCCAAATCCTGGCGAATTGCCTGCACATACGGTGCCTGTTCGGTGCCTGTTCGAGGGCAGTGAAATCCCCATGAAAATGCACTGCTTCGGCTATTCAGAGAACACAAACCAGCAGTGAAAGGTTCCCCTCATGCTCTGCCATTCGGTGGTTTAATTCGCAAATTAATTCAGGAGAATCCCATAGGCTTCAATGTTAAAAATATTCCTGTTTTAATGCAATATCTAATAAACCGTTCATTATAAAATTCTGCAGTAAAGAGTCTCTTTATCTATAGATTTTTTAGGATAATTTAATCATTTTTTTAAAAACTTTTTTTTTTAAAAAAGTCAGATTTTTTTTTTTTTTAAGTTTACTTATTTTTTCTGTAACAGCCCTTTTTATTATCATTCCCTGGACCTCCTGTGTAAATTTCAGACATTTTCGCTCAGTAGTTTCTTTGCAAACAGCGTTTCATTTTCACACAATCATACAAATGGTTTTGCTCATTTATTCACCTCCCTTGTCTGCGGTCTCAGCTGCTTCGGCTGTGTGCGATCGGCTCCTGCTCGGGCTTTTTCCAAGGTTTTCGCAGGTTAACCCAGATGTTTTTGGGGGTTTTCGGCGTGCATTTGGTGGGTTTTGCGGTTAGTGTTCGCCAGGTTTGCGGCAGCTTTTCCCTGCAATTCGGGGACCCTGTGGTGTTTGCTGAATACACCGCAGGGTCACCGAAATGGGATCGGCAAAAGGAACCGAATTGAAGAGAACGAAAAGTCACCGAACGTGCGGTGACTTTTCGAATCTCTTTGAATAACCCTGTATATATTGTGACAGTGTGATTAGGGGCAGGGTGGTAGACCATAGGTTTATCAGCTGGCAGAAGGAGGACTCCCTTTTTTCCCTAAGGCTAGGGTCAGACGAACGCATTTTCGCGTTGTCTGTGAAAAAGTGCGTTCGAACGAATGGACGCATTTTTTCACGGAGTACGCGATAGCGGTCATACCATGCGCATTTGCGTTCGTGTTTTTGTACGGATCATCAATAAAACACTTTTTGCATCTGGACGTTATGTTGGTCGGACATTAGCAGTGTCTGACATCTCCAAATCATGCACACACGCCGCTAGCGGACGCAGCGCACTCTGTACGACCGTACTAGTGGTTTCACGTTCTCGACAAAATGCGTTCGTTTGCCACTTGCGTTGCGCGGATGAACTTTCGTGCGGCCGTACTTCGTGTGTTCCCCGGCATTGGACGTCATTTGCTGCTAGCACGGCCGTGATTTCGTGCGGCTAAACGCACGTTAAAACTACTTTCGTCTGACCCTAGCCTAAAGGGTTAACTAACCAGTTGAGACCTAATTAGAATTGCCCTGCCCTTTAACCCCTTCCTTCGACCACTGACAAACCATGTAAGTGCGATCGGAAAGTCTCCCTTAGACCCGCAGACGTACATGGTACGTAAAGTTCTACTTCCCTCCCTCCCGATACTCACCTCCCTCGCTGGGTTTCCACGGCGGTCTGGCAGGCTGGAAGCCTGCCCCACCTTTTCAGGGGGCCTGGCAGACGCGATGATGTCATCACAGTGTGCCCAACTTAAGTTAAAATAAAAATTTCCCCTTTTCAGCGGTGGCTAAAATTAACTGTTTTGTTGCCGGATCGCGATTCAAACCCGGAGGTGGCTGACATCTTGGATGACATCTCGGGGTCTTTTTTGGTGGTTGTAGATTTTGGGGGTTAAATTTTGAAAAAGGTTTTTTTTCATTTTTTCTTTATATTTCATTTTTTTTTTTACAGTAAATTATAATATATGATGGAAATAATGGTATCTTTAGAAAGTCCATTTAATGGCAGGAAAAACTGTATATAATATGTGTGGGTTGCATAAACGAGTAACAGGAAAATATGACCTAAACACAAACCGCGCAGGAACATACAAACAGCAGCGGGCACTTTTGGACGGATTTTCGTACAACCGCCCGGTCACTAAGGGGTTAAAGGAGGTGTGTGCGGTTCCCTCAGTGTGCAGTCTTGTGTGCAGGGTGCAGAGGCAGGAAGGTAAACAAAATTTTACTTTTATAGCTTGGCAAACGGCTTAGCCGTCCACATGTTAGACAGGTCTGTTCCAGTGTTTAGTTATCCTCCTCATCCAGGAGTAGGTGTATTTTCAACATCTCCCTCTCCTCTGGAGTCTTTCCCTGCATTCAAACGTGCTGTGATATCCCCCATTCTGAAGAAGCCATGTCTTGATCTCACCTCCCTTTCAAACTACTTTCCCATCTCTTTAATTTCCTTTGCCTCCAACATCTTAGAACGCCTGGTCTAGAACCAGCTCAATAGTTTTCTCGCTGCCAAATTCTTACGTGACTTGCGCCAGTCCAGCTTTCGTTCCCAGCACTCCACTGAGACATCTCTGACCCATGTGACTAATGATTTAGTTGTTGCTAAAACCAAAGGTCACTTCTCCCTGCTTATTCTTCTTGACCTTTCTGTTGCATTTGCAGGTACATCTCATCCCTCCAGTTCACTCTACTAATGACCTAAATCATCTCCTCGAACCGGCACCCTAACTCTCATCTTTAGGACTTCTCCGAAGCTGTCCCTTTTTTATGGAACTCCCCTTCCCCGCAACATTTGATTATTCCCATCTCTCCAGTCCTTTGAGAAATCTCTGAAAACACATTACTTTAGAGAAGCCTATCAGCTCACTCCATGATCTCCCACTGTTCCTTTCTTACACCATCTTCCCACCCGGCCCACATGCGCCCCAATACTTCATATTCTCTATTTTCCTTCAGGTAGTGTGTCACCCCTCTCCTCTTACATTGTAAGCTCTCGAGCAGGGTCCTTCCTCCTACTGTTCTGTGTGTTTAACTTGTATGTACATTTGTTATTCTGTCTCACCCATTGTAGTAGGTGTCAGCACCAAGAATAGCTGCTGTCCTTGGTACTGAATAGCTTTCACCATCAAAGACAGAGGTTTAGGCATCCTTTTTTTTCACCTTAATCTAAGTAAAATTCTTCCATTTTACATTCTGAAATAACTCATAAAAACAAAATACTAAATAAAAACGAAATACGAACTAATAAAAACAAAATACAAATTGATCCAAAAAACAAAATACCAATAAGGCTAGGGTCAGACTGAGGCAGTGCGAACGCGCGTGCAGCCGCACATAATCACGGCCGCACTAGCAGCAGATGCCGGGCAATGACGGCCAATATACGATGTACGGTCGCACAAAAGTCCGGCTGCACAACGCAAGTGGAAAATGAACGCATTTTTTCGAGAACGTGAAACCGCAGGTACTGACGTACAGAGTGCGCTGCGTCCGCTAGCGGCGTGTGTGCGTTATTAGGAGACGTCAGACGCTGCTAATGTCCGGCCAACATAACGTCCAGACACAAAAAGTGTTTTATTGATGATCCGTACAAAATCACGGACGAAAATGCGCATAGTATGACCGCTATCGCGTATTCTGTGAAAAAATGCGTCCATTCGTTCGAACGCACTTTTTCACAGACAACATAAAAATGCGTTCGTCTGACCCTAGCCTAAAAACAAAATAATTAATCAACCCAAAATATGAATTACTGATCGTCCGAACTAACGAATTGATCCGAAATACCGAATCACGGTAACATAACGAACAAAATGAAAAAAAAAAAAAACGAAATTATTCTAAATAAAACTTTTTTTTTTTGCCATGCATATTTCTCTATTGAACACTATATTTTAAAACATTCATTGAAATAGATTACATATCAGCAGATTCAGGACTTACAGTCGCTTTAATTCGGACAGTCCAAGGAAGGTGCTGGCTTCCATCTGGCTAATTAAGTTGTTCTTCAGGTCCCTGGAGAGGAAAACAATATCAAGGGTCAACATATATCATAAATATATATATATATATATTTATATGTATATATATATTCATTTATCATAAATATATATATATATATATATTTATTTATTTGGCAACATATTTAGTCCGGATGAGAAAGCATGTGAGAGCATTGAGTCATAAGCTCGCGTATCCTGTGAATATTTATTAAGAGGTTAGTGACCATTTCACCCCTGCTTGTTTATTCCGTTATATATTTAAACAAGCAATTGAAATAACATACTGTATACAACTGTAAAAGCAATCTGAAAGTATGAATTTCTATGCAAATAAGATAAGCCCTCACAAGTTCAGGATTCAATGTGTTGTTTGCAATTGTACTCACTTTTCTGTTTCATCATTCAAAATGCACATCTGCACACTCAGTCCTAATGCAAGTTGATAAACCATTATCCACCCCACCTGTCCTTCACCCAACCATCCAGTTACCCTGTCTTCCAACAAGTCAACGACCTACCGATCTATTCATTTCATCTGCATGTCCCACCTATCCAACTTCACACCAAGCTGCCCGTCAACCAACCCATCTACACACCTAACTACCCATCCATCAATCTGTCTACAGAAGTACCTATTCACCTCCTCATGCACGGATCCATTTCATCATCTACCTCTGCATCTACCAATCAACTGCCCATCTAGTCACTCTAAAGACATAAGTGCCCATGCACCAGTCTGTAAACCAGTCCATCTACACAACTACCTTTCCACTTGTAGATCTAACAAATAAATTATTCATTCTTGAATTTATCACAAAAACATCGACCTGTCCATATACCCAGCCATCTGTCCAACTAGGAGTCTATCTACACAATCGTTTCACCCATCCATCAACAAAATCATCCACACACTCATCCACAATTCCACTTAATGGACAACTTTTGTCTATCAATGAACAAATACTACAATTAAGAAAATACCTATAAGGTTATCTACGCGACAAAAGAAAAGTCTAACTGTGATAGACATAAGGATGCAAGGCTGGTGATTCAATAAGTTACCCAAGTGGCTGCTTTTGAATGTTCTCTTAGGAGGGCACAACATCTGCATTTTCTTTTATTTATTTTTTTACAGATGGCAAGCTGTAAAGAGGGGGTCACTTAAATTCCACACATTTCTATTTTCTATCCACCCAGCGGGTCTGGGTAAAAAAAAATAGCTAGAAAGTTTACATACTTCATACTGTGGTTGATTTCTATTAATGTGTTATGGGGATTATTAAATGATGCACAGAAAACACCTAAAAAATACTCAGACTAGAGTCTACTTTTGTAACTTTAGAGTTTACATGGGAAACAGGAGGTAGGTAAGATTTTTCAGCCAAACCACAAGCTATTGTTACTCTTAGAGGGTTATTCAGAGAGAGGTGAAAACCAGGAGAATGACTGGAGAAGTGAAAATTCTAGGTCAAAATAGCCAAACCAGAAAAATTCTCCCATTTATCTCCCTTTCCATATCAGCTATTTGGTCTAAATTGTTCATTCTCCTGGCAAGTCTCCTGGTTTTCACCTTTCGCTGAATAACCCTGTTAGTTGTAAGAAATAGATCGATGGCACTAATACTTCTATATAAGTGGAGAATTTTGAATCACACCTCCAAAATATAATAAAAGGGGCTTGTTTGGTTTTTATTATTATTATTATTATTCAGGGTCAGGTCACAGCCTACACTCTAAAAAGACTTGGCAATCTTCATAAAAATGATTGCGTCTTGACGTCTTTCACACTAGTGCCTGCATTGCCCTATATAAAATTAAGCATTCTTTGTGCTTCTTTCATAAAACATAGTTTTCATAGTAAATCTACTTAAACTGAAAAAAAATAATAATTCCAAAATGTATTTTTTTTGGCTCATCCCTAGGCTAACCTGAGGACAGAAAAAGATAAGCTCACAAGCTGAATTTAATAAGCGGAGCAGGCATGCAGTTTAGATGTAGATCCCTCTTCCTCCCCCTCCTCTTTTCCTATAAGAGCTGAGCCCATTTTTCTACATTTAATAAAAAAAGATGTTCCTTTCTTTCTGGCGGTAGTTGAAAGCTGAGATATCTGGAGAGCCAATAAACAGAGGGAATCAATCATGTGCATGGCGCGGAAAAGAGAATATTTCATTGCTGACTTCTTGCCTCTTTGGGAGAGATAAAACAAAAAAAGGTTTTTGGGATGGAGTAGCAGCTGTTTAACCCCCTTCCATGCTAAGCCGAGCAGAGCAAAAAGGAAGGGTCCTATTCCCTTCTTCGCGCTAAAATGGGGACAATAACGGTGAAAACCTGCACCTGCAGATTTTCCTGTAACCACTCCATTTTAGCGCAATATTCCAGGGCAGGCGATACTTGCGGTAGAGCTTCCTTGCCGCCGCATGTATCACCTCCTGGAGTCCATAGGACTCCATGGAGGGTTTGTGCTTGCAGGCCGCGAGCCCTTCTATTTGTTCCGTGTCATTATGCTCCTGGCGACAAGAAGCGACAGATCAGGCCACCGTTCTCACTGCGGGATGAGAGGTGAGTATCGGATTTATTGGGGGGGGGGTTAGGGGGTGCTAAATGATCTTGCAAAAGCGGAATGATTTAGCGCCAGCTTTTAGGTGTAGCTACATTTTTGGTTAGCACATCCTTGTTGTAATTAGCTCTAGGACTTTGTAATACCTCAAGTTATCAAAACGCTAATTAATGATCGCTCTCCCCATGTTAAGGATAGGTTGCGCAATATACAGAAAGCTCGCAGAAGTTGGCGCAATCACGATGCGCTAAGAGATTCCTACGGGTTTGGCGCTAAGAAGGTAATATGGGAGGCATGTATTAAAGTCACTTATCGTGGCAATAACGCTTACACATCCGAACACTACAGTTAGCATTCACTAACAGGGTTATTCAGAGAGAGGTGAAAAGCAGGAGAATGGCTGGAGAAGTGAAAATTCGAGGTCAAAATTGCCAAACCAGAAATCCAAATCGACTATTTTGACCTAGAATTTTCCATTCTCCAGTCATTCTCCTGTTTTTCACCTCTCTCTGATTAACCCTGTAAGGAATAGTCAGTGCCTGAAGAGTCGTTAGAAACTGCATGATTCATACACTCAGGATTTTGGATGACAGATATGTAAATATTAGATAAGTAGATATATGATATTTGTATCCTAAAGAAGGTATGCATTGATTATCCTTGATTGTCAATCGTTATGATTAAAACAATATAGAAATACAGAGAGAAAACTAGTCTTAAATGATCATTCTATCTAATACGTGTTACAATAAGCCTTAATAAATTTATTGGTAAAAGAGGCATTTTAGCAAATGAAACCATTTAGGAATTTTCTGCCTATGAGGAGTCAATCCTATTTATTCAACAACCTTCTGTATTTTGCAGACAGCCTCCCGCTCCTCATCTTCCTTGATCATAGTATGCGGTGAGAATTCCTGCTGTTCTGTGAAGGAGGAGGTCATTGATATCAGGTTGCAGAGAGAAGAGATAGGAAGACAGCTCAACTTAAAAACACAAGAGAAAAAATTCACTGCTCTATGGAAAAGAAAATATAAATAATTGGCAAGTCTTTCAAAGATTTAAAGAGCATAATGATACAGGTGGTGGTAGAGAGAAAATATTTAGGCAGGGGCGGAACTACAGGGGGCGCCACGACAGCCGGCTGCCGGGCCCTGGAGCCCAGGGGCCCGCAATGGACCCTCAGGCACTTGCCCCGCAAGCAAGGGCGGACCAACAGTGCTGGAGTAGAGGTAACATCACTGCTCTTCATGGAGAGAGCCTGTGGAGACATAGGTTCGATCCCAGCAAGAGCTCCTCTCCAGTAGGTGTCCTTGGGCAAGACACCTAATAATACATACTCGCCACCCAGGACATACTTGAAAATGAGAGAAATCTCAATGTATCATTCCTGGTAAAATCCTTTCTCAAAAAACCCCAAAAACAACACATTGCTCCAGTTCTGGGGGTTCAACCACAGCAGGCTGACATCTTGCATGTCAGCCCTAGCTGTAGGACTGTCCCCTAGCCGCGAACATAATCGCACATGCACGCAATGACATCATAAAGGTATATTATTGCTGCGGAGCCCTGCAATACGCTCATACATGCCGCACATTACCTGAAGGTTTATTGCTGTGAGTCTGTGATATGCTCATACACTGCATATTACTGTGAGTTTAATTGCTGTGAAAATCTGTTATACGCTCATACACAGTGCACATTCTTGTAAGTTTCACTGTTGTAGAGTTCTATGATGCACCTGGACCCTGAGGTTTATATATTTATTTATTATTTATTTGCAAAGTGTTTTACCAGGAAGGATACATTGAAATGTCTCTAGTTTTCAAGTAAGTCCTGGGTTCTAGTTCCGCCTCTATATTTAGAGTTAATTTGAACACAATCAGCAAGTATTCTTGCATAATCCAACTAGGTTTGGGCATAGGGCAACATGCCCTAGTTTTGTAGTTTAGTAGTCCAATATATGTGAGGTGTGCAGGTGTATAAGAGAGGTGCAAGCCTTAATATCCCTTCAAACTCAAATAAATGTTGTTTTAATACCAGTTGTTGTAGATAAGATACCTTGCTTTTCCCCCAAATTACATTTTATTGACATAAATAACTTGATAGAATTTAAATGTCTTCCTAAATTTCATTTATATGCACAATAATAATTAGAATATTTTGTTCATGTCATTGGAGGTGGGGTAAGGGAGAGTTCCAACATGATCATACGTAACAATTTAACCGTAACATCATTTAATTTTTCCCTTGATTAATGGTGTTTTAAGGGTTAATTGGTAGGCTACATGCCTCACAGTGTATATATATCATGTTTTTGCTTGATAACTGGCATTTTTGGAGTTAATGTATAGGCTACATGCCTCACAGTGTATTCATTTCATGTTTTCCCTTGATTAATAGCATTTGTGGGGTTAATGGGTAGGCTAAATGCCACACTGTTTGTTATTTTTATTGTATTTCCCTGCTTTAATGGCTTTTTATGGGTTATTATGGAAGTTAGAATCCAAAGGGTCTATTCATCTTTAGATCCTTTGCATTTTGTCACAATTCAGAGAATCAATTTCGCCGAAAATATGGTGAATTCCCTGTTTAGCGAATGGTCACCGTAATTTGCTGAAGCAATTATCGGACGTCGGCGAAGACTGCCGAATTACAAATAAAATATTGTATTTAAGTCTCAGATTAGTACAACAAAAAGGTATCATTGCATCACATTACTCTGGGATTTTGCAATCTTATTTATATATACTTTTGTTTTTTTCAGTGGTATGAGTTAGTGGCGAAAATTATTAGTGCCCCCTCAGTTTTGACTGTGGTATCTTATGTGCACCCCCATATATTGTTCCTAGAGACGCCACTGCTTGGAGGGCAGCACCAAGCCTACATACAACCATGAATAGAAATTAAATATTCCTTCACTAGCCCAGACATAGACCAGCTAATAATTCAAAGGCCTAATCACTTTAAATATAGTTATTCATTCATTAACTACAGTTAGAATGTAGTGTCATTAAAATGTATTTATATGCTGCAATGGCAAATAATTCTGCAGCAAAAATAATTGGCTCAAGCATGATAAATACATTATTTACATTTTTATTTTAACGCAGGTCTTTTGACCCATAATATAATGCTTTTTCTGTGATTGTACCACAACAAGAGCAGGAGAAGAAATACTACTCATCCAATGCATGGGTAAGTATAGTACCACCATGGGACTAGCTCAATGAGTTGCCCGCCACAACTGCTCGCATATGGTTTTAATGTATAGCCCATCTAAAAAAAATCAACAATACAGGCTTACAAGAGCCATCTGGTGAAGGCGGTCAGTTTGCCGCTAAGTACTGGCTTAGTTTACTAAATCAAAATCATTAAAACCGAATTAGTGCTCCACCTAGCCAACAAAAATTTAAATTTAACCTGACAAAATCAATGTATAAAAATGATATAATGACTGGAAGGAAATGTCACACACACACACACACACACACACACACAATCTGGAGAACCATTGTCCATTGGATTGCAATTAGGAAATTTACAAGGCATGGCGGATTAAATGACTATCCAATCCATGCCGTTATGGATGTCTGTCTGGCCCTGCTTGCTGTGGGATATTTGAGTGCTGAATAAATAAGATGGCTAAAAAAAAAAAAGATTCTCAGGCAATATAAAGTTTATAGGGTCAAAAATGACAAGCACGAGGACAAAGTAAGACAGAGAATCAAAGGGACAGATGCCCTCGGTGTTGGTGGAAAATACAGGCCTTCATTGATTGGGGCTGTCCAGCAAACCTCCAGCGCCACAATCAGCATATTGTACATTGTTACACAGAAACAAAAAACACTTTCCATGGACTATGATGACCAGAAAAAGAGAGACTTTGTCTGGAAGCAGTATCTTCCTCTTTTAGTTAACCCTATTCAGAGTATCAACAGGGTTACTATTCTGAACAATCACTGGGCTTTAGTCAAGGTTAATCAACCTCTGGTCCTGTAGCCACAAATCAGAGTGAAACCGAGCTTCGATGGCAGGGACATGCGGCGTGATTTTTATACACCCTTACTGATGCTCATATACAGCTTCTTACATACGTTGCTTAATAGAATTAGCCCACGGTGACCTCTAGTTTGATCCATGAGACAAAAAAATACATTAAAGATTGGTACATATCCAAAAGAAATATAAAACTGTAGAATCTATATTAAAACAAGCTGTACCTAAAATTGTGGATGAACTCTCATTTAGTGAAAAGTGAGGAGAAAAAATAAGTAATCGGGGTTCATTTAATTTGGATGTTCTGTTAAAAATATTATTATAAAGCCTAAGCTACAGTTTTCCTAATTTACGTAAGAAAAACAAATTCTTATCTGTTAGTATTCAGAAATATAGAGGAATTCATTTCGGGAATTAAGGTATATTCTAGTTGATTTTAAATCTGTTTACCATGTTAAAATGAATATTCCCCTTGTTTACATCCATTTCCTAATTTTAGCAAGCTATTCCTATGTAAAAGAGGAATCTGCAGACTTCTCCCTACTAAGGGCACGGTTCCTTTGTGTGCGCTAAAATAAGGACGCTAACGGGGAAAACCTCTGCCTGCAGGTTTCCATGTAGCATCCGCATTTTAGAGCACTATTCCGGGGCAGGCGCTAATCCAGTAACCTGTCCCGGAACACAGCGCTATCCTCCCTGATATGCACAGCAGAGCTTGCACGTCACCACGTGTATCACCTCCTGGAGTCCATAGGACTCCATGGAGGGTTGTGCTGCTGGGCCGTGAGCCCTGCGCGATATCGCTCTTGCGAGATTGCGCAGCTCCGCGGAATGATTGTTGAGGGAGACTGGGGACTAATAATCCCCAGTCTCACTCGGCTCCCGACGGCCAGAAGTGGCGCATCAGGCCATTGTTCTCGTTGAAGGATTAGAGGGGAGTATATGATTTGGGGGGGTTTCAGCTGGTGCAAACTGATTCTGCAGAAGAACCAGTTGCATATAACTGGTTACTGGTGTTACTAGTCAAGCCAATCCACAAATTTAGCTATGGCGGAGCAAGATAAGTGCTAACTTTAGAGATGAACCTGCTTTAAATGTACTGAAACTAAAATACCCAGGCCGTCATCACAAAGACTTGCTAATGCAGTGGCGCTCAGCTGCAGGATTTCACCTCCTGGTCATCCTGGGTGATATTATTGAGCCAAAGGCTGACTATGCACTTACCGGGTGGGACAGCACAGCACAAGGGATAAAGATTCAGGATAGGAAAATGTTTTGGTCTGTATGTCATGCTGACCTCATTTCTGGATTCGTACATTTGTACCCAGAGCCTTCCAATGAAAACAGACCCAGGCTTTTCCCCGAGCCCAGAGAGAAGAGGTTCCATCTGTACGAGTTCTGCAAACCTCCAATGTAATTAACACTTTCTTGTTTCTTGTATCAGCATCTGTGAGCGGTAACTTGGAAATCCAGTAAGAAGTCTGACAATAGGATTTTTATATATTAACTTTTTCTAATTCAGCTTTTTTAATTGTTTTTGCTGGCATTGGGGCATAAATAAAAGCGGTTTGTTCTGCTTGCTTTGCATTATTATCACTCTCTGCTAAACGGTGAATTGAAAATTGGGATCCTTTGCACACACAAACCTGATCCACTTGTGGGCGCAGTTGCTTGAGCAGGACTTCAGCTACTCTTTCTTTTACTGCCATGCTCAGCAACCTTTGCCCTTCAGATGGTTTGGAACTACAGCTCCCATGATGCTCAGCCTCTCATCTTGTTGGCTGAGCCACGTAGGGACATTTAGTTCCGAAACAGCTGGAGAGGCAAGGCTGTTAACCGCTGTTTTATGGAGTTGAATCTAAAATTTGAACAAGCGTGTGGAATTACAGAAAACACTATAATGTTTTTTTGTATTATATTTTTGGGTTATATTGTGTTATTTCTGATACATGGTTGTTTTTTTTGGTAAAGCACATGGTTTGTAGTGTGCATCTCTGTTTTCTCTTCCCTTCTTTTGAACTTTTAGCCTGTATTTGGTACTTTACATATGGAAAGTTGCAGCAGTAAGACAACAAATGTACTTTATATTCGTGGTATTAATTTGCACTTTATAAGCATTGTTTGCATTTAGCAAAGTTATTTCAGCACTTTGATGCTTTCATTGCACTTTATTATTCTTTTATTATTATTCTTTATGTATATAGCGCCAGCATATTCTGAAGCGCTGAACAAAGGGCACAATATAGACAGGGTTACAATACATTGAGGGGGTTCCTAGTGGCGCAACAATTGTATACAACGGGTCACAATGTCGTACTTTGAACCAACAGATGTATATAGATCCTTACGGTTCGTATAAATGCAACTTCACTGGTGCAGATTCAGGGTAAAGTGCTGATGTCACAGTTGGTGTGATATTAAAGTGCAGTAGTTTATGCAATATAAAAGGTGCAACAATTTATACAATATTAAAGTGCAACAATTTATGCATTATTAAAGTGCAACAGTGACAGCCTGGGTGCATAGGGAGAGCTAGCACAACACGTTGATAAATATTAAAAAAGAGGGTGGTACGGATGCCTGCGTCAGCATTATGGTGACCGGTGCAGTCTGAGTATGGATGCTTGACGTCTATTTGTGAGTATACAAAATGACCTTACACTGATTTCCCGTGTGTATTGAAGGTCTACTGTCCTTAGTATCTTTGTCTTCCAGAAGTCCTAAGATAGCAGAATGTGCACTAAACGTGCTCTGCCTTGTGCTCGATGTAGCAGTTCCTCCTATAGCGTTGATTAACTCCACTCAAAATGGGAGATAAAGAACGAGGGAGAGAGAAAAAAATAATAATAGTGCAGCAGTGTTTTATATTGGAAAAATCTCTTGTGTTCAATAATTGCACACTTACGAGAGCCAGAGCCACTTAAATCCGGGCTCTGGAGTTGAATGCCTGGTGTCAACTATAGGGTGACCACTGCCCTTCTGTAATGTAACGCCTTCACCTCAGGTGGAGAGACATAGAAAGGGGAGAAGAGTGCTCTCATGGCACAGCATCAGTGGTTACAGACTTATTACGAAAGGAAGGAGGTTGGTTACACTCACCGATTTGGGAGCCTTATCACTCCAGGCTCAACTGCTGTGCGTATGGTACTGCTTGGTGGTGAGTACCAAAACCCATTTTAGCTGCTTCTTTAGGTACAGGTTGCGGTGTCCGTGGTGGATCCTGAGAAACTGGCCTGATCAGGTTGGTTTAATTTACCAATATGGATTCAGTAACCAAATGCTCCTATGTACTTGGATAAAGGTTTAATTCATATATAGATATACAATGGATTACAGATGCAATCAATATGGGAGGGGGGGGAATAGTATCTCGATATGTCTTTGTCCGGATTTCGTTCTCATGGATAAAAATGTTTAGGTCTAAAAAATTGATGCATTCGCTGCTCCAGGTCGTAGTAAGTTTTATCCCTTTGTTATTTTGATCTAGGTTTGCCAGAAAAACTCGTAGGGTGTTCACATCTCCTCTCCAGATGAAGAAAATGTCATCTATGTATCTTTTGTAGATGACAAGATTGTCGCGATACAGTGATAAAAAGGTGTCTTCCCAGGAAGACATAAAAAGATTGGCATAGGATGGGGCAAAACGTGTCCCCATCGCCGTGCCGTTGAGCTGTAGGTAAAAGTCATCCTTAAAATAAAAATAATTATTCTCTAAAATCAGTCGAATGCCTTCTAAAATAAAATCAATTTGGTCTGGCTGCAAAGTGCCTGCTCTTGTTAGAGGATTTTCGACAGCCCTAATTCCTTCATTGTGTGGGATGATAGTGTACAATGATTGTACATCACTAGTGACTAGCAGTAGGCCTTCTTCCCATTTGACTTCTTTTAAAATTTGCATAATTTCTGTGGTATCTTTCAGGTGTGCTGTGGTGTTGACAACATATGGTTGCAACTCATGATCTAGGTACTCTGATACTCGACTTGATACTGAGCCTACACCTGAACTAATCGGTCTTCCCGGAGGGTTAGTTGGATCTTTATGAATTTTTGGTAAAAAATAAAACACGGGAGTCCTGGGGTGTTCCACTTTGAGATATTTGTATTCATGATTGTTGAGAATGCCCAAAACGTGTCCTCGTTCCAGGTATTCATCAAATTTGGTTTGGATATCTTTTGTTGGATTTTTGTTAAGCTTCTTGTACGTTGTTGCGTCTCCCAGGATTCTCTCTGCCTCTTCTCTATAATAATCTGCGGTCATAATTACCGTGCCTCCGCCTTTGTCTGCAGGTTTGATCTCGATTTGTTCATTAGAGACTAGTTCCTTAAGAGCTTTCTTTTCGTTCTTCGTGAGGTTGTCTGATTTGGTGGATGTCTTAACTCTCCCTAGGTCTGTCATCACCATTTGTTCAAAGGTACTTATTTCCTGTGAAATGAGGGATTTGGGGAAAAAAGTAGATTTGTCTTTGAGGGTAGTATGTTTATAAAAGTGGACCGGATTCTCTCTTTCTACAGGGTTTTTCATGAAATACTTTTTAAGACAGAGGTTCTTTTTGAATTTTTGGAGATCAATATATACATTGAACAGATCCAACTAACCCTCCGGGAAGACTGATTATTTCAGGTGTAGGCTCAGTATCAAGTCGAGTATCAGAGTACCTAGATCATCAGTTGCAACCATATGTTGTCAACACCACAGCACACCTGAAAGATACCACAGAAATTCTGCAAATTTTAAAAGAAGTCAAATGGGAAGAAGGCCTACTGCTAGTCACTAGTGATGTACAATCATTGTACACTATCATCCCACACAATGAAGGAATTAGGGCTGTCGAAAATCCTCTAACAAGAGCAGGCACTTTGCAGCCAGACCAAATTGATTTTATTTTAGAAGGCATTCGACTGATTTTAGAGAATAATTATTTTTATTTTAAGGATGACTTTTACCTACAGCTCAACGGCACGGCGATGGGGACATGTTTTGCCCCATCCTATGCCAATCTTTTTATGTCTTCCTGGGAAGACACCTTTTTATCACTGTATCACGACAATCTTGTCATCTACAAAATATACATAGATGACATTTTCTTCATCTGGAGAGGAGAGTGAACACCCTACGAGTTTTTCTGGCAAACCTAGATCAAAATAACAAAGGATAAAACTTACTACGACCTGGAGCAGCGAATGCATCAATTTTTTAGACCTAAACATTTTTATCCATGAGAATGAAATCCGGACAAAGACATATCGAGATACTATTCCCCCCCCCTCCCATATTGATTGCATCTGTAATCCATTGTATATCTATATATGAATTAAACCTTTATCCAAGTACATAGGAGCATTTGGTTACTGAATCCATATTGGTAAATTAAACCAACCTGATCAGGCCAGTTTCTCAGGATCCACCACGGACATCGCAACCTGTACCTAAAGAAGCAGCTAAAAGGGGTTTTGGTACTCACCACCAAGCAGTACCATACGCACAGCAGTTGAGCCTGGAGTGATAAGGCTCCCAAATCGGTGAGTGTAACCAACCTCCTTCCTTTCGTAATAAGTCTGTAACCACTGATGCTGTGCCATGAGAGCACTCTTCTCCCCTTTCTATGTCTCTCCACCTGAGGTGAAGGCGTTACATTAAAGAAGGGCAGTGGTCACCCTATAGTTGACACCAGGCGTTCAACTCCAGAGCCCGGATTTAAGTGGCTCTGGCTCTCGTAAGTGTGCAATTATTGAACACAAGAGATTTTTCCAATATAAAACGCTGCTGCACTATTATTATTTTTTTCTCTCTCCCTCGTTCTTTATCTCCCATTTTGAGTGGAGTTAATCAACGCTATAGGAGGAACGCTACATCGAGCACAAGGCAGAGCACGTTTAGTGCACATTCTGCTATCTTAGGACTTCTGGAAGACAAAGATACTAAGGACAGTAGACCTTCAATACACACGGGAAATCAGTGTAAGGTCATTTTGTATACTCACAAATAGACGTCAAGCATCCATACTCAGACTGCACCGGTCACCATAATGCTGACGCAGGCATCCGTACCACCCTCTTTTTTAATATTTATCAACGTGTTGTGCTAGCTCTCCCTATGCACCCAGGCTGTCACTGTTGCACTTTAATAATGCATAAATTGTTGCACTTTAATATTGTATAAATTGTTGCACCTTTTATATTGCATAAACTACTGCACTTTAATATCACACCAACTGTGACATCAGCACTTTACCCTGAATCTGCACCAGTGAAGTTGCATTTATACGAACCGTAAGGATCTATATACATCTGTTGGTTCAAAGTACGACATTGTGACCCGTTGTATACAATTGTTGCGCCACTAGGAACCCCCTCTTTTTTCCTCTGATATCTGCACACCCAATTCGAGAGTCTGTGCTACTTCCTAGACGGCAGCAAAATTAAAACAAGCACCCACACCTAGACAAGAGCGCCCATACCGACACCTCTCTTTTCCATATTTTCACTCGATTCTCGATAGGTATAGAGGCAGCTCTCCATTTAAGATGGATTTCAGGTCCAAATTTGGTCACTGTAACGATGAAATATTCGGTGACACAGGCATCCAATTTAGTGACCAATTAAACGACATACATACACTAAGGAAACAACTTGAGAGAGACCTGAAAAAAGAAATCAGGAACAAATGGGACGTCACCACTCTCAATAAATATGTCAAAGATAACATGGTACCCAGAGGGCTACGCTTTTCAAAAAGCCTAGCAGGCGATAACGAAGACCATATACTCCGAGAAAGATGGGAAAAAATGTTGGAGGGTTTTTCCATACACAGTATGAAAGTCATTATTGAAAGAAAGAATGAGATCCTGATAGAATTAAATGACAACATCACTAAGACCCATGAGAAACTCTTGAGAGTATCTTCAGAACAAGAGACGAACTCTTATATAGGGCGACTTGAAAAAGATCTAGACAAACTTAACGAAGATGTCAAAGAAAGAAAAAAAAGAAATATCTGAGAGATATATCAGATTATAAGAAAGGGAATGTCTGGAGACAAGGAAATGCTGAAGATATAGATAATCAGCACTTAGAACCAATAAAGACTCCCCTAGATTCAACACGAGCCACACCAAAACCACACTTCCAGACACCTATACGTCAGAAGTCACAACAGGGTAGGGTACCTTATAGGACACCGCTACCCCAAAGAGTGACAAGGCAGCAACAATATAATCAAGGCCGATATAACGGAAGATCATACAATGAAAGACCCTATTATAGACCACCGAACGGAGACTACAGGAACAACTGGAGGTACGATCCTCACAGGAATGACCAATCCCATTATCATCACCAGCAGAACCGGACCTATCAACCACCACAAAGAAGACCTTGGCAGAACAACCAGGGGGATGATGAAGATCAAGTATCATGATTATCTAACACTCCCCACCAACAACAGGTATGAAGTCCTTGAAAACCATGTGGATTTTCACCAGGCCCAGCGACCAACAAACAGGAACCTCAGCACCCTCAGAAGAGGCTGGTCCCCAGGGAAAAGATCCCACCAAGAAGAGGACGCAGATCAGGAAAACTCAGAAGAAAATCGAAGACGAAAAGAGAAACAGGGCAGAACGGAGGGATCTACAATTTGACAAATGTTGCACTAACGGATGCCCAAATGAAAGTACTGAAAAAGGGGCTGAAATACGCACCCACAGCCCACATGGATCTGTTCAATGTATATATTGATCTCCAAAAATTCAAAAAGAACCTCTGTCTTAAAAAGTATTTCATGAAAAACCCAGTAGAAAGAGAGAATCCGGTCCACTTCTATAAACATACTACCCTCAAAGACAAATCTACTTTTTTCCCCAAATCCCTCATTTCACAGGAAATAAGTACCTTTGAACAAATGGTGATGACAGACCTGGGGAGAGTTAAGACATCCACCAAATCAGACAACCTCACGAAGAACGAAAAGAAAGCTCTTAAGGAACTAGTCTCTAATGAACAAATCGAGATCAAACCTGCAGACAAAGGCGGAGGCACGGTAATTATGACCGCAGATTATTATAGAGAAGAGGCAGAGAAAATCCTGGGAGACGCAACAACGTACAAGAAGCTTAACAAAAATCCAACAAAAGATATCCAAACCAAATTTGATGAATACCTGGAACGAGGGACACGTTTGGGCATTCTCAACAATCATGAATACAAATATCTCAAAGTGGAACACCCCAGGACTCCCGTGTTTTATTTTTTACCAAAAATTCATAAAGATCCAACTAACCCTCCGGGAAGACCGATTATTTCAGGTGTAGGCTCAGTATCAAGTCGAGTATCAGAGTACCTAGATCATCAGTTGCAACCATATGTTGTCAACACCACAGCACACCTGAAAGATACCACAGAAATTCTGCAAATTTTAAAAGAAGTCAAATGGGAAGAAGGCCTACTGCTAGTCACTAGTGATGTACAATCATTGTACACTATCATCCCACACAATGAAGGAATTAGGGCTGTCGAAAATCCTCTAACAAGAGCAGGCACTTTGCAGCCAGACCAAATTGATTTTATTTTAGAAGGCATTCGACTGATTTTAGAGAATAATTATTTTTATTTTAAGGATGACTTTTACCTACAGCTCAACGGCACGGCGATGGGGACATGTTTTGCCCCATCCTATGCCAATCTTTTTATGTCTTCCTGGGAAGACACCTTTTTATCACTGTATCGCGACAATCTTGTCATCTACAAAAGATACATAGATGACATTTTCTTCATCTGGAGAGGAGATGTGAACACCCTACGAGTTTTTCTGGCAAACCTAGATCAAAATAACAAAGGATAAAACTCACTACGACCTGGAGCAGCGAATGCATCAATTTTTTAGACCTAAACATTTTTATCCATGAGAACGAAATCCGGACAAAGACATATCGAGATACCATTCCCCCCCCTCCCATATTGATTGCATCTGTACCATTGTATATCTTTATATGAATTAAACCTTTATCCAAGTACATAGG
Source organism: Leptobrachium leishanense (assembly GCA_009667805.1). Classification (NCBI taxonomy): domain Eukaryota; kingdom Metazoa; phylum Chordata; class Amphibia; order Anura; family Megophryidae; genus Leptobrachium; species Leptobrachium leishanense. The sequence goes on from CM019065.1 coordinate 133,701,006, forward strand.
AGCATTTGGTTACTGAATCCATATTGGTAAATTAAACCAACCTGATCAGGCCAGTTTCTCAGGATCCACCACGAACACCGCAACCTGTACCTAAAGAAGCAGCTAAAAGGGGTTTTGGTACTCACCACCAAGCAGTACCATACGCACAGCAGTTGAGCCTGGAGTGATAAGGCTCCCAAATCGGTGAGTGTAACCAACCTCCTTCCTTTCGTAATAAGTCTGTAACCACTGATGCTGTGCCATGAGAGCACTCTTCTCCCCTTTCTATGTCTCTCCACCTGAGGTGAAGGCGTTACATTAAAGAAGGGCAGTGGTCACCCTATAGTTGACACCAGGCGTTCAACTCCAGAGCCCGGATATAAGTGGCTCTGGCTCTCGTAAGTGTGCAATTATTGAACACAAGAGATTTTTCCAATATAAAACGCTGCTGCACTATTATTATTTTTTTCTCTCTCCCTCGTTCTTTATCTCCCATTTTGAGTGGAGTTAATCAACGCTATAGGAGGAACTGCTACATCGAGCACAAGGCAGAGCACGTTTAGTGCACATTCTGCTATCTTAGGACTTCTGGAAGACAAAGATACTAAGGACAGTAGACCTTCAATACACACGGGAAATCAGTGTAAGGTCATTTTGTATACTCACAAATAGACGTCAAGCATCCATACTCAGACTGCACCGGTCACCATAACGCTGACGCAGGCATCCGTACCACCCTCTTTTTTAATATTTATCAACGTGTTGTGCTAGCTCTCCCTATGCACCCAGGCTGTCACTGTTGCACTTTAATAATGCATAAATTGTTGCACTTTAATATTGTATAAATTGTTGCACCTTTTATATTGCATAAACTACTGCACTTTAATATCACACCAACTGTGACATCAGCACTTTACCCTGAATCTGCACCAGTGAAGTTGCATTTATACGAACCGTAAGGATCTATATACATCTGTTGGTTCAAAGTACGACATTGTGACCCGTTGTATACAATTGTTGCGCCACTAGGAACCCCCTCTTTTTTCCTCTGATATCTGCACACCCAATTCGAGAGTCTGTGCTACTTCCTAGACGGCAGCAAAATTAAAACAAGCACCCACACCTAGACAAGAGCGCCCATACCGACACCTCTCTTTTACAATACATTGAGACTGAAAAACATTTGGTTAAACCAGTAGAGGAGGAAACGAGGGCCCTATTCCCATGGGAATTTACCATCTAGAAGGGTTGGGGGTGGAAATAGGAGGTGAGGACTGCAAGGTGAGAGTGATGGACTGGTTGGGGCAGTAAGGTGTATTAGTTAGTCGAGCAGTAGGCTTCCCTAAATAGGAATGTCTTAAGGGAGCGTTTGAAGGAAGAGAAACTAGGGGAAAGTCTAACAGTACGAGGGAAAGCATTCCAGAGGATGGGGGCTGCTCGTGAGGAATCCTGTAGTCTATCATGGGAAGAGGTGATGCAGGGAGAAGCTAGGCGCAGGTCACTGTTTGATCCTATTGAGCGAGCTGGTGTGTATTTGGTGATTAGTGAGGACAGGTAGTGGGGAGCTGAGTTAGTGAGAACTTTGTAGGTCAGGTTAAAGATTTTGAATTTAAATCTAATCGCGGAGATGAGCGGCAGAGACAGAGCGTCGGGAGAGGTGGATGAGCCTGGCAGAGGCATTAAGAATGGATTGTAGGTGGGCAAGGCGGGAGAGACGGAGGCCAGCTAGGAGATTATAACAATAGTCAAGTCGGGAGATTACAAGTGCGTGGATGGAGTTGCTTTGTGGTGTCAGCGGTAAGAAATGGCCGAATTCTGTAAGTATTACATAATTGGAAGCAGCAGGAGGAGGAAGGAAACTGGATGTGGGGGATGAAGGAAAGAGCAAAATCAAGTGTAACTCCGAGGCAGTGAACCTGGTTTGATGGGGAGATTGGTAATACTATCGACCCTGATAAAGAAGTCAGGAGGTGGAGAGGAATTAGTATGAGCTCAGTCTTCAACATTTTAATCTTTAGGTGGTGAGAGGCCATCCAGGAAGAGATGCCAGATAAACAGTCATCGACTTTGGAGAGGACAGGAAAAGAGAGATCAGGGGAGGAGAGGTAGATCTGAGTACCATCAGCATAGAATTGGTAATTAAAGCCAAACCTGTTAATGATTTTGCCCAGGGAGAGGTTTAGATAGAGAAGAGCAGAGGACCTAGGACAGAGCCATGAGGTACACCAACTGATAAAGGCATTGAAAAGGAGGAGTTACCAGCAAATGGCACAGAGAAGAACCTGTTAGTTCAGATAAGAGTCAATCCAAGAGAGCACAGTGTCAGAGACCGAGAGAGTTGAGAGTCTGTAGATGGAGCGGGTGATCGAGAGTGTCAAAAGCAGCTGAGAGGTCAAGCAGGATGAGAATAGAATAGTGCCATGGTTTTTGCAGTTAGGAAGTCATTGGTGACTTAGGTAAGGGCAGTTTCCGCTGAGTATAGGCTACGGAAGCCTGATTGCAGAGGATCAAGTAGGGAATTAGAGGACAGGAAGAGGGAGAGACGGTTGAAAACTAGTTTTTCCAAGAGCTTTGGGGTAAACAGTAGCAGGGATACAGGACGGTCTTTGGATGGAGAGATGGGTTCGAGGGAGGGTTTCTTTAGTATAAGGGTAACCTGTGCATGCTTGAAGATGGATGGGAAGGAGCCAGTGGGGAGAGATAGGTTGAAGATGTGTGTGAGAGCAGGGGTGAGGGAGGAGGAGAGTGTAGGTATTAGACGGGAGGGAATGGGGTCGAGCGGACACATAGTGAAATGTGAAGAGGACAGTAAGGAATTGACTTCCTCCTCAGTGGCTGGAAGGAAGTGTCAGAGGGTAGCAGAGGGGGCTTCTGGGATTGGAGGTGGTGGATTACTGGTTTGTGTCAGGTTGTTTCTGATCGTGACAGATTTATTTAAGAAGTAATCTGCTAGGTCCTGAACGCTAAAGGCAGATGAGGGGGAGGTGCAGGTGGGTAGAGGAGGGAGTTGAACGTGGACCAGAGTTGTTTAGGGTTGGATGAGAGAGTAGATATGAGAGATGAGAAGAAGACTTGTTTGGCCAAGGGAAGGGCAGAATTGTACGACAGCAGAATAAACTTGAAATTAATGAAATCAGCTTCAGAGCGGGATTTCCTCCAGGCACGCTCTACAGTGCGTGAGCATCTTTGCAGGTAGCGTGTCTGGAGGGTGTGCCAGGGCTGAAGCTGGCATTGTGGGGCCTTACAGACTGTCAGGCACAGTCTCGTACCTGAGGGTAAAAAGCGGTAAACCCTATAAAATAACAGAAGGCCCGAATGCTAATTGTGATACCAGTCCTTGAGTTGGCTGGGTTATGCAATTAGCGAGGGGTGAATCTGATGTCAGGCCAACATACATAAAGAGAAAGGTGTACTTCAATGTACCAATAAAGCAATAGGTGATCAAATTCCTAGAAGCGATACCAGTCCTTGTAATGGCTGGGTTTCGCAAATACAGAGGTGAACCTATAAGGCAGGGACTCACGAGGAGGACAGGAACCAGTCCTTAGAGTGGCTGGTGTTTCAGACAGGTATGTAAGGAGCAGTAAACATAAACCAAGTAAGGGACAGGCAAAAAGCAAAGTCAAATAACGATAGCCGGGTCAAGGGGTATAGAGGTACACAAGTCAGAAATAGAAAGCCAGGTCATACACAGAATATCCGTCAAAGAGAAGATAATGCAGGCACTTAAGGGTCAGACAAGCAGAACCACGAAAGGGCATCGAGGAATGACCAGAGCAGGTTTAAATCTCGCGCCCTGCCTGCCGATTGGCCAAAACCAGGTCACATGGAGGTGTGATGACGTCGTGCCGCCGGAGGGGCTAAATCTGGAGCTGCCGGCGGTGCGCGCGCATAAAGGCGCAGGGACAGGACGCGGTGGAGACGCCGACCCCGGAACCGCGGGGAGGGACGCCGGGATACCAACAGCCGCCGAGGCATAACACAGACATGAGCTGGAGCAAGCATGTCTAGAGCAGAGATAAGAGTAGTGTTGTAGTGGTCAGTGGCAGCGTCAGGGCAGATGAAGGTTGAGGTGTGACGGGAGATGTTAAAGGAGTTTGAAGAATTGATGGGGATCCTCAACATGCAGATTTTGCAAGTGCCTGTGCGGGATGTGGGAGCAGGGAGTTTAGGTAATCCAGATAGGTTGAAGGAGAGAAGGTGGTATCAGAGATGGGGAAAGGGCGACAGGTAAACTCAGAAATGGAGCAGAGGTTGGAAAAAACAAGGTCAATAGAGTGACCATCACAGTGAGTAGGAAGAAGGGATTGTGTAAATCCAAGGGAGGATGGACTTTAATTGACTACAACAAGGTGTACTGTATGAAGGATTAATGAGTTTATTGTTTAAATTTGCGTCCCATCCCCAAGATACATCATTATTGTCAGGGCAGCCATCAGGAGAGTGACAGCCCATGATATGTTCAGGGACCCAGATGCACCAGAGGGCCTTGGTCATTACCAAACCCTGTGCAGCTTGCCACAGATGTAAGGGTCCTTCAGTGCCACCCAGGACTGGCCAATCAAGATACCAACACATTTACTTAGGGGCATAGGTATCTTTAGAGGGGGGACAGGGGGACAATTAACCCCCTAGGGTATTCCTTGCCCCCCCCCGTGTGCCCTTCCACCAGGGTTCAGCATCCAGTGTCCCCCATTTATTTGGCCCATTGTATCTCCGTTCCTGTGTGTCGCACATGGTCGATCGAGGGGTATTTGGAAAGGACAGTCATGACCATATTCAGTGTAAAATAAAAATCTAGTAGTAAAATAAAACTGTAACAAATTTTTTCCACAGGAGAAATACCTCAGCAGTGAAAGGGTTAATGGTCAGACTATATATAACATAGTGTATTACTTTTGTTTTTGCCTTGGTTTAGTTGTATATTAAGGGGTTAATGGGCAGGCTACATGCCTCAGTGTATTCATTAAGGGCCTTATTACATTCTTCACGCAAAAACGTTCGCACGACATGTGAATTTGTGCGCCCAGCGTTAAACGTTAATGCGCGTAAATCAACGCTGGAATTACAATCCTCTCGCATTGTTTCATCTGTCGAGGAATAACGCACGTAAAACGGATGTGCACAAATGTGCGCGCAGCAACGTTGCGTGCAGAAATCAGTGTGCATACAGTTTTTTTCACGCGATTCAGCCAATCAGAATTAAGAACCACAATTGTCTCACGTTAAGTTTTTGCGCCTGTCAAAGTCAATCTGCGCATATATGCTGCATCAATAAAAAAAGCACACACAACTTCTCAAATTTATTGGTTTGGTATGTTTAGATTGTGTAACTATACAGTTGTGTTCAAAATTATTCAACCCCCACTGAAATTGAGTGTATTGGCCAGTTTGACATTGATTTTGATCATTCAGTCATCTTGCTTACAATTAAATCAAAGAGGCACGTGTAGGTCAGACAAACATAACATAACATTTATAATGAAATAACCACAAATGGCTTTTCTGTGCTCACATCATTATCAGTTTTATTCAACCCCCAAGTGACATTCAATCTTAGTACTTAGTACAACATCCTTTTACAGTTATAACAGCTTTTAAACGTGAAGCATAGCTTGACACAAGTGTCTTGCAGTGATCTACGGGTATCTTCGCCCATTCGTCATGGGCAAAAGCCTCCAGTCCAGTCACATTCTTAGGCTTGCGCACTGCAACTGCTTTCTTTAAGTCCCACCAGAGGTTCTCAATCGGATTTAAGTCAGGTGACTGCGATGGCCACTCCAAAATGTTCCAGCCTTTAATCTGCAACCATGCTCTAGTGGACTTGGAGGTATGCTTGGGATCATTGTCCTGTTGAAAGGTCCAACGTCTCCCAAGCCTCAGGTTTGTGACGGACTGCATCACATTGTCATCCAATATCTCCTGGTACTGAAGAGAATTCATGGTAGCTTGCACACGCTGAAGCTTCCCTGTACCTGCAGAAGCAAAACAGCCCCAAAGCATGATTGACCCCCCAGCCATGCTTCACAGTAGGCAAGGTGTTCTTTTCTTCATAGGCCTTGTTCTTCCTCCTCCAAACATAGCGTTGATCCATGGGCCCAAACAGTTCTAATTTTGTTTCATCAGTCCACAGAACACTATCCCAAAACTTCTGTGGTTTGTCCACATGACTTTTGGCATACTGCAGTCGACTCTTCTTATTCTTTGGAGACAGCAAGGGGGTGCGCCTGGGAGTTCTGGCATGGAGGCCTTCATTACGCAGTGTGCGCCGTATTGTCTGAGCTGAAATTTCAGTACCCACATCTGACAAATCTTTTCTCAGTTCCTCAGCAGTCACACGGGGACTTTTCTCCACTCTACGCTTCAGGTAGTGCACAGCAGTCGAAGTCAGCATCTTCTTTCTGCCACGACCAGGTAGCGTTTCAACAGTGCCCTTTGCCTTGAATTTGCGAATGATGCTTCCTATGGTCTCTCTTGGTATGTTTAACATCTTTGCAATCTTCTTATAGCCATTGCCCTTCCTGTGAAGAGTAATCACCTCTTCTCTTGTCTTCCTGGGCCATTCTCTTGACTTCACCATGTTTGTAACCACACCAGTAAATGTCTAGAAGGAGCTGAGTATCACAGTCATTTTAAAGCTGCCTAATTGGTGCTTATTATGCTTTATTGCTGCTCCGTGACATCCACAGGTGTTTTCAATACCTGATTGAAAACACTTGAATGAACCTCTGTTCTTCAGAGTGGTAGTCTTTAAGGGGTTGAATAATTGTGTCAATGAAGAATTCACAAAAGAAACATTTACTACTGTATTACAAAACCAATTGATGTCATTTTAGTTGCATATGGTTTTTTAAAAAGTCCTTGTAGGATTTCATTCTGAATCCAATTACAAATGTACACTAAATTCCCTAAAACCCTCTACAGCATTGGGGGTTGAATAATTTTGAAAACAACTGTACTTTGCTGTATTTTTTTTGGGCTGGTGTATTTGGTTTCGGCCAGGTTGATAGAATTTGCCATTAACACCAGCTTTTAGGAGTCGCTAAAATTATGTGCGCAGTGTCTATGCGTTAATTCCTGCGCATAGATTGTAATACCATCCGCGTACCAGCACACAAATGCATTTGCGCTCATAATGTTACGTATAGGATGCGCGGCATAAGGTAAGCTGGTGCAGCTTTCGTGCAGGCTCACCCGTGGTAGATGTATACACATCGTTTGTTGCGCTGACATTGTAATACGACGTTTAGTGCAAAGGGTTCTGCCCTGGCGTTAATGCGTTTTTGCGCAGGCGCAAACGTATGCGTGAAGATTGTAATAGGGCCCTTAATGTTTTACTTTGATTAATGGCATTTTATTGGTTAATGGGTAAGCTACATGCCTCACAGTGCATACACTTCACATTTTCCCTTGATTAATGGCATTTAGGCTAGGGACAGATGAGCGCATTTTCTGCAGCCACCGTCAAAATGTACGTCGATGCGTGCGCACGCATTTTTTCACGGAATACGCTTAAGTGGTCAGACGATGCGCAATTCTGGACGTATTTCATGACGATGGGGTGAAAAGAAGTCTAGGGAAATCCGGCTGTTTGAACGTTATGTTGGCCGCACACTAGCAGCGTCTGACGTCTCCTAATCACGCTCACACGCTGCCATGCGGCCGCAGCGCACTCTGTACGTCAGTAGCAGCGGTTTCACGTTCTGATAAAAATGCGTTCATTTGCTGGTTGCGTGGTGTCGGCGCACTTTCGTACGCACGTACTGCGTATATTGGCCGTCATTGGCCGTTATGTGCTGCTACTGCCGCCGTGATTTAGTGCGCCTGCACGCGCGTTCCGACTGCCCCACTCTGACCCTAGCCTTAGGAGTTAATGGGTAGGCTACATGCCACACTGTTTATTATTTTTATTGTATCTCTCTGCTTTAATGGCATTTTAGGGTTTATTATGGAAGTTAGAATCTAAAGGTTCTATTCATCTTTCGATCCATTGCTTTTTGTCACAATTTGGGGAAACAATTTCACAAAAAATATGGAGAAATCCCTATCAGGGTTATCCAAAGAGATTCGAATTGCTTGAGAAAGGTAACCGAACGCTGAAAATCAGCGTTCGGTTACCTTTCCTGGCCATTCGGCTATCCAGAGAGCAGGCAATTCTCCAAATCCTGGCGAATTGCCTGCACATACGGTGCCTGTTCGGTCCCTGTTCGAGGGCAGTGAAATCCCCATCAAAAAGCACTGCTTCGGCTATTCAGAGAACACAAACCAGCAGTGAAAGGTTCCCCTAATGCCCTGCCATTCGGTGGTTTAATTCGGCAAATTTATTCAGGAGAATCCCATAGACTTCAATGTTAAAAATATTCCCGTTTTAATTCAATATCTAATAAACCGTTCATAATAAAATTCTGCAGCAAAAAGTCTCTTTATTTATAGATTTTTTAGGATACTTTAAGCATTTTTCTGAATTTTTTTAAAAAAAATTAAAAGTCCGATTTTTTTTTTTTTTTTTTTTCAGTTTGCTTATTTTTTTTGTAACAGCCCTCTTTATTATCATTCCCTGGATCTCCTGTGAAAATTTCAGACATTTTCGCTCAGTAGTTTCTTTGCAAACAGCGTTTCTTTTTCCCAGATTCATACAAATGGTTTTTCTAATTTATTCACTGCCTCCTCTACGTCACAGCTGCTTCGGCTCTGTGTGATTCGGCTCCTTTTCGGCTCCTGTTCGGCTCCTGTTCGGCTCCTCTTCGAAGGTTAATCCAGATGTTTTTGCTTGTTTTCAGCTTGCATTCGGTTAGTTTTCGTCACGTTTGCGGCAGCTTTTCCCTGCAATTCGGGGACCCTGTGCTGTTTTCTGAATACACCGCAGGGTCACCGAAATGCAATCGGCAAAAGGAACCGAATTGAAGAGAACGAAAAGTCACCGAACGTGCGGTGACTTTTCGAATCTCTTTGGATAACCCTGTATGTAAAGAATGGTCACGTAATTTGGGAAATTGGAGTTGCTGAAGCAGTTAATGGACGTCGGTGAAAACCACCGAATTGTGGCAAATAAAATATTGAATTCATGTATCAGCTTAGTACAACAAAAAGGTATCATTGCACCACATTACTCTGGCATTTTGGAATCTTATTTATATATACCTACAGGGTTATCCAAAGAGATTCGAATTGCTTGAGAAAGGTAACCGAACGCTGAAAATCAGCGTTCGGTTACCTTTCCTGGCCATTCGGCTATCCAGAGAGCAGGCAATTCTCCAAATCCTGGCGAATTGCCTGCACATACGGTGCCTGTTCGGTCCCTGTTCGAGGGCAGTGAAATCCCCATCAAAAAGCACTGCTTCGGCTATTCAGAGAACACAAACCAGCAGTGAAAGGTTCCCCTAATGCTCTGCCATTCGGTGGTTTAATTCGGCAAATTTATTCAGGAGAATCCCATAGACTTCAATGTTAAAAATATTCCCGTTTTAATTCAATATCTAATAAACCGTTCATTATAAAATTCTGCAGCAAAAAGTCTCTTTATTTATAGATTTTTTAGGATACTTTAAGCATTTTTCTGAATTTTTTAAAAAAAAATTAAAAGTCCGATTTTTTTTTTTTTTTTTTTCAGTTTGCTTATTTTTTTTGTAACAGCCCTCTTTATTATCATTCCCTGGACCTCCTGTGAAAATTTCAGACATTTTCGCTCAGTAGTTTCTTTGCAAACAGCGTTTCTTTTTCCCAGATTCATACAAATGGTTTTTCTAATTTATTCACTGCCTCCTCTACGTCACAGCTGCTTCGGCTCTGTGTGATTCGGCTCCTTTTCGGCTCCTGTTCGGCTCCTCTTCGAAGGTTAATCCAGATGTTTTTGCTTGTTTTCAGCGTGCATTCGGTTAGTTTTCGGTGAGTTTACGGCAGCTTTTCCCTGCAATTCGGGGACCCTGTGCTGTTTGCTGAATACACCGCAGGGTCACCGAAATGCAATCGGCAAAAGGAACCGAATTGAAGAGAACGAAAAGTCACCGAACGTGCGGTGACTTTTCGAATCTCTTTGGATAACCCTGCTAGTTTTTTTCAGTGGTATGATTTTGTGGTGAAAATCATTAGTGCCCCCCCCAGTTTTGGCTGTGGTATCTTATGTCCCCCCCGCCTATATATTGTTGTTAGAGTCGCCACTACATAGGGGGCTCTTGGTTAACTGAGATAATTCCTACATTGGGCTGAGCTACCAGCAGTCACGGAGAAAGTGAGCAACCAAATTATGGATGTTATTTACTTTGAATTCTATTGACTATTGCACTGAAATATAGCTAATTTCCATTTAGAGTGCCCTTTCCACAAAAGCCATGTGTGTGCTGGCCACATTTCTGCACTCCTAACAGATCAGTTTATTAAGCTTTTTATTGACCTCTCGCCCTTGTATAAAAGATAAGGTCTACTTGACCACCAATCTTCCCTCCATCCCCCTTTTACAAATGTATATCATTATTCAGAAACAGGAAGATTATGATTAGGAAGGAGGTTGGGGGCTGGGGTGGATGGAAGGCGAGAGTTTAACTGCTACAGCAATGTAAATCTGAAGCCTATCTCTTGTTTCTCAGTCTTCCTGAATATTCTGTTTTGTTTGGAAGACGGATGTGTAATTCTTGCCAGATACATCTATTTCATCAACTGCTCTGTCCGAAGCTAGAGAACAGTGGGACGTGCATATGTGAACGAGGAAGAGAAACTATACAAATCCATGTTTGAATGTCTATATTTGTGCATTTCACACAAGGAGTGGGTAGGGTGGGGTAATGTTACAGTTTGTGATTTACAGTGCTGGGAATTAGAAGGATTGAGGCAGAAATATGTTGTGTGCTATGTGCCCCATATCAAATCAAACTTCTTAAAGGGACAGGGGAAAGGGTGACAGAGGGGTTAAAGATTAATACCTCTGGACAGTCTTAGCCTAATCTCCCCCTGTTTTTACACTGGGTGTGAGTAGAATACTCTCTTTTATTCCCACTCTGGTCTCCCTTGGAGCTGATCTGGATTTGACAAGTTGTGTTTTCTGATGGAGGTCACCAAGACCAATCAATTTGCTTTGAATCATTGCAAGGCCTCGATGATTTAAGTATTCATTGATCCTTGTATGGGACTGAAACTGGGACTTTGACATTGGAGGCTGAAAAAGCCGACATGCGTGTAACGTGGGGGATTCCTGTCCACGTGCAGACTGCTCCCCTTGAAATCAGTATTCCGCAGAAGTACTGCTTCTGGTCCAAAACCCAGGCAATAACACATAGGAGATCCTTGCAGCTTGAAAATCTAAATGGAGACTGAGTTTATTTACATTTTGCAACTGGTTAAAACACACACACACAGGAGAAGGTACAGAAAGAATGGAAACACACCCAGCATTGAAACAAAAGATTAGAAGGGGCATGGCGATCCGGTTTGAGCTCCTTGCTGGGGGAAGGGCAGTGGGGGTTGAAGGAAGCATGTGAAGAGAAAGGAAAAGAACAGCACAGTATATACAGTATACACACCACAGAAGGCTTCACAATAAATACATAAGGTAATGTTAATATAACTCAGACATCAAGTAATAGGGCACAGAAAACACAAACACCCTGCATCTAAAATTATATATATAGGGTGACTTTAACAAAGGAAAGAGCAGGAAAACGATATGAAACATCAGGCCTGCACCTCTACAATACATTTCTAGGCCCATGTAGTTCAAGTCCGAAGTGACACACGTCATAATGTGTTTGTAATTTAAATGTCTTGCATAGATAGTAACATATGGTTTATGTATATCTTAGCCAGGACTTGGCTCTCCAACCTTGGCTCTCCAGATGTTTTGAAACGATCTCCCATGATGCTCAAGTACTCACAAGATTGTCTGAGCCTCATAGGAAATGTAGTTCCAAAATATCTGAAGGACCATGGTTGATGACCCATACTCTAAACCAGTGGTTCCCAACCTCGGTCCTCAAGTACCCCCAACAGGCCAGGTTTTAAGGATTACCTTGGGGAAAATGCAAACATGAAATCACTGAGCAGCAAATCATATCCCCTGCGCTGTGCTTCAGATATCTGGCAAACCTGGCCTGTTAGGGGTAATTATGGACCAGGGTTGGGAACCACTGCTCTAAAAAAATATCCAGTGCTCTTATTCTAGAGAGGCCTATAGTAGCCAAAGTTTAAATGTAGGGTGATCACAATGTTATTTCCTTGCAATAGCCCCACATTTAGATATTAAACACAAATTGTACAGGTGACTCTAGCTTGATTTTAATGCAAGGCCTTCTGAGTAGGGATGAGCCGTACACCCCCGTGTTCGGTTTGCATTCGAACTTTAACAATTTCAAAATTTCAAAACCGAACTCAATGCAAGTCAATGGGATTCAAAAGTTCGGTTTTTAGAGTGCCCTGCAAGAGGGCATATATGCAAGAGATTTGCCATAAAAGGTATGGGGGTCTGGGTAGTGCCCTGGGGGACAGGAAACAAGGACAAAAAGTTTAAAAAAAGAAGTTTTTAAAGGAACAGTGAGTTTTCCATAAAATAAGGGTTAAAAATAAAAACGAAAAATTCCTTCAAATATCGTGCCTAGGAGGTCCCCATAACCTGCCCGTGAAGTGGCGGATTTGTAGGATGTATAGAAACATTGCCATCAGAGACCCACACACGACACCTAGCCACCCTTTCGCTGCGGAGGATGCGCTCAGCGCGTCCACCCACAGGTACTGTTGCGTGCTGAGCGCGTCCTCCTTTTGCGGCCAGCGATCGGCCGGATTCCGGCCGATCACTGTGCCCCCCGGTGTGGGCTGACATCCTCGATGTCAGCCCAGCACCTGGGACCGCCGCCGGTGGCACAATGACATCTAATTCAGGAGCCCCCCCACGTGTGCGGAGGAGGTGCCTGAAAGGGAGGGGGGAGATCCCCCTGCATAGCACGATGACGCCAGTCCTGGAGTTAACCCCTAACTGCCACCAATGGTGGAGATAGGGGCTTCATTGGAACCCCTATCTCCCGATCCGTGGCAGCTAGGGGTTAATGTTTGGTACTGTTGGATCAGCCAGAGCATGGCCTTTCCAACGATACCAAACATGACCATGTAAAAAAAAAAAAAAAAAATTTAAATTAAAAATAAAAAAATATTTAAAAAAAATTATATAAAAAAAAACTATTTGGTTGTTTTTTTTAGTTTGTTAATGCAGCAATATTGTTCCCATTTCAATTATAATGTGAACAATGATGCTGCACTAACGATTTTTGTATGTGGTGCGTTTGTTAAAAATCGCGTAATTTTCCCCCAAAAAAAATGTAACGAGCCCCCATTTCTAATTTTTTTTAACAAGCGCACCCCATACAAAATATAACCACAATTGCTTGCATGTTAAAATGTGAAATTATTGGAAATTCATATTTTATTGCATATTTTGTTATATACAGACAGGACATGACGTATACATATAATAATGACATATTATGAATCTGCCAAGTTAATGATTGGCTTTATATAGCCCTGGTCCTTAAGGGGTTAAACAGCATATAAGAGGATCATGTAGTAAAAATGAACACTTCTTAGAATTCAGAAGCATACAGAGTTCATACATGTGCAGGAGCCACATCCAGTCTGCAGGCAATGTATCAAATTCATGAGACAAGACTAATTAGAAGCAGATGTTATTTCCAAACACTAATTAACACCTGTTGTTTACGCCGTTTGAGGGCCCTGCTGTAAGCACAGGTCATTTAGAGATGAGAATATATCTAATAAACCATTGCTTATAATATTCTGCAGTAAAGAGTCTCTTTATTTCTAGATTTTTTTTGTATTTTTTTAGCATTTTTTATACTTTTTTTAAAAAAAAAATCGAACTCGAACCGAACACGCCAAAAAGTTCGAAGTTCGCAAACTTTCGAACTGCTGATGTTCGAGTCGAACTCCGAACTGATCGAACCGAACAGCTCATTCCTACTTCTGAGTAAATCAAAAGGAGAGGTTTAGTGGATTTTGTTGCCTCTCCCTTCGCTCTGGAGGACCTCCTTGCCTGTGTATTAGAGAATTTAGCCCATTGTCTCGCCATATAAAAACACTGTGCCTTGAAGGAAATGGGAAATGGGTAAAGATCATGTAATCATTCCCTTTCATATTGCTGCTGACACCAGGAGAGGATGAAGATTATCTGCACAGGTAAATCAGTACATGGTGCTGAAGGACAGCTCCCTCAAGCAACACACCTGTTACAGGAGAAGCCTGAGCAAAGTAAATCTGAATTCCATTTCATTTTAGACCTTTCAAAATTCACATTTTTGAAGGCTTAAGATATTCTCCTACTGTAAATTGATCATCTATTCCTCATTCTACATGTTATGTCAATCTCTTGTACAAATATTTGTTCTTTACTCCAACAGCTTTCTACTGGGATTTACCTCCTCATCCTCCATAGAAATTCCTCTGGATGCTAAACATAAATTGTTCATTTTTATACTATACAAACTAATTAATGAACTAGTGTTGCTACAATCTTCTGTCCCAGTAATCAGTGATGACCCCATGTGTCCTGAATTACAATTTCCAGCGAACATACAGTATAAAAAACAAATTGTTAAATGGTATGGATTGCCCAGTCAGGGCAATAAACATTTCTGTCTGAGTAAGTAGATCAGTATGTATACGTACACTACATGCAATGCAAATCGTTTTACCAACAGGTCTATTCAAAGAAAGGTGAAACTCAGGAGAATGACTGGAGAAGTGAAAATTCTAGGTCAAAATAGCCAAACCAGAAAAATTCTCCCATTTATCTCACTTTCCAAATCGGCTATTTGTTCTCTTCTCCTGCCAATTCTCCTGATTTTCACCTTTCTCTGAATAACCCTGTTATTCTCTGAATAACCCTGTATGTTCACACATTTTCAATTCCTCATCTTACATGCAGTCTATATGGGCAACATATGAATCATAGTGCAGCGCCCAAAAAACACATGTCCCCAACAACACCAAGTAGCCGCTATACCAAACATGGTGGTTTCCCCAAACCCAAAAATCACCAACATGAGTAAATAGCTAATTTTACAGCACAAATTATACAACTTGCCTTAGAGGATACCATTTCAATTCATTACACCCAAAATCTTATCAACCAGCAAATTTCCATTAACCACATCATTTTTTTCATATGTGCTGTGATTATTGGAGATTTGTTGGCTGATTCTGGGCATTATGGGTGTAAAGAATTGAATTGCTGCCCTCTAAGGCTGAGTTGTGCTGTACCATTTGGTATTTACAATATAAATCTTACAACTTTTTCCAGAGTTCATCATAACTAAGGCTGGGGTCAGACCAGCGCACTTTTAACGTGCGTTCTGGCGCACATAATTACGGCCGCACTAGCAGCAGATGACGGGCAATGACGGCCAATATACGATGTACGGCCGCACAAAAGTCCGGCCGTGCAGCGCAAGTGGAATTTGAACGCATTTTTTTGAGAACGCTGAACCGCTAGTACTGACGTACTGAGTGCGTAGCTGCGGCATACCGGCGTGTTTGCGTGATTAGGAGATGTCAGATGCTGCTAATGTCCGGCCTACATAACGTCCAGACGCAAAAAGAGTTTTATTGCCGATCCGTACAAAATCACGCCCGAAAATGCGCGTCGTCTGACCGTTTTTGCGCATTCCGTGAAAAAATACGTCAATGCGTTCGGATGCACTTTTTCACGTTCGCGGGGAAAAATGCTTTCGTCTGACCCTAGCCTAATATATTTTCTAGAGGTCAGTAACATCCAAAAGTAATGGATCTACATTTCCCATGAGGCTCTGCCAAGTATTAAGTCCCTGAGCATCTTTGGAGATGTAGCTCCAAAACATCTGTAGGGTCAAGTTGACTGACCCTGTTTTAGACTACTAGCTGAATTATTTGATTGCTAGTCAGTTTCCAGTACATTTCAGTATCTTGTTGAACATAGGGGGTTATTCGGAGAGTACTGAAATGTCGCAGACATTCCGTTGCTCTCGTTCCCTGCACTAAATGCTGAATTCCCAACAGGGTCCCCGAAGTTCCAACTTGCCGCAAACCCCCTGGCTACTGCCGCTAACCCGCCGCCAAGCACGGCGCCGACCAGCCGCACAAAAAACTGACAAGCAGACGGACAGGTAAAAAAAAACAATACGATTGAAAGTGTCAAAATTGAAGCGCTGTTTGCAAAAAAACTACTGAACGAAAATGTCTGGAATTAACATATAAGGTCCTATGAATAATAATAATAAAAAGGTCTGTTACAGAAAAAAGAAAAGACACTATTAAAAAACAACGAATTTTGGGGAAAAAAAATCCCCAAAAATGCCTAAAATATCCTAAAAAAAAATCAATAAATAAAAGACACTCTTTACTGAGAGATTAAAATAATAAACGGTTTATTAGATATTGAATAAAAATGGGAATATTTTTAACATTGAATCCTATGGGATTCGCATGAATAAACCTGCCGAATGAAAACACCGAAGAGCAGGGCATTTTGGCAACTTTTCCCTGCCGTTCGTTGTTCTCTGTATAGATGAAGCATTGCTTCTCTATGGGGTATTTCACTGCCGTCGAACAGGCACCGTACTTGCTGATAGTTTGCCAATATTTGGCGAACTGCCTGTACTCTGAATTGCCAAAAGGCCCCAAAATAGCACTGTACGAGGAAATTCCCTGTTCGGTGCCATTTCAGAGCCAGATCGGCTCTCTCTGAATAACCCCTAGTTTTACCTTTGCTCCACAGAGTAATATCTGCAGGGCTTGAAAACGATTGTGTTGCCATTCAGTAGCACATTTGGGCTTGATGGTTCCTTAGATACTCTGAAGTTTTCTTCCACTCTCATATTCACAACCTATTATTGCCATTTATGTCAATAAATTGTAATTTAGAACAAAAGCAAAGTATGTTATTTATACACAGTGAGGGAGGCAGGGAGCTCTGCAGCTCTGTTACACACTGGCATATACTTTATATTGGGAGTCTAAAAGAAAGTATATTAGGGAAAACACAAATGTTTCTCCCTCTTCAATCTGCTGCCCTAGACCCGGGGATAGTTAACCTATGCAAGAAAACAGTTCTGTGTCATTGCATGGATGGGACATTTTATACAACAGTTAAATAAAGATATTATTAAAAGGATTTGCGTGTATTTAAAGGTCTCCAGCCATATATCAGTAAAATGTCCTTGTGTTTCCTTTAATAACACTGTTACTATTTCCCCCCCTCCGAACGGTCATTGGTATCAAAATTCCTTACAAATTGCTTCATGTGAAACATTTCTAGAATTTTAACCCGTCAAGTTGTCCAACCCCCCTTCCTCCAACATCCACAGACAATTTTGGATAAATATTTAAGCTGGGGCTAAGTACAAACCCCCTGCACGCAATGTAAACCAGGGTGTGTAACATAAACAGCTCCCATGGCCTTCACCACAGTTAACCCTGTAGAGGGTGCTGCGATAGCATCTGAAGGCATGCTGAAGACTAGTTTTGAGCGGCTTTCCGAACTGCAGGACCAAATGGAAAATACATTAAAAATACCTACAAGAATGTACAGTATATATGCCTATGGCCAAAGTGAAGCCAGAGAGAGAGAGTGACCACGAGGAGATATGATTTCCCAAAGCACAAGTGGGCTAGCATATAATTAATGTATAACTGTAACTAACACATTGGAAACATACTAACTCCTTTTAACTCTATGGAGGTGGTGACTTTATCAGAGCAATAGTTAACCCCTTCAATACCAATCAGTTTTCCATTAAACCACTGACAGGACCCAGTGGTTTTAAAACAACTTTCCGTTAGCAACTTATTAAATATATTAAAAAGGGGTTATTCAAAGAGCACCAACATTTCAACTAAATTTCGGTGCAGTCTCATTCGGCACACTTCTGCGACCTCAATTCGCCGACCCTGAAGTAAATTCAGCATTTACCGCGGGTTCCCCGAAGTATGCCAAATCAATCCGCCGAATGCCACTGATAGACCAGCTAAGGCTGGTGTCAGACGGGTGCATTTTGTACAAACTGTGCATCCGTGCAGGACGGACATACTTTCTGACTGATGACAAGGTAGTGGCAACACAGTCCGTTTTTTTCACTGACGTTATTTTTGACGGATGTAGGAGGAAAATAAATTAAAATGAAAAAACATTTTTGTCAATCAAAAATGCTGGACGTATAAATGCAGTCCGTCTGACCACGTTCCATCACTCACACACAAAGCTATACGGACGTTGCAGACGTGGCGCACTCCGCACATCCATTCTAGCGGTTTTACGTTCTTGCCTAACTTGCATCCGTTTGCAACGTCCGTTGTGCGTCCGCACTTCTGTGCGGACGTACTTCGTGTGTGGGTCTCTATTGATCATAATTGTATGCTACCACGGACGTTATAATGTGCGGCAACACGGACATGATCAGTGCGTTCATCTGACCCCAGCCTAAACTGCCAAATGCATCCTCAAATTCACCCTGGTGAATCGATCCCATAAACTGCTGAAAAAACGGCGAACGCATCCAATAAAACTCTGAATGCATCTGACGATCCGCTGAATGCCTCCGAAAAAAAAGCCGACCTGCTGCCGAACAGGGGTTAAAAAAAAAGCATTCACACACGCTGCAACTTTTAGAAGGCATTTTAAAAAAAACTTGTGCATGAAAATACATGGAAATAATATATAAGGTCCTATGAATAACATTAAAAAGGTCTGTTACAGAATTAAAAAAAAAACATTACAAAAATTCGGATTAAAATTTTTTCTAAAAAAAATCCGCAAAAAAAAAAATAAAGAGACTTTTAGCTGCAAATGAAAAGAATAGAAGTTTGAATCAATATTTTATAAAATGGGGAATTTTATTTACATATTTAAACCTGTTGAACGAAACCACCGCAAATTTGGGCATTTCACCAACTTTTTCCTGCTTTCGGTGTCTCTAAATAGATTAACCATTACTTCTCTATGGGGGATTTCACTGTATTTCGCTGGCAATTTGACAATATTTTGGTGAATCACCAGTTTTTTTGAATAGCCGAATTGCCACAAAATTGTACCGTATGGTGTAATTCACCGTTCAGCGCAATTCGGTGGCAAGTTCGGCTCTCACTTAGTGTCCCTCTCTAAATGTTCACTGGAAGTGATTTATTTGTATTTTTTTTTTTTTTTGCTGACCACAAAGTGCTACTACATTGATATTTTAGCTTGAGCTTAGTGGGTCTATGCAGGAAAAGGGACCTGCAAGTTTGGAAATATTTTCAACATCTCAGGCTAGGGTCAAACGAAAGCATTTTTACACGCGAACGTAAAGAAGTGCGTCCGAACGCATTGACGTATGTTTTCATGGAATACGCGAAAACGGTCATACGATGCGCATTTTTGTGCGTGATTTTTTACAGATCCAAACCAGGAAACTTTGGGTGTCTGGACGTTATGTTGGCCGGACACGAGCAGGGTCTGACGTCTCCAAATCACACACACACACCGCTATGCCGCTGCAGCGCACTCTGTACGTCCGTACTAGCGGTTCTGCGTTCTCGAAAAAATGCGTTCATTTTCCACTTGCGTTGCGCGTCCGGACTTTCGTGCGACCGTACTTCGTATATTGGCTGTCATTGCCCGTCATTTGCTGCTAGTGCGGCCGTGATTATGTGCGCCAGAACGCACGTTAAAAGTGCGCTGGTCTGACCCCAGCCTAAGATGTCATGTCTGATATATTGAAATTTTAGTGGCATGTTCTGGAGCTCATTCACAAATGAATTTCCTGTGCAATAAATGAAATGTCTTGCATTTTTCCAAAATTAGACAACACTGAGTATATTCGATACCAGGGCACCTGCAGATGTCTTTTAAGAACAAATACACTCGATCTTGGTTGTGAAGAGTTTATGTTTACTTGACATGACAAAAAATATGGAATGCTTTGCATAGGCAAATATGTAGTAGGCTTAAGACATAGGTAGCAGCACAATAGGTAAAAAATATACAGTATTATTCAGAGAAAGGTGACACTCTGGAGAACTTTTGGAGAAGTGAAAATTCTAGGTCAAAATAGCTGAACCAGAAAAATTCTCCCATTTATCTCACTTTCCAAATCAGCTATTAATTTTCACTTCTCCGAAAGTTCCAGAATTTCACCTTTCTCTGAATAACCCTGACAATGTTTACCCTCAAGTCGGTGTGTCACCCCACTCCTCTTAGATTGTAAGCTTCTAAGCAGAATCCTCGTTTCCCATCGTTCTCAGAGTGTCTGACTTGTCAGTTAATTTGGTTTGCGTTGACCGACCAATTGCGCAGCGCTACAGAATTTGTTGGCGCTTTATAAATAATTGAAATTGTAAAGTTGACATATTGGTACAAATGTGTATTTGTTTTAATTGTGGACATTCTTTTATCCATGCAATCTTTCTTCAATAAGATTGCTGCAGACTCGACTATAACTCCCCGGGAGCCAAATCATCTTGGGAAATGTAGTCCAAATGCATCTAAAGTGAAATTGGATGTCTATCCCTAGATAAGCTCTGTGTGATTAGACCCAATGAAGAGTAAAACATATACCTGTCAATGCTGATCAGTAACAAGTGAAACCAACTACTGAACATGGACCCTCTGCACGTTAATCCTGCATGTAGGTGTAAAGCCAGAGATATACATAGAATCTATTGCATTTGTTATATCAAGCCTCAGCTAAAAACAGAATCACATCACACAGAGCGATATAAACGGACCCTGACTTGAGAGCAGAGGGAGGATATATAGGCAAGTGCTGAGATGTATTCCTCAATATGTCACTTCCTTTCACAGCCAATAATAACACTCATACTCTACAAGCATTCGCAGCCCTGATTAAAAGACAAGACCCCCCCCCCATTTTTCCAACCCTCCATGTCTTTTTTTTTTTCTTTGAATGTCAGCATCCTATCATATTGTACACACTGGCACTCCGTTTAGGAGTATGGCTGTTTGTGCAGGTTTTTTTGTGATGAGCATTCAAATAGTCATTAAGTAATTCAGAGATCTGATCTACATTGTTGTCCAGTTTGGCTACATTTTCAAAACAATAATGTAAACCTCTCTTTGGAATGGATGTGGTTACAAATGTACCTCTGTCCATTGATTGCATCTAAACATTGCTTCCTTGCAGTCACACCTGTCATCCTCACCTTCTGGGCACAATCATTGTCAGTCTCTGACAGGCCATCTCCTCTGATCTCACCTGAGACTGACCGCAAACATGGTTAACTATGATTGGACCTCAGGTTGATGCTCTAAAACTATCACTAACAGGGTTATTCGAAAAGTCACCGCACGGTCGGTGACTTTTCGTTCTCTTCAATTCGGTTCCTTTTGCCGATCCCATTTCGGTGACCCTGCGGTGTATTCAGCAAGCACCACAGGGTCCCCGAATTGCAGGGAAAAGCTGCCGCAAACCTGACGAAAACGAACTGCAAAACCCAGCGAAAGCACGCCGAAAACCCCCAAAAACATCTGGATTAACCTGCCGAAAACCACGGAAAAACCCGAGCAGGAGCCCATCACACGCAGCGAAGCCGCCAGACAAAGCCGACAGTGCAGATGAAGGAGGTGAATAAATTAGGAAAACAGTTTGCTTGAATGATTGAAAAGTGAAACGCTGTTTGCAAAGAAACTACTGAGCGAAAAT
The DNA here is from genome assembly GCA_009667805.1 of Leptobrachium leishanense. NCBI lineage: Eukaryota > Metazoa > Chordata > Amphibia > Anura > Megophryidae > Leptobrachium > Leptobrachium leishanense. The sequence continues at coordinate 133,722,650 of CM019065.1, forward strand.
GTTTGAAATTTGCAAATGAGGTCCAGGGAATGATAATAAAAAGGGCTGTTACAGAAAAAATAAGGAAAGTTTAAAAAAAAAAAGAATCAGACTTTTAAACAAAAAAAAATTAAGAAAAATGCTTAAAATATCATAAAAAATCTATACATAAAGAGACTCTTTACTGCAGAATTTTATAATGAACGGTTTATTAGATATTGAATTAAAATGGGAATATTTTTAACATTGAAGCCTATGGGATTCTCCTGAACAAATTTGCCGAATTAAACCACCGAATGGCAGGGCATTAGGGGAACCTTTCACTGCTGGTTTGTGTTCTCTGAATAGCCGAATCAGTGCTTTTCATGGGGTTTTCACTGCCATCGAACAGGCACCGTATGTGCAGGCAATTCGCCAGGATTTGGCGAATTGCCTGCTCTCTGGATAGCCGAATGGCCAGGAAAGGTAGTCGAACGCTGATTTTCAGCGTTCGGTTACCTTTCTCAAGCAATTCGGATCTCTTTGAATAACCCTGTAAGATTGTGCCACCCTGTAGCAAAGAATGACAGGTACTCAGTCATTACTGATTATTTCTCATCTGTTTTAGTATCCCATTTTCTGCATTCCTCCTCAATCCAACACTAATTATCAAAATCCCACTACTGAAATGAAGACCAGGAACCTGGAATTTGTCATGCATACATAATACACCTTCTCTATCTGACCTTATCACATCCTATCCAGGGGTCAAGTTGAAGGGAAACAGGTGTGACTGCAGTTCCACCACTATTTTTGCAGATGGAATGGAGTTCCCTTTGGTCCCATACACTATAAAGCTTGTATTCAGGTGCTCAATCATATCTTTCCCCACTAAGACACAATAAATATAGGATTTATTATATATTTTTTGCTAAAATCCATATTTATACTGTATAGATCACGTTTGAGTGATTTTCTGTGTTGCGTACGAAATGATATTGGGGACGGAAATCATAGTGAGTTCCCTCACTTCTTTTTTTTTTTTTTAGGACTTCACCCCTGATCCAATCCCATTCATTGAGTCTCCTCAGTTGACCCTCATCCTTCACACACATCATTAAAGGACATTCCCAGTGCTATATACATTACTTTTGAGACAATGATACAATGAAAATGCATTTCTGTTATTTCACTGGTGTCCATGTCACTTTCTTCACTTTCTCTGAGTAAAGTTTATGGATATATAGGAATGCCGTGTCTCTTTCCCTCTAGAGCAGTGTTTCTCAAACCTGTCCTCAAGTCCCCCTAACAGACCAGATTTTAAGGATTACCTTGGGGAAATGCAGACTGAATCCTGAAATCACGGAGCAGCAAATCATATCACCTGTGCTGTGCTTCACATATCTGGCAAACCTGGCGTGTCAGGGGGTCCTGAGGACAGGTTTGAGAAGCACTGCTCTAGAGTACAGAGTTTGAATGTTAGAAACTAACAGGGTTATTCAAAGAGATCCGAATTGTGGCCGAAAGGTAACCGAACACTGAAATTCAGCATACAGTTACCTTTCCTGGCCATTCGGCTATTCAGAGAGCAGGCAGTTCGCCAAATGTTGGCGAATTGCCTGCACATACGGTGCCTGTTCGTTGCCTGTTCGTGGGCAGTGAAATCCCCATAGAGAAGCAATGCTTCGTCTATTCATAGAACAAAAACCAGCAGTGAAAGGTTGCCGAAATGCCCTGCTGTTCGGTGATTTCATTCGACAGGTTTATTCAGGCGAATGCCTTAAGCTTCAATGTTACAAATATTCCCGTTTTAATCAATATCTAATAAACCGTTGATTATTATATTCTGCAGTAAAAAGTTTCTTTATGTATAGATTTTTTAGGATCTTTTAGGCACTTTTCACAATTTGTTTGCGAAACATTTTTTTCGTTTTCTTTTCTTTAAATCGCTTTTTCTTTTTCTTTAACAGCCCTTTTTATTATCATTCATTGGATCTTATATGTAAATTTCAGACATTTTCGTTCTGTAGTTTCTTTGCAAACAGCGTTTCACTTTTCAAACATTCAAGCGTACTGTTTTTTTTTTTCACTCCATTCGTCTGAGGTTTCGGCTTTTTCCGGCGGCTGCTCTGCGCTGTGATTGGCAGCTGCTCGGGTTTCTCTGGCGTGTTCGACGGGGTTAATCCAGATGTTTTTGCGGGTTTCAGTGTGCGTTTGCCGGTTTTGTGGTGAGTGTTCGGCGGGTTTGCGGCTGCTTTTCCCTGCACTACGACGGCCCTGTGGTGCTTGCTGAATACACCGCATGGTCGCCGAAAAGGGATCGCCAAATCGCACCGAATTGAAGAGACCGAAAAGTCACCGAACTTGCGGTGACTTTTCGATTCTCTTTGAATAACCCTTTTAAAACAAAGGATATAAATCATTAATATAAGGCATTATAATGATAATGCTTTTCAAGTTCAAAGTTGCTAGCCAGGCTTCGCATTTTGTTGCCACCTGAAACATGCATGAACATGAACACACAGCAGTTTCATGTAACTACATTTGTATTTTTTACACCTCTTCTTTGTTCCTTGGTTACTGGTCCTTTACATATCGTTTATCCACTGTATTTTAAGTTACATGTCACCAACTGATCCACACTCATTTTATGCGCTCCCTTTTCTTTCAGATGGTCGCTACCCCACCCTAAACAAGCCCTGATTCTTCCTCTACAAGCCAATACCCCCACGCTCCACTTCCCATAACAATGTTCTTTGACTTCCCTCACCTTAAAAAGCCAGATCACTTTGCCTCTCATGGATGGTGTCATCTTCCTCTCCATCCTATAGCAGAAACTCCATCCTTCGCCTTGAACTGCCAGTAGCCATAAATCTACCCTTTTCTCTCAAGTCAAAAGCCCAGAAACTTCAGACCAATGATAGTAAACTACTTGGAAAGACATGACCCTCCAGCTCTTTTGGTAGATTTGTTTTATCCTTGTTTATTATTTTATATACTTTGTCTATTCTTTTGTTATTCCTTTTATGCTTTCACTAGCATAGTATCAGCACAAATTTTGGCTACCTTGTTCTCCAATATAGACAATGTGTCCCTGACAGTCGTATCTTATGAATATCTTGAAACACTATCAGGGTTATTCAGAGAGCACTGAATTGTCACCGACATTTTGATGCTCTCTGATTCGCCACACTTCGGCGAGTACGATTCGCTGAACTGCAGTAAATTCAGCATTCACCGCAGGGTCCCCTAAGTGCCGTGAATCGGCCGCCGAAAATCACAACCAACCTGCCGCAAACCCACTGGCCAGCCGCTGAAAACCCACTGCAAACACGCCGGACAGCCACCAAACGCAGCCAATTAGCTGTCGAACACCGTGCTGACCAGCTGCAGAAAAAAGCTAACAAGCCACCGCACAAGTAAAAAAACCCAAAAAAAAACCACGATTGAAAGTGCCATAATTTGAAGCGCTGTTTGCAAAAAAACTAATGAACATTAACATATAAAGTCCTATGAATAATAATAAAAATGTCTGTAACATTAAAAAAAAACTATAAAAATCCAAAAGAAACATTTTTCTGGTAAAAAATGCCTAAAAAAACAAAGAAACCTTGTACTGCAGATTAAAATAATACGGTTTATTACATATTAGATAAAAACAAGAATATTTTTAACATTAAAACCTATGGGATTCGCCTGAATATACCTGCCGAATGAAAACATCGAACATCAGGGCATTTCGACAATTTTCACTGCTGTTCAGTATTCTCCATTGCTTCTCTATGGGGGATTTCGCTTCTGTCAAACAGGCACCGTATTTGCAGGCAACTCGCCAAAATTTGGTGAACTGCCTGTTCTTTGAATAGCCGAATGGCCACGAAAGTGCACCTTATGGGGAAATTCACTGTTCGGTGCCATTTCAGTGCCAGATCGGCTGTCTCTGAATAACCCCTTATGTAATTCCTCTTCTTGCGGGAACCAGAGGTCCTGGTACCCATAGTTCACAGTGAGGTGCAGCTTGGTTTGGGAAAAAAAAATCCACTGATCTGTCTTACAATGAGTTAGATGACATCATCACAGCCATGATTATAGCTACATAAGATATCTGATTTAAATCGCTAAGAGTCATGTCTGTACTCTGTCTGTACACAGTGGAAAAGGCCATATCACAGGGCAAGTGTGCACTGCTGTATATTACAGTATCCCGCAAACAGGGATGAATTCTGACCTTACAGTGTCCTTGGCCACACGAGCAGCGCCTTGTATTTCAGAACAAATGAGACTAGAGAAAGCAAAATCCTAAGTGCCTCAGGGCTGGCGCTCCCTTCACAAGTGGTTTTAATGATTTTGAATTCTCTGGGACAATTTCCAGGCAGTTTCCATACCACCGGCCTGACTGCATGCTGAGTATTAGAGGATACAGTAGCATGCGGAGGACAGGCCTCCAGTTGGTGCCTGCTGAAGCAGTAGCTTGTTTGTCTTCATTCCCTTATTGAGTTTTCACAGCTCCAAAACACTCATCCCACTTCATCTATTGTTCTCCTAATACCACACATTCTGCTTCCTCGCTCACAGACACACTGTAATGATTACAGAATGGAAGTTGGTAGTCAGCCTACGTTATTATTATTATTTATTATTCTTTATTTATAAAGCACCAACATATTCCGCAGCGCTGAACAATTGGCACAATATAGACAGGGTTACAATACATTGAGACTGAACAACATTTTTGACAAACCTGTACAAGAGGAAACAAAGGCCCTATTCCTGTGGGAATTTACAATCTAGAAGGGTTGATGGTGGAAATAGGAGGAGAGGACTGCAAGGTGAGAGTGATGGACTGGTTGGGCCAGTGAGGTGTATTAGTGAGTCGGGTGGTAATCTTCCCTAAATAGGAATGTCTTAATGGACCGATTGAAGGAAGGGAAACTAGAGAAAAGTCTGGTAGTACGAGGAAGAGCATTACAGAGGATCGGAGCTGTGTGTGAGAAATCCTGCAGTCTATCATGGGAAGAGGTGATGCGGGGAGAGGTTAGGCGCAGGTCACTGTTTGATCTTAGGGAGCGGGCGGGGGTGTATTTGGGGATTAATGAGGACAGGTAGTGGGGTGCTGAGTTAGTGAGAGCTTTGTAGGTAAGGATAAGGATTTTGAACTTAATTCTGCAGTGGATGGGGAGCCAGTGAAGGGACTCGCAGAGGGGAGCAGCAGAGACAGAGCAGCGGGTGAGGTGGATGAGCCTGGCAGAGGCATTTAGAATGGATTGAAGGAGAGCGAGGCTGGAGAAAGGGAGACCAGCTAGAAGATAATTACAAAAGTTAAGTCAGGAGATTACAAGGGCGTGGATGAGTTGCTTTGTGGTGTCAGCAGTAAGAAATGGCCGAATTCTGGAAATATTACATAACTGGTAGCGGCAGGATGAGGAAAGAGACTGAATGTGGGGGATGAAGGAATGAGCAGAGTCAAGTGTAACTCCAAGACAGCGAACCTGGTTTGATGGGGAGATAGAGAGGTCAGGAGGTGGGGAGGCATTAGAGCAGTATTTCGCAAACCTGTCCTCAGGATCCTCAACCAGGCCAGGTTTTGCAGATCACCTTGGTAAAATATAGGCTGAATACTGCAATCACTGAGCAGCAAATTATATCACCTGTGCTGTGCTTCAGATATCTGTCAAACCTGGCATGTCAGCGGGTCCTGAGGACAGGTTTTGGAAACACTGCATTAGAGGGAGGAATTAGTAAGAGCTCAGGCTTCGACATGTTAATCTTTACGTGATGAGAGGCCATCCAGGACGAGATGCCAGATAAACAGTTGCTGACTTTGGAAAGGACAGAAGGAGACAGATCAGGGATAGAGAGGTAGATCTGAGTATCATCAGCATAGAGGTGGTAATTAATGACTTTGCCCAAGGAGGAGGTGTAGATAGGGAAGAGCAGAGAACCTAGGGCAGAGCCTTAAGGTACACCAACTGATAAAGGCATTGAAGAGGAGGAGTTACCAGCAAATGTTACCACGGAGAAGAACCTGTTAGACAGGTAAGAGTCAATCCAAGAGAGTGCAGTGTCACACAGACCGGGAGAGCTGAGAGTCTGTAGAAGAAGGGGGTGGTCGACAGTGTCAAAAGCAGTTGAGAGGTCAAGCAGGATGAAAACAGAATAGTGGCTGTGGTTTTTAGCAGTTAGGAGGTCATTGGTGACTTTGGTGAGGGCAGTTTCGGTTGAGCGTAGGGGACGGAAGCCTGATTGCAGGGGGTCAAGCAGGGAATAAGAGGACAGGAAGAGGCGGTTGAAAGCTAGTTTTTTCAAGAGCTTAGAGGTAAACAGAAGCAAGGATACAGGACGGTAGTTGGATGGAGAGTTGGGATCGAGGGAGTTTTCTTTAGTATAGGGGTAACATGTGCTTGTTCGAAGGCGGATGGGAAGGAGCCGGTAAAGAGAGATAGGTTGTAGATATGTGTGAGAGCAGGGGTGAGGGAGGAGGAGACTGGAGGTATTAGATGTGAGGGATTGGGTTCAAGTGGGCACGTAGTGAGATGTGAGGAGGACAGTAAGGAATTCACTTCCTCCTCAGTGGCTGGGAGGAAGCAGCAGAGGGAGCTTCTGGGAGTGGAGGTGGTGGATTACTGTGTCAGGATGTTGCTTCTGATAGTGTGTGTTTTATTTAAGAAGTGATCTGCCAGGTCCTGAACACTAAAGGGAGGTGCAGTTGGGTAGAGGGGAGCGTTAAAAGTGGACCAGAGTTGTTTAGGGTTGGAGGACAGAGTAGATATGAGAGATGAGAAGAAGGCTTGTTTGGCCAAGTGAAGGGAAGAGTTGTATGACCGCAGAATGATCTTGAAATTAATGAAATCTGGGATTTCTGGGAAATCTGGGATCTGGATCGGGATTTCCTCCAGGCAAGCTCTACAGTGCGTGGGCATCTTAGCAGGTAGCGTGTCTGGAGGGTTTGCATGGGCTGAAGCTGGCGTCGTGGGTCCTTACAGAGTTGAGGAGGAATAAGTGTGCCTAAAGCAGAGTAGCGTTACACTGGACAGTGGCAACGTCAGGGCAGCTGAAGGTTGAGGTGTGCGGGAGATGTTGAAGTAGATTGGAGAATTGATGGGGATCCACAGCATGCAGATTTCTGCGAGTGTGTGTGCAGAATGGGCGAGCAGGGAGTTTAGGTAAATCACATTCTGCCCATTTTAAAAAGATAAAGTGGTCAAGATGAGTAGAGTGTCGCTTTAAGAAGGCCGCTAGAAATCATATCGTCCAATAAGTCTAGCAACAGTCTGTGGTGCAACAGGCTACTTATTGCTGCCCATTAAATTGCTCAGCTCAATGACATCAATGATCATCCCACCGATTAATATCCTGAATTGTTTCTCTATAGTGGAGCTGGCCAATTGGAAAATACTCAGTGTGGGAAAATATTTAACATACATTCACACTAAGAAAAGAATGTAACATAAGAGATAAGAACAATTTTGTGGCAGTGTGTAATGTTACAGGCTCAGTGAGATCGAAAACGGTTGCAGAGATCACTGTGCTGAATGGATAAAAATTAGGAAACGAATTGCAGGATAAACTTTCTATTTAGTTATAATGAATATTTTACAAATCCCTCGCTGTAAATAAGATATATTGCTTTTGTTCTAATTTATATTTTATTGGCATAAATAGCTCTAATAGTTAGTGAATATTCTGAAAAATAGAGCAGTATAAGATTTTTTGTGTTCTACAGGCGAGTTTTCAATCTTCCTGGCATTTTACTCTGTAACCTGATATCAGTGCTTTTCCCCTTACACCGGGTATGACCAAACTCCGCCCCCCCAGATGTCCCTGAACTACAACTCCCATGCTTCTCCATCCATCTAATGCAGTCAGAGATTCTGTGAGTTGTAGTTCAGAAACATTTGGGGGGCTGGAGTTTGGACATGCCTGCCTTACACTGAACGGCAGAAGCTCCCACTTCCTACTGAGAACAAGGAAGATGAGGAGCAGAAAGTTATCTGCAGCAACCTGCAGGTTGTTGAATAAAGATTAAGGCTAGGGTCAGACTGAGGCAGTGCGAACGCGCGTGCAGCCGCACTTAATCACGGCCGTAGTAGCAGCAAATGCCGGGCAATGACGGCCAATATACGAAGTACGGTCGCACAAAAGTCCGGCTGCGCAACGCAAGTGGCAAACGAACGCATTTTGTCGAGAACGTAAAACCGCTAGTACGGTCGTACAGAGTGCGCTGCGTCCGCTAGCGGCGTGTGTGCGTGAATTGGAGATGTCAGACACTGATAACGTCCGGCCAACATAACGTCCAGATGCACAAAGTGTTTTATTGATGATCCGTGCAAAATCACGAACGCAAATGCGCATAGTATGACCGCTATCGCATACTCCGTGAAAAAATACGTCCATTCGTTCGAACGCACTTTTTCACAGACAACGTGAAAATGCGTTCGTCTGACCCTAGCCTAACTCCTTGCAGATTGAAAATACACTTCAGAATATACTATATAGTGAATCACGAAAAATAGTGCCACTCAATAGGTCTAATAGGGACTGACCAAGACTTATTTTTTTACTATATATATTAAAAAAATCACTAGAATACTCTTTAATGTCTTTTTTCTTTATTTGTGTTTTTAGTCTTTATATAAACAGTGAATTTCACCATACAGTGCAATTTTGGGCAGTTCGCCTATTCAAATTCTGGCTGACAGCGAAATATGGTGCAGTGCGCCACAGCTCGACGATTTTCAGCGGCAGCAAAATTGTCCCATAGAGAAGTAATGGTTAATCTATTTACAGAACGCCGAACTGCACTGACGTGTCGGTGAAACGCCCTGATTTTTAGTGATTCAGTTCGACAGGTTTAAACAGGCGAGTCCCAAAGAATTCAATGTAAAAGAAAATAAAAAAATATTATCGTTTTTATTTTTTTTATTCAACCATTTATTCTTTTTATTTTCTGCAAAAATCCTTTGTATTTCTTTTTTATTAGACAAAATTTTTGATCCACAATTTTTGTTTAAAAGGCTTTTTTTTATTATTCTTTATTTTTGAAACTAACAAAGACAAATAGGGTTATGAAAAGATAAACCATGGCCTCGCAGGGCCACGATCAAACACCATATGCGCACAGTAGTGGATAAGAGGAACCAGGATAAAAACACCATAGCAAACAGAAATATAGCGATAAAGGAGCAAAACAACCAAAGTAATCTCCGCCAATGTCCCAGACAAGGGGGGGAGGGGAAGTGGGATCTTTCAATAGGTAGTATCTCAAAAAAGCCTCAAAGGGCACCCAAAAAATTTCTAACAAACAGGGGGGAAAAAAATATGTCAGCTACAGGGCGCAAAAAAACAGCAAGAAATACAGGGAGAAGGACCGCACAGAGAGGGGGGGCAACCCGTTCAGCCCGGGTCAGACGCTCCAGAACGGTCACCAGGACATAGATCGGTAGCGGGTGCCAGACCCAGTGAGCGCCACACCTCTTCGGGAGAGGTTACCATGTGAGTTAAGTTTTTATGAGAGATGGTCATGGAACCCGCCACCCCCCCATCGGTAACGGATCCCACCAACGCGCATAAAAGAGGCCACCTCCCGAAAGCGTCCCTGGGCCAGTAATGTCACAAAGGACAAGTCATTAAAAAGTTGTAGAGTGAGGTTTTCAAAAATCAAGGGCGCCCAGGCAGGAGGGGAGGACATGAGGTGCCGCTTGCCAGCCTCTGTGCTAGCAACGGCCAAAACGTCACGAGGGGCATCCACAGGGGCCGTAGCGGCCTTTCAAAGACGGGTGACAGAACAAAAAATGGGGGAGGCCTCGGAAGGGGAGCCCAGTACATGAAGAGCAAGTCTGTTCACTAGGCCAGCAGAGTATCCGGAGAGACCGTTTCCTGTACTCCACGGATCCGAACATTACGCCGACGGTGGCGTGCTTCAGCAGCCTCCACTGCGCCAGTGAGTAAGTCCACCTGAGTTTGCAGAGTGTCCACCCGAGGACTGAGAAGGGCCTGTGTCAATGCAGTGTCTTCCACCCGCGACTCAACCGCCTCCAGGCGAGTCTGAACCGCCGACACCTCGGCCCGCATTGCCGAAAAATCAGCGCGACAAATTGCCCGCATTTCCCCCAACATGTCTTCCATCATGCATCGAATGTCACCTTTTGTAGAGGGGAGAAGGCTGTCCCCACCATCCTGCTCAGGTCGGGTCCGCCGGGCGGCCGAAAACCCATGTGCAGCTAGCTTCTTCTCCAGAGCAGGGCCAGCTGTCTTCTTCCCCGACTGTCTCGTTGTCCTAGAGGACCTCAGTGAGGCAGACCTGTCTTCCAACCAGGAGAGGCCGTCCTCCTCCGAGGAACTCATCGCTGGGGTCGAGAACTCCAGGGGGTCGCCTTGGCGGCGGCGCCGGTCTGTGCCCAGGGATTCTCTTATGTCCTGCTGCTTGGACCCCTCCGGCAGGCTGGACTTCTTCCCTGACTTCTTCCCCATCACTAGCCAGGCAGCAAAACAGCACGTGCAGCCGGGAGCAGGCGTAGACGCTAGGTGTCAGGCTCCAAGATGGCTACAGAAATGAGAAAAGTATTGCTGGAAAGGTCAGAGTCTCACCTTTCCAGCGATTACCCTCTTAATACCTTATACTCCAGTATGACGATCCGGCACCAATCATCCTTGTGTTTATTTTAACATCCTTTATTTAGCTTAGACCTGGCCATTCTAAGGACAGGCCTGCCAGATTAGGGGTTTCCTTGCTTAACTGGGTTTTGTCTGCATGCTGGGTGGGTAACTCGCTATCCATGACCATAACATTGTTTTCAGCAATTAAATCAAATTATATTTACTTAGTGGCAGTAGGGTATCATTGTTAAATCTGATTTTTTTCCAAGTTCTCATATGGGGTTCTCACACGGCCTCAAACATTTGAGTTGTATAAAAAGGGTACATGTTAATTTAGCTTCCGCTGACAGAGGTGATCATACTATCTGCTTGACAATTTGAGCTCATCTTGAACAGGAGGCTGCTATAAATGCATCAGGAAATTAGAAATGTCCTCCCAGCTGGCAGAAAATAACCTCAAAGTCTCTTGTAGAAGGAAAATGTTTATACCTATATTTATAATTGTTAAAGCATGTTCTTTTGTGTATAAGTGACTTGTGGTTTAACATCTGCTTTCCATTTACCATAATGTTTGTATGAAAAATAGCTTTGATTGCCTTAAAGTATTTAACCCAAAAAAAACAAAAAACAAATCTACAAAACAATTTCAAGTAACTACTTAAAATCTCAGATTGAACATAAAGCTCTAAGAGTCTGCCAACCCTTTCATAACAAAAAACATGTACGCACAATTTTGCATTGTCATACAAAGACAGATGATGAGTAGCATATAAAATCTGATTTGCAACAACTTTTTTTTTTTAAATTCAAACAGTTCACTCTCTTAGGCTAGGGTCAGACGAAAGCATTTTTCCCCGCGAACGTGAAAAAGTGCGTCCGAACGCATTGACGTATTTTTTCACGGAATGTGCAAAAACGGTCAGACGACGCGCATTTTCGGGCGTGATTTTGTACGGATCGTCAATAAAACTCTTTTTGCGTCTGGACGTTATGTTGGCTGGACATTAGCAGTCTCTGACATCTCCTAATCACGCAAACACGCCGCTATGCCGCAGCTGCGCACTCAGTACGTCAGTACTAGCGGTTCAGCGTTCTCAGAAAAATGCGTTCAAATTCCACTTGCGTTGCACGGCCGGACTTTTGTGTGGCCGTACATCGTATATTGGCCGTCATTGCCCGTCATCTGCTGCTAGTGCGGCCGTAATTATGTGCGCCAGAACGCACGTTAAAAGTGCGCTGGTCTGACCCCAGCCTTAGAAAAACAGAATTCTAAGTGAGATCTCACTCCTAGTTACTCTGCATTACAGCTAACAAGCTACAACGTTCCTTCCGCCAAGAACATCCCAGTGCCACCTCTCTCTCTACGAGTAAGGCTAGGGTCAAACGAAAGCATTTTTACACGCGAACGTAAAAAAAGTGCGTCCGAACGCATTGATGTATGTTTTTCACGGAATATGCGAAAACGGTCATACGATGCGCATGTTCGTGCGTGATGTTTTACGAATCCAAACCAGGAAACTTTTTGCGTCTGGACGTTATGTTGGCCGGACACGAGCAGGGTCTGACGTCTCCAAATCACACACACACACCGCTATGCGGACGCAGCGCACTCTGTACGTCCGTACTAGCGGTTCTGCGTTCTCGAAAAAATGCGTTCATTTTCCACTTGCGTTGCGCGGCCGGACATTCGTGCGACCGTACTTCGTATATTGGCTGTCATTGCCCGTCATTTGCTGCTAGTGCAGCCGTGATTAAGTGCGCCAGAACGCACGTTAAAAATGCGCTGGTCTGACCCCAGCCTAAATGGAACACTCATTAGCCGACGCCTCAAGTTCGCTGCCTTAGTGCCACTTTCAATTCGGACCTAACTTTTCTCCCCACGTCCAGACAGTGTCCAAATCCTGTTACTATCAATTCAAGAACATTGCCCGTGTCCGCCCCTTTCTGACGCAAGATACCACGAAGGTTCTGGTTCATGCGCTTGTCATTTTGAGGCTTGATTACTGCAACTCGCTCCTTATTGGCCTTCCCAACGCCATATTGCCCCTTTGCGGGCAGGTGACAGGCTTATTTTTCTCTCCAGACACTCCTTGTGTACCTCCCCCTCTGCCGGTCCCTCCATTGACTTCCTGTACATTTCAGGATACAGTTTAAAATACTGACGCTCAGGTTCAAATCGCTCAATATCTCGACCCCCCCTTACTTCGTTACTCTGTAAGCATGTCTTCGTTACTCTGCAAGCATGTCCCATCTAGACAACTCCGGTTGGCGGGCGACCTCCGCCTGTCCTCTCTCTACACCCGTGCTGCCAACTCTCGCCTTCAAGGGCAGCTCCGGTTCTGTGGAATGATTTACCTCATCCTATAAATCTCTCCCCCTAATCTTCAGGCCATCAAAAAATCCCTCAAAACCCATCTGTTCAGATTACCGTACCACATCACTGGTGCAACTCATCCCTCTGCTCACCTACTCGCACATTTTTATTTATTTATTTATAAAAGGATTTTACCAGGAAGGATACATTGACATTTCTCTCGTTTTCAAGTATGTCCTGGGTTCGAGAACATCATGAGTGAAGCCGTTTCCATGGCCCCACCATTACCGAACCACTGGCACTATTGATCCTGCCATCCAGTAAAACTCCCCTGGTCTTCCTCAACCCCAATCACTCTAGACTGTAAGCTCCTATGAGAAGGCCTTCTACACCTCTTGGTTCCATTCTATGTTCGTTTATCTGTATCTCATTTCCTTTGGTTATTGGAAAGCGCTGCGGAAACTGTTGGCGCTATATAAATTATAATCTGTATAATAATCCGATCATTTTTATTGTCAAGCTTTATCACATTTACTGTAATTGACACAAAGGTCAGTCCTGTCTGTTTGCCAATAATACAGATCCTGATTGAAAGTGTGCATTATAAGAGACACCATCTAGAGTGTACAACCTTTTGTCACAGCAATATTTCTGTAAAGGATGAAATAGGAATGCATAATAAATGAGCCAATGAATATTATTGTAATCTTTTCTGAAGAACAATCCTTATGCAAAGGTTCCCTCTTATCCTACATTTTAGTGTTTACTAGGCAATCCATATTTCACAAACGATAATAATAATAATATCCTTTCCAACAAAAAGCAATTGGTTTGGAAGTGGTTATGATGAACTATCAACAGCTCAACTGCTATCACTGTTTAAGTTCCTCTAGCTCATCCCAGCCAAGCAAACTTCATTTTGCCACAGCATTGGGCATCCAAGTCCAAATGTCAAGGAATCAATTCTCTTTCAGCTTCTCACCTTGACCCTGGAGAGATTCGAACATAGTTATTCTGGTTTATGCAATGTCAGTAATTGAGATTGGCTTTGTTACTCGATACATGACACAAAATCTGCAAAATGCCACATTACCACAAAGACATACAGGGTTATTCAGAGAGAGGTGAAAACCAGGAGCATTGCCAGGAGAATGAACAATCTAGACCAAATAGCCGATTTGGAAAGTGAGATAAATGGGAGAATTTTTCTGGTTTGGCTATTTTGACCTAGAATTTTCACTTCTCTAGTCATTCTCCTGGATTTCACCTCTCTCTGAATAACCCTGATAGTTAATCCTATTAGCCAAACGTTTTACTGCAAAGTACGACCTGAGAGGAGCTCTCATACCATCAGCAACAGGAATCTCTACAGTTATTTAAAAACCAAGGTTTCTAAAAGGCTGCAGGTTAAATGATGTAGCCATACAAACTCTCAGTACAAGAATGGATACTTAGTCCCATTCAGAAGCAAGAGGTGCACAGTTATGGGTTGGAACAATGAATTAAGAGCTAAGGTAGTTTTGTTTGATGCAAGTGTCTCAGGGGTACGTTGCCAACAGTCCTCTGCAGCAACAATAACTGTCAAATCAAAGCTCTATTGAGACACAAATGAAATGACTCACAATAAGTCCTCTTACTGCAAATTGCAACATTATTAATATTCTTCAAAAAAAATCTAGGATTCCAAGAAACAGGGATTCTTTAAAAATGCCATGCAAATGTAAAGTTTTCCATGCTACAAGCAGCCGACAGGGTATATTGATTGGAGAATATGTGAACTAGATAATCACATATTCAGATATGTATGTGCTATAGCATATGGATTTATTATTACATTTGGTACAAACGCATGCAATACTGTGATTTCTTGTGTCTCCGTATTATATGTCACACATGTATTGTTTGGCATTCTGTTCAAATATACAAACTAGGGGTTATCCACAAATTGCAGTTGTTCAGTGTTGCTGCAACAACAACAAACTTCATTGATCTAAAGAGAACAATTCAGAGAACAGCTGATAGGTTCAAACGTTTGACGCCAAAGGCTTTGGTAAACAACTTGAACATAAGGGTCTAAGCCATGGCATACAGTTGTGTTCAAAATTATTCAACCCCCAATGCTGTAAAGGGTTTTAGGGAATTTAGTGTACATTTGTAATTGTATTCAGAATGAAATCCTACAAGGACTTTTTAAAGAACCATATGCAACTAAAATGACATCAATTGGTTTTGTAATACAGTAGTAAATGTTTCTTTTGTGAATTCTTCATTGACTTTATTATTATTCTTTATTTATAAAGCGCCAGCATATTCCGCAGCGCTGTAGAATAAGCACAGTATAGACAGGGTTACAATACATTGAACAACATTTGACAAACAGTACAGGAGGAGATGAGGGCCCTATTCCCGTAGGAACTCACAATTATTCAACCCCTTAAAGACTACCACTCTGAAGAACAGAGGTTCATTCAAGTGTTTTCAATCAGGTATTGAAAACACCTGTGGATGACACGGAGCAGCAATAAAGCATAATAAGCACCAATTAGGCAGCTTTAAAATGACTGTGATACTCAGCTCCTTCTAGACATTTACTGGTGTGGTTACAAACATGGTGAAGTCAAGAGAATGGTCCAGGAAGACAAGAGAAGAGGTGATTACTCTTCACAGGAAGGGCAATGGCTATAAGAAGATTGCAAAGATGTTAAACATACCAAGAGAGACCATAGGAAGCATCATTCGCAAATTCAAGGCAAAGGGCACTGTTGAAACGCTACCTGGTCGTGGCAGAAAGAAGATGCTGACTTCGACTGCTGTGCGCTACCTGAAGCGTAGAGTGGAGAAAAGTCCCCGTGTGACTGCTGAGGAACTGAGAAAAGATTTGTCAGATGTGGGTACTGAAGTTTCAGCTCAGACAATACGGCGCACACTGCGTAATGAAGGCCTCCATGCCAGAACTCCCAGGCGCACCCCTTGCTGTCTCCAAAGAATAAGAAGAGTCGACTGCAGTATGCCAAAAGTCATGTGGACAAACCACAGAAGTTTTGGGATAGTGTTCTGTGGACTGATGAAACAAAATTAGAACTGTTTGGGCCCATGGATCAACGCTATGTTTGGAGGAGGAAGAACAAGGCCTATGAAGAAAAGAACACCTTGCCTACTGTGAAGCATGGCGGGGGGTCAATCATGCTTTGGGGCTGTTTTGCTTCTGCAGGTACAGGGAAGCTTCAGCGTGTGCAAGGTACCATGAATTCTCTTCAGTACCAGGAGATATTGGATGACAATGTGATGCAGTCCGTCACAAACCTGAGGCTTGGGAGACGTTGGACCTTTCAACAGGACAATGATCCCAAGCATACCTCCAAGTCCACTAGAGCATGGTTGTAGATTAAAGGCTGGAACATTTTGGAGTGGCCATCGCAGTCATCTGACTTAAATCCGATTGAGAACCTCTGGTGGGACTTAAAGAAAGCAGTTGCAGTGCGCAAGCCTAAGAATGTGACTGAACTGGAGGCTTTTGCCCATGACGAATGGGCGAAGATACCCGTAGATCGCTGCAAGACACTTGTGTCAAGCTATGCTTCACGTTTAAAAGCTGTTATAACTGTAAAAGATGTTGTACTAAGTACTAAGATTGAATGTCACTTGGGTGTTGAATAAAACTGATAATGATGTGAGCACAGAAAAGACATTTGTGGTTATTTCATTATAAATGTTATGTTATATTTGTCTGACCTACACGTGCCTCTTTGATTTAATTGTAAGCAAGATGACTGAATGATCAAAATCAATGTCAAACTGGCCAAAACACTCAATTTCAGTGGGGGTTGAATAATTTTGAACACAACTGTACATGGATCCATCGGTCCTTAATATTTAACAAAGTGGTCAGGTACTTTATTTTACTTAAGGGAATATTCACTAACCACTGTTCTTTCATGAAAACGTCAGCGGAGCAAATTTATTTATTTATTTATAAAGGATTTTACCAGGATGGATACATTGAGATTTCTCTCATTTTCAAGTATGTACGGCAAGTTCACTGTTTAGGGAACTCCCATCAGAGTTCATTGTATTTTTCGCCATTCTTTCTACTGTAGTTTCAGCCAAAATGCTCTAGCAGAATTCTAGGCGTTGGTGTCAGTAGTGTTACCATCATGGTTTCGAGTGAGTATATTTCTTACATAATTATTTTCTGTCTAAATCTTTATTTTGGTGTTATTTTTAATATCTTGCATTTTATTACTTTGTATTTCTGTACCTACTGTAACAATTCAATGTTCTTGAACCCAGGACATACTTGAAAACAAGAGAAATCTCAATGTATCCTTCCTGGCAAAATACTTTATAAATAAATAAATAATAGTTTCGATGCTAGTAATTTAGATAAGGCTAGGGTCAGACGAACGCATTTTTCACGTCTACCGTCAAAAAGTGTGTTGATGCATCCGAATGCATTTTTTCACGGAAGACACGATAGCGGTCATATGATGCGCAATTTCGGCTGTGATTTTTTACAGATTGAAACCAGAAAACTTTGGGTGTCTGGACGTTACGTTGGCCGGACATGAGCAGGGACTGACGTCTTCTAATCAAGCACACACGCCGCTATGCGGACGCAGCGCACTCTGTACGTCAGTACTAGCGGTTCGACGTTCTTGCAAAAATGCGTTTCGTTTGCCGCTTGCATTGCGCGGCTGAATTTTCGTGCGGCTGTACTTTATGTGTGGGCCTGCGTTGGACGTCATTTGCTGCTACCACGGCCGTAATAAAGTGCGGCTAAATGCACGTTCACACTGCGTTCGTCTGACCCCAGCCTTAGACTTAACTATAGTTTTAATTGAAGTTGCCTAGTGTTGTTTTCCATGTTTATTTTCACCTTATTGTATATGGAAGGTCAATGGAGATAGACCTCACCTATGTCTATTCACCTTTGCAGCAAATACCAGTGCAACAAACGTAATTGGAGAATAGAGTATACGCTTTTTTTATAAGAATAACGTCAGTACCACCATTCAGAGTTGTTCACTAATATTTGCAGCAACCTCACCTGCCACAGTTAGATTTGCCTTCTGAGGATAGACGATGCTCACCATACTTACAACAACAGTGAACATTGGCGATTTGTGAATGACCCCCATAGAAATCCAATCACAGATCAAATGATGGACTATGATGGACTTGCACCAAACAGTGCAAGGAAATAATGACTTACAGTTTTTCAAGGTCGTGAAGTCCATAGAATGAGCTGTTCTTCAAAATCATTATTTTGTTGTTGCTCAAAATCCTGTGAAAAAAAGAACATGAAAAAATGACTGAGCAGATGTTTTACGCAAATAGATGGAACAGTGCAATAAAAACAAGATCTGTACATTCAATATATACATGCACATTTCATACTCTCCTGTAGGACTATAATTAAATACATTCTATACAGGGCTCGAGCCGAGCGGGAACGCGCGGAACGGCAGCGTTCCCGCTGTGGCCCGAGCCCGAACGCCGCCGCCGCACATTGCCGGCGGCCGCGTGCATCCTGTTAGAACGGCCTGCTGACCGGAAGTGGAGCCGCTCGGCTTCACTTCCTGTCAGCGGCGTTGAAGCAGGAAGCACGCGGCCGCCTGCAATGTGCGGTGGCGGCGGCGGCCACAGCCACAGCACAGAAGAAGCAGAGGTGAGCTGGGGGCACTATCCATGAGACTGGGGGCAATATCCATGACACGGGGGCACTATCCATGAGACCTGGGGGAATATCCATGACACGGGGGCAATATCCATGAGACCTGGGGGCAATTTCCATGAGACCTGGGGCAATTTCCATGAGACCTGGGGCATATGCATGAGACCTGGGGCAATTTCCATGAGACCTGGGGGCACAATCAATGAGACCTGGGGGCAATTTCCATGACACCTGGGGGCAATATGCATGAGACCTGGGGGCAATATCAATGAGACCTGGGGGCAATATCCATGAGACCTGGGGGCAATAGCCATGGGACCTGGGGCAATATGCATGAGTCCTGGGGGGCAATTTCCATGAGACCTGGGGGCAATATCCATGAGACCTGGGGCAATATGCATGAGACCTGGATTGCTGGGCAATTTCCATGAGACCTGGGGGCACAATCAATGAGACTTGGGGGCAATTTCCATGACACCTGGGGGCAATATGCATGAGACCTGGGGGCAATATCCATGAGACCTGGGGCAATATCCATGAGTCCTGGGGGGCAATTTCCATGAGACCTGGGGGCAATAGCCATGAGACCTGGGGGGCAATATCCATGAGACCTGGGGGGCAATTTCCATGAGACCTGGGGGCACAATCAATGAGACCTGGGGGCAATTTCCATGACACCTGGGGGCAATATGCATGAGACCTGGGGGGCAATATCCATGAGACCTGGGGGCAATATCCATGAGACCTGGGGGGCAATAGCCATGGGACCTGGGGCAATATGCATGAGTCCTGGGGGGCAATTTCCATGAGACCTGGGGCAATATCCATGAGACCTGGGGCAATATGCATGAGACCTGGGGCAATTTCCATGAGACCTGGGGGCACAATCAATGAGACTTGGGGGCAATTTCCATGACACCTGGGGGCAATATGCATGAGACCTGGGGGGCAATATCCATGAGACCTGGGGGCAATATCCATGAGTCCTGGGGGGCAATTTCCATGAGACCTGGGGGCAATAGCCATGAGACCTGGGGGCAATAGCCATGAGACCTGGGGGGCAATTTCCATGAGACCTGGGGGGCAATTTCCATGAGACCTCGGGGGCAATTTCCATGAGACCTGGGGGCAATAGCCATGAGACCTGGGGCAATTTCCGGCTGGGTGGAGTAGAGGAGTACCGGCTGGGTGGAGTAGAGGTATTGTCACTGCTCTGCATGGAGAGAGCCTGTGGAGTCATGGGTTCGATCCCAGCGAGCACCTCTCCAGTAAGTGTCCTTGGCAAGACACCTAACGGTACATACTCGCCACCCAGGACATACTTGAAAACGAGAGAAATCTCAATGTATCCTTCCTGGTAAAATCCTTAGTCAAAAAAAATTCCATGAGACCTGGGGGCAATTTCCATGAGACCTGGGGCAATATGCATGAGACCTGGGGGCAATAGGCATGAGACCTGGGGGCAATAGCCATGAGACCTGGGGGCACTAGCCATGAGACTGGGGCAATATCCATGAGAACCTGGGGGGGCAATATCCATGAGACCTGGGGGGCATTATCCATGAGACCTGGGGGTGGGCATTATCCATGAGACCTGGGGTGGACAATATCCATGAGACCTGGGGGGCAATATCCATGAGACCTGGGGCCAATATCCATGAGACCTGGGGGGCAATATCCATGAGAGCGGGGGCATTATCCATGAGACCTGGGGGGAATTATCCATGATAGCGGGGGGGGGGCATTATCCATGAGAGCTGGGGGACATTATCCATGAGAGCTGGGGGCATTATCCATACAAGCTGGGGCAATATATACCCATATGAGCTGGGGGCAATTATATCCATGTGAACTGGGGAAAAATATAGTCCATATAACCAGTGCTGTACATATTATTCTGGGGGCTCAGTGCTGTGCATATTATTCTGGGGCTCAGTGCTTGTGTATATTATCCTGGGCCTCAGTGCTGTGCATATTATTCTGGAGATTCAGCGCTGTGTATATAATTCTGGGGGGGGGGGGTCTGTGCCTGGAGATATATATATATAAAATGCGTTAGTCCAGTTGCCACAATCACGAGTATACCTGTACGTAGTGATACCTTCACTGACAGTATAGTTTCCAGTTTACACTCTTAAAAGCTTGTCTTTAAGGCTAGGGTCAGACGAACGCATTTTTCTCCGCGAACGTGAAAAAGTGCGGTCGAACGAACGAACGTATTTTTAAACGGAATGCGCGAAAGCGGTCATACGATGCGCATTTTCGTACGTTTTGTTTCACGGAGCTGGAAGAAGAGAAATATGATCAACCAAATCAATTGCAGAATGAATCAAATAAAAGGGAAGGGGTATAAAAAGCATTTTGGGAATGGTGGCATTTTCCAAGATGGATGCAGTCCAAGTGTTTCTTTTTGCTGCACTGGGATACCTGTACCTGAAGAAGAAAAGACAACGGCGAACATGGGTCCATCCACTCAACACTGCCAGACCCACGCATGGCCACTTTGTGACACTGTACAGGCCACTGCGAGAGAGGGACCCCGTGAAGTTCTTCAACTACCTGCGGATGTCCATCCACACCTTTGATGAACTGTTGATGAAGGTGCGTGAGCCGCTGACCAAGAGGGACACCAACATGAGGGCTGCCATACCACCGGAGGAGATGCTGGTCCTCACTTTGCGGTAAGTACTATCAAACACGTGCATTCATGACATCGCTGCCAGTCATCAGACATGTGCTCGGTGTGCAGAGGCTCTATTGTAGGTCAGTAGTTATATGCCCACACACACACGCATGCATCACCTTGCACAACACGTAACGAAAGAGTAATGACACTGACAACGATGTGAAACAAATAAAATATTTAGTCCCAAAATAATATGACAGAAGATAACAATAACATATTAAACACATATATTATTGCATGTCCAATGAAGGTAATAAAATAAAAATATTAGAACAACATGAATAAACTGTGACAAACATAAACGAACAGACGATACACCTCACATGGTATGATACCGAGGAGCATCTGGGTCATGAGGACCGTGCATATGGCTGCGGTGGTACTCTGGCTCCGGGGGTGGCCCAGCAACAGGGACATGGGTGGGCGGGCAGGCAACGCCTGGCAGTGGTGGGAATAACCATGGGGGTATTGTGGCACGACACCGTGATATACAGGTGCCTGTTGTGGATGGGACAGTATCTCATGTATCAGGTCCAGGCTTCGGCGGCGATAATCCAGCTTCTGCGCTGGGGTCATTATGTTGAGCATGAGAGACATGAATTGAAAAAGGACATGTCCTCGGAATCAGCGACCATGCAGCGTGGATGTGTATGGTGCGCGTCCATGAATGCGACCATGGCCTGCTCGACATCAGCTGATGGTGGCTTCTTCCTCCTGGGAGCCGTACTGGTGCTGTCTGTGGGTGCTGTACCCGGCACCTGCTGGGACTCCACATCCTCCACCTGGGACTCCGCACCACCCTGCTCGACCTCCACCTGGCAGCTGCCAGATCCTGCGGGCTGCAGCTCTTGCCCTTGTGAGCTAGAGGTGGATGGCCGGTCAATACTGCTCACAGTCTTGCGCGGCTCCTGGCTCTTCCTCAGGAAGGACAGTTGGTCAGCATACAAATAGCTGCGCCTCTTCTTTGCACCAGCTCCAGAGCGAGCAGCTTCAGCCTCCTTTTTCAGGACCCGGTGTGATTGTCCCTCACCGTGCGCCATTTATTGATTGCTTCATGTGCTGCAAAACATGATGAGAGTGACATAAGGTTAGGTTCATATGATGTGATCATAACACAGCTTCTTTCATGTTCTAGGTATCTTGCTAGTGGATGCAGTTTGAAGGATCTGCATTACAACTTCCGCATTGGCAGATCGACAGCTGGTGAGATCGTCCGCAAGGTCTGCCAAACAATATGGGAAACCATGAAGGACCAATGTTTGCCAACACCCACAGGCGAGACATGGCTGGCAATTGCAGCAGGATTCTGGGAGAGAGCGAACTATCCCAACTGCCTGGGAGCGGTGGACGGCAAACATGTCCGCATTGTGAAGCCACTGCACAGTGGCTCACTGTATCAAAATTATAAACATTATTTTTCAATTGGCCTACTGGCGGTGGCAGATGCCAACTATAATTTTGTGTATGTGGATGTCGGATCATACGGCAAGGACTCGGACTCAACACTGTTTCGGAACTCAACACTGTGGAATGAGATAGAGGGTGGAACCTGAACATCCCCAGACCCGCACCTTTGCCTGGCAGCGACGTGTCAGTCCCCTATGCCTTTGTGGGTGATGAAGCATTCGGCCTATCCACACATCTCCTGCGGCCATACTCGGGGACACACCTGACTGTGAAGAAGCGGGTGTTTAATTACAGGCTGTCGCGGGCGAGACGGTATGTCGAGTGTAGCTTTGGCATACTGAGCAACAAGTGGAGGATTTTCCATCGCCCACTTGATGTAAATGTGGATTTCTGTGTGGATATAGTGAAATGCTGTTGCATCCTACATAACTATGTTCGTGCAAGGGATGGTTGTTAATTTCGAGGATACCCTCACAGTAACGGGTCTGGATGAGTATGCTAACGATGACATAATACCTGTGAATAGACACACCAACAGGTTTCGCGATGCTCTGTCTAATTATTTCACTAGCAATGCAGGGCAGGTGCCATGGCAGATGGACATCATTTGACATGTGACACCTAGGCTTGTGCACCGATTATTTTTTCTGTTCGAATTTTCGGATGTTTAAAGTTTTCGATTCGGCTCATTCGAACGAACCCTGTTTTGATTCGATTCGGTTCGACTTGTTTTTCGGGGATATGTAATCGGAATATGGACCATTTTTGTTTTTTTGTCACTTTGCTCGTTTGTTGGATCTACTTTTCGTGATTTCGTACATTTCTCGTTTTTCGCAACGTCTTTCTCGTTTCAAAACAATACATTTCGATTTGACACAATTCAAGTCCAATAGCATATTCGTACAATATTTTGTTTCGGCTCGGAAACATTTCGGATCTGACATTTTCGGATCGGAAAATTATCTGGGAATCACCCGCATCAGAAAACACGAATCGTGAAAATGTCGTTTAAATTCCGAAATTCTGAAAGCCGAAACGCACATCCTTATTGACAACGAAAATTCGTTATGCCATTTTGTTTGATATTACATTCAAGTTCAATGCAATTGAATTCTATGCAATAAAATGATCATTTACTCACTCTGAAGCTTCTGCTCTTTATCAGACCACGTCTCGTACTCTGGGTACACCACCCTGGACACTGTGACCCATGCACTGGCCTTCTTCTGCCGGTCTTTGTAGCTGTCGCAGGCCGTGTCCCACAGCTCGGGATGATCTGCCACTGCATTGATCAGCCTCTCCACGTCGATGTCAGTCCCAGCCATTGTCCAACGCAACTTGCAGCTACCCCCAGACAAGACAGGAAGTGTTTGGTGTGTGCACGTTATGTTGGCCGGACGTGTGCAGCGTCTGACGTCTCCCAATCACGCAAACACGCCGCTATGTAGCCGCAGCGCACTCTGTACGTCAGTAGTAGCGGTTTGACGTTCTCGAAAAAATGCGTTCGTTTGCCACTTGCGTTGCGCGGACGAATTTTCGTGCGGCCGTACTTCGTATGTTCCCCGGCATTGGACGTCATTTGCTGCTAGTACGGCCGTGATTTCGTGCGGCTAAACGCACGTTAAAACTGCGCTAGTCTGACCCTAGCCTAAATGTAATGCTAACCCAATAAAAATGGTATCACCACGTACTGCTATACTCGTAATATATATATATTTTCTTCATGTAATAGGGGTTGTGGAATTCGTGGGTGAGTTCCCTCACTTTTTTTCCCAGGACTTGACCCCTGATTCTATATACATATCACAGCTCTGCTGGGCAGTGGGCACTGCATGCATTATATTTGGAAATTGAACCTCAGTTATTACATGACCCAACATTGTGACATGTTAAAAGAGCTAAACTGGCCGTCGCTGGAATCTAGACGCACCCTTCACCTTTCCAACCTGGTGTTTAAGAGCTTTTCTGGGAAGCTACCACCCTACCTGAATAGGCTGCTTCCTCCAGTAGTTCCCTCATTCTATAACCTCTGATCCAGGACCTGCACCTTACTTGCAGTACCACAATACAAAAAGAAAGTGGGTCGGTCCTCATTTTCCTACAGAGCACCACAATTATGGAATAACCTCCCAGACACCATCAAATCCTCCCCCAGTCTAAAGTCCCTCTCTATTAACATACCTCAATACAGAATGCACCTGTAAACATGTAACATAGTGAATATATTTCCTACATATTTATTTTCTGTTAATCTGTATATTTGTGTTGTTTTTTAATATCTTGCATTTTATTACTTTTGTATTTCTGTACCTACTGTAACAATTCAATGTTCTTGAACCCAGGACATACTTTAAAACGAGAGAAATCTCAATGTATCCCTTCAGGTAATATACTTCATAAATAAATAAATATAGGTTTCAATATCCATCCAATTTATGAACCGTAGAGGTAAACATACTTTATGCTATAAAAGAAAATATAGCAAATATATATATTTTTCATTGGTGCTACTGTTATTACAGTGCCCATAGTTGACTCAGCATTATGGGATTTGCAGTCCATTAGGTACAGGGCCAACATGAAGAACAGTTCAAGCCATATGGCTGATATAACAAGAGATTTTCTGCATGTGAGTAATTTCATCGCTGGCGTAAAAACATATGATGAATGTTTGGCTTTTAGTTCATAGATACATTTCAAAGGACTGGACCAGTATTTCTAACAAGCTGCCAAAACGATCATTTGTTTTAGCAGAGGTAAGGAATGCAACGACTTAACCCACAAGTCACTCAGGGCAGCATTTCTCCTCTAGGGGTAAAGTGCATGATTTAACCCCTCTGTGACATGTTGTTCGATTAACCCCAGTTATTCAAGACAGTCCTAACAAGTCATCTGTCACAAAAGAGTTAATGATCTTTTTGACCAGTGGAGAGGGAGGCTAAGTTTTGTCCTGGGGGCAAGTATAAACAAATAACACATTCAGGGACCATAACCAGACTGTTAAATCTAATCCCTCCCCTTTAATAGTTTTATATAAAACATTTAAATGGAATTCTATGAATTGATAGATTACTGGATCATGATTTATAGCAATAACAATTCTTAGAATTTCCCTATTAATGAGTAAATTAATCCCATGAAAGCCTCTCTCCTGCAGTGTTGTGTGTATAGGCAACCCAGCAAATCTCACGTTGCCTTTAATCAGCAGAAAAATGCTGCTGGGAGGTCGTGGCCCTAGGTATGCCACATTTAACACCTTTTGGTATGTATATAGCTTCTAAATGTGGTCCCATCATTGGGTGCCACCATGTTAACCTCCCTATTGGCAATGTTTCCAAAAAAACATCTCACAGCACTGCACATCTGACTAACGTTGCATCTAGCCAGCAGAGGGCTCCAGGGCTGTCACGCCCCTGCTGCATGTCGCATGGAAGTGATAGGCGAAATAGGCGGCTGCCTATGGCCTCACATGATGGAATATATATATAGAATGTCATTATACTTCTGTCCCACACTGTCAGGGAGTGACAAGGCGGATACGAGCCCAGGATGCAGTTACACACAGGAGTCAAGGATACAGTGGAAAAACAGGGGTTTATTACTAAAGGAATATGAGCTTTGATTCGGCTGGCAATCGGGCCAGTTCTGGTCCAGTGCAGGGTCATGTATGGGCTCTGATTCGACTGACATTAACCTCACTGGCGGTCCGATTCTGACATATTTTATATGTCAGAATCGGTCCTATTTATTTTGGCACCCTAGCGGTATAAGTGTGGCTCGGGGGTTAACTTTCAATACTGAAAGCAGTATCCCCGAGCCACAATCGGGCCGATACTTACATGTCCTGCGCTCCCTCACTGTCCCCGCAGTCACACTGCAGCCGATCGCGATGTCACACTTCCTGGTTCACTCCTCGCGAGAAGAGAACCAGGCAGTGTGACGTCGGGAGAGGCTGGAGGAGACTGCGGGATCAGCGAGGGAGCGCAGGACATGTAAGTATACAGCCCGAGTGTGGCTCGGGGATACCGCTTTCGGTACAAAAAGTTAACCGGTCCCCAATCCACACTCGGGAATACCGTCAGGGAGGTTAAAGCCACTTGTGGCTCATGTGTGGGCCATGTTTGTAAACCGATTCTGGGCCGTCCATGTACCGTCATTCTTTGCAGTAAGTGGGCCAAGGGAAAACTGGTTGTGTGAACCGGGCCAGAGAAAAATTACCAACAATTTTGTGATCATTAGAATGATCTGGGCCACACATGCCCATCCACAGTCGGCCCTAATATTGTTTTTCGACATATTTGCAGTGCCATCATTGCCACACATGGCCCACACTTGGCTGACATGACGCATGCTGATGCCAGCACCACGCCAGCAGTGCCATCCTGAGGCCGCATTCGGGCCACCTGCGTCTGCTATGTGGGTACACATACAGGGTTATCCAAAGAGATTCGAAAAGTCACCGCACGTTCGGTGACTTTTCGTTCTCTTCAATTCGGTTCATGTTGCCAATCCCATTTCGGTGACCCTGCGGTGTATTCAGCAAACACCACAGGGTCCCCGAATTGCAGGGAAAGGCTGCCGCAAACCTGACGAAAACTAACCGCAAAACCTGCCGAATGCACGCCGAAAACCCTCAAAGACATCTGGAGTAACCTGTCGAAGACGCCGGAAAAACCCGAGCAGGAGCCGATCACACGCAGCGAAGCCGCAGGAAAAAGCCGAGAAAAAGCCAACACCGCAGACAGAGGGAGGTGAATAAATTAGCAAAACAGTTTGTATGAATGTGAAAGTGAAAAGCTGTTTGCAAAAAAACTACTGAGCGAAAATGTCTGAAATTTGCATATGAGGTCCAGGGAATGTCGCATGGAAGTGATAGGCAAAATAGGCGGCTGCCTATGGCCTCACATGATGGAATATATATATAGAATGTCATTATACTTCTGTCCCACACTGTCAGGGAGTGACAAGGCGGATACGAGCCCAGGATGCAGTTACACACAGGAGTCAAGGATACAGTGGAAAAACAGGGGTTTATTACTAAAGGAATATGAGCTTTGATTCGGCTGGCAATCGGGCCAGTTCTGGTCCAGTGCAGGGTCATGTATGGGCTCTGATTCGACTGACATTAACCTCACTGGCGGTTAAGGGCTGTTACAGAAAAAATAAGTAAACTTAAAAAGAAAAAAAAAAAATTCAGAAAAATGCTTAAAGTATCCTAAAAAATCTATAAATAAAGAGACTCTTTACTGCAGAATTTTATAATGAACGGTTTATTAGATATTGAATTAAAACAGGAATATTTTTAACATTGAAGCCTATGGGATTCTCCTGAATTAACTGCCGAATTAAACCACCGAATGGCAGAGCATTTCGGGAACCTTTCACTGCTGGTTTGTGTTCTCTGAATAGCCGAATCAGTGCATTTTCATGGGGATTTCACTGCCCTCGAACAGGCACCGAATAGGCACCGTATGTTCAGGCAATTCGCCAGGATTTGGCGAATTGCCTGCTCTCTGGATAGCCGAATGGCCAGGAAAGGTAACCAAACGCTGACTTTCAGCGTTCGATTACCTTTCTCAAGCAATTCGGAACTCTTTGGATAACCCTGATAGTTTAGTGAGGGGCGAAGCAGGAATAGGGCTGACTAGGTATACTGCTGGGTAACAGAGACAGCACAGAACACAGGACAGACATACAGGGGAAACTTAAATAAAAGACACCACACAGGTGGGAAAGGAAAAGGTGACTGGAATCAGTATCAGTATTTTACCAGGAAGATTTCTCTCATTTTCAAGTATGTCCTGGGTATATAACTGCTTCGGTGACTCCAGTTTCAGGAAAATACAGTGACCATTCGCTAAATAGCGAATTCAACATATTTTTGGTGAAATGGAATCGCTGAAATGGTCCGAAAAGCAAAGCACCGAAATCTAACACAATTTCCGTGCTTTGTGATTAGATCCTATAGTACCTGTTCTGACAAAATTCTTCCTCAACTGCCAATTTTTTACTGAACACATATCAGTTATGCAGGCAGCAGGGGTTTGCAGAGTTTACTTTCCCTGCACAATGCAGAAGTCATATTAATCAAGGGGGAAATATTGCATAGCATATGGAAACAGGAGAGCACTTTTCATGTGCTCCTTTACCTGTGAGACCAGAAATTACACCAGAAATACTCTCAAACACACTCTTGCAAAACATTTCCATATATTTGTATATATTGTGATTTTTGTATTCTATAATTTGATGAACATATTCCCTACTTAAAGGAAGCACTTTTCATGAGCCATCCATTTGATAACCCTTTGTGTATATCCATCTAGGGTTGCCAGATCAGCCATGTTTACCCAGACACATATAACCATTTCTTGCAGAGGTGAGCACAGGGAAAAGCGATGCCCTGCAGCATATATAATTCATATGCTGCAGGAAGGAGATCAAGGTAGGTCACCTGGGATTCCTTTTTTGTTTTCTTAACTTCAGCGTATGGATTCTACATGCTGCAGGGCTGCATTTAAAATGCCTAGCCCATCAGTATGAATAAATTATATGCTTCCAGGAAAACCTTGCAACTGTCAACCCTACATCCATCTCTTGCAGAGGCCGTTATATGATCCTATTATTAATATGCAATGTACCTTTGGTGTTTTAAACTTAAAAATGGAATGACCTGCTTCTAGGGGTTGCAGCAAGTTTAGGGTCACCAACGAACTACAGGGTCGCCTGCCGAAGTGAGAGTCACGCACTCCTCCAAAACACGACTCAAAGCAGCTCATCCACGCCCTTGTAATTTCCTTACTTGACTATTGTAATAATCTTCTTGCTGACCTTCCTCTCTCCCGCCTCAGACCCTACAATCCATTCTGAACGCCTCTGCCAGGCTCATCCACCTCACCTGCTGCTCTGTCTCTGCCGCTCCCCTCTGCGAGTCCCTTCACTGGCTCCCCATCCACTGCAGAATTAAGTTCAAAATCTTTACCCTGACCTACAAAGCTCTCACTAACTCAGCTCCCCACTACCTGTCCTCACTAATCACCAAATACACCCCAGCCCGCTCCCTAAGATCAAACAGTGACCTGCGCCTAGCTTCTCCCCGCATCACCTCTTCCCATGATAGACTGCAGGATTTCTCCTGCGCAGCCCCCATTCTCTGGAACACTCTCTCTCTCGCAAAGTCAGACTTTCCTCTAGTTTCCCTTCCTTCAAACGCTCCCTTAAGACATTCCTATTTAGGGAAGTTTAGCCTACCACCCGACTCACTAATACACCTCACTGCCCCAACCAGTCCATGACTCTCACCTTGCAGTCCATCACTCTCACCTTGCAGTCCCTCTCCTCCTGTTTCCACCCCAACCCTTCTAGAGGTCCCATGGGAATAGGACCCTCGTTTCCTTCTGTACTGATTTATCAAATGTTGTTCCGTCTCAGTGTGTTGTATCCCTGCCTATATCGTGCCCATGGTCAGCGCTGCTGAATATGCTGGCGCTATATAAATAAAGAATAATAATAATAATAAAATTGCACCGGAACGAATAAACCAAAAATGGATTGCGTAAGAATAGTTTTTATTTCTGTGACTGTTTCGATTCATGCCAGCCCAACTGCATGTACAATTTGTGAAATAAATCAACAAATCAAAGCTACAGCAGTTCTAGGATCAACTGTAGATTATAAATTACATTTTTGCCCGTGAACAGGTCTAAAGCAAACCTTATTTTTCCAGCACTCTACCGTGGGCTTGTCTGGACAGCTGTTGTAAGGACTTGTGTTTATTGCCTCATGCAATGAAAAGTAACTTCAAAAAACATGGTAGGACAGTTCTGGGAATCCATCTGTAAAACTATGAACTGCAACCCCCACTGTCCTCAGTCCGCCTAGAACACATAGAAAATTATGGGAAATACCCGATGAAAAAAATCTAAGCAATTTTACTCTGAAGAGAGGTACTTATCTTAATGGAAAACCAGATACATCCAGTCAATAACCCTTTATTACAGGAAGTTGCACTCGACATGGGTGGGGTTTTTACAAGCGTAGACACTTAGCCACCTTCCTGCCAATACAAGGAATTACAATGCTGGGTCAGGGGTCCTGGAACATTCAGCTGGAGTTGGAGGGCGGGAGGTGGGAAGGAAAAAACAATGACTGGGACAGAGTCAGCACTGGGTCCTTTAACCAGTGACAAATTTCCCCTTCAGTGCAGGATATTGATGAGGAAAAAAAATCCACTTAGATTTGCATTTTGACATGTCCTCGGTTAGTGCATATGTAGCATTGTAGTGTAGGAATCACTTGAGGTCAATTCACTAATTGAGTTGTTGAACCGACTAAAGTATAACTGAAAAGTACTGAAATAACAATATAAAGGTAATTACATCATTCAATCTACCACATGACCAAAGCAGGATATTTGTTTTGTGTCTTAACTGGCGACAACCAAATAATTAGTACTTTTGTTCTATTTTCTTTATCTTAACCCAATTCAAAGTATTTTTTAAAATGCACAAATCATGGCCACAGTCTGTTCATCTGAGAAAGTATGAACGGTAATAGTGGCACAAGACATTATGTGCTTCAACAAAAGAGACACTTGACTCAGTAATAGAGACTGTCCCTCTCTTCAGAGTCTTTTAGGGTCATATTATGATTCACCTATTAAGATAATGCCTGGATTCATTATGCTTAAAGGGACACTCCCATAGATAATTGGGCAGATGTTGCTGACAGCATCTAAACCATTAATTTTTTTTTTCTTATAGTTTTACTTTAGGTCAAAATACTCACTTTTTCTTCCTTGGCTCCCGGCTGCTCCTCCCCTTAAGCTCTGGGCTTCCAAAATGTGGCGGTCCCTGCAGTTATCAAACACTACTGGTATAGGATTCAGAAATTGTGCATCTCCCAGAACTTGCATTATTATAGTATACAAGTTCTGCAACGGCTGCGCAGAAAGGTGGTTGAGTGCTGTGGCGCACTTGCAGAACCAATCCATCGGCTCTTGTCTCCCAGGGTGCTTGCTACTGCAAGTGTTTGGAGACAGGATGACGTCTCAAAAGCCCTGATGTTGTCAGTGTACCGGCTGGATTGAGTAGAGGTAACATCACTGCTCCATAACCGTGGAGAACCAGGTTCAAATCCTGGCCAGAGCACATCTCCAGTAAGTGTCCTTGGGCAAGACACTTAGGCTGGGGTCAGACGAGCGCAGTTATCACGTCCGTGTTGCCGCACATTTGTACGTCTGTGGCAGCATAGCATTCTGACCAAAGGAGCCCCACACACAAAGTACGTCCGTGCGGATGTATGACGGACGCGGCAAACGGACGCAGGTTAGGCAAGAACATAATACTGCTAGAACGGAGGTGCGGAGTGCGCCACGTCTGCAACGTCCGCATAGCTTTGTGTGTGAGTGATGGATCGTGGTCAGACGGACTGCATTTATACGTCCAGCATTTTTGACGGACAGAATGTTTTTTCATTGTAATTTATTTTCCCTGCTACATCAGTCATAAAATACGTCAGTGAAAAAAACAGACTGTGTGGCCACTACCATGTCGTCAGTCAGTAAGTACGTCCAAACTGCACAGACGCACAGTCCGTACAAAATGTGCTCATCTGACTCTAGCCTTAATGGTACATACTTGCCTGCCACAGAATATCAGCTGTGGAGTCCAGTGGTAACGTTTTGACCGTGGAGGAGCAAGTCAAATCCCGTTCAGCATTTTCCTCCAATACGACTGTGGAAAAGCAAATCTTGACTTTACAAGAAGCGGGTTCAACCTAACCACCAGGTCGCTGCTCTACAATCATGGAAAGCCGACTCGATCCCACTCAGAAGACGCCACCATTGAGTGTCCTTGGATAAGACATCTAACGATATGGATGCACCTACCTCACAAAATACTTGTACAACGCATAGATTGTAAGTTCCCTTGGGAACAGGGTCCCCCTGAATCAGGTCAACATCCATGTGTGGAATTCTAATGTATCAACCCCTTGAAAAGTGCTGTGGGATATGTGGCGCTATATAAATAAAGGATGATAATAATTATCAGTGACCGATCTGGTGATTGACAGCCAGGAAATTCAAAATCCCGGATGCCTGGAAGCTTGAAACTGAGAAGCGATAAAACTTTTTATGGAACTGCCGTCATCCAACTGCAAGGACCAAAAGAGGATATCAAAAGGCACCATGAAATGTCCTATGTGAGAAGAAAACGGGCCCTGATGAGCTCTTACAATACAGTGGTTAGATTGTATTGATGTGAATGGGTGTCCGTTAATGTGATTCTTAGATCTGAAGTCTTGAATCTATAAATCATGCCATTTTTATATATCAGATTTTCAAGCTTGCCCCATACAGAGATTTAATAATGCTTGCCTTACATATATGCCTTAACACTGCTATTATTACATCTGTTCCTCATAACATGCGCAGCTGTATTTGTTTTCTGCTGTCGGCTTTCCATAGGATCAGTCATACTTGAGGTTGAAGATGCGCTATAGAGTAACCGCCTGCATGATTGATAAGCTGTAAATTTCACTATATGGAATTCCACATTCCTGAATGACTAAAGAGGTCATGCCTGCATAGGAAAAGTGTGAGTTCAATAAACCAGAAATCATGACAAGAGAGAAAAGAAATGTTGTTAATATTTTAGAAAAAATATTGTTTTTTAACAAAAAAGATTTAAAATGTAAGTGATAAAAGAGAAATGCACAGCTATAGGTTGTTCTTAAGGTCCATAGGTAGAATTCGTATTTATAAAATAATTATAATATTACAAAGTAACTAGTTGTGACTCATTTTATGATGTGCGTATAAGAGTAGCAACATATAAAACACTAATTTTATTCAGTATTTGCTGTAGTGTTCAGGTTTATTTTTTTCCCCTGCTCATCTTTTCTAAGCTTCAACAGCACTTCTTCACCCAGCAGTGAGAGGGTTAACAAAATCCCTATCTGGTTACGGCCTAGATACTCAAGACCCATCACCTATCTTCAACTTGACAAATCAAGCTCCTGCAGTAACAAGAGAAGCCAGAAGACAGCATTGGGTTCAAGGACCCGGCCATTCATGCAAGAGCTCATTAAAGCTCCTTTAATGAGCAATTAGAGCCTGTGGACGGGACGCAGACTAATGGGGTCAACCCCCACCCCTTCAACTCTCATGTCCTTATTTGCTGATTCTCAACTGCTCCAGCACTGGACACATTCTTTCATTTAACCCATTCCTTACTACGTAAGATATGGGCTGTAAAGCATTCTTAATGGGCACCAGTCATGCCAAACACAAATTGGGTTTATTGATAGGTAATCACTCCCTATATATGTCTAAGCATTTTTTGCCATTGCATAAATAGAAACTTTGGAGAATTCAGGTAGCCCCCCTGCAGCCAATGACGATGGTCGGCCACAAGAAGAGAGGCGGGCTGGAGGAGTTGCCAGAGAGTGGCATGGTGTTTTATGCCACCCCTCGACATTCAGGTCCACCTGCCACCGGGCAGCATAGCACACCTGGCAGCGTTAACGGGTTAGGCTAGGGTCAGACGAGCGCATTCTGTGCGGACTGTGCGTCTGTGCACAATGGACGTACTTTCTGACTGACGACAAGGTAGTGGCCACACAGTCCCTTTTTGTGACTGACTCTTTTTTGACTGATGTAGATGGGAAATAAAATTAATATGAAAAAACATTTTGTCCATCAATAAATGCTGGACGTCAAAAATGCAGTCCGACTGACCACGCTACATCACTCACACACAGCTATGCGGACGCAGCGCACTCCGCACGTCCGTTCTAGCAGTTTTACGTTCTTGCCTAACTTGCGTCCATTTGCCGCGTCCGTTGTGCGTCCACACTTCTGTGCGGACGTACTTTGTGTGTGGGTCTCTATTGATCATAATTGTATGCTACCATGGACGTTAAAATGTGCGGCAACACGGACGTGAACACTGCGCTCGTCTGACCCGAGCCTTAAGGATATTCTCCACTTAGGCTAGGGTCAGACTAACGCATTTTTCACGTTGTCCGTGAAAATGTGCGTTCGAAGAATGGACGTATTTTTTCACGGAATACGCAATAGCGGTCATACGATGCGCAGTTTCATCCGTGATTTTGTACGGATCATCAATAAAACACTTCTTGCATCTGGACGTTATGTTGGCCGGACATTAGCAGCGTCTGATGTCTCCAATTCACGCACACACGCCGCTAGCGGACGCAGCGCACTCTGTACGTCAGTACTAGTGGTTTAACGTTCTCGAAAAAATGCGTTCATTTTACACTTGCGTTGCGCAGCCGGACTTTTGTGCGACCGTACTTCGTATATTGGCCGTCATTGCCCGGCATCTGCTGCTAGCACGGCCGTGATTAAGTGCGCCAGAACGCGCGTTCGCACTGCCTCAGTCTGACCCTAGCCTTAATGTTTACTTTGCATCACTGGTGAATAAACTTTAGCGGATTTAAAGTGGTGAACTCCATTGAACTATGATAGAAACAAGGCTGAAAAATATAACATCGGTAGAAACCAGGGAGGAAACACACACACAGTGGAAACGTATAGGACAACTATGCTGAACAGTGAACAACTACGGCAGAAACTATGATAGAAACAATGGTAAAAAGTACAAACAACTATGGTGACTGTTTTCTTAATAGTGAAATCACTGTGTCTCTGGTCTCCACCATAGTTTGTTGAGGTTAAGCATCGCTTTACTTTGAGGAACTATGGTTATTGATGAACCCTTGAAGAGCCACGAGATGCAGGGGGGCGGGACCAGGCAGCAAAATGTAAAAAAAAATATTTCAATGTAAAGTCCCTAACATGCAGTTCCCATGAACTAACAGATCAGAAACAGACCATACACATGAAGATCTCTTACATGAAAGTATAATTATTGATAGACTGTATGCATTATAAATGTTGCTGTATAAATAAGAGTGGACATAATTGAAATAATATATCATACTAAGGATGTTTACACTGAGGCAATATGCGGAGACTAATATTGCACCCTTGTTTTCTGAAAGATTTCAGTGTTTTTGGTTTGAGTTTATTATTGAATATAATTTATTTGCATTATTTTGGATAATTATTTTTGGGATAATAAATTATTATTTCGTGTTTCAAACTTTATCTGACTCTGTGTGTTTACTTGACGCTTGTTTGCACGGATTTCAGTGAGTTTTTCCTAAAGAATACAGGCTTACTATATAAAACAACAAATTTCCTTTCCAAAAAAATTGAAACGCTTTTAGACCCAAAAGTTTGAAAAAATTAGACCGCCAGGGAGGTTAAAGGACAAATCTGAATTAAAAAGCTATAAACATCTGGTTTCCAAAAAAGTAACAGACCAATTTTCTTATAGGTTCGCCAATTGGATAAAAAATGCTTGTTTCGTCATACATGGAGCCCTGTTTATCATTTCAATGTGCAAAATTTGGGCAACAGGCTCTTTTGTTTGATGTTTTTCAGATAGAAGTGGGTTATGCAGATAACAGAGAAAAGATGGATGGAAAACAACTGCGATGCCAAGCCGATTCATACGTAGGACATGTGTCATTCCAGAATGGGGAATGAGAGTGTCAAATGAAATTACTCTCTAAGCTGAGGAGATCAAAAAATATATTAATCCATTGGGAATTTGATTTAAGGTATCCATAACCATATGTGGATGTGAGTCATGTCAACATACAGTGTGCTCGAAAGGACTACATTAGGGATGTGCGTTTCGGGTTTCGGAATTTCGGAATTTTCACGAAATTTCCCGATTCGTGTTTTCGGATGCGGCCGAATTTCCGAAAATTTTTAGATCCGAAAATGGCAGATGCGAAAAGTTTTCCGAGCCGAAACGAAATATTTTTGGATTTTTCGAATGTACTTGAAATGTGTCAAATCGAAATTTATTGCTTTGAAACGAGGAGAACAGACGTTCCGAAAAACGAAAATTTCCGAAAATACGAAAAGTCGATACAAAAAACGAGCTAAGTGACACGAAAATCCGAAAAATGGTCGAAATTCCGAAAAAATGTACACGAAAAACGAGTCGAGCCGAACCGAATCGAAACAGAAATCGGTCGAAACGAGCCGAATCGAAAAGTTTAAAAATCGAATCGAATCGAAAAAAAAATCGGTGCACAAGCCTAGACTACATGTTCAGACATTGAAAATGGTGGATGTGATCTTCACCTAGAATACGACTTCAGGTATAAATATCTTTACTTAGTAAAGTGTTTTTATTTGCCACATATCATCTCAAGCTGTACATTACTGTTTTGTAATGGTTGCCTATCTCTATGTGGAACTCCCCTTGCCTCCTCTCTTTCCTTCTCTACTCTCTCCCTATTGAAATTGCACGACAAATATCATATAATAAAGTACAAACTATCAAACCTATGAGTACTTTATGTGTCTGTGTCTATGAGTATGTATACATATGCAGGGTTATTAAGAGAAAGGTGAAAACCAGGTGAACTGGCAGGAGAAAAGAACAATCTAGACCAAATAACCGATTTGGAAAGTAAGATAAATGGGAGAATTTTTCTGGTTTGGCTATTTTGACCTAGAATTTTCACTTCTCCAATCATTCTTCTGGTTCTCACCTTTCTTTGAGTACCCCTGATAGTTATTACTAGACCCAGCAAGCAGACCTGAGACTAACAGGGTTATTCAGAGAGGTGAAAAACAGGAGAATGATGGGAGAAGTGAAAACTCTAGGTCAAAATAGCCAAACCAGAAAAATTCTCCTATTTGGTCTAGATTGTTCTCTTCTCCTGCCAATTCTCCTGGTTTTCAGCTCTCTCTGAATAACCCTGACAGAAAAAATAGAAACCCAGAAGAGATGCTGTCCTTGGAATCAGACAACCAAACAAGAAAGAGAACCCAGAGTAGGTATACTGAACAGCATAAATAGACTAACCATACCATAACAAAGCCAAAGTCAAGAGTAGGTGAGGTACACTGGAAACCAGAATTCAAAGCAGAGGTCAAGAGCAGGAGAGGTACACTGAGTCAAAACCAGAGCCAAAGTCAAAACACAGGTGGCAGTATTATGTATTACAGTATTACATACTGCAGGCTAAAATGGGGATGGTAAGGTGGATAATGTGTGCCTGCAGGTTTCTCTTTAGCTCCATATTATGGGCAGGTGCTAAATTAGCAGCCTGCCCCGTAACGCAGCACTAAGCCTCAGGATGCTCGAGGCAGCGCTATGCGCCGCCGCGAGTATACCCTCCATGGAGTCCATAGGACTCCTTTGAGGCTTCGACTGCTGGTCACATGACCTGCAGGATCTCACCTTACGCAATATCCTGCAGGTCGGCAGAGTGATTCGCGGAGGGAGACTGGGAACTTTTTTCCCCCAGTCTCTCTCTCTGCTCCCGGTGGCCAGAAGAAGCGGATCGAGCTGTCGTTCTTGCTGCGGGATGAGAGGTGAGTATGTGATTTTTGGGGGGATTTGTAGCTGGTGATAACTGAATCTGCAGAAGTGGAATCGGTTAGCACCAGCTCCTAGCTGTGGCCTGTGGTTAACTTTTCAGTTATCAGGACTTTGTAATCCAAACGCTAATTAACTCTTTGCTCTCCCAATGTTAAGCATAGGGAGCGCAAAGTACAGTAAGCTCGTGTTGAAAAGCGCACGCTCCGAATTGCTAATGGGTTTTTTAACTTGTTAGCGTTCGGATTGTAATATAGTCAGCCCGCACTAGGGCCACTTAAGCTAACGTTAGCAGTAAGTATGTAATAGGGTCCAAGGTAATTAGAGAATAAACTATGGGAACAAACTGAGGGGGTGAAAAAAAATGGTCAATTTCCTGAAGACACACGAAGTGTTACATACCCCAGAAAGGTTCTGATTTGTGGCAGGAGGGGGTGGGAATCTGAAATTGTGGGAAATTTGGCTTCTAGAAAAATGGCACATATATGCGTTGTCAAAATGGCTTAAGTTTGGGTACGCATCGGAAGAATGACACGAGGTCAGGCTAGCATCGCAGTCAGAATGTCAAGTCCGGCAAGCATCATTAGAATGACGTTGGGCTGGGCAAGCGTCGCTATAATGACACCCAGCAAAGGACGGTCCACGCAATCCGGGTAGGCATAACTTGAGTAGGCATGACAATATGTATGCGG
Source organism: Leptobrachium leishanense (assembly GCA_009667805.1). Classification (NCBI taxonomy): domain Eukaryota; kingdom Metazoa; phylum Chordata; class Amphibia; order Anura; family Megophryidae; genus Leptobrachium; species Leptobrachium leishanense. The sequence continues at coordinate 133,761,411 of CM019065.1, forward strand.
TTTTATATGTGTATTGGCTATAAAACCTATACAGTCCCAACAATGGAAATGTGCTCTGGTTATGTATGGTTTTATGATGCAAAGAGTATACTCTATAAATCTATTAAAAATGTGTGTATGCGTGTATGTATGATGCTCGACGTGACCCATAGGCATAGAAAAGTAAGAGACATGATCATGCACGCCCAGAAGCTATTGCCGTCAATCCCAGAAATAATCAATTAGCTACACTGGAGAGAGTTCACTGGTATATGAGTTTTGCAAGAGGCGACCCAAGTAAATCCTCCAAGCGCCTCTTTGTCCTTTGTTTTTATGTAGAACCACAGCGATACAACAAATTACATACCGCAACATTTTCTTTTAATGCAGCTTGAAAGAAAATTACACTATAAACACGAATCTACCCTAAAATATGGGATTTATTTTCAAAGCAATAATTCAGTTGTAAGGCAACAACATTTTTTTTATTTAAATAAATAAATAAAATACTAAGATGTTTAGGCTGCAATTGTTTTGGTGACGTAAATTACACCAAAATGTTTAAAGTATCAATGACTCCTGTGTCCTTCCATAAAATATCCAGCCACAATGGCGGGCTTTCATCGTGCAATAGAAAAGTAAAGCTGTGTAGGGTTAAAGAAATATCTTAAAAATCGGGTGTATCTACGTATCTTCTAGTTTCGTGCAGACGTGTTGTTAATCAAAAGGCTCAAGCTCAAACCATCCAAAAGACTATAATGCATTAGCCATTCTATCTTTTCCTCTTTTTTATGCTCTTCCTGTGTCACAATATCATTTTAATGGCCAATAAAAATTAACATTCTACTTAAACTTTTTAAGTCCGATAACATTGCCGCTGAACACCCATCTTTGTACATCATAGGGCTCATATTATTTGTCCTTCAAGGACAGTGTTTATGTCATGACCATGACTTGTCACTTGGGACTCGATTTAATTCTTTCGGCTGTTTTTTCGGAAAACTATCAGTGACTTTTAACTGATGTGGTTTCAAAATATCGGCTGATTCAATAAAAATAACAAAATTCCAACATAGCAGAAAAGTGAAAAACTAATGTTGATTTGAAAAAAGAAAGTTGGCAGATAAAACACCCAAAAAGGATATTTGTTGCCGATGTTGAAAGTGTTTCAGCTTGATTTTCTCTGTTTCCCTGCCAGAAAATCCATTTATCAACTCCTTTCAGCACTTGAAACCTTTTCACATTTTATCTTACCGATAACTTAGAATTAGAAAAACCCTAAATTTCTATTTCAGCAAGTATAGATGCAAGTGCTGATAATTAAGTTAAATTTTTATCGGGGATCAAAATACCAGTATGCCCTTAGTTACAGTTGTGTTCAAAATTATTCAACCCCCACTGAAATTGAGTGTTTTGGCCAGTTTGACATTGATTTTGATCATTCAGTCATCTTGCTTACAATTAAATCAAAGAGGCACGTGTAGGTCAGACAAATATAACATAACATTTATAATGAAATAACCACAAATGTCTTTTCTGTGCTCACATCATTATCAGTTTTATTCAACCCCCAAGTGACATTCAATCTTAGTACTTAGTACAACATCCTTTTACAGTTATAACAGCTTTTAAACGTGAAGCATAGCTTGACACAAGTGTCTTGCAGCGATCTACGGGTATCTTTGCCCATTCGTCATGGGCAAAAGCCTCCAGTTCAGTCACATTCTTAGGCTTGTGCACTGCAACTGCTTCTTTAAGTCCCACCAGAGGTTCTCAATCGGATTTAAGTCAGGTGACTGCGATGGCCACTCCAAAATGTTCCAGCCTTTAATCTGCAACCATGCTCTAGTGGACTTGGAGGTATGCTTGGGATCATTGTCCTGTTGAAAGGTCCAACGTCTCCTAAGCCTCAGGTTTGTGACGGACTGCATCACATTGTCATCCAATATCTCCTGGTACTGAAGAGAATTCATGGTACCTTGCACACGCTGAAGCTTCCCTGTACCTGCAGAAGCAAAACAGCCCCAAAGCATGATTGACCCCCCGCCATGCTTCACAGTAGGCAAGGTGTTCTTTTCTTCATAGGCCTTGTTCTTCCTCCTCCAAACATAGCATTGATCCATGGGCCCAAACAGTTCTAATTTTGTTTCATCAGTCCACAGAACACTATCCCAAAACTTCTGTGGTTTGTCCACATGACTTTTGGCATACTGCAGTCGACTCTTCTTATTCTTTGGAGACAGCAAGGGGGTGCGCCTGGGAGTTCTGGCATGGAGGCCTTCATTACGCAGTGTGCGCCGTATTGTCTGAGCTGAAACTTCAGTACCCACATCTGACAAATCTTTTCTCAGTTCCTCAGCAGTCACACGGGGACTTTTCTCCACTCTACGCTTCAGGTAGCGCACAGCAGTCGAAGTCAGCATCTTCTTTCTGCCACGACCAGGTAGCGTTTCAACAGTGCCCTTTGCCTTGAATTTGCGAATGATGCTTCCTATGGTCTCTCTTGGTATGTTTAACATCTTTGCAATCTTCTTATAGCCATTGCCCTTCCTGTGAAGAGTAATCACCTCTTCTCTTGTCTTCCTGGACCATTCTCTTGACTTCACCATGTTTGTAACCACACCAGTAAATGTCTAGAAGGAGCTGAGTATCACAGTCATTTTAAAGCTGCCTAATTGGTGCTTATTATGCTTTATTGCTGCTCCGTGACATCCACAGGTGTTTTCAATACCTGATTGAAAACACTTCAATGAACCTCTGTTCTTCAGAGTGGTAGTCTTTAAGGGGTTGAATAATTGTGTCAATGAAGAATTCACAAAAGAAACATTTACTACTGTATTACAAAACCAATTGATGTCATTTTAGTTGCATATGGTTCTTTAAAAAGTCCTTGTAGGATTTCATTCTGAATTCAATTACAAATGTACACTAAATTCCCTAAAACCCTTTACAGCATTGGGGGTTGAATAATTTTGAACACAACTGTAAGTCTCTAGGACAACAACAAAAATGACTGAATTGTGGTCAAGACACACTGTTTTAGCAACTGGGTGGAATTAAATTGAGGTCTTGGTGTGAGAGATTGCAGAAAAGAACCCCCCCGGACCAATTTGGAAGGAGAGCATGACTGCTGGTCTGGGGCTGGGCAGTACGGTGGCTGGCCTGATCGGTTAGGATTGGTGGTATGAGTATGTAATTGTAAACAGTGAAGAGGTCATATAGAAACATAGAAAAATGTCGGCAGATAAGAACCTTTCGGCCCATCTAGTCTGCCAAATATAAGAAAGTAAGGGGAGGGGGTCTTACCTCTTTCTGATTATTTCCAGCGTTGTTAGCACATCAAAATTCCCACCCATTTGGTAGGTTGGCGTGATCTCAAATCACAGCTGTGGACAACCTTGGCCAGCGTATGAAGGTAGGTAGGCCACCATACAGGGCGCTGTGAAGACGTGCCTTGTGGCTGTCTTATGGCGCGACTGGAAACAAGTTTATGGTTTAAGCAAAAGGAGAAACTGCAGTACGACAGGCAGTGGGTGGGCAGGTGTTCAAAAGGAACACAACTTATGTTGGTTACAATTGAGCTTTATTGATGCTATTAAATAAAGCTGTGGCCTATGCCCTTCCAAAAGAAGAAAGTAGGGCTGTGCATGGCTGAAAAATTTGTTTCGTTTAGTTTTGTTTCGTTTTTAATAATTTCGTTTTCGGAATTTCGTAACTAATTTCATTTCGTATTTCATTTAGTTTCGGATCGAATTGAAATTTCGTATCGATTCGAATTTCATATATCAATTCGATAGTTGATATCAGTACAAATTTTGGATCACTAAATAAAACCCCAATTAATCAAATTTTGCTGATAAAAGAAAAGCTAAAGTTAAGTTTTAAGCTGTGTCACAGATTTAGTATTTGAGTCAAATTAAACAGTGAAACAAAATTTATTTGTTTCATAAAGTCCTTTGCTGACTATTACTTGTATTTGAGAAAGGATTTTACCAGGAAGGATACCTTGAGATTTCTCTAATTTTCAAGTATGTCCTGGGTGGCGAATATGTACCATTAGGTGTCTTGCCCAAGGACACTTACTGGAGAGGTTGCTCACTGGGATCGAACCCATGACTCCACAGGCTCTCTCCATGCAAAGCAGTGATGTTACCTCTACTCCACCCAGCCATAATTGTAAGTTAAAATCAATTCAATAGTTGATATCAATTATTCAAATTTTTCTTTTATGATGATGACACAGTGTAAAATGAAATAAATTCGTTATATACCGTTTTGCTTCATTGCGAATTCGTATCGTATTGATTCGTTATTCGGAAGTACTTCCGAAATACAAAATTATCGAATTTCGTTCCAAATTCCAAATTTTTCCAAAACGAATGCACATCTCTAGAAGAAAGATAGAGATAGTGTGTGTTTTTTGGTTAAATGGGGGGCATGGGTAGTTTATTACAGGCCAAAGACATCAACAGTTATGTTAGAGGGATACTTTATTAAAAAAAAAAGTTCCCTTTTTTGGCCCTTAAATAATTGGGTACATTCTGATGACCGCCTCTGCCCAGTTATCTTTTTAATATAATTTTTTAGGGGGTGAGTTTACTCAACTTTTGTCACTCGCTGCCTCCGGCTCCTCCTCTTCATCTCAGGGAGTTCTCAGCCTGGTAGTCCCTGTTGCTATCTAATGCAATTTGCATTCCTACATACAGTCAGGTCCAGAAATATTGGGACATCGACACAATTCTAACATCTTTGGCTCTATACACCACCACAATGGAGTTGGAATGAAACAAACACAATGTGCTTTAACTGCAGACTGTCAGCTTTAATTTGAGGGTATGTACATCCAACTCAGGTGAACGGTGTAGGACTTACAGCAGTTTGCAAATGTGCCTCTCACTTGTTAAGGGACCAAATGTAATGGGACAATTGGCTTCTCAGCTGTTCCATGGCCAGGTGTGTTATATTCCCTCATTACCCCAATTACAATGTGCAGATAAAAGGCCCAGAGTTCATTTCAAGTGTGCTATTTGCATTTGGAATCTGTTGCTGTCAACTCTCAAGATGTTGTTGAGAATTGTGTCGATGTCCCAATATTTCTGGACCTGACTGTAAGTTGAATTGTGTAGAGAATGGAAAAATTGCGCACCATTGCAGACTTGCGCACTTTATGCGTCCAAGTTTCATAGCGCCTGCACAGAGTGATGGATCAGAGTTGCACATGCATGCACAGATCCGATTGATCGCTGCCTCTCTGAGACTGCTATCGTGGATTGTAATGCTCTCTGTGTGCTGATGTCAGTAGTGACTTATCTGATTACCAGCAGCCGGGAAATACAACATCCCTGCTGTTGGTGAAGCCGGGTGGGTGGACGAAACTACTCCACTTCAATGTTTTCTCCAGGTCGGGGTAAAAAGGGGGGGCGGTATCATATCCTGACAACTGTAAGATGATAAAGTGGTCAGGATGAGTATAGTGTTTCTGTAAGATCATATATTTTCCCAGCTTGGCTATTTTGGCCTGCGATTCATGTCCCATACAAACCCCATTATGTCGGAAACAACAACGTAGACTTGCTCTGACACTTTCAATTTGAGAGCAGAGGTGGGTTAGTAACATGAATGGACTTTTGTCGTCCACTTTTTTCTGTATGCTGTTTGATATTGCCTAATAATAAGTCAGTACATAATAAAGCAAGCAAATGCACTTAGCTGAGGATGGAACTGTTGATATCACCTCCACTTCGTCTTATAATTTAATAATATATACTTTGCTGTAAAATAATCTCTTCACAGCGATAATATATATTTTTAATTGAGAATAATATACTATGTGAATGCTAGCCTGCTGAAAGAAATATACTTTCCTAACGCTTGTCTCAATGTAAAAAAGCCACATTCTCAATTGGGAACATATTAATTCCATGTCTAATCTGCAGAACTGAAGCTTGGCTGATTTAAAATGACGCTATTGTTCAAAATCTATAGCCCCCTACTGCATTCTGAATGTTGAACCTGAAGCTACTTCATGTCCCTATGGTTTAAAACAAAGTGTAGTCTTTCTACGAGAGTGCTCTCACTGCCGCTTGTGTCTTTTCCAGCACATGACCGGCCTCTGAAGTGCTTCCAGATTGCGTCTAGACATAAATACAGGAGAAGAGGTATATAGGAGGGGGAAAATGGCTTTGGTTAAACAGAAACGTCTGTTGCTCGAGGGAGAACGCCTATAAACGTTGCAGGAGATGTTACTGTACCTAGGACGTAATAACTAGCTTATCCAGGCAATTGTACTGATCAGATAATTGAGAGATAATGGCACTTCCAGGCCTCCATATATTTGGAATGAAAGTGAAAATGCAGGAGACCATTAGGTATCTGCCTCAGAGAAAAGAGGAACCAGGCCAATAAAGGGCCCTATTACAATCTTCGCGCACAATCGTGTGCGTGCGCAAAAACGTAAAACATTAATGCGAGGGGCAAATCCCTTTGCGCTGAACGCCGTATTACAACGTTTACGCACAAAATGTGCGTTAATGTCTAACTCGAGTGACCCTTCGCAAACCCTTTGCGAGCGCAATTTAGTGTGCGCATCCTATACTTAACATTGTGAGCGCAAATGTGTTTGTGCACTGGTGCGCGCATGGTATTACAATCTTAGCGCAAAATTTTACGGAGAATGTTTGCACGCATAATTTTAACGTCTTTGAAAAGCTGGTGGTAACGGCAAATTGTAACAACCTGACCGTACCAAACTGCGGATTCACAACGGAGAACGTCGATGCGCATGTTTTTTTTTTCACTAGATCCGTCAAAAACGGCCACTACCTTGTCTTCCGTTAGCACGTACGTCTGTTGTGCGAAGTCTGCACAAAATGTGTTTGTCTGACGGACTCGTGTTAAAAATTACATTGCGCTCACTGATTTCTGCACGCATTTTTGCGCGTCGGTTTTACAAACGCAATTTCCCAATGGATGAAAAAATGCACGAGGAATGTAATTCCAGTGGTGATTTTCATGCGTTAACGTCTAACGCTTTGCGCAAAAAACCACGCGTTTAGTGTGCATTTTTGCGTTAAGAATGTAATAGGGCCCAAAGATTCTCTTGGAAATGCTCATTGATATCAAGACATAAGATTTTCACCAATGTAAGGCAAACAAGGCATCAGTGTTTGAGCACTCGGGCTGTATGCATACTCAGCTCCTCCTGGCTCCCTCGCTGTCCCCCGCAGTGTGATCGTGGTGAGCTGCTTCCTGGTAAGGCTCCCTGCGAGTCACACGATGCAGGGGGCGGGACCAGCAGCAAACTTAGAAAAAAATGATAATACACTGTATAATCCAATGTGCAATGTTTATAAACGGCTACTAGGTGGCACTACAGGATAAGAAACAGACCATACATCGTCTCACCCTTGTTTTCAGACAGATTTCAGTGTTTTTTGTTCTATTTTATTGAATATCATTTATTTGCATTATTTTGGATAATTATTTTTGGGATAATAAATTATTATGTCGTGTTTCAAACTTTATCGGACTCAGTGTATTTACTATTTTTTTTATTATTATTTATTTATTTATAAAGGATTTTAGCAGTAAGGACTCTTGATTGCACGGATTTCAATGTGTGATTCCTAATTATTACAGGCTAACTATGTACAAAAACACATTTCCTTTAAGAAAAAATTCAGACGCTTTTAGACACAAAATTTGGAAAAAATTAGACCGCCAGGGAGTTTAAGCAGCCCATGGCGACACTTATCCTTTTGCTCCACAGCTTTCTCAGCAACAATGTAACTAGAAAAGTAATGAATTGTATTAGTCGATCAATACATTGTAACCAAAATGTAACATTTATTGTACAGTTAAAAAGCCAGGGAAAACAAACATACAACACAAAACCCACCTATCCTAGAAAGATGGGTAGAAAATAAGTGGGACAAGTTGTGCTGGTGTATATTAAATACCTGTCTACCTGCCAGTAGATTACTCTGAGATCTATCTGAACAGTAGGAAAGCAAGCATTCGAGGGTTCGCTGTTATAGGAGAGATAAGAGGGATGAGAAGTCAGAGGTTTCCCTATGGTACAGCATTGGTAGAAAAGGTAGGCTAGTATTCATTAGGGATGTGCGTTTCGGGTTTCGGAATTTCGGAATTTTCACGAAATTTCCCGATTCGTGTTTTCGGATTCAGCCGAATTTCCGAATCGGGTCAGACCCAAAAACCGACAGATCCGAAAAGTTTTCCGAGCCGAAACGAAAAAATTTCGGATTTTTCGAATGGACTTGAAATGTGTCAAATCGAAATTTATTTTTGCTCTATTCATGATTTCGGTTCCATTCGTGATTTCGGTTCCATTTCGGTAATTCTGGACATCGTTTATTTAACTATTATCGGTTATATCGCTGATTCTGTAAATTTTGTATTTGGAAATGCGTATCACTTGTTTCTTGTGGCATTCGGGTCAGTTTAGCGTTTTTTAAATCGTTTTGTTCATTTTTTTTGTTCCTTGGCTTTCATACCATTTTAATATGATTAAATAAAGTTGTGAAATGTATATTCATAAGAAAAAAAGGATCTTTATTTAATAAAAAAAAACACGATAGAATCGCCAGAATTATCGTATCGACGGAATGAATTATCTGATCTGAAAAACAAACCAAAAATGTATTATAAAAAAAGATATAAAGTATAAAAAAAGTAAACCATAGTAGTTTACGTCAAAACGAATAGAGTTAGACACTTTGAAACGAGGAGAACAGATGTTCCGAAAAAACGAAAATTTCCGAAATCACGAAAAGTCGATACAAAAAACGAGCAAAGTGACTCGAAAACACGAAAAATGGTCGATATTCCGAAAAAAAAATGTACACGAAAAACGAGCCGAACCGAACCGAATCGAAACAGAAATCGGTCGAAACGAGCCGAATCGAAAATTTTAAACATCCGAACAAATCCAACCGAATCGAACCGAAAAAAAATCGGTGCACAAGCCTAGTATTCAGTCTATAAGACAAGTTTAAAGTCCAAAATGCTGATGACAGAGTCCCCTCTCAAGTTCAGATTCTAGCAAAAACTTGATTCCTAAAAAATTGAGCTCAATATGCAATGCTAAATGACAATATTTTACAAATCAAGTTTTTGCTAGAATCTGAATTTGGGTTCTATGAGAGGGGACTCTGCCATCAGCGCTCTGGACTTTAAACCTAGTGCTTTTCTTTTCTTTTACACTGTTATAGTATTCTAGCCGTACACCAAACAGAAGAACCTAGAACCTCATTTACGTCATATCAACCAGCACTCTAGATAGAGACAGAGGAGATATGATAGAAACATTTAAATACGTAAAGGGAATCCACAAGGTAGAGGAAGGGAGTATATTTAAAAGGAAACAAAATAGCAAAACAAGAGGACATAGTCTTAGATTAGAGGGGCCAAGGTTTAAAAGTAACATCAGGAAGCATTATTTTACTGAGAGGGTGGTGGATACATGGAACAGTCTTCCAGTAGAAGTGGTAGAGGCCAAAACAGTAATTGAATTTAAGCAAGCATGGGATAGGCATAAGGCTATCCTAAACAAAAGATAAATCCAGGTAAAGTATCCATGTAATTGGGCAGACTAGATGGGCCGAAAGGTTCTTATCTGCCGACATTTTTCTATGTTTCTATGTTTCTATAACCCTTATTTTGGCTTTGAGATTTCATAGTCTCTTCGGAACAGAGTTATCAGCTGCAAATGTATCGATACAGTAGCCAATATCTTGCTCGGATGTATAGCTTGCATTTGTGTTTATTTTACCCTCCTTGTCTACATGACTATGTGCTGATTTGCCAATTTGTAAAGCACCGCAAAATCTTTAATTGTTTTTATAACCTTGAGCTTGTCAAGGTAGATTATTATTATTAAGTAATTTAATTACAGTGTTAGCTTCTTATTGAGTTTGTACTATTATTGGATGAAGTTATGTCGCCAGCAGTGAGCACAAAGGAAAGAAGACTCTCAACAGGTGTTACTGGAAACCAAACATTAATTGTTTTCAGATATGTCACTGTTTATGGTCTTACATGTATTATTCACGTTAGTTTCTTGGTAATGTGATTTTTTTTATTGTTTATTTAATTGATTGGAGTTTCTGGTTTTATTGTTGGACAACCATTTATAAGATCGCTCCCTTGCCTTCTGTGTATGTCGTGTTACTACGGCAACTTGTGCCAGACCCTCATTGTACGTAGCCGTCCATTAGGAAGAAGAGTCTTCAAGGCCCCAATGGAAACCCACCTCAAATATCAGTGAGGAACAAATGGTCACATTTGACAAGAGAATCAACTACACCATATTCCAAACTTAAGAGGTTATTCAGAGAGCACCGTAATGTCGCCAACATTTCGGTGTGCTCTCGTTTCCCACGCTTCCCTACACTTAGCGGAATCAAAGTTCCCCACCATGCGGTGTATTCAGCATTCACCGCAGGGTCCCCCGGAGTGCAGGGAAAACCCGCCGTAAACCTGACGTACACCCGTCGAACACCTGCCGAAAACCCACAAACCCGCAGACACCACTGCAAAAACCACGCCGAACACACCAGAAAAAGCCGACGAGCTGCCGATCACAACGCAGACCAGCCACCGGAAAAAGCCGACAAGCTGAAGAAAGGGGTAAAAAGAAAAAAACAAACCGTATGCTTGAAGGTTTCAAAATTGAAATGCTATTTGCAAAAAAAACTACTGAACGAAAATGCCTGGAATTTACATATAAGATTCTATGAATGATAATAAAAAGGTCTGTTACAGAAAAAACACCTTTTCTTTTTGAGAAAAAACGCTATAAAAAAACAGAAAAAATTTTGCTGAAAAAAATCCCAATAATACCTAAAAGATGCTAAAAAAATCTATAAATAAAGAGACTTTTTACTGGTTTATTAGATATTGGATAGAAACAGGATTATTTTTAACATTGAAGCCTATGGGATTCGCCTGAATAAATCTGCCGAATGAAACCACCGAACAGCAGGGCATTTCGGCAACGTTTCACTGCTGTTCAGTGTCCTCTGAATAGATTAACCATTGCTTCTCTATGGGGATTTCACTGCTGTCAAAAAGCACAGGGCTATATTAGATTTTCTGCGCAATTGCAATTTTTTGCGCACGAAAAAAACGCGATCGCACGAAAATTTACGTGGTATTTCGAATCAAGCGTATTTTTTCGTCTGTCAAAAATTTTCGGCTGTGAAAACCACACGCAAAACTGTGCGCAAAGTACATTGTGCGCAGAAATCTGTGTTCGGACAGTTTTTTTCACGGGATTTAGCCAATCGGAATTAAAGAACCACCATTTTCTAACGTTAGGTTGTAGCACCTGTCAAATTCAATCTGAGTATATATGCTGCAGGAAAAAATAATTAAAGCAATTTATTAATTTTATTGTTTGGGTATAAATCCAGGTAAAGTATCCATGTAATTGGGCAGACTAGATGGGCCGAAAGGTTCTTATCTGCCGACATTTTCTATGTTTTTATGTGTAGAATCTGTAACTGTACTGTGCTATATTTTTTATTTTGTGCTGGTGTATTTTGTTTCGGCCAGGACGATCAAATTTATAGTTACCACCTGCTTTTCAAAGACGTTATGAAAATTTGCGCAAACCTTCATTGCGCGCAGATTGTAATACCATCCGCGCACCAGAGCACGAACGCATTTGCGGTGACAATTTTAAGTATAGGATGTGCGCACAAATTTTCATTTGCGCAGGTTCACCCGCGGTAGACGTTAACGCGCGTTCGTGGCGCGTAGATAGGAATACGACGTTGTGCGCAAATGGTTTTTCCCCTTGCGCAAATGCGCATTTGCGCACGCAAAACCACTTGTGCGAAGAATGTAATAGGGCCCACTGTATGTGCAGGTAAGGCAAAAGTCAGACGAACGCGTTCTGAGCACACTGTGCGTCCGTGCACAACTGACGTACTTTCTGACTGATGATAATGTAGACACCACACGGTCGGGTTTTTTTGACTGACGTTTTTTTTGACTGATGTAGATGGGAAATAAAATGAAAAAAATTGATACATGATATGAAAAAACATTTTGTCTGTCAAAAATGCAGTCCGTCTGACTACGTTCCATCACTCACACACAAAGCTACGCGGACGTGGCGCACTCTGTGCGCCTGTCCTAGTGGTTTGACGTTCTTGCCTAAATTGCGTCCGGTGCCACGTGAGTTGTGCGTCCGCACTTCTGTGCGGACATACTTCATGTGTGGGTCTCTATTGATCATAATTTTATGCTACGATGGACGTTAAAATGTGCGGCAACACGCATTTGATCACTGCGTTCGTCTGACACGGGCCTTATTCGTCCAAATTTGGCGAACTGCCTGCTCTCTGCATAGCCGAATGGCCCCGAAATGTCACGCTCTCTCTGAATAACCCCTTTAGTTTATTTCTGCACGGGAAATATTACGTTTCCCTGGCATCCTGTGGATCAGCCATTCATTGGTAATATACGTTTAAAAAGACTGGAAATCAGTTTCAAGGAAACGTTGACAGTTTTCCCTTTTTATTAAGGCTAGGCTTTTGAGATCGACTAGAATCACAAGAGCAGATTTTTGTTGCCGATTTATACTGGTTTTAGTTATGACTAATTTATAAAATAGTGATTCTTCTTTTGATAATAAATTACTACTTGAGATCACAAATTGCATTACAGAGATACCGGATAGGAGTATTGAATCGACTCGAACATTGAGAGGATTAAATGGATTAAATGGTCCCTCCTGCTATCTTCTCAAACTTTGGAACGCTGTGTCGAGGACACAGGAAGGATCCTAAGTGTATCCAGTCTGAAAGGCTCACTGTGTTGTCATCAGCGCTGTCTCGGACCAAATACTCTTAGTACAGGGTCTGCTTAACGTCTCTATAATGTAACCCAGGACACTCTTGCAAATGACATATTTATCTTAAAGTACCTGGTAAAATCTTTAGTATAAATACAGGCAAAAAGCAGAAGAAAAAAAAGCCAGTGAAACAAACTTGAGAATATAAGTGACATATGTTCTATATCACACACACAGAAAAAAAGACACATTTAAAGGACTATTAGCGATTCATAGAGTGCTGAATAACCCCTTCACAACCGAAAAGTACATACATGTTTTTTGCATTTAAAAACACTGCAAAGTGAAATTTACTAAACAAACAGACAGAGGTACAGGATGGCCTGAAGCCATGTATACACAATGGGGAAGACCAGGGATATTAGACCAATAGTGGAAAAGAACGCTGCAGGGGATACCAAATTAATACATTGACGTGCTGGGCAGTGCTTATGTCAGGAGAGCTGTACAATACTAGTGAGAATAATAAAGTGCAAATCATTGGATATGTATCTCAGGCTTAAATGCCAATTATAAATCCTGGCTTCAACTCACAACATATACATATACAGTTGTGTTCAAATTTATTCAACCCCGACTGAAATTTAGTGTTTTGGCCAGTTTGACATTGATTTTGATCATTCAGTCATCTTGCTTACAATTAAATCAAAGAGGCACATGTAGGTCAGACAAATATAACATAACATTTATAATGAAATAACCACAAATGTCTTTTCTGTGCTCACATCATTATCAGTTTTATTCAACCCCCAAGTGACATTCAATCTTAGTACTTAGTACAACATCCTTTTACAGTTATAACAGCTTTTAAACGTGAAGCATAGCTTGACACAAGTGTCTTGCAGCGATCTACGGGTATCTTCGCCCATTCGTCATGGGCAAAAGCCTCCAGTTCAGTCACATTCTTAGGCTTGCGCACTGCAACTGCTTTCTTTAAGTCCCACCAGAGGTTCTCAATCGGATTTAAGTCAGGTGACTGCGATGGCCACTCCAAAATGTTCCAGCCTTTAATCTGCAACCATGCTCTAGTGGACTTGGAGGTATGCTTGGGATCATTGTCCTGTTGAAAGGTCCAACGTCTCCCAAGCCTCAGGTTTGTGACGGACTGCATCACATTGTCATCCAATATCTCCTGGTACTGAAGAGAATTCATGGTACCTTGCACACGCTGAAGCTTCCCTGTACCTGCAGAAGCAAAACAGCCCCAAAGCATGATTGACCCCCCGCCATGCTTCACAGTAGGCAAGGTGTTCTTTTCTTCATAGGCCTTGTTCTTCCTCCTCCAAACATAGCATTGATCCATGGGCCCAAACAGTTCTAATTTTGTTTCATCAGTCCACAGAACACTATCCCAAAACTTCTGTGGTTTGTCCACATGACTTTTGGCATACTGCAGTCGACTCTTCTTATTCTTTGGAGACAGCAAGGGGGTGCGCCTGGGAGTTCTGGCATGGAGGCCTTCATTACGCAGTGTGCGCCGTATTGTCTGAGCTGAAACTTCAGTACCCACATCTGACAAATCTTTTCTCAGTTCCTCAGCAGTCACACGGGGACTTTTCTCCACTCTACGCTTCAGGTAGCGCACAGCAGTCGAAGTCAGCATCTTCTTTCTGCCACGACCAGGTAGCGTTTCAACAGTGCCCTTTGCCTTGAATTTGCGAATGATGCTTCCTATGGTCTCTCTTGGTATGTTTAACATCTTTGCAATCTTCTTATAGCCATTGCCCTTCCTGTGAAGAGTAATCACCTCTTCTCTAGTCTTCCTGGACCATTCTCTTGACTTCACCATGTTTGTAACCACACCAGTAAATGTCTAGAAGGAGCTGAGTATCAGTCATTTTAAAGCTGCCTAATTGGTGCTTATTATGCTTTATTGCTGCTCCGTGACATCCACAGGTGTTTTCAATACCTGATTGAAAACACTTCAATGAACCTCTGTTCTTCAGAGTGGTAGTCTTTAAGGGGTTGAATAATTGTGTCAATGAAGAATTCACAAAAGAAACATTTACTACTGTATTACAAAACCAATTGATGTCATTTTAGTTGCATATGGTTCTTTAAAAAGTCCTTGTAGGATTTCATTCTGAATACAATTACAAATATACACTAAATTCCCTAAAACCCTTTACAGCATTGGGGGTTGAATAATTTTGAACACAACTGTATTAGGAGACAAAACCTGACACTACATAGGCATGAACCTGCCAGACCAGGCGGCCTAAGACTATATATCACTATATATCACTGATCGTGCACCTACAGAGAACTAGTTTCTGACCCTAGAAAATGTTGATTACTATTCTTTACCTGCAGATAATCAGCTAATAAGACATTCAGCTAATGGGCCATGTAAAGAGATCTTATCCTTGCAGGATGCAGCAGTAAATAAATATCCACAAAGATTTCAGATTGGCAATGTCTGCCACCCTGTCAGCATGCACATCAATGCAAAATCGGTTCCCAGTAACGTTGTTAAAAATAGAGTGGTACTCCAATTGCTCGAGTATAATAATAATAGGAGCATGGTTTTAATATGAATATGGTTCTAATAATGCCAATATTGCACGCTCAAGCATAGCAGGTTAATGGAGCACCACTCTATTTATAAGGAGGTGACTGGCTAACATTTTGGCATTCATGTGCATGCTGACAGGGTGGAATAAATTGCCAATTTGAAATTTTTGTGGATATTTATTTACTGGTGCATCCTGGAAGGATAATATCTCTTTATATGGCCCATTAGCTAAATGTCTTACAGGGTTATTCAAAGGGAACTGAAATGTCACCGCACGTTCGGTGACTTTTCGTTCTTTTCAATTCAGTACGATTCGGCGATCCCATTTCGGTGACCCTGCGGTTTATTCAGCAAGCACCACAGGGCCGTCGTAGTGCAGGGAAAAAGCCGCCACAAACCCGACGAACACTCACCGCAAAACCCGGCGAACGTACACCGAAAGCCGCAAAAACATCTGGATTAACCCCGCCGAACACGCCGGACAAACCCGAGCAGCCGCCGATCACAGCGCAGAGCAGCCGCCGGAAAAACCCGACACGCAGACGAGGTGAAAAAACCAAAAACGTACGCTTGAAAGTTGGGAAATTTAAACGATGTTTGCAAAGAAACTACTGAGTGAAAGTGCCTGGAATTTACATATAAGGTCTGAGGTGTATTTCATGTGTATTTTCTTGCCTTTAATAAACCCATTGTGGATTTTATCATCTTGACTAATTCTTGGTGAAAAATCTTGAAAATTTCCTGGGAAGACATCGTTTTCATATTGTCTCGTATCCCTGGTACTTGGATCCTAACTAAGAAGGGGAATCGGTGTCTCTCATTAACTCACTGATTGTCTGCCGTTTGGTGCCGTTTTTGTTAAAATTGGCACTGAATAAAATGTGAGTATATTTTCCTTACTCATTTACTTTGTCTGTAATTTACAGTCTACACAGAGGGTTTTCTATCTCCTTGTTCCCCTTTTTTTGAGGACTTATATCAAGACACACCAGCACTGGAGCCGATGGAAATCGACAGGGCTATCCAAAGAGATCCGAATTGCTGGAGAAAGGTAACCGAACACTGAAAATCAGCGTTCGGTTACCTTTCTTGGCCATTCGGCTATCCAGAGAGCAGGCACTTCACCAAATCCTGGCGAATTGCCTGCACATACGGTGCCTGTTCGGTGCCTGTTCGAGGGCAGTGAAATCCCCATAAAAAAGCACTGCTTCGGCTACTCAGAGAACACAAACCAGCAGTGAAAGGTTCCCGAAATGCCCTGCCATTCGGTGGCTTCATGCGGCAGATTTATTCAGGCGAATCCCATAGGCTTCAATGTTAAAAATATTCCCAGTTTAATTTAATATATAATAAACAGTTCATTATAAAATTCTGCAGTAAAGAGTCTCGTTATTTATAGATTTTTTCGGATATTTTAAGCATTTTTCTGGATTTGTTTTTTTTTAAGTTTACTTATTTTTTCTGTAACAGCCCTTTTTATTATCATTCATTGGACCTCATATGCAAATTTCAGACATTTTCGCTCAGTAGTTTCTTGCTAACAGCGTTTCACTTTTCAAACATTCAAGCGAACTGTTTTCCTAATTTACAGGGTTATTCAAAGAGATTCGAAAAGTCGCCGCACGTTCGGTTACTTTTCGTTCTCTTCAATTCGGTTCCTTTTGCCGATCCCATTTCGGTGACCCTGCGGTGTATTCAGCAAGCACCACAGGGTCCCCGAATTGCAGGGAAAGGTCGCCGCAAACCCGACGAAAACGAACCGCAAAACCCAGCGAATGCACGCCGAAAACCTGCAAATACATCTGGATTAACCTGCCAAAAACCACGGAAAAACCCGAGCAGGAGCCGATCACCCGCAGCGAAGCCGCCGGAAAAGCCGACACCACAGACAAGTGAAGAGAATAAATTAGGAAAACAGTTCGCTTGAATGTTTGAAAAGTGAAACGCTGTTTGCAAAGAAACTACTGAGCGAAAATGTCTGAAATTTGCATATGAGGTCCAGGGAATGATAATAAAAAGGGCTGTTACAGAAAAAATAAATAAATTAACCACTTCAATGCTAAGGACGCGCTCAGCGCGTCCTCAGCATTACCGCTGGTGTGCTGAGGACGCGCTGAGCGCGTCCTCAGTTTGGGGTCAGCGTTCGGCCGGGTTCAGCATTCGTTACCTTTCTCAAGCAATTCGGATCTCTTTGAGTTACCCTGATATTCACTGCTTTCTTCTGCGTTGTCGGGTTTTTCCAGAGGCTTCGCTGCCTGTGATCGGCTACTGCTTGGGTTTTTCCGGCGTTTTCAGCGGTTAAGGCTAGGGTCAGACTGAGGCAGTGCGAACGCGCGTGCAGGCGCACTTAATCACGGCCGCACTAGCAGCAAATGCCAGGCAATGACAGCCAATATACGAAGTACGGTCGCACGAAAGTCCGGCTGCGCAACGCAAGTGGAAAATGAACGCATTTTTTCGAGAACGTAAAACCGCTAGTACGGTTGTACAGAGTGCGCTGCGCCCGCTAGCGGCGTGTGTGCGTGAATTGGAGATGTCAGACGCTACTAATGTCCGGCCAACATAACGTCCAGATGCACAAAGTGTTTTATTGATGATCCGTACAAACTCACGGACGAAAAATGCGCATAGTATGACCGCTATCGCGTACTCCGTGAAAAAATGCGTCCACTCGTTCGAACGTACTTTTTCACAGACAACGTGAAAATGCGTTCGTCTGACCCTAGCCATACCCAGATGTTTTTGGGGGTTTTCGGCGTGCATTCGCCGGGTTTTGCGGTTAGTTTTCGTTTGGTTTGCTGCGGCCTTTCCCTGCAATTCGGGGGCCCTGTAGTGCTTGCTGAATACACCGCAGGGCCGCCGAAATGGGATCGGCAAAACATACCAAATTGAAGAGAACGAAAAGTCACCGAACGTGCAGTGACTTTTCGATTCTCTTTGAATAACCCTGTTAGTGTCAGCGCCCGTTACCAACGTCTTGATCTGAGTACTTCATATGATCCATACTGGATGCATTTTGAACACTCATGTGGCCCTAGCCTTAGTGATACCTGGTGTTTGCCTTTATTAATGAGTGCAGTGAAATATCAAATTCCTAAACACATTGGGGATTATCCATTAAGTGTCAGTGTTTGCCAGCTCTGCCAAACTAAAATTGCCAGTATTGCAGTGTGGAGAAACAACATTTCTCAAAACTAAAATCCGAAGAGAAACAGGAGGAGCTTCACATTGCAGCTTCTTCTTTCGCTGTTTGGATTATAATTTTGAGAGAAATGCCAGCAGTCAGCACTACAATACCAGCAAGTTTAGTCAGACAGAGAGAGGTGAAAACCAGGAGAATAACTGGAGAATTGAAAATTCTAGGTCAAAATAACCAAACCAGAAAAATTCTCCCATTTATCTCACTTTCCAAATGGGCTATTTGGTCTAGATTGTTTTCTACTCCTGCCATTCTCCTGGTTTTCACCTTTATCTGAATAACCCTGAGTATTTGCAGAGCTAGCATACAATGACTCTTACAGGGTTATTCAAAGAGATTCGAAAAGTCCCGCACGTTCGGTGACTTTTCGTTCCCCACACTTTGGGGCGATTCGGCGATCCTATTTCACCGACCCTGCGGTGTACTCAGCAAGCACCGCAGGGCTCCCGTAGTGCAGGGCAAACCTGCTGAACACTAACCGAACACTCACCAAAACCCGCAAAAAACAGCTGGAATAACCCTGCCGAACACGCAGGAGAAACCCGACTAGCCGCCGATCACAGCGCAGACCAGCCACCGGAAAAACCCAACACGCAGACGAACAAGGTGAAAAAAAAAAAAACAGTACGCTTGAAAGTTTGAAAAGTGAAACGCTGTTTGCAAAAAAACTACTGAACGAAAATGTCTGGATCTTATTTACATATAAGATCCAATGAATGATAATAAAAAGGGCTGTTACAGAAAAATGAAGAAAAACATTTAACCCACAAAAATGTTGACAAAAAAATCCCAAAATATATCTAAAAAGATACTAAAAAATCTAAAAATAAAGAGACTCTTTACAGCAGAATAAAATAATAAACGGTTTATTAGATATTGAATTAAAAAACGGGAATATTTTTTACATTGAAGCCTATGGGATTCGCCTGAATAAACCTGCCGAACGAAACCCCCGAACAGAAGGGCATTTCGGCAACTTTTCCCTGCTGTTTTTGTTCTCTGAATAGACGAAGCATTGCTTCTCTATGGGGATTTCACTGCCCTCAACCAGCGCCGTACGTGCAGGCAATTCGCCAAAATTTGGCGAACTGCCAGCTCTCTGAATAGCCGAATGGCCAGGAAATGTCCCTGTTCGCTGAATTTCAGTGTTCGGTTGCATTTTGGGGCCAGATCGGCTCTCTTTGAATAACCTGTAAGTGGATGACCCCCAGTGACTTCAATGTCAGGAAACTCTATAGAGTTCAAGGTTTTACGAAGATGTCTCAGATGTGTCAAATGCATTTCTCACTGTGCTCGGCCAACCAGGGATCTTCCAGTTAAACAAAGTTGCACACTTTTTATTTCTTTAGGCTGATTTTCCTGTGTAAGGAATGAGCAGGTGTTCTTTAAACAGAGAGAACAATGGAACATATTGACATATGTTTAGAATAACTTAAACTTTCAAACTAAACTGAAATTAAACAAGCTGCCGGTATGATATATTACTTTACATATGGGAAATCGTTTGAAATAATGTGTATTTCCTTTTATAAGCCGTCGTGAACTGTTTGTCGTTACACTTTGGCATAATTCAAAGAAGACAGAGCACATACTTTGAACATCTTATATGGAAATAATTTATAAGATACTTCTGAGGAAACCATTTAAATTGTAGCAAGAATATATCTTCTTGTTGAAAACGTTTAATAGCTGTGGGCGGGTGACAAAAGTATCCTATCACTAGGTCACTACCTAAAGACCGATCCTTTTAATGAGAACGTGCGGAAGTCGCTGAAATAAAAAATATTGACTATGCTACGTGTAGTGTACAAAATAGTCAAGAACTGCTTTAAACAAGTAATGATGTTTGATTAAAATATGGCAAATTTTGCTTCAAGCAGCAATACTACCATTGTTATTATAGCAGTTCACTCAAGGCGGACTATAATGTTAAGGCTAGGGTCAAACGAAAACATTTTTACACGCGAACGTAAAAAAGTGCGTCCGAACGAATTGACGTATTTTTTCACGGAGTGCGCGAAAACGGTCATACGATGCACATTTTTCGTGCGTGATTTTTTCGGATCGTCAATAAAACTCTTTTTGCATCTGGACGTTATGTAGGCTGGACATTAGCAGTGTCTGACATCTCCTAATCACGCAAACACACCGCTATGCCGCAGCTGCGCACTCTGTACGTCCGTACTAGCGGTTCAGCGTTCTCGAAAAAATGCGTTCGTTTTCCACTTGCGTTGCGCGGCCGGACTTTCGTGCGACCGTACATCGTATATTGGCTGTCATTGCCCGTCATTTGCTGCTAGTGCGGCCGTAATTATGTGCGCCAGAACGCACGTTAAAAGTGCGCTGGTCTGACCCCAGCCTAAGTGATAGGGTTGGGGATTAGTGGTTAGGGCGTGTCAGAAGATGGAGATATTAATTTAAACATTTTTATATCAGTGTACAATTTTAATGCTAAAATAAAAGGTATGCTGTTTATCTTTTCACACTTTATTATGAGTGATAAGGTGGCATTGATGTCTCTCATTTTTTTAAAATTACGTTGCTCAATATACTGATACTACCCTGTTTCCCCGAAAATAAGACCAACGGGGTTATTCAAAGAGAATCGAAAAGCCACCACACGTTCGGTGACTTTTCGTTCTCTTCAATTCAGCTTGATTCGGCAATCCCATTTTGGCGACCCTGCGGTGTATTCAGCAAGCACCACAGGGCCGTCAAAGTGCAGGGAAAAGTCGCCGCAAACCTGCCGAACACTCACCGCAAAACCCAGGCGAATGCACGCCAAAAACCCGCAAAAACATCTGGATTAACCCCGCTGAACACGACAGAGAAACCCAAGCAGGAGTCGATCAGAGCGCAGAGCAGCCGTCGGAAAAACCCGACACCGCAGACGAATGGAGTGGAAAAATAAAAAACGTTTGTTTGAATGTTTGAAAAGCGAAACGCTGTTTGCAAAGAAACTACTGAGCGAAAATGTCTGAAATTTTCATATGAGGTCCAAGGAATGATATTAAAAAGGGCTGTCACAGAAAAAAGAACAAATGTTTAAAAAAAATAAAAAAATAGGCAAAATATTTTTGGCAAGAAAATCCCGAAAAATTATTAAAAGATTCTAAAATAATCTAACAATAAAGAATCTTTTTACTGCAGGATATTATAATAAACGGTTTATTAGATATTGAATGAAAACGGGAATATTTTTAACATTGATGCCTATGGGATTCACCTGAATAAATCTGCCGCATGAAGCCACCGAATGGCAGGGCAAATCGGCAACTTTTCACTGCTGGTTTTTGTTCTCTGAATAGCCGAAGCTATGGGGATTTCACTGCCCTCGAACAGGCACCGTATCGTATGTGCAGGCAATTCGCCAACATTTGGCGAATTGCCTGCACTCTGATTAGCCGAATGGCCAAGAAAGGTAACCGAACGTTGATTTTCAGCATTCGGTTACCTTTCGGCAGCCAGTCGGATCTCTTTGAATAACCCTGCTAGTGTGTTTTTATGATAACTGCTAAAATATAAATAAGACCTAGTTGTAGGGCAACTTGAAGAGCCGCGGGAGAGAATCAGTGAAGCCGGCACCAGAGGAAGCGAGGTGGCAGCGGAAGGAGCAGAGTCGCATAAGGCTGCGGTCACACAAGTGTTCTTTGGGCAGAAGGAACGTCTGTGAGAGTGGACTTCCTTCTACTCTGATGCCTGTGTGGCCACCTTGCTGAGCGCAGGAGGATTGCACTTTGTAGCCCTGTCTGCGTCCGTCATAGCTTTTTGACGGGGAGGCTGAAATCACGTCCGGTGGTAGCGTGTGCAATTAGTGCACATGCTACACCATGTGGCCCTCCCCGTCCAGCCTTCACAAAGCTGCGATGGATACAGGGACGCACTTCTGCTCAAAGAACGCTCGTGTGACTGACCGCAGCCTTAGCCGTTGCTTCCTCTAGCACCGGCTCCTATCACAGGCGGAGTGATACCAGATGTACACCTCCAAGAAAAACCACCAACATAAAAAAAAAATAATAATAATACCTACCCCGAAAATAAGACCTAGTGTGTTTTTTTAGGGGCCAAAAAAATATAAGACATTGTCTTATTTTTGGGGAAACACGGTAGTATCGGTGTTGATACCGGGCATTTGCACGGGTACTTGTAGCAGTATGTGAGGGCTGGGGTGGCAGGCAGAATGCACTAACAGCATTCTGCCAGGCCCCTCTGGCTAGCCACATCCCAGTGAGCAGCCACCAGTAAAAGTTGGACCGTGGATGCTCGGTGAGATCTCCAACCACGCTCTCCCAAGATCTTGCAGAGCGGCCACGTTACAACCTTTGCTGGCGGCCGCTCGCTGGGAATGCTGTTTGTGATCTGGAATATATATATATATATATATATATATATTAAAGATGTGTGTGGGGGGAGGCACTCAGGGTCTTATAAAAATCCAAACCTTTATTCAGCACATTAAAAAAACTGACGTTTCGGCTCCTGGGGGCCTTTATCAAGTACAAATATGACATAATACCTTACATACTTTAAAAACCTTTTGAATTTTTTGAATGTGTTGTTTGGTGTGTTCTCCTCCGGGTCTGTTGTATTACATTGTCTTGAGATGCACCCACACTGAGTGCTTAGTAAAGATTGAGTGCTACCCTCCTTGTGTAATATATATATAGTATATATACACATGTATCTGTGGTCTGATGTCTGGTTACACATGTATCTGAGGTCTGTGTATGTGGAGGCCTGTGCATTGGGTAAATGTGGTGTCTGGCCATACATTTCAATATTAACATAAATTGGACAGGCTTTCAGCAAAATCCAAATAATTTTTGGTAAAGAGGTCACATGACATTAAATAAAAGTATCGGTACTCGGTCTTAAAAAAAGGTATCAATGCGTCCCTAACTGAAACTCTGTTGAAATGTAATGCCAACAACTGTAGTACCAATGTTTGAAGCATGACCAATTATTTAAACAATGGCAGCACCAATGTTTGAATAAACTACAGTTACCATTACTTCAAACAATGATACTACAATTGCTTGCAGAGTGACCACCTACTCAAAAAATGGTAGGATCTTCTTGTTTCCCCTTTATCATTTGCAAAAATGATATTGACATATCTTTACAGACAACTTTGACAGTTTACTTAATATTGTCACTACTAATAATAATATTAAATCTTCTAATATTTCTCTCTTGAACTGCCTGCTAGAACGGGCTCTAAAAATGATGTTACATATTTAACTTGAGTGGTGTTACATATTTAACTTGAGTGGTGTTACATATTTAGCTTTGTCCTTTATCCTTGCAGAACAAAATTGCGTTTCTGTTAAATATAGTTTATCAGACAGCTGTCACCCACCATGATGGGGTGTCACTTTGTACACATTGTTTCAATTTGGTTATCCCCAGCAAGCTACCAGTCGGTTACCACCTCAGTAGGGAACACTGGCTCTCAGTATGGTTCAGATGTGGATTTTTCTGTCGGTCATCTTTGTAGGCAATTGGAACCGCATGAGGCATCCATGCACATCTGCTTTGTTTTTGAGCAGCTGTGGACAGTGAGTGTGTGTGTGTGTATGTTAAGCAGAATTCCAGCATGAGATCGTTAAGATCTGCAACAACACTGAGCATCAAGAAGAGATGTGGCTGGAGGGACAACCATCAGTGAATTTTCTGCCAACAAGAGGAACAGAAGAGGCCCCAAAGCAGGGATGTAAGAGCTGGTGAAAGTATGGATAGCCAGCAATTTATGGAAACCTGTTTCTCCTTAGTTTCTCACCAAAACCAAGTCAAAACTGAGAAGAAGCTATTAAGCACACTGTACAATGTATAGTCATTTATTGTGTTTTGTAGGACCAGACGGGACCTCTAAAAATTAAAGTTCAATGGCATTGGTTGCCAAGAACACCTCATTTGTTACAAAAGAGCATTGAAGTGTGCATAGATAAATAAACACATAATGAATCCATTGATTATTTCTATTTTGTTCCTGTACACTGCTCTGAAATATATTTGCATTTTATGACAAATAAGATCTACCACAGCATTAGCTTTTATCCAAGTTTGTCTACGGCTTCATCTATGGTCAGGAACTTATCTCTGAGTGCCTAGAGACACCCCAGTGAGGAAATATTAATAGGGTCATTCAAAGAGAGCTGATCTGGCCCCGAAATTGCACCAAACAGTGAATTTCCCCGTACGGTGCAATTTCATGGCCATTCGGCTATTCAGAAAGCAGGCAGTTCGCCAAATTTTGGAGAATTGCGAGCAAAATACAATGCCTGTTCAACAACAGTAAAATCCCCATAGAGAAGAAATGGTTAATCTATTCAGAGAACACCGAACAGCAGAGAAATGTCAGTGAAATCCCCTGATGTTCGGTGGTTTCATTCGGCAGGTTTAATCAGGTGAATCCCATAGATTTCATTGTTAAACATATTCCCGTGTTTATTCAATATTAAACCGTTTATTCTTTCAATTTGCAGCAAAAAGTCTCTTTAATTTATTTATTTTTTGGTGATTTTTTAGACATTTTTCATGATTTTCATGATTTCATGATTATTTTAAAATAGCATTTTTTTTCTGTAACAAACCTTTTTATTATTATTCATAGAAATTTATATGTTTATTCCAGACATTTTCGTCCAGTAGTTTTTTTTTGCAAACAGTGTTTGAAATTTGAAACCTTCAATCCTTGTGTTTTGGTTTTTTTCACCCCGTTTGTCAGCTTGTCGGCTTTTTCCGGCAGCTGGACGGCGTTGTGTCTGGAGCATCGTCGGCTTTTTTCAAACGTGTTCCATGAGTTTGCTTCAGATCGTCAGGTACATTCGGCGGGTTTTCGGATTGATTCGATGTTTTCGAATCATATTGGCAGGTGCATTTCGGTGAGTTTTTGGCAATTTTTCGGATCAGTTCGGCGGCTATTCCCTGCAATTTTTGGACCCTGAATTCAAGCAGGGTCTGGGAATTTGATTCCCCGAAGTGTGGGAAACAAGGAGGAACCAAAATGTCTGTGACTTTTCAGTGCTCTCTGAATAACCCCTTAAATCAATGATGAGGTTGTATTGTACCATGGCATTCCAGACTTTGCCAATGGAAAGATAAGGATGAAGTTACATTTGATAATGAACTATGAGATGTTTGGATGTCTGTGGGTTCCAAACTTTGAAAGTTGAGTGATCCAGATGTGGAAAAACAGCACAAGACTGGCAGGATCTTCCCAGAATAAGATGTAGAAAATAAGACTTAAGAAGCTGATATAATTCAACCTAATATGTCACTATATAATCTCCATCCACTACGGATAAACAGCTATTATATATATGTAACACAACTCAAGAATCAACCTAAGTAGCCGTAAATTGAATAGCACCTACTTTGTACCTAATGTACTAATGTAAAAAACCCTAATAGGTCATCATATGCAGACCCCATGTCTGGAACATGCATATCAATTTCTCATACAGACCCTTTATGGGCCATGAACATTTTATTTTTATTCATGTATCCTTTTCAATAAAATTGACTTTATTTTTCCTTTACATTAATGTGTGGAACATGTACTATGATGATCTATATCTATAAAAGAAAAAGCAACTAAAAACCATGAGTATAATTACATCAATATACTTTAACTCAGGGCTCAAAATTTCCACTCGCCTACTTGCATTTGCCGAGTGGAAATTAAGTGAGGGCGAGTGGAAATGCACACCCAAGCAGCACAATAAATTATTTTGTGCTGCTTGCGCAGCATATTCTGGCTGGGTATACATGTATCTGGGGGCTAGGTATACATGTATCTGGGATCTGATGTCTGGGTATTAATGTTGTTGTTATTTATTTTTGTAACTTTATTCTGACTAAAACATTTAACAGTATAATTCGATTAAATAATTTAAGGGGTTGTGTTTAGGGGCGGAGTTAAGGGCAGGGTAGGGGTTAGGTGGGTCAAGTGGTGGCGAGTAACATTTAAGGCATGGCATTGGAGTGGTGCAGAAAAAATATATTGTAAAACGTGTTGACAATGTAAATACATTGTGAGAAATGTACTTACCAAGTACAAATAGATTCTGTCAGCGTGCTGGCCACTCATAGCATCATATGTGAGACCTCCTTTCTGAGCTTTCTAGGTTTATTCTAGCTCAAGCTCTGTCTGTCTGAGCACTGGTGTATAAAGTGCTGCAATTAGTGGATTGTATTAAGGGCAGGTCCCTCTTTTCCCACCTGTTTGCATTTCACCAAATATAAAGTGCTACAGAATATGTTGGTGTGATATAAATATATATTATATATACACCATTTAATGAAATGTGATGTAGAGAAAGTGAAAATGCCATCTTGGAGTTCGCCAAATTATTATTATCATCATCATAATTTAATCATTACTTGAAAATGAGAGAAATCTCGATGTATCCTTCCTGGTAAAATTCCTTTCTCAAAAAAAATAAAAATTTTATATAGCGCCAACAGTTTCCGCAGCACTTTGCAATAAACAAAGGGAACATTTTATTTATTTATTTATTTTTATTTATTTATAAAGGATTTTACCAGGAAGGATACATTGAGATTTCTCTCGTTTTCAAGTATGACACAAATAGGAATGGAAACAAGAGGTGTAGAGGGACCTGCACAGATGAGTCTACAATCTAGAGCAGTGGTTCCCAACCCTGGTCCTCAGGTACCTGTAACAGGTCAGGTTTGCCAGATATCTGACGCACAGCACAGGTGATATGATATACTGCTCAGTGATTGCAGGATTCAGTCTGTATTTCCCCAAGGTAATCCCTAAAATCTGACCTGTTAGGGCTACGTGAGGACCAGGATTGGGAACCATTGCTGCAGAGGAAGACAAGTTGAGTTTATTGGTTGTAAGGATCATTAGTGCTAGCGGAACAGAAATGGTGGGAGCCATGGAAGTGGCATCTATCATGATGTGTGGGTGGGTAAGTAAAGGGATAGGTTGACATCGGTAATGTGAAGAGATGGTAATAACCATACTTTGAGGCACATTTCTGATTCAGTCCCAAAGATAAATGTGGCCCCAAAAGGCTGTTTTGGGGTACTGAATTCAGTTATAAAGAAACAATTATCTATTGTATTTATGTTGAAATAAGCAGATAAAGCATAGTTCATGAACGTAAACGTATATGCACAATATCAACTAATTTCCCAACAACCCTTTGTAGTGTTTTTTAGCATGTGATGTTCTTCCCTCCCCGGCGCAGGATTCAGTTTGTGAATGCTATTTTTGCTAGGTTCCAAGTGACAAACAAACAGCGTAAAGCAAGACGGGTGCGCTGAATTAACACGTGGACAGAGCCACAGCTGCACCACACATTTCTATTCCAGATGGAGATTGAAAGCTCAATGATGTTTCTGCAATGATGCTGTGTAGATGGTTTTACCTGCCAAATTTATTAATCCTCCACACGGCAATCATTAATTCATCATGTTATTTACAATTATATCTACATGGCTGTCACTGAAAAAGGGGTGGGCTAAACGTTTTCAACATCCACGATATGGTCCTTAATCTTAAGGATCTCATGAGCTTCTGGTATGCTGAACATGAAAATAACTGAATGTACTATGTAAAATGTCGATACTATAATAGAGAAACAAGCGAATCAATACAGTTCTTTTAACCTTTTACCGCCGCTGGGCATACTATGCCATCCCTGCTATGGGTGGGCGTTGAAGCCACTGGCTTCAATGGGCCTCTGTGTTCCCACCCAACAATTAGCGAATGGTGCATGCAATTGGCTGTCATGGGACGGCCTGAACTTAGGCCTGAACTCCCCCGCACACAATGACTCTCGCCGTGCGCCAGTTGCATATGCGGGCCAGAGGAGGGACCCGCCACAGCAGCCGGCCAGCAAGGCGCACTAGTACGCTCCATACTAGCTGGATTAAGGCCTTCATGGGCCTGGAGCAGAAGAGTTGGGTGTGCCTCTGCCCCCTTCTTGTCACCTCCCAATGTGCCATTACCAGGGGTTGACTAGCAACGTTTATCCTCGGGGGCAAGTACAACCCAGAAGCCCATAGTGCAGAAACTCAGCCCCCACTTAAAGTCGGCTGCTCATCTCTGCTCTTATTTGCAGCCTCTGCACTGATTTTATTTTTTATCAATCACAGCCGCGCCCCTCCACAGTAGTAAATTGCGGCTGGGAGTAAGAGGAGAACAGAGCGCAGCCCTTCGCTGCTGAGCCATTTCACCCTTGAAGTCGTGTTTTATTATAGGACCTAGAGAAATTATGTATCCTTTATTTTAATAGACTCAGCAGATTCAAAAATATTTATAGAATTTCTATGTGTATACGTCATGTTTGTCAGACTGCCATAACAAATTTCAATAATTTTCGAAAACTTTTTCAATAATTTGCAACGTGTAAATTTTTTTTTCACATTTTATCATTCAAGCATTTGTGGTTATATATTCTATGGGGAAATGTAAAACTGTTGTTGCATTTTTCTGAGAGAATACAGAATTTTAATCAAAGCAGAAACAAAATGAAAAATTGTGCTTGTGTTTTGGAGGATTGTGTTTTATGAATAATATGACAGTGTATAAAACACTGAACTTGCTCCTAGCGTGGGAAATTAGAAGGTGAGTAATGGCAGTGGTATTGCTCATTTTATACGTGACAAATGGGCAATGCCATTGCTTTGGAACAAAAATAAATAAATTAAATAAACTTTTTTGTGTTTTATTTCCGTTTAGATTTTACATCGGCATGTTTGGTATCATTGGAAAGGCCAAACTTTGACGTGTCCAATGACATCTCATTCAACCTTGTGTGGTGTAAAAATTAGAGGCAACATTTTCCAAAGTATCCACAGTGCTCCTCGCTGCAGTGGGGTGGTTTAGGGACCACATTTTGTTTGGCAAGAAGCCTGAGGAGCTCCCAGTGGATTTGGGAGACATGTTGGCGTCAGGGCATGGTGCTGCTGGCCTCTGTGCTTATGTGGATGGCCTGGATCTTTGAACGAAGGAGAACAGCCTCGCATCGCTAGAGGAGCACACTGCAGCCCCAGGTGAGGAGGAGAAAGCAGGGGAGCAGACCGCCAACCACCACAGGAGGATATTTACATTGTAGCTGTGGATGGGACTGTGTGCCCTCTGTATGCTGAATGAACCCCAACCATTTTCTATGGAGACAGCGGCCACCCCATATTGTCTCCAACGGCTGATGGGAGTACCAGGAGATGGTGCAGTTGGCACTTCTCCCCAGCGGCAGATACAATATGCTGGACAGGACCTAAGACTACTTTTGCATCTCCAAAATGACACAGTGAGGATATGTGGTGAAACAACAAATACAAGCAATTTGCAAAAACATTAGACTGCTGGTTTCCTTTTGGTTACTTGGTTTTATTTTGCCATGTATGAAATGTGAATTTCATGCCTCTGTCACTATTCTGTTCTTGCAGCTGAATTACAGCATTGTTCGTTAGGAATCGCTGGCTCACTGTGTCTCATATTTGCCATTGAGCAAATAGCTGCAGCGGTTTCCATCCACCACAAACATCCACGGCAAGTAAAAGACCCAGCGACATGTCAATTACAGTAGGAATCAGAGTCTATCCTACAGCTAAAGACTGCTGGCTCTTAAATGATACACATCACGGGTAAGCAAAAGTGCTTCTTTTTTCTATTATTGAATGTTTAGAGGGACACTCTAGCAGCCATAAGTAAATTAACTTTGTAATTGGTTGTCTTGAGCTTCGTGTCCCCGCGGGCTGTGACAGCCCTTTAAATGAGAGATTTACCTTCACCTGGAAAGAATTCAGATTATTCTGGACAGCCTTCTGGGTTTACGATCAGCTTTGCAAAGGATGTGCAGTGCAGATCAGCCAGTGCCTCTTAAAGCACTAGACAGAATAGAACAGAACAACACCAAGGGAGGGTCAAGGGCTGGAAATGTTATACTTTCAGCTATCTGGAGAAGGAAAACACAAATAGTTGTTGATGCAAACAGTGTTGACAACAGTACTACCAATATTCTTCTGTAAAATAAGCAAACTACGGCTATTCACCATTTAGAGTTGTTCCACATTGTTTGCAACACCATTCAGCAGTGATTGTAAAGTGGTGATCTACACAAAAACATACAAGCAGGACAACTTGAAATAAAACTACGGGGAAATCTGCACTAAATAACTAACTTTGGCAGAAAATTTGGTTGTAAGAACATTGAAAAGTACATCTATGGTAGCAGTTCTCGAAAATTTCTCAATGGTTTCAACATAATGGATCCACCATAGTTGACAGAGGTAAAACTGTCCGTTAGTGAATAGTAGAGATGTGCATTCGTTTTGGAAAAATTTGGAATTTGTAACGAAATTTGATAATTCGTAGTTCGGAAGTACTTCCGAATAACGAATCGATACATACGAATTCAAAACGAAACGGTATTTAACGAATTTATTTCGTTTTACACTGTGTCATCAACATAAAAGAGAAATTTGAATAATTGATATCAACTATTGAATTTGAAATGAACTATCAAATTGATATCAACTAGCGAATTGATCTTAACTTAAATTACAAGTAATAGTCGGCAAAGGACTTTTGTTTCACGGTTTAATTTGAAATACTAAGTGCAGTATTACAATGTTGGTGCTAACTTAACCAGAGCTGTTGTTAACTTAAACCTCCATAGGCTATAATGGCTCTGGGAAGTTTACAACAGCTCTGGTTAAGTTAGCACCAACTATGTAATATGGCCCTAAATCTGTGACACAGCTTAAAATTTAACCGTAGCTTTTCTTTTAACAGCAAAATTTGATTAATTGGGGTTTTATTTAGTAATCCAAAATTCAAATTGATATCAACTATCAAATTGATATATGAAATTCGAAACGATATGAAATCGATATGAAAAACAAAATTAAACTAAACGAAATATGAAACGAAATTAGTTACGGAATTACGAAAACTAAATTATTTAAAAACGTAGTGAAACGAAACTAAACAAAACAAATTTTTCAGCCATGCACACCCTAGTAAAATACTTTATAAATAAATAAATAGTGAATAGCTCTGTAAGTGGTTGCTGGTCCCTTTTTGTTTGTTTATTTTACAGATTTAAGCAATTAAAGCAGCAGAACCACTAGTCAATGCATGTCCAGGGTTGAGTTTCCTAAATTCTATTTACTTCTCCATTCGTATTTAGGTCATAATTTAATTATGTTATAAACAGGGTTATTCAGAGAGAGGTGAAAATCAGGAGAATGACTGGAGAATGGAAAATTCTAGGTCAAAATAGCCAAATCAGAAAAATTCTCCCATTTATCTCACTTTCCAAATCTGCTATTTTGACCTAGAATTTTCCATTCTCCAGTCATTCTCCTGCTTTTCACCGCTCTCTGAATAACCCTGTAAGTGTTTGGTAAATTTCACAACCAAATATGTTGTAATGATTTTGCGATACACCAGTATTCAGATCATGCTGTACAATCACCAGTATCACAACAGAGCCATGCTATAATGCACTCTACTAGAATAACAATAGGTTTATGCCGAAATGCAACCTATACTTGGCACAATGCAAATGATAAAACAGATTTAAAAAAATAGAACACAGATGCACTGTACTAAAATCTACTAAGAACATGCTACACATTGAATTTCATGGAGGAATATGCTGGTATATTATATGAAATGTAAAGCAATTAACACACTGATATAAATGTATTATATTGTAACATTAGTATGTTACAATGTATCAGTACAGATACAGAACAACATTCAGAAACTTACTACATTGTATAACTCATTCTGCCGCTTTGTGCTACAATGTAACTACATGACCCACCATTGTGACATGTTAAGAGAGCTAAACCAGCCATAGCTGGAATCTAGACGCACCACACCCTTCACCTTTCGCTCCTGGTATTTAACCCCTTCACTTCTGAGCCATTTCACCCCCTGTGCTGAGCTCATTTTCACTGCTTGGTGCTCATCGTGTTTAAATGCGATTTGAAGTCATATTTTATTATACGACCCACACAAATTCTACATCGTTCTTTCCGGCAGACTCGGCAGATTCATAATATATCATTATTAAATGTATACATCATCTCATGCCAGAATGCTATAACAAAAGGTGCAAATACACGGTTTTAGCTAAAAAAAAAAAACATTTTTGTGAGTGCAGCATCATTCTTCACATTATAATTGAAAAGTGAACAATAGTGCTGCATTACTAAATAATTCTTTTTTTTTTTAAAAAATACAGTTTTATTAATTTTTACTTTTTTTATTTTTCTACACCTAACCTGGTCATGATTAGTATCACTGGAAAGGCCATACTCTGGCTGTTCCAGGGATACCAAACATGACCCTCTAGCTGCCACCAATCAGGAGATAGGAGGGTTCAAATGACATCTAAATGACATCTTCGCGCCTGTCGCAATGACATCATTGCGCCCATCGCAATGACATCATCGCGCCCAACGGGCTATAAAAAATGTAGGTCTGCGTCCATAGGACTCAGATCACCATGGGACCCTGGAGAGAGTGGTGAGTATCCAGCAAGAGGGGGGGCAGCAGTGAGGATGCGTGCAGTGTTGCTTGAATGGAAGGTGCCATTGCGATGATGACCTGAGGGCGTCCTCCACAGCCAAGTGATTAAGAGCTTTTCTGGGAAGCCGCCACCCTACCTGAATAGGCTGCTTCCCCCAGCAGTTCCCTCATCCTATAACCTCTGATCCAGGACCGACACCTTACTTGCAATACCACAATACAAAAAGAAAGTGTCTCGATCCTCATTTTCCTACAGAGCACCACAATTATGGAATAACCTCCCAGACACCATCAAATCTTCCCTCAGTCTAAAGTCACTTAAGAGCTCCCAATTAACATACCTCAATACGGAATGCACATGTAAACATGTAACATAGTGACTATTTCCTACATATTTATTTTATGTTAATCTGTATATTTGTGTTATTTTTAAAATATTTCATTTATTACTTTGTACTTCTGTAACTACTGTAACAATTCAATGTTTTTGTACCCAGGACATACTTGAAAACAAGAGAAATCTCAATGTATCCTTCTAGGTAAAATACTTTATAAATAAATAAATAATTCATATTGCCTAATGTACTGAAACACATACAGATATTACAATAAAATACCACATTTTTTTTACATATGTTTTAACCCTGTTTGAGCATCACACAAAAACAATGAGGAAACAGAGATTCAATGGATGCAGGTAGCAGAGGTTAAAGATAATACTCCTTCAAGGCCCATTCCAGGATAAGGCTCCTTAACTCAGCACAATACACTTGATAGGTCAGTTCCTATGTGAACACATGTCAGTGTTTCAACGTCCACTTCCAGTTCTCCCAGCACTTTCCCAGCTATTTTAAAAGCTTTCAGGAAATCTATTTTTACCTGAACTGTATTGTTAAATCATCATAGAAATCATCAATCTTAAAACAAAAACTATATATACTTATTAATGTCAATTAAAAAAATATATTGTCTTATATTAAGGAGTTTTTGCCCTATTTGTAATTATTTTTGCATTCATTATATGAGCGTATCATAGAGCTGCACAGCAATAGAACTCACATTAATGTGCATGAGCACATTACAGAGCTCCATATCTCCCACTGCACATTCATATACTCACACATGTTGTTACATATCCACAGTCCACACACACAGTCATTCATCCACACACAGTCACACATCCACACACAGTCACACATCCACACTTGCCCCATGGACGGGCTGGCCTGGCCCTGTATGTGTGTGATGTACAATTGTGTGTGAGCTATGTTGGCACTTTATAAATACTTGTAACTGTAACTATGTATGCAGGGCGGATCTATAATTAGGCAGAGTAGGCATTTGCCTAGAGGCGCTTGCCTCAAGGGGGCAACTTGCTCTGTAAAAAATAAATAAAAATACTTTTAAAAAAATTACAGCTTACAATCATTTAGACCCCTATACCTCTGGAGTCCTACAGGCTAGAGGGACATATAAGGTATCATTGGAAAGGCCAGATTATATATGTATTATACCAAAAATTATCAGGTGTACATACAAATTGTAATAACAAACAAATAAAATATAATTTTTTTTTTCTAATGCAGCACTATTGTTCACTTCACAATTATAAAAAGTGAACAGTGATGCTGCACTAACTCACCTTCTCATTTCCCGTGCTGCCAGCAAGTGTGAAGGTGATGGCACAACGCATTGTTTCAAAGACAACCTAAATTGCAGCACTGCAGTTAGAAGAGACTGGGGGACATTGGAACCCTGCATCTCTGATTTTTACACCGAACAAGGTCAAGTGAGGCGACATTGGAAAGGTCAGACTTTGGCCTTTCCAATGATGCCAAACATGACCATATAATGTGTAAAAATAAAAAGTTTAGAAGAATTAAATGCAAAATTTACTTTTTTCTGTTCTAAGGTAATGGCATTATGTGTTTATACTTATAAAGCAAACAATGCCACTGCGTTAACTCACCATCTCATTTCCCGTGCCGGGACTAAATGTAGAGGTGATAGTACAATGAGTTATTACACATTGGTTCATCTAAAACACAAGCTCTGCTGCGAGGAGAGAGAGAGGGCCCTTTGGACACCTGTGTCTCCATTCTTTAAACCCCAAGTTGAAGTTGGGTGTGAATGAACAGGTCAAAAACACGCCTCCCCCTTTTTTGTTCCAAAGCCAGTTTTTATATCCTATTGAAAAATTGTTGAAATTAAAGCAGCAACAAAAAGTGAAGTGGTAAAAAAGTCACTTCTTGAAAAAGACCCTCGGAGGGGGCCGTGTTTTGATGCCCAGAATTTTGGTTGCTTTGGGCCGACATGGAGCATCATTTTCCATAGCTAGGGTTAGAAATTAGGGTTAGGCTTAGGTTACTATCTGTGCTTGTTTAACCTGAGCCCTAACATCTTGCTCCATTTTTGCTAAATTTTAAGGCAAAAGATTCTGCCCATTTGATATGAGAACAGAGAGACACTGGTTGTCAGTTTCTTTTCTTTGGGGGAAAGAGCGCTCCAGATTTCTGTGCCTACAGGCTCCCGAGATGTCAATCTGACCCTGTATGTATGGCTGACAGTCTATGTTATATGTGCACTGCAAACGAAATGAAGTTATTTGGAAGGTTTTTGTGTTGCTTGTTTTTAGAATCAGATACTAGAATATAAAAAAAACCACACAATTATTAGAAGCAGCAACGGAATAATTTTTTTCGGAACAAGAAAAAGAAAGTTTGTGGTATGAACATACCCATCCTGGGTTACATGATTTTTCCATGCATGGTTTGCTTGAAATTTGTTTTCTTTTTAGACTGCACTATTTTCTACTCTTTTCTTTTGTATATGGTTTAAAATCACTGCGCAAAATTACTTTTATATCAGAATATTTACAAATTTTAGAAATTAGCATATATATATATATATATATTATTAATCAAATACACATATATTATACACACATCATGTTTTATTTCAACTTAATTTCACCAACACATCTAGTTCAGAACTTGACAAATTGCCTTTCCGTTCACCCAGAGGAAGAAAAACAAAAAACATCCTAGTGAACTAATTTTCAAATAAGCTTCGGGAGAAAAAAAAAATCATTCTTTCCTGAAAAAACAATGGGATTCCTTCCATTATCAGCCCTCCACACCGTGTTTGTTGCATTTAACCTTTACACAATGTATATCCAGACTCAACACAAATGGAAGCTAAATGTAATATTTTTAGAGTCTGTACTTTAATAAATTTTTTTATTCCAGTTATAAAAGAGGAACAATTTGCACAATATATATCAAGCCTTGGAATAAACAGAGTCAAAGTATATATAATTTTGCATTGTATTGTGAATTTCACATATATAAACTCAACACATGGGCTGCTTCACTCAACAAAGCTGTCATTCTCGAGTCACAAAAAGCTAAGGTAAGTAAGAGGAAGGTGAAGTTACTATTTTTAATAGCATTATATATAATAAGGCTTATTATAGACTTGCTAAACATTATGGGCTCTATTCTATTAGCATTCTCTTTTATTAATGAGTGATCTGTTTAATCTATTGGCACCACCCGTCCTATTCCATCTAAGGCTAATGTCAGATGAACGCATTCTGAGCGCACTCTGCGTGCGTGCATAGCGGACGGACGGACTGACGGAAGATACTGTGCACACCACGCGGTCTGTTTTTTCAACGGTTTCAGAAAACAAAGGGAAATATGGGAATCAAAATTAATTCAAATTAAATGACAGGTAAAGTCAGGCAGACCAATAAACTTCTGAGCGTCAACGTGATGGGCGTCACAAATGCGCTGCGTCTGACGTCGCATCATCATGCACACAGGCCGCTATGCGGATGTGATGCACTCTGCGCGTCCGTCTTAGCGGTTTTACATTCTTGCCTAACTTGCATCCGTTTGCCACGTATGTTGTGCGTGTGCAGTTCGGTGTCCACGTACTTCGTGTGTGGGTCTCTATTGATCATGATTCTATGCTACAACGGACGTTAAACTGTGCAGCAACACGGACGTGATCACTGCGTTTGTCTGACATGGGCCTAAGCCACAAACTCCTGGCTGCCATCTCTACCTCTCTGTTTTCTATTCTTTGTATAGGAAGTGATAATGTGGAGATGGCTGGAGAATAATGAGCAATTTGAAGGTCACTCGTTATACTTGCCTGCAGCCAGAAATGAATAAAGTACAGGCTGCAAACCCTGTTAAGTGATTTTGTTGATGCAAAATCACTTCAACAAAACAGCTAAACTATTTTTTTAAACTGACTTGCCAACTTTTGGCAGAGAGGAGAGCACATACACCACCTCCTCGCTCCGTATCCTTACGGAAACAGGGAGCGGGATTTTCTCCACTAGAATAGTGTTGTCCTGTAAAGGCTCACGCCTGTCTCCATCTACTATGTACTCCAGATAAAGAATCAGTCGCAGCGAGCAACCTATATTCATAAGCATCTCGCAAAACGAACGAGCAAGTCATTAACCTAGTGGCTGGCCTATAACTGACCAGTAATAGGGAGCCACTAATACTCAATGGCTTAAGACAGAATTTTATATTAGCAATCCCCTAGTAATGGCTTAACCAGAATAGTGACCATTTGTTTTTATTACCTGTAAATAAAAGAATTTTAATCAAATCCGTACATAATTTTTCTCTGTCGTATGGAAGCATTAGAATTGGAAGGGATGAGTTGAAGCCAAGAATGGATAGCGGGCATTTAATAAGGAAAGTCTATGGAGGGGTTGGAGCTGCTCAATAATGATGGTGGATCTACACAAAGGTTGCTTGCTCTTACCCAACTTCCCAAAATAGGATATTGAATGAGGGAGGATGTGAGATGGTAAGTTCCCTGAGATAATTTGCCTCATCTATTTCCTATCCTGGAATGTAACAGGTTTTTTTCTCCCATAATCTTGTTAATGGTGCTCTTTGCATTCAACCTCTACGTGCAGTTGTCTTAGGTAAGGATCTGCTAGATCAGTGGTTCCCAACCGCGGTCCTCAAGTACCCCTATCAGGCCAGGTTTTTGGGATTCCCTTGGGGAAATGCAGACTGAATCCTGCAATCACTGAGCAGAAAATCATATCACCTGTGCTGTGCTTCAGATATCTGGAAAACATGACCGGTTGGGGGCACTTGAGGACCACGGTTGGGAACCACTTTGCTAGATGTTAGGATGGCATCATAATCCTTTTTTTCTACTGGTACATATTAGGTTGCCTACAAAGGACCAACTCTCTCTTTTGAGAAAAATTGTTGCTCCTAAAGAAGAGATCTGGGTATAGGTCCTACACTCATCTAGATAAGAAGCTCCTTAAACCTGGTTATGATAAATTGTGAGATGATGTACATGAACATTCTGCGCCAAACCAATTTAAATGTTTTTTTCCCTCTTCTTTATAATGATGTACCTTGTACAATGTACTATGGACAAAACTGGACAGAGGTCATCCAATTGTCCACTAGCCTTCACCTGTCTATAGTTTCCGTCACTAGCCGTAACTACATCTAGTGTATGATAATGTGTTGTGACAGTGTCATTCACGATGGAAACCAATCGCACATACATACTGTGCAGAGCAGAAAGATTTATATGCTGCTAGAATACCTGATATCAAATATAAGTAAAGAGTGAGAACAAGGGAACCCACACCCAAGTTCACCCTAGATTTGTTTGAAATGCTATTTGAAGACTGAAGTACTTGAAAAAACATTCAAATGACCAATCCAGACTTCCAGCGCTCTTATTGTCTGACAGTCTAATTAAGGGGGACCACTTGAAAATCTGAAAGCACACTGTTCCTAATTGCACCCCTCATCACAGAGCTATTAAAGGCACATTTGTGTGTAGATCCCAATAAAGGATTGTTGTTATTGTAGTGCACCTAAGCAGCATCTGTACTGGGGATTTCATGGAGATTTTTTAAAACTCTTTGCTTCTAAATTGGTTCTTAAAGTTACTTTCCATGTGGGTTTTTTTCTTCTTTTTGCATTGATTACATCTGTGAATGAGATCCTTTATGCTTTCATGCCCATGTATCCCAAAATCTACTTAAAGGGACCCTTCAGTCACCTGAACATTAACCACAGAAGAAACAAGCCATCGCGTAAGTAATCATTGTGATTTTTTTTCACGTTAACAGATGGATACTTTCTGTAAAAAATGAAATTAGACAAAGCACGTTAACTCTGTTGAACGACGAGACACGTAGAAATCAGACTACAGCTACACATAATAACCAAATTTACTATTGTTTTTCTAACCTTGTTTTTTTCCACAGAGCATGGACAATGTGAAATGTCATTTATTTATATATAAAGTATTTTACCAGGAAGGATACACTGAGATTTCTTCAAGTATGTCCTGGGTTCAAGGGCCTGTGCAGTGGATAAATGGGGTGTCTGGCCACACATTTCAATGTTAACATAAATTGGACAGGTTTTCAGCAAAATCCTCAATTATTATTTATTGGAAAGTGGTCACATGACTTTAAATTAAAGTATCGGTACTCGTACTAACATTCAGTTCCATATTAGACTGCAAACTTATCGTAGAATGATCATGCTCACCTTTAGGTTCTACCCTAGTTTTACTATTCCCCAATTTCCACTGCAATTAGTGTCACGTTTTGTGGAAAATGTTGGCTTTATACATACAGGGTTATTCAGAGAGAGGTGACACTCAGGAGAATGACTGGAGAAGTGAACATTCTAGGTCAAAATAGCCAAACCAGAAAAATTCTCCCATTTATCTCACTTTCCAAATCGGCTATTTGGTTTAGATTGTCCTCTTCTCCTGCCATTCTCCTCGTTTTTACCTTTCTCTGAATAACCATGATAGCAATCTAAGAAGAAGAATGTTCGATAAATGTGATTTGTGTTTATTTAGAAACCACATGGCAGCAAGAATACTACTGCTTTAATATGAGAATTAGGATATTTTAAAAAACGATTAGGAAACTTTAATGGCTGTCAGGTAAGCAGTTAACTTACTAATGTCTGTACAATGATAAAAAAATTAATAAAATTAAGGTTTTACCCCCTAAACATACAATGAACATGTCAAGTTCACGACAGAATATAAATCACTATGAAAAGACCTATCTGTATAATGTGCCACCCAAACATCTAGGAAATATATTGATCCTATTTGTGTGCCATATAAATGAGCTTTCCCCAAGACCTATGAAAGTCAATATTTCATAGTAGTACACTGTACTTAGAAATTCCTCCCAATCATTCTATAGATTCTATATTTAGGAATCGATCTCAACAGTGTGACACTGGTACTCTATAGTATAGTGTAAGTGTGTCACACTGTTGACATCGATTCCTAAATATTTTGCAATACTTAACTGGATTTGGCAATGTGGCCACCCTGATACTGTTGATTCTGTTGTCTGGATCATTTCATGTCCATGTCAGCTAGTCTGAGAAATATACCTCTGAATTATCTACTAACTCACACTCCTAATCATCCAGTCCAACATTCCACTTCTAAGGAGCTATTCTGGAATTAGTTATACCATGGGAGATCGCTATCTCTTCAAATGGTTTGCCAGAGAGGGCAAAGTCTCTATTATGCAACCAAGGTATAACTCTCATCAAACACACAGCTCTCGTGACACAATGTCCCCACATTACCCTCGGGGAAATAAATATTCTCAAGACATTTGCTTAAAAAAACATTTTCATAGGCAAAAGCTTAATTTTTTTTCCTGCTAAACAAAAAGATAGCGGCAGTGTTGCATAAAAATTATTACTTCTTATTAATCAATACCATTAATCAATTAATACTTATTAATCAATAATGAGAAAAAGGTACTTTGACCTACAACTTCATTAATATTTTGTACATAAATCATATCAAGGAAACTCTTTTTGCACTTAAACCCCATATAGGTCTATTCACTCAGGGGGTTATTCAGAGAGGTCCGAAATGTCACCGAAATGTAACCGGACACTGAAATTCAGCGTATGGTGACATTTTGGGGCCATTCAGCTATTCAGAGAACAGGCAGTCGACAAATTTTGGCGAATTGCCTATACGTATGGTGCCTCTTCGCTGGCAGTGAAATCCCCCATAGAGAAGCAATGGTTCATCTATTCAGAGAACACCAAACAGCAGTGAAACGTTGCTGAAATGCCCTGCTGTTCGGTGGATTCATTCGGCAGGTTTATTCAGTAGAATCCCATAGGCTTCAATGTAAAAAACGTTCCCATTTTAATTCAATATCTAATAAACCGTTTATTCTTTTATTCTGCAGTAAAAAGTCTCTTTATTTATTGATTTTTAAGGATCATTTAGGCATTTTTCGGCAAGATTTTTTTATGTATTTTTTTTCAGTTTTCTTTAACATATTTTTATTATCATTCATAGGACTTTATATATAAGCGTACAGGTTTTTTTTTACCCCCTTTCGTCAGCTTGTCGGCTTTTCCCGGCTACTGGTCTGCGCTGTGATCGTCGGCTTGTCAGCTTTTTCTGGCATGTTCGGCGTGGTTTTTGCGGAGGTTTCTGCAGGTCATCGGTGAGTGTTCGGTGGGTTTGCGGTGGGTTTTCCCTGCACTACGGGGACCCTGCGGTGCTTGCTGAATACACTGTAGGGTGGGGAACTTTGATTCCCCGAAGTGCAGGGAAGCGCGGGGAATGAGAGGGCTTTTTGAATAACCCTGCCAAGGTGAAATTTAGGAGAACTGGCAGGAAAAGAGAACAATCTAGACCAAATAGCTGATTTGGAAAGTGAGATAAATGGGGGGAATTTTCTGGTTTGGCTATTTTGACCTAGAATTTTCACTTCTCCTGCCAATTCTCCTTAGTTTCACTTTTAGCGAACAGACCTGTTAGTTAGCACTACAGAAATTCAAACTGCAGCAGGAGATAATGAGTTGATGTAGCTCGTCCTGATGCTGTTTGAATTACTTTATGGGAAACCCAGGCGTTTATCTTGTTGCAGCAATGGTAAACTATTAGGGTTATTCAGAGAGAGGTGAAAACTAGGAAAATGAACAATCTAGACCAAATAGCCGATTTGGAAAGTGAGATAAATGGAAGAATTTTTCTGGTTTGGCTATTTTGACCTAGAATTTTCACATCTCCAGTCATTCTCCTGGTTTCACCTCTCTCTGGATACCTATGTATGAAAATTAGCAAATAACCCCTGTGGCCCTATTCCAACCTTGGTACTAACTTAACATAAGCTGCTGTAAACTTAACAACAACTCCATAGACTATGGGCCATTTCACAACCTAAACGTTAAAGGTAAGTACAAATGGAAAACTTTTGCATCAGCTGTTTTCCATTTGTGGCTTGCCTTTAACGTCTGTATTACGAGTTGACCCCTGCCACTTTCTCCGTAGCTCGAGACGTAATACTTACGAGCCGCAGGATAATATCATCAGCGGCGCTAAGCACCCGCCATAATCAGCTCCAGGACAGAGTCCATAGGACTATGTGGAGACAGAAGTTAGCTTGCGTGAGTGTGATCCGGTGTTCTGCCCATCGAGCGAACTTGCCATAATGGCGAACTGCATCACTTCCGGTGCACCTACGTCACCAAAAGTGAGGCGGATCAGCTGGATACAGCATCCGGAATGGCAGTGAAAGCTCGGATCAGCTGCAGACACGAAGCAATTACTTCCTTATATAACACACAACCCCTCTCCCACGGCTCTGTATAGCGCACAAGCCTACTGACTGTGAGCCGCACACCCTGAATATATAGAGGAATCTCTAAATACACACTATTTCAAGATTCCTCTATATATTCAGGGTGTGCGGGTCACAGTCAGTAGCCTTGTGCGCTATACAGAGCCGTGGGAGCAGGGTTGTGTGTTATACAGAGTGCAGGGTTGGATGTTACACAGCAGGGTTGGATGACGTGACTGCAGTGGGCGGGCCCTGGCTTGGTGTATGAGGAGGTAATTCCTTCCTATCTGCAGCTGATCAGAGTTTCACTGCCATTCGGGATGCTGTATCCAGCTGATCCGCCTCACTTTTGGTGATGTAGGTGCACCAGAAGTGACGCGATTCGCCATTATGGCAAGTTCGCTCGATGGGCAGAACACCGGCTCGGACGACGGAAGGATACAAAAAGTATAGGAAACTAAACTGAGCTTGCGTCTTGGATGTAATAGAACAAGTTAAAATTAAGCACAGTGCTCGAGCCTGTTATGCTGTGTGGCTCAAGTGCTCTGCTTAGCGTCCTAGTTGTGATCTGGCCCTTTAATGGCTTTGGTAAGATTACAACAGCTCTGGTTATGTTTACACCAAGGTTAGGATAGAGCCCCTTATGTTTTCATGGCATTGGATACTCACGCTCTTACTTTAATGAACGGGTTGGGAGAAGCACTTCTAACAGACAATAAACAGGAACAGCGGATGATTAGA
The DNA here is from genome assembly GCA_009667805.1 of Leptobrachium leishanense. Classification (NCBI taxonomy): domain Eukaryota; kingdom Metazoa; phylum Chordata; class Amphibia; order Anura; family Megophryidae; genus Leptobrachium; species Leptobrachium leishanense. The sequence goes on from CM019065.1 coordinate 133,804,898, forward strand.
TGTAAATGGACCTTTTGTGATTATTTTTGCTTTGGCATATTTTTTCCATTATAACTTGAAAACCATTTTTTGTCTGCAGTTGAATGAAATTTAAAGAGACCTGTGAGGTTATAAAATGATGTCATAGATTACATTAAGAGAAGGCTGACAGCTGCTTTACATTATCCTCACTCGCACATGGACACACCTACACGCTTCGTCACATAAGGGTTAAATAGTGGTTTATATGTAACCCAGCTGTTCCATATTAGAATGGTGATGACTTAACGATAAAAGGAAAAAAAGTGGTGCAGGAATGTCGCCCCTTTAATTACAGGCTGGTTAAGGGAGCCCGGGGACCCACAGAGACTTGCAACATGCACACATCTGTGGAAACTTCGGGAGGAGGTTCTGTGGGGTGGTTAAAAGCAATGATTCATGCCTGGGTCTATAAGATTGTGAGAAGATGGACCCTCTACCTTTTTGAAGTGGACTTATAAAGATATTGTAGACCACATAAATATACTTACCAGCAGCTTTTCAATAATAATGATTGATTTACAGATATTAAGGGGCTTGTTCACTAAACACCATAGTTTACCATTGTTGCAAAGACGCTAAACGTCAGTGTTCGCCAAATGTAAATTCAAAGCAGCAGAAGAAGATTCATGAATGAATTGTCTCCTGCCATTGTTTGAATTTCCCTCTCCGGATCCGCAAAGTTTATCATCAGTGCAAAAACAGTAAAATATGGTGGTTAAAGAACATCCCTGTAAGTTTCAAGATCTTGAAATGAAGGTATAAATTAGGGATATTTGCAGAGAACCAGTTCTTTTCTCTATCTAGTTTGGTCTCTAAAAGTAATGGAGAAATCAATAGAACATGTAGAGTCTTTTTTAGCAATTTTAATTAAAAGCAAAGCATAAAAGAACACTCTATTTTTCCCTTTAAGTTTTTTTTGTGAAATTATTTTGCCAGGAAGGATACATTGAGATTTCTCTCGTTTTCAAGTATGTCCTGGGTGGCGAGTATGTACCGTTAGGTGTCTTGCCCAAGGACACTTACTGGAGAGGTGCTCTTGCTGGGATCAAACCTGTGTCTCCACGGTTAGAGAGCAGTGATATTACCTCTACTCCACCCAGTATTTGGGCATTTGTTGCTGACTGCACCCCTAATTATTTAATTAGTTTAACTAAAATACTCAAACTTTTCTCCCAGGGTGCTGGGCTGCTCCTCCTCTATCCAAATGCAGAAACCCCTGCAGCTTCTTATGCACTTTGCCTGGTGTACATACCTTTCTTACGTACACAACACAAGCTGCATATCTTGTGTAACATGCATAGTTCCGTACGCGATTATGCAAGCACCTGCGCAGAGCAATAGATTGGTGCTGTGAACACGCAGCACCAGTCTTCCGCTGCTTTCTCCTAGAACTCTCACTGCTGCATTCTGAGGCATTCCATGACAAGACGATGCCAAATGCAAAGCGTGCTCATATCATAGGTCCCTGAGTTGGTCCGTAGCAACCGGGAAATTTAAAATCATGTCTGGCAAGTGACAGCTGTGTGGGTGGAGGAAACCTGCTACACACATAGGAGGATCGGGCTCAGGGAGGTGGCCACACGGGCATCAGAGTGGAAGGAAAGCCCAATCTCACAGATGTTCCTTCTGTTCTGAAAAATGTCCGTGTGACCGCAGCCTGAACCGTGAGTTAAAGTGGTCAGGGTGTGTCCTTTAATCACTTGAATGCTAAGGACGCGCTCAGCGCGTCCTCAGCATTCCCGCTGGTATGCGGAGGACGCGCTGAGCGCGTCCTCCCATCGGGGTCAGCGTTCGGCCGGGTTCCGGCCGATCGCTGGCCCCTCCGGTGCGGGCTGACATCCTGGATGTCAGCCGCGCATCCGGACCAGCAGCCGCCATTATTAGGTGTCATCGCGGGGGCGCGATGACACCTAATTCAGGCGCCCCCCCCGCAGGTGCGGAGGAGGCGCCTGAAAGGGAGGGGGGGAGGTCCTTCGGACCTCTCTCCCTCCCGATCGGCGGCGCACAGGGGCTTAACCCAGGCATCATTTGGAAGGGCACAGCCTGCCCTTCCAAATGATGCCTGGCATTAACCCCTGGGGAGCTGGATCGCGAATCGGCGCTGAAAAGCGCCGGTTCGCGATCCTTTCCCGGAGCTGGCCGACATCTTGGATGTCGGCCAAGCTTCCGGGAACTCCCCCAGAGGACTGGCGTCATCGTGCGTAGCACGATGACGCCAGTCCTACAGTTAACCCCTAACTGCCACCAAGTGTGGAGATAGGGAGTTCCAATGAACTCCCTATCTCCCGATCCGTGGCAGTTAGGGGTTAAATTTTGATATGGTTGGATCGGCCAGAGCATGGCCGTTCCAACGATACCAAACATGAAAGTTAAAAATTTTGTAAAAAAAAAAAAAAAAAAATACAAAAAAAAAAATAAACACTTTTTTTTATTTTTTTTGGTTTGTTAGTGTAGCAATATTGTTCCCATTTCAATTATAATGTGAACAATGATGCTGCACTAACGATTTTTGTATGCGGTGCGTTTGTTAAAAATAGTGTCATTTTCCCCAAAAAAAAATATAACGAGACCCCATCTCTAATTTTTTTAACAAGCGCACCCCATACAAAATATAACCGCAATTGCTCGCATGTTAAAATGTGGAAAAAAACACTTTACACATTGTAAATTATTGAAAATACATATTTTATTGCATTTTTTGTTATAATATACAGACATGACATAACGTATACATATAATAATGACATATTATGAATCTACCGAGTCTGACGGAAAGAACGATATATAATATGTCGGTGTCATATACTAAAATAAGCCTTAAAAACACGTTTAAACATGATGCGCAAAACAGGTAAAAAATGACCTCAGCACAGGGGCGGGAAAAGCCTCAGCAGCGAAAGGGTTAAAGGTGTGTAGTTTAACCTATAAAGCTTCTGATTACCCATTGTGAAGAACATGTTCCATTTAAATTGCGTCTTGTTATAACGAAGCCACCGTCGACCAGATCACATAGTAGGGCGAAACTTTTCGCGGTGGAAGTCATGAAGTGAAGATGGCTGTTCTCCATGTCATTTATACAGAAATGGAAATATACAAACCTGTTATAATGTGTATAATATTATAAATAACCCACATTTAATATCAATTTGTTAGTGGGATGCTCTCAGCTGAGAACAATTAGAAGTGCTGCAGATTTGTATTATGATTTACGTCATCACTGTAGCCATGCCTTCAAAAAGGGTTGCTCCCATTCAGGGCTGCGTACACAACCACTGTGTGGTTTATCAACTTACAAAAGCCCTGATTTTACGTATTAAACATCACTATTACAAACTTAACGCTAGCATTAGTGCTCAACTACGTGAGATTTAATACTAGCCTAAGTGGCTGTAGCATGTGACACCACCCGATTACATTTCAAATGCTAACGGGTTAAAAAACCCTTAGCCCATCGGGGATTGTGTTTGCTTCCACTCCCTATACTTAACATAAAGTCCTGACGTTAATCACCGCACCAATGCGGTTAACCAAAAAGTTAACCACAGCTAGAAGCTGGTGATACAGTCAGGTCCAGAAATATTGGGACATTGACACAATTCTAACATCTTTGGCTCTATACACCACCACAATGGAGTTGGAATGAAACAAACACAATGTGCTTTAACTGCAGACTGTCAGCTTTAATTTGATGGTATGTACATCCAACTTAGGTGAACGGTGTAGGACTTACAGCAGTTTGCAGATGTGCCTCCCACTTGTTAAGGGACCAAAAGTAATGGGACAGAATAATAATCATAAATCAAACTTTCCCTTCTTAATACTTGGTTGCAAATCCTTTGCAGTCAATCACAGCCTGAAGTCTGGAACACACAGATATCACCAGACGCTGGGTTTCATCCCTGGTGATGCTCTGCCAGGCCTCTACTGCAACTGTCTTCAGTTCCTGCTTGTTCTTGGGGCATTTTCCCTTCAGTTTTGTCTTCAGCAAGTGAAATGCATGCTCAATGGGATTCAGGTCAGGTGATTGACTTGGCCATTGCATAACATTCCACTTCTGTCCCTTCAAAAACTCTTTGGTTGCTTTTGCAGTATGCTTTGGGTCATTGTCCATCTGCACTGTGAAGCGCCGTCCAATGAGTTCTGCAGCATTTGGCTGAATGTGAGCAGATAATATTGCCGAAACACTTCAGAATTCATCCTGCTGCTTTTGTCAGCAGTCACATCATCAATAAATACAAGAGAACCAGTTCCATTGGCAGCCATACATGCCCACGCCATGACACTACCACCACCATGCTTCACTGATGAGGTGGCATGCTTAGGATCATGAGCATTTCCATTCCTTCTCCATACTCTTCTCTTCCCATCACTCTGGTACAAGTTGATCTTGGTCTCATCAGTCCATAGGATCTTGTTCCAGAACTGTGAAAGCTTTGTTAGGTGTTGTTTGGCAAACTCTAATCTGGCCTTCCTGTTTTTGAGGCTCACCAATGGTTTACATCTTGTGGTGAACCCTCTGTATTTACTCTGGTGAAGCCTTCTCTTGATTGTTGACTTTGACACACATACACCTACCTCCTGGAGAGTGTTCTTGGCCAACTGTTGTGAAGGGTGTTTTCTTCACCAGGGAAAGAATTCTGCTGTCATCCACCACAGTTGTTTTCCCTGGTCTCCCATGTCTTTTGGTGTTGCTGAGCTCAACGGTGCGTTCCTTCTTTTTGAGAATGTTCCAAACAGTTGTTTTGGCCACACCTAATGTTCTTGCTATCTCTCTGATGGGTTTGTTTTGTTTCTTCAGCCTAATGATGGCTTGCTTCACTGATAGTGACAGCTCTTTTGATCTCATCTTGAGAGTTGACAGCAACAGATTCCAAATGCAAATAGCACACTTGAAATGAACTCTGGGCCTTTTATCTGCACATTGTAATTGGGGTAATGATGGAATATCACTCACATGGCCATGGAACAGCTGAGAAGTCAATTGTCCCATTACTTTTGGTCCCTTAACAAGTGGGAGGCACATCTGCAAACTGCTGTAAGTCCTACACCGTTAACCTGAGTTGGATGTACATACCCTCAAATTAAAGCTGACAGTCTGCAGTTAAAGCACATTGTGTTTGTTTCATTCCAACTCCATTGTGGTGGTGTATAGAGCCAAAGATGTTAGAATTGTGTCGATGTCCCAATATTTCTGGACCTGACTGTAAATGATTCCGCTTCTACAGAATCAGTTATCACCAGCTACAAATCCCCCCAATAAATCAGATACTCATCTCTTATCCCGCAGCGGGAACGGTGGCCCGATCTGCCACTTCTGGCCGCAGGGTGCAGAGAGAGACTGGGGACAAATAGTCTAAAGGCCCAGTGGCACAACCCTCAATGGAGTCCTATGGATTACAGAAGGTGTTACTCACAGTGGCGCTTTAGCGCTACCACGAGTATCCAGGGGCTTAGCGTTGCATTACGGGGCAGGCTGCTGAATCAGCACCTGCCCCGTAATAGGGTGCCAAAATGGGGATGCTAAGGGGAAACTTGCAGGCGCAGGTTTTCCACTTTTGCGTCCCTGTTTTAGCGCAAACAATGTAATATGGCCCCCTGAGTGCTAGTAAACAGATACTCGTGGTGCTTTTTCCCTTAGTCCTCTGTGGTCTTTAAAAATGGCTAGTAATGCACCCAACTTAAAAAATAAAATGTGACTTTAAATAAAGAAAAAGAACATAAAGGCAACTGATTCAGTTCTGAATTTAGATTTAAGAATGGATTATTACAGTGAATGCTCACATACACCTTCCCCAATAACAAAACCTGCTAGTGTGCACTGTGCCTGACACTATGCTATTTTGGGAACTATTTGTTTAAGATAGATCTATCAGTGAAGGGGGAAGTGGGGACAGATGTGGACAGAACGAGAGGGGGTGGCGAGCATTAGATGAGAGAGGATGTCCTAGTTTCCTGCTTTCTACACAACAGCTGGAACATCTCTGCATTTGTAAAGTGACCTTTCAGACAGACTGACCACTTCGGCCTCACAACATGCAGTCTGAAGGACATGGACCCGTAGTGAAAAGTACAGAAATTCACCAGACAGCCACACAATCTAATGTAGAGCTGTTTCCATGCAAAGTTTTGTAATGAATTGAATTTAAAAAAAAAAGACCATCAAATAAATACATAGAAAGACAAAATCAGAAAAATTTTGGTTTAGTACAAAAGAACTAAATGTTATCTCGTAGATGCCATTTTGTGGTTATTGTTGTATCTTTTACTTAAAAGGAAACTATTAAACCCCACTGGCCCAACCTTTTAGGATCATAAATTTGTAAACACAAAAAAAATAAAAACAAAAAAGGTATAACTTAACTTTTAAACCTGCTCTGCTTTTAAGTGGTTTTGAAAAGGGTGAGCGTGAGAAATGCTTTGCTTCTGGCCTTATTAAAAACATACAGTTAGAGTTACAAGCTTTTATAAAGAGCTAACAAGTTCTGTAGCGCTGTACAATGGGTGAGAAGAATAGCAAATGTACATACAAGTTAAAAACACAAAACAGTAGGAGAGAGGACCCTGCTCGAGAGCTTTCAATATAAGAGGACAGGGGTGACACACTAGGTGAGGGTAAATAGAGGACCTAAAGTAGCGGGGTGCATTTGGACTGGGTGGGAAGATGATGTAAGAAATAAACAGTGGGGATTATGGAGTGAGTTGCTAGGCTTCTCTAAAGTAATGTGTTTTCAGAGACTTCTTGAAGGACTGGAGAGACGAGGAGAGTCTAATTTTGCAGGGGAGGGAGTTCCATAGGAAAGGGGCAGCTAAGGAGAAGTCTTAAAGGCGAGGGTTGGGGTGTGGGTATGAGGAGACGATAACATCAGATCATTGTCACAGCGAAGTGGTTGGCATGGGATGTACCTGTTAATAAGGGAGGAGATGTAGGCAGGGGCGCAGCTATGGAGAGCTTTGTATGTGAGGATCAGTATTTTGAGTTGGATTCTAAAGGAAACAGTGAGTCAGTGTAGAGATTGCCAAAGGGGTGAGATGTGAGAGGTGCAGGATGTGAGGTAGATGAGCCTGACACAGGCGTTCATAACAATCTGCAGAGGGACAATCTGGGATCTTTTAAATCCAGAGAGAAGGAGCTTACAGTAGTCAAGGCGGGAGATAATAAGAGATTGGATGAGCATTTTAACAGAGTCCTGATTAAGAAAGGGGCGGATGCATGCAATGTTTGTTTAGGTGGAAGTAGCAGGATCTGGTTAGCAACTGCATGTGAGGAGTGAAGGAGATATCGGAGTAGAAGAGGGCACAGAGGCAATGAGCCTGAGAGGTAGAAGTAATGGTGGCACCACTCACCTGAAGGGAAATGGGCACAGGAATGTTGGCTTTAGAGCAGGGTTTCTCAACTCCAGCCCTCGGGACCCACTACAGGCCAGATTTTGCAGATCACCTTGGGGAAATGCAGACTGAATACTGCAATCACTGAGCAGCAAATCAGATCACCTGTGCTGTGCTTTGGATATCCCATAAACCAGGCCTGTTAGTGGGACCTGAGGATACGAGTTGAGAAACACTGCTTTAGAGGGATGGAAGACAAGAAGTTCAGTTTTAGAGAGGTTAAGCTTTAGGAAATGGGAAGTCATCGAGTCAGAGACAGCCGATAGGCAGGCAGTAACACAGTTCAACACAGGAGGAGAGAAATAGGGAGAGGAAAGGTAGATTTGGGTGTCATCAGCATAGAGATGATATTGGAAACCATAGGAAGAGATGAGGTTGCCAAGAGAGGCGGTATAGATCGAGAAGAGTAGGGGACCAGAACAGAGCCTTGAGGTACCCCAACTGAGAGAGGAACCGGGGGTGAACAGGCACCAGCGAAGTAGACACTGAAGGAGTGTAGAGAGAGATAGGAAGTGAACCAGGAGAGAGCAGTGTCACTGAGGCCAAGTTGGTGCAGCGTGAGGAGCAGGCGAGGGTGGCCAACAGTGTCAAATGCAGTGGAAAAGTCGAGGAGAATAAGCAGGGAGAAGTGACCTTTGGTTTTAGCAACAACTAGGGCCACATTACAATCCTCACGTTAAAATGGGGGCGCTAGGGAGAAAAAACTGCACCCGCAGTTTTCTCCCTAGCACCCCCGTTTTAGCGGGAGCTGCCTGCATTGTTTTTTTAGACAAGATTTTTGATTCCCAATTTTTTTAAAAGGTGTCTTTTTTTATTCTGTAACAGGCCTTTTTATTATTTTTTAAAGGACCTTTTTTGTTATTCAGACACATTTTAATACATTTTTATTGGTTTAAACACCTATTAGGAGAAAAAGGACATTCTATTTTTTTTCCTACAGTTCAGTGGTCTTCGGTGGCCAGTTCGGCGGTCTTCGGCGACTTCATCTTCAGTGCACTATGGTGACCCTGTCGTGAATAGTGAATTCACCGTAGGGTCCTCGAAATGGTATCGCTGAAGCGCACTGGAGTGCAAAGCTAAATTTCAGTGCTTTGTGAATAACCCCTATACTGATTTTACCTTTTCCGAGGTTTTGATATCTTGTTTTTCAGAAGACACACAATTGTGCCAAAAATTACATAAAACCTTTATTTTCAAAAGCACTTAAAGGGACATTCTATGTGCCTTGACCACTCACTGTAATATGAGTTACAGTGTCCGGAATGTTCTCACCTGTCTCCTCCCCCTTCGATGGGGGTCTCGGACTGATTCAGCCCTCTGAATGTAATGTGTTTAGCATTGCCCAGAAGCTCAGATCAGCAGGCACTGATCTCAGTGTCTGAGTTCACAAAAGCAGGACTCTTTCGAGACTCTGCTCACACCAAAGGCTCTCGAAGCATACGCATTAAGAGCCATCTGATTGGCTTGTGCTTGCTAAGGCTAGGGTCAGACTGAGGCAGTGCGAACGCGCGTTCTGGCGCACTTAATCACGGCCGCACTAGCAGCAGATGCCGGGCAATGACGGCCAATATACGAAGTACGGTCGCACAAAAGTCCGGCTGCGCAACGCAAGTGGAAAATGAACGCATTTTTTCGAGAACGTTAAACCACTAGTACTGACGTACAGAGTGCGCTGCGTCCGCTAGCGGCGTGTTTGCTCGATTAGGAGACGTCAGACGCTGCTAATGTCCAGCCAACATAACGTCCAGATGCAAGAAGTGTTTTATTGATGATCCGTACAAAATCACGGATGAAACTGCGCATAGTATGACCGCTATTGCGTATTCCGTGAAAAAATACGTCCATTCTTCGAACGCACATTTTCACGGACAACGTGAAAAATGCGTTAGTCTGACCCTAGCCTTAGGCATTTGCTGCAGCCAGCAGCAGGAAGCCAGCAGCATGTCACGTCCAGTCCAGCGCCGAAGGAAACCAGCACCAGGAAGAAGGGGAGTTTTTAAACAATATAAAGTGTTTTTATTTCAGAAAGGATTTTACCAGGAAGGATACATTGAGATTTCTCTCGTTTTCAAGTATGTCCTGGGTGGCGAGTATGTACCGTTAGGTGTCTTGCCCAAGGACACTTACTGGAGAGGTGCTCTTGCTGGGATCAAACCCATGTCTCCACAGGCTCTCTCCATGCAGAGCAGTGATGTTACCTCTACTCCACCCAGCCAGTTATATAAAGGGTTATAACAGGGCAGGTGGTGTGAAGGGTGTCAGTTTCTTCCCCAGTTTAACCCTTGAGTGTGCTTTAACACTCACGCAGGGATTGATAACTGTTAATAAGGTTGGAGTCAACATTTCCACAATTAACATATTTTCATTTACTCAAATTCAAACAACTCTGGGCCTTAAGGCTAGGGTCAGACTAACGCATTTTTCACGTTGTCCGTGAAAATGTGCGTTCGAAGAATGGACGTATTTTTTCCCGGAATACGCAATAGCGGTCATACTATGCGCAGTTTCATCCGTGATTTTGTACGGATCATCAATAAAACACTTCTTGCATCTGGACGTTATGTTGGCCGGACATTAGCAGTGTCTGATGTCTCCAATTCACGCACACACGCCGCTAGCGGACGCAGCGCACTCTGTACGTCAGTACTAGCAGTTTAACGTTCTCGAAAAAATGCGTTCATTTTCCACTTGCGTTGCGCAGCCGGACTTTTGTGCGACCGTACTTCGTATATTGGCCGTCATTGCCCGGCATCTGCTGCTAGCACGGCCGTGATTAAGTGCGCCAGAACGCGCGTTCGCACTGCCTCAGTCTGACCCTAGCCTAATCAGTCGGCTCAATGTAAATACATTTATATAAACCTCCTCTAAATGTACCCAGACTTACGTAAAGGTGTTATGATCCAATGCAACACTTTCCATTTCTATCTGCCAGCTACATAAAAACCATATGTCAGAGGGTGTTTTAAAATGAATCCTCTTTTTTAAGACAAGAGGTGGCTGTACCTTTCCAGATCATGTTGGACACTTTAACTCTTCTAGTAAGAGCAACACTTAGGGCCCTATTACATTCTTCACACAAAAACGCACGCGCAACGCCTGAATTTTTGTGCGAAGTGTTAAACGTTAACGCGTGTAAATCAATGCTGGTATTAAAATCCTTGTGTATTTTTTTATCCGTTGAAGCAATAACGCGCGCAGCAACGCATGCAGCAATGTTGCGTGCAGAAATCATTGTGCGAACTGTTTTTTCACGTGATTCAGCCAATCAGAATTAAGAACCACAATTGTGTCACGTTAAGTTTTTGCGCCTGTCAAAGTCAATCTGCGCATATATGCTGCATCAATAAAAAAAAGCATGCACAACTTCTCAAATTTATTGGTTTGGTATGTGTAGAATGTGTAACTATACTTTGCTGCGTATTTTTTTTTGGGCTGATGTATTTGGGTTCGGCCAGGTTGATAGAATTTGCCATTAACACCAGCTTTTAGAAGTTGCTAAAATTATGCGCGCGAAGGCTGTGCGTTAGAAACTGTGCATGGATTGTAATACCATCCGCATACCAGCGCACAAACGCATTTGCGCTCACAATGTTAAGTATAGGATGCGCAAAGTACAGTAAGCTCGCGCAGCATTCGCGCAGGTTCACCCACGGTAGACGTATACGCGCGTTCGTTGCGCTGACATTGTAATACAACTTTCTGCGCAAAAGGGTTTTGCCCATCGCGTTAATGCGTTTTTGCGTGGGCGCAAACGTATGCGCGAAGATTGTAATAGGGCCCTTAGTATTACAATGTTTGTTTGCTCGTCCAGCACATGAGGGCTTTATCTCTGAATAAGGACCACCACTTGACCTCAACTATAGAGCCAAACTAGGTTACACTTAGGAAGCATTACTCAGGCATGAATAAAACCAGACTCATTTGAGAAATAAAATTTGCATTCCAAGCCTGTGGGAACAGTTCTGATAAACAGAAGAAAAAAAAATCCTGGCATTAACCAGAGAAGTAAAAAAATAAAGGGTTATTGTTATGACTACAGTAAAATGACGGGTGTGATGCACAACTCTGATTTGCAAGGGATGAAATCATTTTTGAAAGTGAGATGTTAATGAGCTGCATATTAAATCTGACTCAAGGTATGTAAAGAAATATGCAGAAAAAATAAAATGAACCAAAAGAAGGTAACCAAAGGGAGATGGTATGAGAGGTCCATCAGGCAGTGAGTATATGAAGAAAGCCACCTAGATTTTACAGGATCAGAGGAAATGTGTTAATCAATGTATGCTGGCTGTGTAAAAAGGGAGATCACATCTAGAAAGTTTCTTTCTTTCGAAAAATTATTCTTAAAGGATTACTGTCAGACTTTCCCCTAACTTCTCTTCCTTCAAACGCTCCCTTAAAACATTCCTATTTAGGGAAGCCTACCACCCAACTCACTGACGCAACCATCAATCACTCTCACCTTACAGTCCTCTCCTCCTGTTTCCAACCCCAACCCTCCTAGATTGTGAGTTCCTACGGGAATAGGGCCCTCATCTCCTCCTGTACTGTTTGTCAAATGTTGTTCAATGTATTGTAACCCTGTCTATACTGTGCTTATTGTACAGCGCTGCGGAATATGCTGGCGCTTTATAAATAAAGAATAATAATAATAATACATTTAATGGAACACTCTACTCACCCTAACCAGTTTACATTTATAAAGTGGCCAGGATGTCAGGAGTGCCCCGTCCCCTTCAGCTCAGGCTAAAAAGCTGTGAAGTGGACACGTTTCTTCCACTCCAACCAGCATCACCAGTAGCCAGAACTTTTGAATTTCCCGGCTGAAGGTCACCAGATCGGTCACAAGTGATGCCAGGATGCACAGAGCTTGCCATCGTCAATCTCTCTGAGACCAAGTGTGATAGCGATCAATATCAGCGAAGTATCTGATGGATTGGATCTGCGCATGCGCGCAGCTTTGATCCATCGTTCTGTGCAGGCGCTACGGAACTTGCGTGCGTAAAATGTTAAAGTTCCATAGTGGTGCGCAATTTGCGGTTCCTACGCTACGCAAGTAGCATAGGAGTGCAAAATGTGTGGAAACGTTTCACGGATTTCCAGGTTCGGGAATCCCTGAAGCCGAAGAGGAGGAGTAGCGGGCAACGACAAAAAAAGGTGAGAAAATCACCATGAATAAATAAATATATAACTGGGCAGAGGCTGATAGCAGCCCCTGCCTACTTATTTAAGGCCAAGAAAAGGAAACTCTGGGCCCTATTCCAAGGTTCGTGTTAACTTAACCAGAACTGTTGTAAACTTACCAGAGTCATTATCATCTATGGAGTTGTTAATTTTACAACAGCTCTTCATAGGTTTACACCAACCATGGAATAGGGCCTTCTATTTTTTAGTAGAGTGTTTTTTAAACATTGCCCTTTTACATTCATACAAGATTACATTTAACATTGCCCTGTATTATTTTGTAATGCTTTATATAAGAAGACTCTCCAAGTGAGGTAGGAGCAACCATATTGTTAGGTGTCTTAATGTATATATCTTCATATCAGAGTCTATCCAGTAGAACTGTTGCTCTCTGGGAGTTAGGCCCAGACTGACCATTGGGTAAAATGGGCTAAAGCCCAGCAGGCTGCACTTGATATAATCACTAACGGTACATACTTGCCTGCTACACAATATTGGCTGTGTAGCCTAGTGGTAACGTCTTTATTTATAAAGTATTTTACCAGGAAAGATACATTGAGATTTCTCTCGTTTTCAAGCATGTCCTCGGTTCAAGAACATTGAAATGTTAGTCGTTACAGAAATACAAAGTAATAAATGTAAGATATTAAAAACACAAATATACAGATTAACAGAAAATAAATATGTAGGAAATAGTCATTATGTTACATGTTTACAGGTGCATTCTGTATTGAGGTATGTTAATAGGGAGCTCTTGAGTGACTTAAGACTGGGGGGGGGGAGATTTGATGGCGTCTGGGAGGTTATTCCATAACTGCGGTGCTCTGTAGGAAAATGAGAATCGAGTCACTTTCTTTTTGTATTGTGATATTGCAAGTAAAGTGCTGGTCCTGGATCGGAGGTTACAGGATGAGGGACTTGCTGGGGGATGCAGCCTATCCAGGTAGGGTGGTAGCTTCCCAGAAAAGCTCTTAAACACCAGGTTGGAAAGGTGAAGGGTGCATCTAGATTCCAGCGACGGACAGTTTAGTTCTTTTAACATGTCACAATGGTAGGTCATGTAGTTACATTGTAGCACAAAGCGGCAGAATGAGTTATACAAAGTAGTAAGTTTCTGAAGGTGTGTTTGTGGGGCCGCTGCATACACTACATCTCCATATTCAATAGCCGGCATAAGCATTTGTTGTACAATCTGCTTTCTTACCGCGGGGCTCATTTAGGATTTGTTTCTGTACACGGCACCTAGTTTGGGGTAAAGTTTAGATGAGAGTTTTTCGATGTAGGGGCCAAAGGATAGATTTGGGTCTAACCACATGCCTAGATATTTGAGAGAAGTGACTTGTCAGCATGCCATTTGATTTTGTCCTGACGCATAGATGGGGATTTTGCAATTTATGTAGTTTAGGTGCTGTTCCAAAGAGCATTGTGACAGTTTTGTCAGCATTTAAAAAAAGTTTGTTGTGTTTGATCCACTTTTCTACCTCTGTGAATTGTTCTTGCAGCACGGCCTCCAGTTGTGGGAGATTTGGTTTGCTGGTATAGATTACATTGTCGTCTGCGTACACGTGTACAGTTGAGGCTTTGCAGATGTTAGGCAGATCATTTATGAATATTGTAAATAGCAGGGGGCCTAGTATTGAGCCTTGGGGTACACCGCAGGTGACTGTGAGGGGAAGGGAGGAGCTGCCAGAAATGGACACATATTGCGATTGGTCGGATACATATGATTGAAACCAGGTTAGCTGTCATGGAAAGCAGATTGAGATGCCACTCAGAAAACCTCACCAGCAAGTGTCCTTGAGCAAAACAACTAGCAATATTAATGCTCCTACCTCACAAAATTTGTAAAGATTTTCAGAGATCGTAAGTTCCCTTGGGAATGGGGTCCTCCTGAATCAGGCAGTATCATCCATGTGTGTTATTCTAATGTATCAACCCCTTGTAAAGCTGGTCTTGCAAAGCGTTGTGGAATCTGTGGCACTGTATAAAAAAATGGGCTAATAATAATCCCTCCAGTATTTTCTCAAAAGGAAAGTAGTTCCCTTTTGGCCCACATAGGAAGAAGCTTTTATACGTTTTCTCTCATATGTTCCCTTATTAAGGTACCAGAAATATTTGATATCTATGACCTCTATTATAAGGATTCCCTAAAGCGCAGCCTATCTTTGGGCCATATTACATACTTGGTGCTAATTTAACCAGAGCTGTTGTAAACTTCCCAGAGCCATTATAGCCTATGGAGATGTTAAGTTTACAACAGCTCTGGTTAAGTTAGCACCAAGTATGTAATATGGCCCTTTATGTTTAAACATTGATATTAAATTTGCATGTGGAGTGCCGGGTTAAGTCAGGTGAGCCCTGTCAATGATTAATCGAGGAGCAGAGTTCCTTCACTTAATCCCTACAGAAAAATGCAACACTATAGGGTTTTTTGTTAAAAACTTTCAAGTACTCGGTGTCCTCAATTCCAGATTTAGTGATCTAGTAGATATTTAATGTTATAACAAGCATTGTTCTAACTTTATTCAATTTTTTCCCTCCACTACTGCTCTGAGACCACTTGAGTACTTCCTGAGTAGTGCAGAGGTATACTTCTTCCTTAGGATATTGGGAAACATCAATATAAAGTCAACTACTTGAGTTTTGCCAAAGTACAACATATTTTATGTGCATGAATCCAGACACTTATTCACAACCCTGGGGATTGTAGAGAACTGGCAAAGGAATTGTAGAATTTGAGGCACTCATAGTCAAAAGAGCCTGAATCCAAGATTTATTTCCACCATGGGTTATCTTGGCATAAAAATTCAAATTCCTCTCTTGGGTCTTCAAAGATGTGTTTATTTTATGCTTATTATTTTAGAAATAACAAGTGCAAAAGCTTATAGCGACAATCTTTCTTTAGTGTCAGGTACATTCTTTACTCATGACAAGAACAAATAGCGTGAAAGAGATCTGCCAGGGGGTGCGCAGGCGGATGTTGACAGGTATATGGGGCCCGCATGCGACAGGAAGTCTAGAAGATAGTGGAGTGGTATGAATTATGGATAAAGGCAGCCAGAGCGGAGAGGAAATTGAGTTTGGAAAGAGCTGTGCATGACGGCTTTGGGATTAGGCTCAGAGAAGGCTGGATAAAACACTAGAACACATGAATCCCTTCATCTTTCCAGAGAACGTTGAAGTGAACAGGGGTGACGGCTCTGTGCCTTAGCCAGTACACACACATACAAGACAAGCCGTCCTTCTTAGCAGCAAAATGAGTTTTAGGAGAGTGAGGCCTCCTCAACAGGCCAATGTTTATTCAAATAAACCCTTATGGCAAGCCAAGAGGCCTGACTGAAAGAGACCCTTTTACTGCTGTCTCTCTGACTCTTTTCCAGCCTGTTTCCTGTTAAGCAGCTTTTGTATTTATTTGGTTAGAACCCCCTCCATTTCCCCTTGAGGTTTTGGCTCATTGATATAACAGCATAGATTTGCAAAGCCATATGTTGTATGGCAGTCACCTCCGATCCCACCAACACTGGCAACATCTTCATTTTTTACCAAATTTTTACTGGTTGAAGTGTTTATGTATTGACTAGAGAAGGGGAAATATACACCATAAGGGTCCAATATGATCTCTGAAAATACTGAGTGTGAGTGGGAGAGAAGTACTCCGATGTGGTGTCTAAGAAATCCCTTACATCAATAACATTACACTCTGATTTTTGAAATTCTGTTGCAGGACACAGATGCATAGACTCAAATGTGAGGTATTACAATTATCAGACATTCATTTATTATTATTATCATCATCATTATCTTAAATTAGATAGCGCCAAGTGTCCCCAGTGCTACTCAATAAAGAATGGAGAATTAAACTAACAAGCAGCAAACCAACTTAGGAAGCAGAGAGAAGACGCTTTCGGCACTATCAAGTGCCTACAGCTAAAACGGGGACACTAAAGGGGAAAGATTTTTGTTGGCAAATCTCCCCTTAGCATCCCCATTTTACCAGTGGATTACGAGACAGGCACTAAATCCAGTAACCTGCCCCGTAGTGGCCATTAGCACTGCCCTGAGCATCCTGGAGCCTAACGCGCTGTCGCGAGCATCCACTCCATTGAGTCCATAGAACTCCATGGAGGCTTCTGCTGCCGGGTTAGATGATGGGCAGGATCTCGCCTCTCGCGAGATCCTGCAGGTTGGCGGAGTGATAGCGGAGGGAGACTGAGGACTTTTTTTCCGCAGTCTCACTCTGCTCTCGGCGGCTCTCGGCAGCCGTGGGTTGAGAGGTGAGTATTTGATTTTTTTTAAGGGGGGTTCCAGCTGCAGCTAACTGATCCCGCAGAAGCTTTGTGATCCTAACGCTAATTACTGAGCGCTTACTCTTTGCGCTCCCCATGCTAAGTATAGAGAGCACAAAGTACAGTAAGTTTGTGCTAAAAAGCGCTAATACCGATGCACTAATGTTTTTTTTAACCTGTTGGTGATCTGTGCGGCACGCGATCACCTTAATCAGGCATGTACTGGCCATAGGGACTAAAGGGAGATTCCCGGTGGGCCGATGGCTCAGTGGGCCAGTTTGAATGCTGGTTCACCACCAATGGTGTGCGCAGCCCATTTCATTAGGGTGTGCACCCATGGAACATTTATTAATTACATATCTATGGTTAGACAATTTTGTAAACAACAGTTATTTTTAGTAAGGAGTAACCAATGTTTATGCAGTGATACAGTCAATGTTCATGCTATTTATCTTAAACCACATAAGGACCATCCAAAATAGCAATGTAGGGGGTCAAAAATGAACATTTTACCCAACATTAGGGTGTGCCTGGGCACACCAGGTACATCCTGTGCGCACGCCTATGTTCACGATGCAGTTTACACTGCCTTTAATAAGTGAGGTGAGAACTTCCTCACTGTCTGTAAAACTGAACAGTCTGCCACAGTCTCATCTTGGGGCCACCATGCCGATGAGACCCACTGCGCATACCTCAGTGCTGCTGCGTTGCTTTACCCAATCACTCTGCAGCAACTCCGGTATCCGTAGAGCGATTGGTTGAGCAATCCCGTTGGTTTATACTATTTTTGTACGTGTTTGCATAATTAGTGGGCCGGTCTGGATGAAGTCCAGGGCTGATTTTTTTTGTCCCAGTCCAACCCTGACCTCAGTTAACTTAGTGCTAATGCTTATTTATGTGAGCGCTAGCGTTAAGGAGGTGATAGAGCCCATAGAGGGCCCTGCTCAGATAAGCTTACATTATAGAGGTGTTGGGGTGTAGGAGAACAAGAGGAGCTGTCATCTTATTGGTGGTCAGGAAGGATCACTAGTGCAAGTGTTCCCTCCAGAAAGGGTAACGAGAATTGCAGTAAAGCAGGCTTTGGAACAATAATGATGATGATTGAAGATGAGGAGATTAATTTTTCAGAAATGTGATACACTAATCTGGAAAAAAAAGGTTTTGATGAATTTCTCGGAGGACCATAGATTAGGGGAGAGTCTTACTTGATATTACACTACCATCAATCTCATCTGGTTGTTGGTAACCTTGATAATACTGTTATTGTGTGGTTGTGCACCGCAGAGTCTTCAATATATAGTTTAATTTCAGGGGACTAAGTTGGACTCTGAACACGAGCTAAGAATCCCGCAAACGCACCTTCAGAAACTTACTGCATTGTATAACTCATTCGGTGTTTAAGAGATTTTTGGGGAAGCTGCCACCCTACCTGAATAGGCTGCTTCCTCCAGCAGTTCCCTCATCCTATAACCTCCGATCCAGGACCAGCACCTTACTTACAATACAAAAAGAAAGTGTCTCGATCCTCATTTTCCTACAGAGCACCGCAGTTATGGAGTAACCTCCCAGACGCCATCAAATCTTCCC